>BTPG01000004.1:121401965-121511965 GCA_036245525.1 Semisulcospira habei | reverse complement strand
GTTGCTATTACTATTATTATTATCGCCGATCTCGCACAGGTGGTCATGTGTGTAAAATGTCACTTCCGTAGAACAGAATAATAAAATAAACTATGTTTATACCAAACAGGCTAGTGGTCGTTTGCGAAATTGACCACTTTTTAAGTCCCTTCTATTTATAGAAGGGACTTTTTAGGACGGGTCGCGGTGGGGCGAATTTAATAGCATGTCCATGATGTCAAAGGCGGGCAGGCTAAACCTCTAACAATTGAAGTAACAAGATAAAAATTACGTCATGTCTAGTTACGCTAACCTCGCTGCTGAACGTATGTGCGTATGTATGTATGTATGTATGTATGTATGTGGGTATGTATGTAATCAAGAGAATCTCCGATATTTCTGTACACACAAGCTTGAAACTTGGCGAAAAACTTTCTTAAGTGGGTGGCTAAGAGAGCCTCCGAGCATATTGTAATTGAATGTCTCATTGAAGACATAAACAACCGTTTATAGGAAGTCGGTTGACCCGGATTAGAGTCCGTAATTTTTGTCATATTTACTTGAACTTTTGCATATAGCTAGTTTGGAGAAAGATATTGGAAGAATTCGTAGCCAGCTTTGTATCCTTTCAACTTCTTTAGTAAAAATTAATTCTTTTCAGAAAAGAATTAAAACACTAAAAAACCTTTGCTTCTAGAGAAAGTCAGACAGTGGCGGTGACGTACAAGAGGCAACTCCGTCACCACGCAGACATTGACATAATACTCTAAATATGACGTCATTCTCTACCGCGCGCGCGCGTCTCTCTCTCTCTCTCTCTCTCTCTCTCTCTCTCTCTCTCTCTCACACACACACACACACACACACACACACACACACACACACACACACACACAAACATGCTCGCATCTCCAGGAGGAATAGATCTTCATGTGCCCTCCAGGCGCATGAGGATCTATCCCTCCTGGAGATGTTTGGAGCTCGCGCGCACGCACGCAAAAATACGCACACACACATCAACGCGCTTTCAGAAGAGCATGCAGGTGACCCGTGTACTTAGTATAATTATCATATAGCTAGGTAAAGTCAACCTGCTTTCACACAAATTATAGTAAGACTGAAACTAAACCATGAAGTTCTAGTTTTGTCACCATTTTCTCAAGCCTATGAAGCGAAAGTGAACTCATATCACGTAATATATCTATCTATCTATCTATATCCCGTAGTCTTGCCGACCGTTGGGGCACCACTGATGACTTGGCAACCAGCTCCCTCCATTCCTCTCTGTTCTCTGCCATTCTTAGCGTATCACCCAGCCTCAGTCCTGTCCACTCTGAGATATTGTCCTCCCATCTTTTCCTCTGTCTTCCTCTCCTTCGTCCTCCTTGCACAGTGCCTTGCAGGATTGTTTTGGCAAGCCCTGCTGAACGCGTGACATGCCCATACCACTTCAGTTTGTGTTTTTTCACAATGGCTAATAGGTCTTCATAGGGCCCGATGGCTTGCCTGATTCTTCTTCCCACTTCCTCGTTCGTGATGTGATCTTTGTATGAAATGCCAAGCAGCCTTCGAAAACATCTCATTTCAGGTCTGCTGTGAGGGTCCATGACTCGCAGGCATACAAGAACACAGAGATGACTAAGGAGCGCATCAGTCTGATCTTGGAGCAGAGCGTGATGTTTCTGTCCTTCCATTATGGTCTTCAATCTTGTCAGTGCTGTTGTTGTCTGCGCAATCCTGGACAGTATTTCTGGTTTTGATCCCTCATCTGTCACAATGCCTCCTAAGTATTTGAATTTATTAACTGTTTCTAGTTTTTGGCTTCCAATCATGACGTCAGTGCCAATGCCACTGGTGTTATTTGTCATCAGTTTGGTCTTATCTGCACTGATTTCCATCCCATACGCAATGGCTGTACTGTCCAGCTTTTCCACCAGCTGAGCTAGCTCCTTCTCTGTTCCTGCAAGGCCATCAATGTCGTCCGCAAAGCGCAAGTTTGTGATTGTAATTTATAAAATTACGTAAAAACTAAAACTTACGTCATGACAAATGACGTTTGACAAATCAATGACGCGTATGTCCCGCGCCCCTTATAGAACTCACTGACGCATTGGCAGATCTGCGAGACTTTTTCAATAGGAGATAATTCAACATCAGAATCAGGCCAAAGACAAAAAGGTAGAGACCATTGACAGCAAGGACAGCTCTCATATAAAAGGGACTTTGTTCATCCCATCTTGTTTTTTATAATGAAACAGACCTTTCTCGTCAGTAAAATCTATCTGGGCTTTGCTCATGCCCAAACAGCAGCAAAAAGTTAACAATGACGTCAATGCACAGCATGCGAAAAACAACAACAACAACAACAACAACAACAACAAAAAGAACGGAAAAATTCGTAAAATTGCAAATTCTACACAATAGTAACGACAATAGGCATGTCCAAACAACGTGTTTTTAAGCACTCAACATTCAAACAGCCTGCCCAGTAAGCAAAGGTCCTCGGGCCCACGAACGAACGTAGTTGGCCCCACACGGCTTTGCGCGGGCCCACTGTGGCCGTCGTGGGCCCGAAGACGATTTGCTAGTGGGGTGTCGTCCACTGATCCGATAAAGCACACGAATAAACAACTTTACGCGCACTTATAAACCAAATTCAAACTTAACTGTCAGCGTTGACTGAGTATCCCAAGCCGTCACAGTCTTTCGCAGCTTCTTGGTGGTGCTTAGCTGTCGCTCCTCCAATCGTGCGCCAGTTGAGCTTGGGTGCGAAAGGTCTTTAGACGATTTCCGGCCATCAGAAATACGTCAAAAGTATTTGCACGTGTTTCGACGAAAACAGTGGATTAAAAGCCCGGCCCTAGACAAACTTGCGATGATCGGAGAGACATGCGATGACCGGACACTGAAACATGCGATATCGCATGTCTGTTCGGGCTTTTAATCCACTGTTTTCGTCGAAACACGTGCAGTATTGACCTCATCCTAACTCCGTCGTGAGACTGGTTGTCTCCCTATGTTCGCTACCCCTGATCAGCGGAGGCGAATCGATAGAGACAACCAGTGTGAGACGACCCCTACATCCAAATAGTTGACTTCAAAGTAAGTTTGGATGCAAGGACTGACCAGGGATGATTGTGGTAGCAGGTTTGCTGGAAGAACATCTATCACAACCGACCCCCCCCCCCTCCCCCACACCCTTACCAACTCCCCCTACCCTACCCTTACTCCCCTCTTCCCCAGTCTCGGACATTGACCCCAGGAGCCAGTTGCATGAGCGAGCTTAGTCCTGCACCAGCCACTAAACAACCTTTTTTTAGTGGCTTATGCAGGACTAAGCTCGCTCATGCAACTGGCCCCAGAGACAGTAGCGACCAGAGACTGCAGTGGCCGGACGCGCAGACATAGTCAGTCGCAGCCTTATCCTCCGTCGTCTGCCTCAATCGGCGGAGCAACAAGGATATGCGTACAATGCAGCGGTCAGTCACGACTGCCAGAGCAAGAGACATAGATTCTCATGTGACCCTGCATCCGCAGGGGCTCACAAGAATCCGTATGTCTCTTGCAGATGGAAGAGGTTTGGTTGGGAGACACTGGACAGAGTGGACAAAAATAGGCTTCGCGTATCGTTGTAGCCATGCGGTCGGCCACTGCGGCCCAAGTCAATGCTGTAGAATTGCGCGGGAATGTTTACTTCGAACACCTACAGATAGTGATTGACCGAGTTGCAGTAAAAATAGCACTGAGCAGATTACTTAGTGGTGGACAGACGACTAGTTGCCGAAAGGACGCCAGACGGTCAGTGAATTACGAACGCATCGACTGATGAGGATGGACGAGTCATCGGCACGGCCGTTGCATTGCCGATCACCACCCTGAATGAGCGGACGAACTGAACAAAACATCTGTTTGAGCAAAGTTTGCCTCGTGTTTTAAAAACAGTTTTGGACGCAGTGGATTTGAAGTCAACTCCAACTAAGAAGAAAAGATGATCAACAACCTTGGTCCTACTTTATTTTAATTGTCCTTTAGTCATAACAACAACTGTTTAGCCCGGCACTGCCCTCGGCCGGAAATTTTTTAACATGACCCATTTGAATCTGCTAAAATATACCCTAATCGAACCCCACTCACTAAGACACTGACACATATTTGCTCCTGCTCTCCATGTTGAAGTTCAGTGCCTTGGTCTTGCGATGCGTCTGATCTGTGCATAGTTTGTCATAGTTTCAGCACCACTGATGCAGGTCAGTGGTCACTGAGGCCTGAACAGGATATATTTTTCAACTTTAAGTAAGTCATCTCCATGATCTCCCGATGTTAGTGGCCGCTATACCATTTGATTTGAAGCCGACTAAATTTTAAAATAAATTAGGACCAAGTTTGGTGATCACTTTTTGTTCTTACCGCTGTCCTCAAATATGTCTTGTTGAAAAGCTAATTGGAAAAGAAAGCGAGGCAAGCTTTGCACAAACAGTGTGTACCAACTGACAAACGTGAGATTGGCTTACGCCAATCACTCGTTAATTAGTTACTGCGTTCGTCTGTCCGTCCCTTCGCTGTCTTTCAGCCGATTTACTCATTCAGCCCGACGGTCGTATTTCTCAAAATTTGAAGGCGTCATCTAATGACTATGCAACAGTTGCAGGAGATGGATCGACCATGGTAATTCAAGCGCAGTGCCATATTAGCTTGGCGCCGACAGTTGCTGAATTGCGTCAGGGCTGAATGGGTTAAGTGATTGAGTGTAACGCCGTAAACTAAGCAACGAAGGCACTGGGGCCAGTTGCATGAGTGAGCTAATCCTGCGCCAGCCATTAAGCAAGGTGCTTCGCTATATAGCGGAGCACCTTGCTTAGTGCCGGCTGGCGCAGGACTTAGCTCGCTCATGCAACTGGCCCCTGGACACGGCGAAAGGACGAGATGCCGAATGAATGACACAGTTGCACGAGTGAGCTTAGTCCTGCGCCAGCCTCTAAGCAAGGTGCTCCGCTATATGCTTAGTGGTTGCGCAGGACTAAGCTCACTGATGCAACTGACCCCTGGATTTTACCACTACTCGGACCTACTTCCAGTACATATCCACTCAGCATCATTAATTGTGTCGTACTTTGAATCAAGTACACGCACAACCTCAAATACAAAAGACATCCCGCTAATATCAGTAACTACCGATTCAATATTCAAGCAAACAAAATGATGATGATGATAATAATAATAATAATAGTAGATCATACTTATAATGACATGTGACATCTGTTTTTGTGTGTTTGTTTGTTTGTTTGTTTTTGCTTTAAAGAAAGAGACATAAACGTAATGATATTAGCATATGTATCACACTTTACACACAATCAGAAATCGACTGTCTTGTATTTGCTGCGTTAATTCACTTGCTATGACCAACCTTAAATCATCTCATGTGATCATCTTTTCCAGCAGAACACGGACGTACATAGCTACACCAATAGGTATAGATTCTCATGAGCCCCCGCAGTTTGGGCGGGGGCTCATGGGAATCTATGCCTATTGCCTATAAGCGTCGTCCACAGTGGGGTTATTACAGACCGAAAATACCCCCCCCCCCCCCAAAAAAAAAAAAAAAAAAAAATAACCAAACAAAAAAAAACCCCAAAAAAAAACCCCGTGGTGTAACAGTGCCCCTATTACAACCGATCCATAGCAAGGGGCAAAGGCTGCAGTGTCCAAATTTACCGGACAAACTGTTTTCAGGAAGAGTGACTCAAACATCAAAGGGCCTTTCATCTTTTCTTTCGTTGCCACTTCTGTCTGATCAATTTTGTGAAGCCCTCCTTAACGATCAAGCGGAGACGATCAGTCAACAAGAGGCACAGATCCTCATGGGACCCCAGCAGGCAAGCTGCGGGGGTCTCATAAGATATATGCCTCTTGCTGTGTCAATAGTTGCAACTTTTGATTTTTTTTTTAATTTTTTTTTTTTTTTGGGGGGGAGGAGGGTGGAGGGGGGGGGGCAGGTGTCACTTGTCGCATTCACAAGGTTGTAACTTAAAGGAAACTCAACGAAAAGAAGAATACATTGGCCGCACTGTAAATACAAATGCACTTCCTTTTTGTTGGTGCAATCAGAATTTCTAAATCTTCAGGCAAAGAATAACATGGTCTGCAGAACGTAGTACAGCGGGCTCTTTTGATGCGCAGAGTACACTTTATCTCAGTTGAAGGAATGCTGTCACGAGATGGATGTTCAAGTTACGGTTCCGCCCAAGTTAATGATAGAAATGACGATTACGATAATGGCCAGGCTATGTGTGTGGGGAGGGTCGGGGAGGCTGCGGTGGGGTGGCGAGGTGGGGTGGGGTGGGGGGGGGGGGTGGAGGGCCAGACCGAACGGGTGCAGGGGGAGGGGTTGGGGGGGGTGCCGGGGGGGGGGGAGGGGGGGCACTGGATGATCTGTGATTTTTATAGATGGGCTACGACGATTCCGGTACTTTATTTCTGTATGAAATTGTGCGTGTTCGAGTAGAACAGAGGTTAGTACTAGTAGTTATTAAGGTTTAACGCCATCTTACTCCGGGAAAAGGAAAGGTAGATGGGAAAGTGGGGGACGGGGTGAAGTAGAATCCCAGTGCGCAAAAGGACATCGGGCCGACGCCGGCCGCCGTTGAGGCGTGCGCGGGACAACGGCGGCCGACGTCGGCCAGATGGCCTTTGCACACTGGGGTTGAGGCGGGGTGGGGTGGGGGGGTGGGGGAGGCTGGAAATGTTACGGTTTAGTTAAACCCGGCCGGGACCTCAGTTATTTATTTATTTATTTATTTATTTATTTATTTTATTTATTATTTTTTTTTTTTTTGGGGGGGGGGGGGGGGCTCTAGAACCGAGAACCGAGAAGAACCCAACGGAGAAAGAAACACGCTTGGAAAAGACAGTTACAACACAATTGATTAATATTTCGGGTAAATATCTTCAAAATAAACAAAAAAAGAAATGTAGAGATCAGTCGCTACTTATCTTATCGCAGAAGGTACTTGATGTGGCAACTGAAGTCTAGAACCGAGGCCCCGAATCCAAATGCAAAGAATCCTTCACACATTAATTTACCGGATGATCTGTTGGTGACACATAAGATATTCTGGATCCTCATGCCATCGGAACGCCAAAGTTACCTTTAGATGTCATGGCGGACAATGTGAGTTGAGCGGATCCGTCGCTTGGTTTTCGTCGTTAGACCGCGAAAAAAAATTCTCCATTTTTGAACACATAATGTTTTATCTCCGATCCAAGATTTGCTAAAAGTATTCGCCGGTGGTGAAGAATTACTTAGTATTTTTATTTTTTTTCCCGTAAAGAGCCTTCTCAAGAATCCTAATTATGTACTGCAAGAACGAGGCGCCAAAGAAATTGGGAACTACAAGAATATGAGGTCATCTTGCTGTCGAGTGACGTAAATATTTTCTTGTTTTCATCAATACATATGAATGACGTAAAATCTATTTATTCCAAATTCTTCAATGTCTTGTGGNAATGAACTGACGTAAAATCTATTTATTCCAAATTCTTCAATGTCTTGTGGACAAAATGGCGGGAGGTCTGAAATTGTTCTCATCGCAGTAGCTGACAGTGGCTTGTGCATTGACTAGAGCCTTCTACGTGAGCTTAAGGTGGCATATGAGCTCCAGCAAAGAGTATGGAGGCTACAAAGGGTATTTATCCGAAATATTAATAAATTGTGTTGTACCCGTCTTTTCTAAGCGTGTTTCTTTCTCCGTTGGGTACTTCTTTGCATTTTATACGCTTGGCAGTCACCTTTTTGGTATGGAGGCTACGCTTTGGCTCCAGATAGGTTGTTTTTCTGGTTCCTTGCATTCATTTAAAAAAATATATTTCTGTCGTTTAGCGCCGCCGCCGACACGTTTTGTGTGTGTGTGCGTGCGTGTGTGTGTGTGTGTGTGTGTGTGTGTATGTGTGTGTGTGTGTACGTGTGTGTGTGCGTGCGTGTGTGTGTGTGTGTGTGCGTGCGTGTGCGTGTGTGTGCGTGTGTGTGTGCGTGCGTGTGTGTGTGTGTGTGTGTGTGTGTGTGTGCGTGTGTGTGTGCGTGTGTGTGCGTGTGTGTGTGTGTGTGTGTGTGCGTGCGTGTGCGTGTGTGTGCGTGTGTGTGTGCGTGCGTGTGTGTGTGTGTGTGTGTGTGCGTGTGTGTGTGTGTGTGTGTGTGTGTGTGTGTGTGTGTGTGTGTGCGTGCGTGTGCGTGTGTGTGCGTGTGCGTGTGTGTGCGTCGTTTTTCGCCTGCGCATTGAGTTATATTATAAATATGAGAAATGCGCCATATAAATACCATGTATTATTATTATTATTATTATTATTATTATTATTATTATTTTGTTTTTGACATAGCAGGAACTCCATGCGCTGCTCCTTGGTATGCGCTTGGTCTACGAGCTAGTACCCAGTATGCAAAGTGTTATCAGGCCGAAGACGGCCGCAGTGGGCGTGCGCACAGTCGTGCATGGACCCCCTGCTGCCGACTTCGACCAAAAGGCTTTTGCTTACTGGGATCTGGCAGAGTTTAGTGAAGACGCTAATGACGACTTGAATTAGGGACTCTTTTACAACGCTGCGCTGTAAAGGCAAAAGGCAACAAGCCCATTTTTTTTTTTTTTTATTAAATGAAAAGCGAGATTTTCATCGTAATACAATGAACATCTTGCTCTTCACAAAATTGGACTTACTGCCTTGCCTTCCTGGAGCAGAATGTTTAGTCTTTATCTTTGAAAGCTACACTTGAGTTTTTTTTTGTGTTTGTTTTTTTCTTCTAAAAATCACTGGATTGCATTTACCGTCAAAAATCGGAACATTACTCCCAATGGGCAAAAGGCCATCGGGCCGACGTCGGCCGCCGTTGGCCTGCGCACGGCCGTGCGCGGGCAAACGGCGGCCGACGTGGGCCCGATGCCCTTTGCGCACTGGGTTCTGTGTATTGACTATTGTGCTGGGTCATTGCTTCACAGCAAAATGTTCAGATTCCACATTTCTCCATTGTCACGATCTGATCGGCTTGTGTGAAATAAACAAATACAGCTGCAGAAAAGGAATCTCAGTAGCTGCTTGATGTAACGTAATGAAAAATCAAGCCGTATGGCGCAAAGTGTAAAGTAGACATGACATGAAATTTGTGAAGTAAGTTAACTCATTCGAGACGTGTCTCCTCCGGAGGCGGCACGTCTCGAATGAGTTAACCCCATGACTGCTACGCGCGATACAGTTCGACGGATAGGACGCATATCGTGCTCATTAGATTGGACCAGCGAAGCAGCACTGATCGTGTCTTTGTCCTCTCCTCCACTGTCCTCAGGTACAAAGAAAGGTATCCGTAAACCAGCGATTGCCTCCCTTTTGCGCGAAACGCAGCCGAACTTAAGTTGAACTAAGAAAAGAACGCAACTGCCGACTGACAGTGCTACGGGTCTTTGTGACTGAACGTGAATGCCAATAAAGAGACATAGATCCTCATGAGCCCCTGCGACTGCAGGGGTTCATGAGGATCTCTGCCTCTTGCAGATGAGACATGAACTGTTATGTCTGCAAAGGCACTCACTGAGGCACAAAGTAAATGTAATGGCCGTTCAGCGCAGGTGGCTCCACCCTTGCGAGGAACGCCGATGAAACAATGACAGACAACAGGCCGTTAAATCTTCATAGCTGACGCAAGCAAGCAATAGGCTTAGATCCTCATGAGTCCCTGCGACTACAGGGACACCATGAGGACCTATGCCTCTTGCAGGTAAAAGCTGCGCCTTCATGTGTGCAGAGGCTCATGAGGATCTATGCCTCTTTCAGATGGAAGAGTATAGGCTGGAGACTGGCGTGTAAGGACGTGTCCCCACAAACACCCGAACTTCTGTTAATAACTCATCCACCCAATTCCCCTGCGCATCACACCCTGTCCCCACCCCTATCGCCGTGACCTCATCCCAGCTTTTCCCTAGTGGCGTTCGCGAGGACCATTGTGTGGAAGCGAGCCAACAGCTTCAGAGTTTAGTTGCATGAGTGAGCTTATTCCTGCGCTAGCCACAAAGCAAGGTGCTCCGCTACCTTGCTTAGTGGCTGGCGCAAGACTAAGCTCACTCATGCAGCTGGCCATTTTGTCTGTAGATCATAGTCGAGGCAACCGTTTACAAATGCAGAATATTCAAGCTGAAAAGAAATACAGCCCAGTTCGCTTATATCAAGGTCGGACATAACAAAAGTCGGATATAGCAACACTTTATTTTTTCAGAGTTCCCGACAGCACTATTTCTGTGTAAATTACTTCGCTTATAACAAACTTTGGATAGAACAACAAGAAAAATTGGGTATCCTGGGGATGTGTATACCCGAAGCTAATTGTGTATATACATACCGATGAGCAAGCGTACACTGAAGGCCCACTACCGTCGTAACTGTTCAAAGATACACTTCTGTAACAGATAGTTACGAAACGCTACACGCAGGTTTAGTTATGGTTCATTTAGACACAGGATAATCCAGGTTAGTTCGGGGTTTAACGTCCACGGCACCGAAATGATAATGGACGGCCCTGGGGACAGGGAAATCTATTGGCTATGGAGTAGGATCTGAACATTGATCAATTCAGGAGCACTGCAACTGTGCCACTTTGATTTACCAGGACCTTTCAACAGACATGCTGTGGAACAAGTCCGTTTTTTTCCCTGGATGCTAGTCCACCTACCGGGGCCGGGACTCGAACCCACGACCCGGCGATTCCCTTCGCTCTCTTGCTCCGACGCTTAACCGCCTGAGCTATTTCGGACAATCTAGTTCAGCACACGTCGTCTTTATATCAAGTAACCTGACAATGACTCCACTCCGTTTTATCATAGTAAATACAACGCTATCAGTACGAGAAACAGCTAAAACTAGACTGACACGCTAAAGGCAGCTTAGAATCAATAAGTGCGATTACGCGTGTGCTTTTGCTGCGTATCCAAACTGCTGTTAAGGTTCATTGGGTGTGTTGACAAGGCATAACATACAAAACTGGCAATAATAATAATAATAATAATTACGGTATTTATAATGCGCTTATCTTATAATAATTATAACTCTAAGCGCGCATTCACAACTCGCGCACGCATGCGCACGCTTTAGACAATGACTCACGTACCACAAATACATTACGACAGTCAGCTTGGGGTGTGGAGTGTGGTGATATAATGCTAGAACTGTTGAATGAGGTGAGTTTTGAGGGCGGACTGGAAGGAGGAGAGAGAGTGTTTCTGACGGAGAGAGAGAGAGAGTGGGAGAGTGTTCCAGGTGGATGGACCGTAGACGGAGAAGGAGCGGGGGCCGAAAGTGCTGAGTTTAGTGCGGGGGATGTGGAGGCGGAGAGGGTCGGAGGCGGAGCGGAGGGAGCGGGAAGGAGTGTAGGGGTGAAGTAAGTTGGAGAGATAGGTAGGAGCGGATATGTCTTCAGATTTATGCATAATGGTACTTTAAGTATGTATATTGCAATAGATGGCATGATTTCGGTATGGGGATATGGAGAGGTGGTTGTTGATTTGCTTTTCAGGGTTTCTAGAGGACGGCACATGCTGGGTGTAGTTAGGCGCAAACATTCCTTAGAATAGCACACGGAACTGGACATGAGACTCTAAGAACGCAGGTTCAAATCCCTCTCATGCAGGCCTCAGTTACCTTTAACCTATTCAGCCCTGACGCACTATAGCAGCAGATGGGTCGAACATGATAATTGACAGGCGCCAAGCTAATCTGACACTACTCTTGAATTATCATGGTCGATCCATCTCCTGCAACTGGTGCATAGTCATTAGATGACGCCTTCCAAATTTAGGATATACGGCCGTCGGGCTGAACGAGTTAAAAAATCAATTTAAAAATCGCTAGAGCACAATATATGCACGAGTTGTATATGTAGCATGGCCTATATTTGTGCTGCTCCGTGTCAAAACAGAAAAATATAAATATAGAAAACCCAGACCAGCACAAATATACAGCTTCAATTAACCCTCTGGGTATCGTTAGCGGTTTTTGTAGCGATGATTCCTGAAATTTGTCGCGATGATTCCTGCAGGACAAAAACCGGTACCGACACCCAAAGGGTTAAAGATACGAGTAGTTCGTGACAGTTTTCAACTGCCGATGGTGTGGTGTCCTCAAAAGGCCCAGGCGCCAATGTGTTTGTGACCCGAAGTCAGTCCTAGGCGAACAGGTGGTGAGGTCAGGTCACGCCTGGAGGTACTTTTCGCACGAATGTCAACTATTTACTGGGTGCATCTGCCATCTTAAAATCGTCATCGCCGCAGTTCAAACACGCTTGGTAGTGAACGTAGCATTTCCATAAAGGGAACTGAGATGTATGGATGGAGTTCGTACTCAGACTGACCGACTCAGTTATCAGAGTAACAATGCCCCTGCTAGTACTGTAGTCACCCGTCCCTGCATAATAGCCTCTGGCAGGAGGCTATTACGGCTGGGGTGGTCATCATCGCATCATTTCATTTTTTTTTCTGTCTAACCCCTTCACTGCCAGTGGACGCCGATTGTGTTTTGGAAATCGACGTAAATTCCACGCAGCCATCAAAGGAACAGAGACACAGAGTGGTGTCAGCGAGAGGCGTAGATCCTGCGTAGAACTGCGGGGGCTCATGAGGCTCTATGCCACTTGCCGTTTGGTAGAGTGCGGTTTTCCTCGGCATTAAAGGGGCTAGCATTGGCATCATACTAAGCCATATTGAACTTATCTTATCTGATCTGATCTGATCTTATCTTACCGTATCTCATCCCATCTCAGCTCATCTCATCTTATCCCCACACCAGAATTGTCTTCTGATGGCTACAATGCAGTTCAGGGGACACAGCGATTTTCAGGTTGTCCACCGGCCCCAAGGTGGTTTTTCAAGACTGAACAGATCATGCCCAGTCAGACATTTACCATGTGAAAACCAACACACATTTCCTTGAGGACGCGCACAAACAAATCTAAATCAACCAGATCTGTTTGACGAATTTAGACGCACATGTATGCGCAAGTCTTGTCTGCTACCTCAATGCGCAAAAGGCACATCGGGCCGACGTCGTCCCGATGGCCTTTTGCGCACTGGGTTACTACCTGTGCGATCGCGACCTCAGAGGCGTGCACAAGTCTGTGAACATGACCACCGCAGGCCCATTACTTTACAATGGTCACGTCAGACTTTGAGCGCGTGCACCTGGCGCGTGAAGCGGGTCATCAGAGGGCAGGATGGGGCGGGGCACCCCACCCGGGCATCCCGGGGCAGGCGGCGTTACCCTTACGAGGACACGGTCGGTAAAGCAAATCACAGTCAGAGCTACTACCGCATGACTGAATCATCGTCTTGCCATTGTAATAGGTGTTACTCCTTTCACTTTCAGAATCAAGTTCAGTGAATTCATGATGAGCGTCTCGGAAGATACTTCGGCCGGCTCAGCAGCGCCAGGCTGGGACCAGACCTGGGGCTAGGTAGGGCCAGACCGCTGTGCCCTGATAATGTCAGTAGGACAGTAAGTTCATTTTTTGTGCAGCTCAATTCAATTACGAATTAAGTAAACTTTATTCATCCTGCTAGGGGCAATTAAAGTAGTCCGACATGCTCAATGACTCAAATATACACAAAAATGTGCATTCATATATACACACAATAATGATATAAACAACGCAAGTAAAATCTAATGTAACTATTTAAAGCAGTACAACATTAATAAAACATATGTGCACATATCAGCTCATATCGCTACACCATACAATGCACAGCAGTAAAAAATGTAAAACGGTTAAAAGGTAAATAATTTAAGAAAATAATAATAATTCTTTTTTTTATTATCTAAATAAAACAAAAGAAAATGATAATAAAATAAAATATTACATATTTAATAAAAAAATAAGTTTTAAAAAAATTGATAACTAGAAATATAAAGAGAAAATAACAGTTACTGACATTACTGCTACATAAACACAAACCCGCGCTCGCACACGCACGCACGTAAGCACGTACGCACGCACGCATGCACGCACACACACACACACACACACACACACACACACACACACACACACACACACACACACACACACACACACACACAGAGGCGTCATTAATGAAATGCGATATTTTAAAAATTGTATTTCTATTAAAATATCGCGGCTTTTACTGTCCTTTCTGAGCCTTCACAGTGCAGTGCTGATCCTGAAACGATGATGGTGTCGTACTGGCGCAGTTGCTTGAGTGAGCTTAGTCCTGTGCACACCACTAAACTTGCTCAGCAACTTGCTGAGCGGCTTGCGCAGAACTAAGCTCGTTCATGCAGCTGACCCCTGGACCTCAGTGTACAATGCGGCAGTTGCATTTGACATGCGGAGTTGAGGCAGTAGGTTTATCACAGCACGGGTGGGGTGTGGGATGGATTCGCACGGTGATTTACCCCAACTTACAAATTAGTATTTTGGGTTGTCACAGACTCTGACTGTCACTCGAGAGCGTGCGTGCGCATGATGCAGACATCAATGCCATAGGGCAGCTTCATGCGTGAGCTCGAATTCCGCGCAAACCACTAAGAAATGCCGTGCTCCACTAGCCTATATAGCGTAGCACCTTGCTTAGTGGCTTCCGCAGGCTTTGAGCATCTGAGGCCTGGGCCAGATGCATTAGTGAGCTTAGTCCTGCGACAGCTACTAATAGCTCAGTCCTGCGCCAGCCACTTAGCGGCTGGCGCAGGACTAAGCTCACTCATGCAACTGGACCCTGGTCCGGTTAGACGAAAGAAAGAAAGAATGAAATGACCGCCCTGAAAGCCGGCTTTGCAAACTGAAGTCCAGGAGAATAGAGCTTTCAGCGATCTTGACGACGGCAGACGACCAAAGGGTCAAAGGTTCGAATACGGCCATGAGTGTGGGATTTCCGTTGTCCTTATGTTGCCTCTAACAATCTCGGCTTGTCCTCAAGTTTCCAAGGCCTACGCGGACTGACGAGTTGCTTGCCGTCCACTGTCTAAGCGAACAGACATGTACAGTGGGTGTTCGGAATCACTCTGTATACCACTTTACCCATGATGCCATATGAACGCGTAACGCCTACGTAGTGTGGGTCAACTCCCCATAGATTACCCCGCAAAGAAAAGCACAACCACACAATCACTAAATAGCACAACTGAAGAGAAGTAGTGTTAAAAATTAAATAAAAAACTAGAACCTCGAAGGTTTGTTATTCCTTTAATTTGTGTTCACTTAAAGATGTAACTTGAAGACGCAAATGATGACACAACGCAAAGCAATTTTATGAAAATGGCTGAGCAGTAAAAGTCCCTGCCCCCTGCACAAAAGGCCATCGGGCCAACGGCGGCCGATCTCGGCCCGATGGCCTTTGCGTACTGGGTAATTGCTTTGAGAGTTTTATCGTCCTTCAAGTCTGTACTTTTCTAGCACTGTGTGTCTTGCAGACAATGCCAGCCATACAACCAGAATTTCGTTACTTTTCGTCACAGCGTGGTTTCAGTATGTTATAACAACAACAACAACAACAACAACAACAACAAAAGTGCAAGATTTCTGACGGACAGAATTCTCCAGGTTTTTTTTTCCCTAGAAAAGGTTTCGAAAGAACGTTGTCGTGTTTCGGTGTTCTGTGCCCGCATAGGCATGCCCAGTAGCAAAACATCTTCGGACCCACGACGGCCACGGGTCCGCGCACAGCAGCGGGTCCGACTGCGGCTGTCGAGGGTCCGAGGGCCTTTGCTTACTGGGATATAAGGCCGAAATAGAGGTAAATTGGACATTTTCACAAGAACGATTTGAAATTCAATTTACCTCCGTTTCGGTTTCGATTGCCTGTAGAGGGCCGAAACAGAGATAAATTGAATTTCAGATCGTTCTTGTCATTCCATTTGTCTGTGGGTTTGTATGCGCTGGACGGCATTGTTGTGCGCGTCACAATCTGAACACAAAGCGACCGTGAGGACATTAGACTAGACAGATGGGTGTTTTGTATCAGAATGGGCAGGACCCATACAGGTATTTATTAGCTGTCGACATTTAGGGACGTTGTTGTTTTTGTTTTTATTTCTTAGCAGATGCCGTTCTTGCCGTTGTCGTCGTTTTTTGTTGTTGATTGTGTTGGTGGAGATCATATTGATTTTGGTTGATGAGCTTCTGGTGCTGTCCGGTCGTTCCTGCCACAAAGGAATTGGGTCACTTGTATGCTGCACTGTTTCCTGTGTATTTTTCATGTATTTATTTTTCAAATTTATTTATTTATTTATTTATTTATTTATTTATTTATTGGTGCTATGCTCTTTAATTCACACGTGCACACCTTTTTTTGTGTGTCCATGCACCACCGCTGTTTTCTATGCATTTTGCATTGTTCACCTTAGACATTAAATCCCTCTGGCGGAAAACAGGTCACGGTGTATCATTAATTAATCAGTGATTAATGTGATTTTGATCTCGCTGAGCACTCCACTGACTGCATTGCTGATGAATTTGTTTTTTTAATTAAAAAAATGGTCAAATGATTCTCATAATAAACACTCCAAGAGCCGAACGGGTGTTTCAAGCAGGGAGGGGGTGGGGTAGGGGTGGGGGAATGGGAGGTGGGGGGGGGGGAGGTGGGGTGGGGGGGGGAGGGGGGGGGGCGGGTGGTGGGGTAGAGAAGGAAAAGGTGAATTGAGTGTAACGGCCTGCGTTAAAACAGCCATGCTGCCAACATTGTTTCGACGGAACAGAATAAAATGGACAACTTGTAGCTTTTGAAAGAAAAAAAAAAAAGAGAAAAAAATGTGCTGCAGCTCTCTGATTTTGGATCCAGATCACGTTTGAGTGTGCTTACTCCTGCGCCAGCCACTAAGTAAGGTGCTCCACTATTACATGAGTGAGCTTAGTCCTTAGTGGCTGGCGCAGGACTGTGCTCACAGCGGAGCGCCTTGCTTAGTGGCTGGCGCAGGACTGTGCTCACAGCGGAGCGCCTTGCTCAGTGGCTGGCGCAGGACTGTGCTCACAGCGGAGCGCCTTGCTCAGTGGCTGGCGCAGGACAAAGCTCACAGCGGAGCGCCTTGCTCAGTGGCTGGCGCAGGACTGTGCTCACAGCGGAGCGCCTTGCTCAGTGGCTGGCGCAGGACTGTGCTCACAGCGGAGCGCCTTGCTCAGTGGCTGGCGCAGGACAAAGCTCACAGCGGAGCGCCTTGCTCAGTGGCTGGCGCAGGACTGTGCTCACAGCGGAGCGCCTTGCTCAGTGGCTGGCGCAGGACAAAGCTCACAGCGGAGCGCCTTGCTCAGTGGCTGGCGCAGGACAAAGCTCACTAATGCAACTTGCCCAAGCAGTCTAACCCTTGAAAATCGGTAGCGCTTTTTGTCGCGATGACTCCTACAGCAATCATCGCGAAAAAAAGCGCTACCATCAACCAAAGCGTGCAGTCATGGAGCAGTAAACGTGCTTAAGGCTATCGCGTATAGTTTAAGTTTTACTAAAGACAATAATATAATGTATAAAAGTCAACTCTTTGGTTTTACCCACCATGACGTGATGCCTGGACGTGCGCCTCACCAAAGCGTTCTTTTGACTACAGAAACTAGTTATGAAAAAAAAAATTCATGTTGAAAACAAATTGTGTACATCAGTGGCTTTGAGGACATACATTTATTAAAACTGTTTCATATACTGTAAGCCTTCGGTGTGACTCTTTGGTTTAAATAGTTTATTGCTGTATATAATATTTTTTTAAACCATGAGAGAATAGAAAATTTTCATAGGATCTAAGAGGCATACATGATAATCTGGACATTGAATTGAATCAGTTGCTAGTTACATATACATGGTGGTGGTTAGCAAATCTACATATAAAATGTAAATAAATAAATCGATAACATTAATGCAAAAGAAGACCGAGGGGGGAAAATACAAATATTATAGTGGAGGAGAGAGAGAGAGAGAGAGAGAGAGAGAGAGAGAGAGAGAGAGAGAGAGAGAGAGAGAGAGAGAGAGAGAGAGAGAGAGAGAGAGAGAGAGAGGGGGGGGGAGGGGGGGAGAGAGAGAGAGAGAAAGACAGAGAGAGAGAGAGGCCTCAACTGGTCTTATTCGGTGACACTTTAGTAGGCTTACAGTACAACAACTGAAGACAACGTTTGACAGTGTGTGCGTTTGGCAAGTTCACTGAGCCGAAACAGGAAAGGTAGAAAATTACCAAACTTGTCCCGGCTGTGAAGCGAATACGTAGCAGTTCAATCTATTTTGCCAACGGTCCCTGAACTATCAAAGCGTTACCAATTGGGGGAGAAAAAAAACAACTGCACCCATCCAACTTTCGCGATAGCCTGAATGACAATAAGCTATTGGCTGGCTGCCCAGTGCGCAAAGGCCGTCGGGTCGATGTCGGCCGCCGTTGGCCCGCGCACGACCCCCCCCCCCCCCCCCCCCCCACTGTGCGCGGGCCAACGACGGCCGACCCATCGGCCCGATGGCCTTTTGCGCATTCGTGTCTGTAGCGACATTTGTCGAGGCGATTCCTACCTTCAGGCAAAGGGTTAAAAACCTCACTCTAAATTGCGCCGGGGGGTGGGAGGGGGGGGGAGGGAGGGAGGGGGCTGTAGAGCCGCGTGTAACCAAAATTAAACGCTAGCACGGACATAACAAAGAGTGGCTACAATATGGCGCCATTGTCAGGGAGGGGAGTTAACTGTAAAGACAGCGTTGGGTGTCACTTGAGTGTTTGTGTTTGACAGCTGACACTGAGATATGCCGACAGGAAAGACTGTTTGAAGTTGGTAGTACGACGAGAGAGAACTAGAGAGAGAGAGAGAGAGAGAGAGAGAGAGAGAGAGAGAGAGAGAGAGAGAGAGAGAGAGAGAGAGAGAGAGAGAGAGAGAGAGAGAGAGAGAGAGAGAGAGAGAAAGAGAGAGATTCAATGATTCAATGATTCAATGAAGCTTTATTTATCAACGGTTGAGGCATTGACATCGTCACAGACTCATAGCCATTTTTAAAACCTGCCGTTGCTACAAAACTACGAGACAAAATACAAAAAAACTAAGTATATATAGTGAAATGTAAATGGTAAATGAAACTGACAAAAACATTGATAGTTTAGGGAAAGAAAGTCCCATGACAATCTCACACACCTAAACTGACACACACACTGACACACACACACACACACACACACACACACACACACACACACATACACACCATCACACACGCACACACAGAGCGAGAGAGAGAGAGAGAGAGAGAGAGAGAGAGAGAGAGAGAGAGAGAGAGAGAGAGAGAGCGAGAGAGAGAGAGAGAGAGAGAGAGAGAGAGAGAGAGAGAGAGAGAGAGAGAGAGAGAGAGAGAGAGAGAGAGAGAGAGAGAGAGAGAGAGAGATGATGATGATGAATCTCAGGATAAAACTATTAGTCAACTCAATGCCTGTCCTGTAAACAAAACAGAAAAATCTTGGCTTGACTTCGCGAACGAAGATTCTATAGGGCTTGCCCACGTCGTCTGCAGGCATTTTCGTGGCTGCGGAGGCCAATCCGGGACAGGCAGGTTCGACCGCAGTGGCTGCAGGGGAAGGTCTGTTCAGGGTTCTGAGTTACGACAGCTCTGTTTTTTCTTCTGAGCCGCTTGTCCTTAAGGTTAGCTCTGCGAGAGTCCTCAAAGGAGACGGCTGCCTTGTGAATGGTGGAGCGCCAGGTGTCACGGTCCGCAGCAAGCGAAGACCACTGGCGGTGGTCGATTTGGCAGGCACTAAGTGACTTCTTGAGACCGTCTTTGTATCTCTTCTTTGGTGCCCCTCTGTCTCGGTGTCCAGTGGCGAGCTCGCCGAACAGAGTGATCTTGGGTAGGCGATGATCCTCCATCCTGGAGACGTGCCCCGCCCAGCGAAGCTGTGTCCGCAGCAGCAAAGCCTCGATGCTCACAGTTTCCGCCTGTTCAAGGACCTCGACGTTGGTGACATAGTCACTCCAGTGAATGCTGAGGATGGTACGCAGGCAGCGCTGGTGAAAGCGTTCGAGGAGTCGTAGTTGGCTGCGGTAGAGGGCCCAGGACTCGGAACCGTACAGCAGGGTGGTGAGGACGACAGCTCTGTACACGCTGATCTTGGTGCCTTTTTTCAGCTGTTGATTGTGCCACACCCGCTTGAATAGTCGCCCGAAAGCACTGTTCGCTTTTGCCAGCCTGTTGTCCAGCTCCTTGTCCAGCTTGGCGTCTGACGTGATGATGCAGCCAAGGTAGGTAAACTGGTGTACAGACTTCAGTTCGGACTCGCCGATGGTGATGTGGGGAGGGCGATGCTCTTCCTTGGGTGCCGGCTGATGAAGGACCTCTGTCTTTTTCAGACTGACCTCAAGTCCAAAGAGCTGGGCGGCATCTGCGAAGCAGGACGTAATGCGCTGCAAGGCTCTCTCTGTGTGTGCAACGAGGGCAGCGTCATCAGCAAAGAGCAGCTCACGAACCAGTTGGTCTAGGGTTTTCGTGTGGGCCTGCAGTCGTCTGAGGTTGAACAGGCTGCCATCGAGACGATACCTGATGTACACTGCGTCGTCGTCGTCGAGGTCCACTGTGGCCTGCTTCAACATCATGCTGAAGAAGATGGTGAAGAGGGTCGGTGCCAGCACGCAGCCTTGCTTCACGCCGTTGCGAATGGGGAATGGTTCTGAGAGGTCACTGTTTAGTCTGACCTGGCCTTGCTGGTCCTCGTGGAGCTGGACGATCATGTTGAGGAACTTTGGGGGACAGCCTAGTCGCTCCAGGATCTGCCACATACCTTGCCTGCTCACAGTGTCAAACGCTTTTGTTAGGTCGACAAACGTTACGTACAGCCCTTTGTTCTGCTCGCGGCACTTCTCCTGAAGCTGTCTCAGCACAAAGACCATGTCCTGTTGGCTCTGAAGCCACACTGGCCCTCTGGGAGGTGGTCTTCAGCGATGGCAGGTACCAGCCGATTCAGGAGCAACCTTGCGAGAATTTTCCCGGCAATGGACAGCAGGGTAATTCCACGATAATTAGAGCAGGCAGACTTCTCTCCTTTGTTCTTGTACAGGGTGATGATGACTGCATCACGGAGATCCTTTGGTAGTGTTCCTTTTTCCCAGCAGCAGAGAAAGAGGTCGTGGAGCTTGTTGTGCAGTGCTGGGCCTCCATGTTTCCAGATCTCTGGCGGGATTCCGTCAATGCCTGCTGCTTTGCCACTCTTGAGCTGGTGGATGGCTGTGAGGGTCTCTTCGGCGGTGGGCGGTTCGTCCAATTCAACCTTTAGTGGAAGGTGTGGGATTTGAAGGATGACTGTTTCTTGAACAGTGCGCTCAGCGCCGAAGAGGTCCTGAAAGTATTCCGACCAGCGGTTCAAGATGGAGGTATTATCTGTGAGGAGTGCCTGTCCATCAGCGCTTCGCAGGGGACTTTGTACCAGGTGCCTAGGGCCATACACTGCTTTCAGTGCTTCGTAGAAGCCCCTGTAATCACCGTTGTCAGCGCAGAGCTGGGTCCTCTGTGCGAGTCTGGACCACCACTCGTTCTGGAGCTCTCTAAGCTTGAGCTGGAGACTGCTGCAGATGAGGCGGAAGGCAGACTTCTTCACAGGGCAGGAAGGCTGGGCTAGGTGGGCCTGGTGGGCGGCTCTTTTTTTTGCTAGAAGTTCCTGGATCTCTACGTCGTTTTCGTCAAACCAGTCTTTGTTCCTCTTTCTAGCAAAGCCCAAGACTTCCACAGAAGATTTTACAATAGCAGTTTTCAGTTGTTCCCAGAGTGTTTCAGGGGAGGAGTCTGCTGGATCAACTGTGTCTTTGAGCATGCGCTGTAAATCGGCCTGAAGGGCAGCTTTCTTGTCGTCACGCTGAAGGCTGGCAACATCAAGCTTTTTCTTGGGGGGGGGGGCCCCCTTTCTTGGGTTTCAGCTTGAGGCGGAGCCTGAGTTTGCAGCGAACAAGGCGGTGGTCAGTGTGGCACTCTGCGCTGGGCATCACTCTGGTGAGAAGGACGTCACTGCGGTCCCTCTGACGCACTAGGACATAGTCGATAAGGTGCCAGTGCTTGGAGCGAGGATGCATCCAGGTGGTCTTTCGACTGTCCTTTTGCTGGAAAGTAGTGTTGGTGATGACAAGTTGCTGTTCTGCACAGAGCTCCAACAGTAAGCGACCATTGTCATTGCAGTTCCCAACGCCATGCTTGCCGAGGACTCCTTTCCAGGCTTCAGAGTCTTGGCCCACTCTGGCGTTGAAGTCGCCAAGGATGATGACTTTGTCGTCTGCAGGGGTGCTCTGCAGGAGGCTGCGCAGGTCAGAGTAGAACTTGTCTTTTTCTGCAGGCTCTGCCAGGAGGGTTGGGGAGTACACACTGAGAAGGGTGACGTATTGCTGGTGTCTCAGTGGGAGGCGCATGGACATGATGCGGTCGGAGTGACCCGTTGGTAGGTTTTCCAACTTAGTCGCAATGTGGGTCTTCACCATGAAGCCCACGCCTGAGAGCCGTCTTTCTGATGCAGGCCTGCCTGACCAGTAGAGGGTGTAGCCAGCGCCAAGTTCTTGGAGGCTGCCTTCCTCCGGGAGGCGTACTTCGCTGAGCGCGGCGATGTCGATGTTTAACCTCCGCAATTCATGGGCAATGAGGGCGGAGCGACGTTCAGGGCGTCCGCTGTCTGCTATGTCGAGCATGGTTCGGATGTTCCAGCATGCTACGTTGAGTCCGGTCGTGGTCGTCATGAGAGTGGATCCATTGTTTTTTCTTGTTTTCTGACCGCATGAGAAGATGCCCGTTGACCGCGGCTAGCCAACTGGGTTACGAGGGGATGAGCTTTGGTTAGGCCACCTTTTCTAGGCCCCTCTCCGTGTGGAGCAAGCAGTGCTGTCCCTAGAGAAGGCTGCTTGGTCGTTCAGGGTGTGCCGAGTGACGTTGTCATCCCCATGTCAACATCAGGCGACCAATATCCTGAACCGCCTGCATGCAGGTTTGAGACTGTGGCTTCCAGTGACATCTTTCACCTGCCGTTTTGCCCCTTGCCCATCGCTACAGGACTTGGAAAGTTCAGTGTCATAGTCCGTGGGCGTTTCCTAAAGCCTGCGCGGTGGAGCTTTTTGGTGGAGTGCAGTGTGCGCAGTACTGGCCCCACCCTTTAAACCCTTGGTTCGTTTGCCATGGCCTAGCAAGCTGGGACGGTGGCATCGAGGTCCTCGGGTCGTAGGTTTTATATCAGACTGTCCTTGTCTTAGTCTCTGGCTCAAAAGCCTTCCCCGGAGACACGGGGGCTTTGATGTCAGGGGTTTCCTCCCTTAGCCTTTCCGCAGCCAAGCCTGCAAGGCAGCAGGGGACTCGTGGAGGGCGGGGTCGTCTATGTCCCGTGCAGATGTGAACATCTGCCCACTGCCCACAAAACAGAACATACCAGGAAAACAAACACAGAAAACACAAAACAAGGTGGGATGAACCATAACCCATAAAGTCCCTTCTATATGAGAGCTGTCCTCGCTGTCAATGGTCTGCACTGACCTCAGTTTTGTCCTTGACCTGATTCTGATGTTGAATTATCTCCTATTGAAAAAGTCTCGCAGATCTGCCAATGTGTCAGTGAGTTGCATAAGGGGCGCAGGACATACGCGTCATTGATTTGTCAAACGTCATTTGGCGGGCATGACGTTAGTTTTAGTTTTACGCAATTTATATTTTACGTGATATAAGTTTCACTTTCGCTTCACAGGCTTGTGAAAATGATAACAAAAGTATAACTTCACGGTACAATTTCAGTCTCGCTATAATTTGTGTGAAAGCTGGTTGACTTTACCTAGCTACACGATATACTAAGTAGACGGGTCACCTGCATGCTCTTCTGAAAGCGCGTCGATGTGTGTGTACGTGTTAGTGCGTGCGTGTTAGTGCGCGCGTGCTCCAAACATCTCCAAGAGGCAATAGATCCTCATGCGCCTCGAGGGCGCATGAGGATCTATTCCGCCTCTTGGAGATGCGCGCGTGTTTGTGTGTGTGTGTGTGTGTGTGTGTGTGTGAGAGAGAGAGAGAGAGAGAGAGAGAGAGAAGAGAGAGAGAGAGAGAGAGAGAGAGAGAGAGAGAGAGAGAGAGAGAGAGAGAGAGAGAGAGAGAGAGAGAGATGAAATGAAATGAAATGAAACTTTATTTTCCGAGGATAAAAGAATAGGTGCGCAGACCTTTTTTCATTCTTTTCCTTGCTACAAACTACATGAAAACACACACGCACGCGCGCACACACACACACACACACACACACACACACACACACACACACACACACACACACACACACACACACGCACGCCGGCACGCACACGCGCTTGCACACACTCACCCACACACGCGCGCACGCACACACACGGAAGTACGTAAATCAGAGTTAGGTCAGACCCCGCTACGGCTCAAACATTGGATTAAAGGCCGGGACAAACGTGGTATCGTGATGTATGTCCGGGGCCTTCAACCGACGCCCGCGTCAGACGAAGCACAGCCGTTCCGACCCAAGTCTGGCTAATATGCATTACATACGGTACATGAAATACTACTACATAATAAACACACATATAGCATACATTGCACACTGATAAGACTACATTCGGTTGCCATTGAACGCAAAAACTGTAAGCATAAACGTCAAGATTATCTAGACGTTTTACTTCCTCCTGACTAACCCAACACACACATACATGCACGCAAGATGCGCGCACGCACACACATACATACACACACACACACACACACACACACACACACACACACACACGCGCGCGCGCGCGCGCACACACACACACACACATGCACGCACACACCAGCATAAACAAATATGCACGCACACACTGTTCCTCACACATGCACGCACACACATACACACGCGCCCACACACTGCATGTTTAATAACATTCATTATTCAGAACGCAGTAGTCGCGTGCGCTTTGTTCGGCGGCTCAATTAAGTGCCGGAATAGTCTTGCCTTGAAGGTGGACAATGAAGATGCTTCGGTAATATTGGCCGGAAACGAGTTCCACAGTTTGGCCCCTGAGTATGACAGACTAGTTTTGAATATATCGAGTCGTGGCCTAGGTACTGACAGTTTGTTCCTTGATGTCTTGTATGGTATGTTAGCACCCTTAAACAAATCCGAGACGTACCGCGGGGTTTTGTATTTTCGGACTTTAAACATTAACACGCCCTTATTGAACAGAAAGAGGTTACGTAACGGAAGCATGTCATGGGCCCTAAGTCGCTAGTCAGTGCTGTCTCTGCTATTAGGAAGGATTAGCTTGGCTGCCCTCCGGTGGAGGGAATTAAGCCTCTTTAAGCACGCATCACTACTCCCGTCCCAGACTGTAGATGCGTAGGCAATGTGGGACTGGATGTGAGCGCTGAAGAAGAGTTTTCTAGTTGGTGAGTTCGTAAAGTAAATAAGTTTTGAAAGGAGAAATAGATTTCTGGACACAATTTTGCACACACTGTTTACATGCGCATGCCATGTCAATTGATCGTCTATAATGACGCCTAACAGCCGGCGGTCCTTAACTTGTTTAATCGGCTGACAGTTAAGGGAAAGGCTAAGTGGCGGTGGGTTTAGCTGGTGCTTTTGACGTGTAGTGATTAGCATGCACTCTGTTTTAGATGGGTTAAGTATCATGTAGTTGTCTCGGCACCAATTTGAGACGTCTAATAGACTATGTTACATAGAAGAATTAATTGTAGATATTTTTGCCGACGACACGTTGAGAGTAGCGTCATCTGCAAACAAATTGCATCGCACATTTGATTGTGAGATACACAAAGGCAAGTCATTAATAAAAATTAAAAACAAGAGAGGGCCTAAAATAGACCCCTGGGGTACTCCATGCTTAATGATACCTTCTGAGGAACGCTTACCGTTGACAAAAACATACTGAGATCTATTGCTTAGATAAGATTTAAAGAAGGCAGCGGAATCTGTGTCTATGTGGTATGCTAACAGCTTCTGTAGCAACAGTTCATGGTTGACTAAGTCAAAAGCTTTAGAAAAATCTAAAAATAGCGCACCGGTCATTTCAGCGTTGTTTATTGAAGTTAGCCAGGTATTGGTCAGATGAGACAGAGCCGTGTGACAAGAGTGGCGGGGTCTGAAGCCTGACTGCAACGGATAAATCAAGTTATGTGTTTCCAGGAAGTGACTCAGGTGCCTGTGGACATGTTTTTCTATAGGTTTTGACAAAGTTGATAAAAGTGAAATTGGCCTGAATTTGTTGGGGTCAGTGAGGTCTTTAGTTTTAGGCAGCGGAATGACTTTAGCTATTTTCCAGCTTCTTGGGAAAGTACCTTGCTGGATTATAAAATTGTAGATAAATGTTAAAGATTCGACCACATAGGGGGCAGACAGTTTTAAAAAGAAACTATTAATACCGCCATGACCAAGGGAGCGTTTATTTTTAAGTTGACTAATAGACTTGCCTACGTCGAAAACAGTTAAGTACGGAATACTAAAAAAGTCGTTTGGCGCCAGTCTCTCGTCGCAAAAATGTTTTAGTTTTACAGAAATAGTCGGCTGGTTTAGGTTATTAGTACTTTTATTCAAAAGTGAGTCGGCAGCAGACAGAAAATGTTGATTAAAAGTATCGGCAGGTATAGAAGTACATGGTGGTGTTTGACGTGATTTGGTAAAGGCATTGAGGGCTCGCCAGACAGATACGGTATCAGTTTTATTATCCATCAAGCGCTGGAAGTGTTTTTTCTGGGCCTCGAGCACCAGGTACTTTACGCGGTTACACTGCTTGCGGAAGGCAGCATAATCTTTGTTCCGCTTCAACTCATTTCAGAGGGCCATGGCATCTTTAATGTCCTTACTTAACCACTGAGGTAACTGTGCGTGTTTGACTCTCTTCTCACGTAGTGGCGCGTGCTTGTGAAGTACACCAAGGAACAATCTGTACCATTCGGCCAACGCTTCTTCAGGAATATCATAGTTACGTACTTTTCATATGGAATATTATATTATATTGTGATTGTGTTCGTGCTTCAGTGTTCTTGAAAACTGAACCTATCAGCTGAGCAAATTTGTATTGTTGGAATACTGTGACTATTCACGAATTTACTGTCATTACTTTCATCGCTCCTCGTGTGGTTAGAACAAAGAAAACATCCTAAAGTCTATACCACTTGGCCCTGGAAGTAAAAGAGGTAGCGGGATGTCCTTCAGACAAACGGCCTTAAAAACTGAGCCAGCAACTTCAGCAGGTAATGGTAATGGAAGAGAGAGAGAGAGAGAGAGAGAGAGAGAGAGAGAGAGAGAGAGAGAGAGAGAGAGAGAGAGAGAGAGAGAGAGAGAGAGAGAGAGAGAGAGAGAGAGAGAGAGAAAGAGAGAGAGAGAGAGAGAGAGAGAGAGAGAGAGAGAGAGAGAGAGAGAGAGAGAGAGAGAGAGATATGATAATGATGATGATGATGATGATGATGATGAAACTTTATTACACAACGGTAGAAGTTTTGACAGATACAAATAACACATTTTTCAAACTTGCCGTTGCTAACATACTACAACATGAGATATACTGAAGACAAGCCAAAAAATATTTAACGCAAACAAAAATCATAACTAAATAAGTACAGACACACTCAGTACAGAAAATGATACTAAGGTCACAATAAACAAACACGGAAAATGAAATAACACTCTTCAGCACAAATTATATAGGGAGGAAAAAAAAAATAAAAAAAAAACCACACCAAAACATATCATAGCAAAAACAAACACAAAGTACCAAGAATCAAACATACATACAGACACGTTTACAGCCGTCTAAATGCACGCACTAACATATATACATACACATAACCTTTCATCAGAATGACAGGATAAAAAATAATATATCTAAGCAGTTTCCATCAGGTAAATGTGTGGTTTTGTTTTAAAAGGGGCAAGGTGGGTTAGTGTTTTTAAATGTTGTAGAAGTGAATTCCATAAAAGTGGTCCCGAAAAGGCTAGGCTTGATTTTAATAAGTCAATGCGAGGTAGTAGTAAAGGAAGAGTACTGTTTCTCGACGACCTTTCACACTGTCGTTGTGGAGTAAATTTAGCTGTTAGATACTGTGGAGCTTTCTTGTGGAGAATTTTAAACATAAGTATGCACTTGTTGTAAACGAGTTGTTGACGAAGGCCAAGAATATTGAGACTTTGCAGTTTTTCAGCTGTAGGAATGGCTCTTATATCTACATTTTTAATGGCTCTTTTGTATAGTAAATTTAGTTTCTTAATATGCACATCACCGCTACCATCCCAAACAGGGGAGATGTAATCAACATGGGATCTAATGTGCGCATGAAAAAAAAAACATTTTTTGTGTATTTGTGGCACTCACACTTCTCAAATGTGATAAAAGAAATATATTTTTTGATATCTTCTTACAGATGTTAGTCACATGTTTCTCCCAACTTAGCTGCTCGTCTATACGTATTCCAAGGAAGGTGCTTTCATGAACTTGTTCAACAGGTTGGCAGTTTAGACTGAGCGTTCGTGGAGGGAGGTGAAGTTGATGTTTTTGTCGTGAGGTGATTAACATGCTCTTCGTCTTATTGGGAGGTAGTATCATGTGGTTTTTACAGCACCAATCAGAAACTTCGTCAAGACTGGATTGTAAACGACGATTATTATCATGACTGTTCTTACCAGGAACGTGAAGGCTTGTGTCGTCCGCAAAGAGATTACAATTAACGTTAGGGTCGGAAATATGTAAAGGAAGGTCATTTATGAACAGTAAAAAAAGGAGGGGTCCTAGAATTGATCCTTGAGGAATTCCAAATTTAACATGGCCTTGCATAGAGTACTGACCATGAACGCATACTTTTTGCTTTCGGTCTTCCAAATAGGATCTGAGAAAAGTTATTGTAGTTTCGTCCATGTGGTATATTGTAAGCTTATGTAACAGAAGCTCATGGTCTACAAGATCAAAAGCTTTTTTAAGATCTTGGAAAACTGCTACCGACATTAAATTTTTATTAATTGACTCTAGCCAGCAATCTACAATATGTGTGATTGCTGACTGGCTTGAATGGGTCGGGCGAAAACCGGACTGATGAATGTTTAGTAAATTACCCTTCTCAAGGAAATTAAGGAGATGCTTGTGAATGTGCTGCTCTAATAGCTTTGACAAAGCTGAGAGCAAAGAGATCGGCCGGTAATTATGAATATCTTCAAGGTTTTTAGTTTTGGGATGGGAACTACCTTTGCTTCTTTCAGGACTGTAGGAAAAGTACTTTTATTTATACACAGATTAAAAAGGTATGTAAGGGATTGTATTGTGTAAGGCCGACGACAATTTTAGCGATTGGTTATCAATATCATCAATCCCTCTACTTTTTTTTATTCAGCATGTTAGAAATATACTTGCCGACTTCTGCTATTGAAATATTAGGAATTAAGAATTTTTGTGTTATATTTGTTGCTTCGCTGAAAGATCTCAGAAGACTTGGGATACTATATTGCGTACTGGGATTTGATGCCGTTTTCGGCGGCTGATAGGAAATACTTATTAAATTTGTGTGAAGTTAAATGGGATGGTATTTCTGGGGCTGTTTTTCCTTTAATAATAGCATTTAATGCTCTCCAAATGGATGCTGTGTCACGGTTTTCTGAGATCATTTGATTGAAGAATGCTTTTTTTGCAGCCCTTACCAGATATTTTAGTTGATTACGTTGTTTTTTGTAGTCATCAAAGCGTTTTTCTTTTCTAAGTTTGTCTCTGAGCGACATAGCATTTTTAATGTCTAATGTCAACCAGGGCAGCATGGTAGCATGTTTAACGCGTTTTAACCTGAGGGGCGCGTGCTTGTTGAGGACCCCGAAGAACAGACTCATCCAGCAAGACAAGGCATTGCCAGGGCAAGTGTGGCAGTACACATCATCAAAGGATGCACTGTGCAGATCTTGCATGAATTTACCCCTTTCAAATGTTTTATAAGAACGATACGTTATAGTGGTGTGTTTGTTTTTCTTTAGCCTATCAAGCTTTAAAGCGATTGTACAACATACCGAGCAGAAGAAAGCAGCTGTCAACAATAGTCGCACGAGAGCAGCCAAAGTAAGGGCACAGGGGGAATACTCGGAAGCCAACCGCGAGGTGAAGAGTAGTATCAGGGCAGACAAGAGGGCCTACACAGACAGCCTGGCAGCAGAGGCAGAAAAGGCAGCAGGCAGCGGCAACATGAAACAGCTCTACGACATTACCAGAAGATTGTCAGGCAAGTATGGCCATACAGAAAGACCAGTAAAAGACAAAGAAGGCAAGCCTATTGCAGACAGAGCAGACCAACTCGACAGATGGGCCGAGTATTTTGAAGAGTTACTGAACAGACCTAGCCCACCCGACCCCCCAGACATCCAGCCGGCAGAGACCGACCTACCCATCAGCTGTGACAGACCCAGCCGGGAAGAGATCAGAAGAGCAGTGGCATTCTTGAAGAACGGCAAAGCAGCAGGCCCAGATGGCATCCCAGCGGAGTCTCTGAAAGCAGACCTAGAGACAACAGTGGAGATGCTGTACCCACTGTTTGGAAAGATCTGGGAAGAGAAGGTGATGCTGGCTGACTGGAAGGAGGGGTACCTAATCAAGCTTCCTAAGAAAGGCGACCTCAGCAAGTGTTCCAACTACAGAGGAATCACCTTGCTGTCAGTACCAGGAAAGGTCTTCAACAGGATCATCCTGGAGAGAATGAAGAGCTCCGTTGACCCCCAGCTGAGAAACCAGCAAGCAGGATTCAGGAAGAACCGATCATGTACAGACCAGATCGCCACTCTCCGCATCATCGTGGAACAGTCTCTGGAGTGGAGCTCCCCGCTGTACGTCAACTTTGTGGATTATGAGAAGCATTTGACAGTGTGGACCGAGAGACTCTGTGGAAACTCCTACGACACTACGGTGTACCCACAAAGCTCGTCCGCCTGATCAAGAGCAGCTACGATGGCATGACATGTCGCGTGATCCACGAAGGGCAGTTCACCAGGGAGCTCCAGGTCAGAACCGGTGTCAGGCAGGGGTGTCTGCTGTCTCCGTTCCTCTTCCTACTGGCCATAGACCGGGTCATGAAGATGACCACAGAGCACACACGAAGTGGAATACAGTGGACACTGTGGACACAGCTTGACGACCTCGATTTGGCAGACGACTTGGCATTACTGTCCCACACTCATCAACAAATGCAGGACAAGACCACGAGGCTTGCTGACATCTCGTCCCAAGTGGGCCTCACCATTCACAAACAGAAAACAAAGACAATGAGGCTGAACGCAACCAGGGAAGAACCAGTCTTGCTTGCTGGCACCCCGTTGGAGGAGGTGGAGTCCTTCACCTATCTCGGGAGCATCATAGACAAAAAAGGCGGCACTGATGCAGATGCCAGAGCACGAATCGGTAAAGCCAGAGCAGCCTTTCTCCAGTTGAAAAAAGTGTGGAGCTCCAGAGAGCTTTCACAACACACCAAAGTCCGGATTTTCAACTCCAATGTAAAAGCAGTTCTCCTATATGGAGCAGAGACTTGGAGATTGACAAAAACCACAGTCAACAGAGTACAGACCTTCATGAACAGTTGCCTTAGAAGAATTTTGAAAATCCACTGGCCAGAGAAGATCCGAGCAACGTCAGACTCTGGGGGAGAACAGAGCAGATAACAGCAGAGAATGAAATTGGGCGAAGAAGATGGGGATGGATCGGTCACAGTCTGAGAAAGCCAGCTTCCAGTATCACTAGGCAGGTATTGTCATGGAACCCCCAGGGAAAGAGGAAAAGAGGTAGGCCGAGAAACTCCTGGCGTCGAGACCTCCAAGCAGACATCAAGAAACTGGGAACCACCTGGAGTAGAATCGAAGGAGAAGCACAGGACAGGAGTTGCTGGAGGTCTCTCGTCGACGGCCTATACCCGGGTAGGGGTGACAGGCGTAAGTAAGTACAACATACCGGGTTATGATCACTAATGGCTAAGGTCGGGACATTCGCACTAGTTATTCTGTCCTTGTTGGTAACATAAATATGATCAATGAGCGTGGATGATGTAGATGTGATTCGAGTTTGTGCTTTAATTATTTGTGTCAAACCAAATAAGGATGTGGTCGTGATCCATGCTGCATTTGATCCCTTAGGTCTAGATAGGTCTATATTAAAATCACCTAGGAGAAATATGTCACACTTGCTCTGACTTGCCTTGTCCATCAAAGCTGTAAACTCATCAAACCAATCCCAGCCAGCTGCCGGATTTCTACAGACAAAGCCGATTAGTACAGGTGCTGACTGTGGTGTTTTTAACTCGAACCACATACACTCCACTTCGGTAAATTCGAGGTCTTGCCGCCTCTTGACGTAGCTAGATACAGACGGATTCATGTAAATCGCTAGCCCTGTGTGTTGAGGCAAAGCGGCATCTTTACGAAATATTTTAGAGTTAGGAATAGAGATGGAAGCATTTCTGATTTTGTTCTTAAGTCTTGATTCAGAAACACTGCCAACAATGTGGAAGTGTTCAGGCTGGTTCAAAAACACACAGAGATCTGGCACCTTATTGACAAGATGATAGATATTCAGGTGACCTATTTTAAGTCCACCACCATAAAATAAATCATTCTTTGTACTACCGTCAGGCATACTGTCACTATGACCGTCAAAGTATATGAAGGTACAAAAATTGTCTTCTTTAAAGAGGTATATAAGAAAAGTTTTGTGACAAGAAAGGTTTTGTACACAAATGAAACTACAGGAAGAGACAGTATTTACTTGGTGTATGAAGTGTCAATAAAGAATAATGAACAACACCGGTTGGAAGTGAAATTGAGCAATACACACACGGGCACTCAAAGGTTCTCACAGTACATACACATACGTGTCCACATCAGTGCCACTGCTTTCACTGTCTCATAAAAAGAACCAGTTGAAGTAACTATGTTCAAGTACGAATGACGTAAGCAAGGACACGTGTCACGTGTCACAGTTTTTGCTTGTCGATAAATGCAAAGTACAAGATAACTGATTATCACAAGAAAGGTGATTTAAAAAAGAGAATAAATGTTATGACTACACGCTATTCTATTGCAAAGAAGATAAAATAATTACAAGAAAGAAATGTCAACTTCGTCGATTTGTTATTCCAATTAAGCAGTTAACCGATCGCACACTAGAAACCTGTCAAAATCGCTGGGCAAGGAATTACACCAGACGCCTAGAATCGCACTATCTACTGCCCCGGCACGTGGCCTGATCCTATCAAGAAGATTAAACAACACTGCAAAGTCACTGTCACTAAGCTGCCCACGTGAGGTTGAGGGCTGGGACTGGAGGGGGTGGGGGTAAAAGAAAGAAGGGTACGGGTACATAGGCCGACCAGTCGGGGCAACAGGCGGGGGGGGGGGGGGGGGGGCATATGCTGTGGAGCATAGCCGTAGAGGAGTTGCTGTTGCTTCCGGTCAGTGGTCGGTGCATCCTTTGATCTATCGACCGGCTGGATGGGATTACCCGACGTTATCGGAGTAGCTTTTTCACAGGGGTTTGGATCCCTCTGATCAGGTGAAGTTTTCAGCTGTGACGGCCCTCGGTGAAGTCCACGTACTTGTCGAAAGTTTCTGTCACGGCAGTCCTCGCTATCATACTAATCTTGTTGCGTGTGTTGGCGGGGGTGTTGTTGCCCATCTTTGTGACGCGACATTACGCTAGAGATGCTGCTAGAGTATGTCCGCTTGATATTGTTCGCGTATCCGGAGGCGGTACGTATGGAATGAGTTAAAACGCTAATTTTTCACCGTAACGCCTTTGTAAATATACTTTGTTCCAGATTATTTTGACGTCATTTGTGAGAGAATGTTATAAGGAGTGTGCTATGTCTCGTATAAATGGAATGTTTAGTCTTCGAAATCTCATATCGATAACTTATGACGTCATCAGTGACCCTACCATCACGGGATATTGAAAGTGAAATGGGGAGCATATGCAGAGAGGTCACAGCTGAAAGCCGTGGGTCAAATGGTTGTTGTGATGCGTCTAGTGTGGTAGTGTAGTGCTTGTCGCTCTCGCTTTCAGCTCCCACCGCTGGCTAGCAGTTTTGCGAAAAGGGGAGCAGAACATGTCAGTCTCTCCCTGACAGTACACAGCCTCTCCAACAACAAGCCTCATGTAGTGCCTCCTCGTGGTGACTCATGGTAACCGAGCACCTTACGGACTCGGGCTGAACTACAGAGGACTCGGAGGAGATCTGGCCCCCAGACATGCGGCATGCAGGCCCATCGATGTGTGGACAAGCCCTGATCCCCACCAGATCCCCAGCTATGGGTAAATAGCCCCACTGCCTTGTGGGTGCCTTGGGAGAGGCAAAGGCTAGGGGAGTAAACCCTATACAAATCCGGGCAGGGATGCCCGATAGCCTTGGTTGGCAGATCTCCTTCGAGAAGGAAAACTCAGAGGAAAAACCTGAGTAGATGGGACCCATAAGCCTTGGTCGGCAATCCATCTAGGAGAAGGATACTCCAAAACTAAACCATCCTGTGCTCCCAGGAAAGGCCTTTTGACCAGGAGCTAAGGGTGAGGTAACCCCGACAGAAACCCCGAGTGCTGAAGACGGAGGTACTGGGCTGCACAGCGCACTCTAATAAACCACAGTACCATGCATATACAGCCATATGACACTTGGAGATGGATTCAAGAGGAATGGTGCTCGCCCTGTGGAGTCTCACCAGGCAGGTGCAGTACCGGGCTCTGCGCCTCTTCAGAGCCCACCCCCAGCGACTGGAGGACCTTCCCGACTGTCTCGAGGAGCCAGGGGACTGGGAAGTAGAGCGACTGGCCAGCGAAAAAACAAGACCAGAGACAAAGAAAAAGCCAATGTGAACATCATGCACTGGAATGCCGAAGGGGTTACCAACAAGAAAACAGAACTAGAGCACTTTCTGCATGAAAACAGCATAAACATCTGCTGTATACAAGAGACACACCTGCAAGAAGGGAAACCCTTTAAGGTCAGAGGATATCAGGTCTTCCGAAGTGATCGCCAAGGGAGGAAGAAAGGGGGGGGGGGGGGGTTATGACCCTAGTTAGAAACAACCTGAATGCCAGCGAAACCAGGAGATTCATGGAAGAGGCAGAATACATCCAGGTCAAGGTAACCACCAGTGACAGCACCCTTGACCTTGTCAACTACTACTGCCCTAATGATAAGTTGCTGTCCCTCGACACTATCCAGGTCCCGGACAGTGGATTCCTCATCACTGGTGACTTCAACAGCCAGTCCCAGAGTTGGGGATATGACACACTGGACAAGAGAGGAGAAGACATTGAGGAGTGGCAAGATGAAAACCACCTGATACTTGCCAATGACCCTGAGGACCAACCTACCTTCTACTCTCGCCGCTGGCACACCACCACTACACCGGACCTGGCGCTTTGCACTGAAGATGTTCATAAGTGCCTCAGCAGAACAGTAGGACCACAGCTAGGAGGAAGTGACCACCGCCCTATCCTCCTAACCCTAAAAGGATGCACAGCAGCTAGCTCGCCACACCGGCCAAGATGGAACTACCGAAAGGCAGACTTGTTGGTTGGTTATTTGGGTTTAACGCCGAGCAGGCGACTAAGGCCATCTCACGGCGGGATGGGTAAAAATCTGGTCAGCCAGACTAAAAGCAAGGTCTTAAGACAAGATGTAAATATAGATTAAAAATCTCAGGCTAAAATGTCGCACGTCTTTAAAAGAAATGTCTACAGACTCTCAAAAAGGGCAAATAAAAAAGATTCACATAGTCTATGAATGCTCAAATCTTGTTAAAAATATTGCATGCTCGCAAGAAATTGAAGATTTTGTCCGGGGGAACATCCCGGAACAAAACCTTCAAGGAGTCTGCTGTAAAGTGTTTATATCTGGTGTCAATTAGGTCGGCACAATACAGCAAAAAGTGTCGAACAGAAAACTGCTCATCACAGGCAAAACACCATGGACGCTCATCCTGTTTAAGTAAGTAAGAGTGCGTAACATACGTGTGACCGATGTGGAGCCGAGCAAGGACAGTCTCCTCACGGCGGCTGCCGCAGCGGAAAGGTAGACTGTCAGACAACTTAGGAAGAGCTTCATGAAGCTTGTTCCCTTCCTCTTTGTCCCACTCGGACTGCCACTCGCGGGCCACGTACGCACTAATCACAGGTTTAAAATCACTATAGACAGTCTGTGTGTCAGGGACAGGGTCACTGCGGGCACTGTTGGCAGCAGAATCTGCGATTCTGTTGCCTTCGATGCCCACATGGCCTGGGACCCAAATAAAAATGATGTCATAATATTCCTTCATCAAGTCTGCGTAAAGCTCTCTAATCTGCACCAGCAGTGGATGGTCTGTTCCCGCGCCCTGAAGGGCCTGCAGGGCAGAAAGAGAGTCAGACAGAATCAGGAAGTTCCTTTCCCGAGACTGATAGGCATGCTTGAGTGCCAGCAGAATTGCCTGCAGTTCTGCACTAAATACAGAGGAATGGTCGGGGAGACGGAGCTTAAATGGGCGTTTAGGATGGCGAGAGGACACTGCAGCCGCAGCCACCCTCCCATCCTCAGACTTGGACCCATCCGTATAAAGACGACAATAGCCAGGAAAAATTGAAAGGAGTTCATTGAGGCTCTGTTGGTATATGGCTGGTGGAGTACAATCCTTCTTGTGGGCGGTCAAGTCCAGCAAGATGTCAGGAACTGGTAGTAGCCAGGGTGGAGTGACGTGTTGCAGAGATTCCGAAACTTTGTCCAGGTCCACTCCGGCCGCCTGCAGATGAGGTCGGACACGGAAGGAAAGTGGACGGACAGCTCCCGGATGGGCATCGTAAATCTCTGCAAACGACGGGTTAAAAACACAATCATAGGCAGGATTGTCTGGATGGGCCTTCAGCTTCAGAACGTAGCTGAGCATGAGGCGGATGCGGCGGAGCCCGATAGAAGGCTCCCCTGCCTCTGCATACAGACTAGGAACTGGAGATGTCCTGAAGGCTCCCAGACATATGCGCAGACCTTGATGGTGAATTGTGTTCAGACGCTGCAGAACAGACTTGGAAGCCGAACCATATACCACAGAGCCGTAATCCAGTTTGGACCGAACAAGGGCCCGGTACAGTCGAAGTAAGACGATGCGGTCTGCACCCCAGTCAGTACGACCAACGACACGAAGAATGTCGAGGGCCTTCCGACAAGAGGTTCTAAGGTAGTTAACATGGTTGCAGAAGGTCAATCTTTTGTCAAAGATGACCCCCCAAAACTTTGCCTCTTCGGCCACCTTAATTGGCACTCCAGCAATGCTCAGGCTAGGTTCTGGAAAAAATTTCGTCTGGTTAGTAAAATGCACACAGACTGTCTTGGAGGGCGAGAATCTGAATCCATTGAGAGACACCCACCCCTGGATTCGATCAACGCACAGCTGCAAGCGCCTCTCAAGGGACGCAAGTCCTCGACCTCGTGCACACAAAGCAAAGTCGTCCACAAACAAAGAGCATTCAGAATCATCCTTGACGGCCTTTACAATGTTATTTATTTTAATGCTAAATAAAACAGGAGATAGAATACTGCCCTGCGGGACACCCATCTCCTGTTCAAAGGAGTCGGAGAGGGTGGAGCCCACACGGACATGGAACGACCTGTTGGACAAAAAATTGTGAATAAAAACGGGCAGATGCCCTTTAAAACCCATGTCCGACAAATCAGACATTATACCATGCTTCCAGGTAGTGTCATATGCCTTTTCAAGATCAAAGAAAATTGCATAGACATGCTGCTTGTTGACAAAAGCATCTCGGATAAAAGACTCAAAGCGGACTAGATGGTCAGTTGTACTACGGAAGCGCCGGAAACCGCACTGGAGGTCTGTGATGAGACCCTGTGACTCAAGATGCCACACCAGTCGGGCGTTGACCAAGCGTTCCATAGTTTTACATAAACATGATGTCAAAGCTATTGGCCGGTAGTTGCCCGGGTCGGAAGGATCCTTACCCGGCTTGGGAATTGGCACAACCACAGCCTGGCGCCAACATGGCGGAAAATGACCGGTTATCCAGATATGGTTAAAGGCCTTGAGAAGTACAAGGAGTGAATCCTCAGGCAGATGTGTTATGAGCTGATAATGGATGGTATCTAATCCAGCAGCAGAGTCAGTACATTTCTGCATGGCTTGCTGCAATTCTGAAACGTAAAAGGGGCATTATAGTCTTCCAAGTTATCCGATATAAAATCACAAGCACAAGATTCTCGCTTCTCCTTCTCTCTCTGGAAGAAAGGTGAATAATGCTCTGTTGAAGAATTATGGGCAATGGTGGAGGCAAGCAAATTGGCCACATCCTTCTTATCTGTGACCAAACTGGCACCATCTCTAAGATGGCCGACAGAAGCCGAGCCACCCCTGCCCCTAATTCTTCGAACAGCCTTCCAGGCTTTTTGGGACGGAGTCCTAGAAGATAAAGATGAGACGAAGCGTCTTCAGGAAGCACGGCGTTCACGTTTAAAAATGTAACGGGCTGTCGCCCGCTGTCTTTTAAAGGTTAAAATATTTGCTTGCGACGGATTACGAAAAGCACGTCGCTGAGCAGATTTGCGCATTGTTTGGGCCTTGCGGCACTCTTCATTGAACCATGGTACTCTCGGCTTCCGGGGGAGTGATGTGGAAGTTCTAGGGATGGTTTCACCTGCAACCTCCAACAAAATAGAAGTAAAACAAGAAACAGGTTCTTCAGCTGACATGACCACCTCCTCTGTAAGACGAGACTGACAGAGAGAGGCAAACAGAGACCAGTTAGCTTTCTTGAGATTCCAGCGCCCCACCGGCGATTCCTCCTCACAGCTGACCGATGACAGGACTACTGGGAAGTGGTCACTACCACACAGGTCGTCGTGAACCTTCCAGTCAAAGTCCAGCATGAGAGAAGGATCACACACAGTGAGGTCTAGAACAGAACTAGATCCGGAACCTGAGTTAGAGTATGTAGGTGAGCCATCGTTAAAGACACATAGGTTAAGTTGAGAAAAAACATCTTCTAACATCTGACCTCTGCCATCATAGTGGTCACTACCCCAAAGGTGAGCATGACCGTTAAAATCCCCCATGAGAATAAAGGGAGGGGGCAGTTGATCTACTAAGTTAAAAATATCATTGCTACAGACCCGCAGTGATGGTGGCAGGTAAATACTACATATGGTTATGGTCTTTTTAAAGGTAACCCGAGCAGCGACAGCCTGAAGACAGGTGTCGATGCTAACGGGGCTACATAAAATTTGGCTACTAATGAGAAGAGCCGCTCCACCCGAGCGCCTCTCCGAATCAGAGCCTTTATGTATAACATTAAAACCATTAAAAGACACAGGGTCAGAAGTCTTCAGGTAAGTCTCCTGAAGAGATATTACTGAGGGGTTATAGAACTTGACTAAAAGACGTAATTCCTCAAAGTTAGCTCGAAAACCACGACAATTCCACTGAAGCAAAGAGTCCATGATTAAGTCTTATCTGGGGGTAAGGAGTTTTCCCCCCCTTTTTCCTTTACCTTGGAAGGAGTTGAAGAAACAGAGGGGGGCCGGCTCCCGGGCCTCCTCTGGTTCTTCGGAGAGGAAGGGGGTGGAGCTGCCGCAGCATCAGCAACAACAACTTCCACTCCCTCCATCCGCTCCTCCAGTGCAGCATATTTGTTTTGAAGGGGGACATCTGTGTTCCCCTTCTGGGCCCGTGCGCACAGCGGTCCCATAGATTTCTTAGACTTCTGGTCCTGGGCAGCGTTCCTGCCGCTAGAGTTAGCGGCCTTAGAAGGCTGACCAGAGCCAGAAGCCTTTGGAGTTGACTGACTAACAGGTTTGGGTGGGGGCTGAGGCTTAGGGGCAACAGAAGGCGGCACTACCGGACCGGCAGTGTCCGCCTTCTGCGTTCCCTGGCTCCTTGTCACCACCGGAGGAGGGTTACTCTCCAGGGGCGAGATGAGCCGAGGCTCCGCCCCCAACCAAGAAGTTGGGGTCTGACATGAAAAGTCTTTGGTGGGGCGCTTGCCTGCCACCGCTGCACTAAAAGTATACACTGAGGTGTTAGAGGTTGGGGCAGCCGCAGCTGCACCAGGGCCTTCAACCAGTTTTTTGGCATCCAGAAAGGACAGCCCCTTCTCCACACGCACCTGCTGAATCTTGCACTCGGATATCCAACGAGGGCATTTCTTATCCGAAGCCATATGCGCCCCCTGGCAATTCACACACAGGGGGGTGGCTGTGCAGGGCTCAGCAGAGTGTCCGGGCCTAGTGCAACGGGCGCATGAAGCCTCTGCCTGACGGCATGTCTTCTGCCCATGGCCATACGTTTGGCACTTAAAGCACCGGAGGGGGAGAGGGACGTACTTTTTCACTCTCAGGGAGTAGTAACCTCCCCAGATGGTAGTAGGAGGGGTGGGGGTGCCAAACGTCAGGATGATGGTAGGGAGACGGATCTCCCCACCACCTCGCTTGGAAGCGAAGCGCCTGACGTAAGTCACCCCCTGAGACTTAAGGTTCCTTACAAGTTCATCTTCTGACAGTTCTGCCAAAGCTTGATCTTTGATTACGCCTCTTGACGAATTCATAGTTTTGTGGGGTGTGACTTCCACAGGAGTGTCTCCGATGGAAGAGAGCCCCAGTAGCCCGCTGGAGTGTGCCCGAGTACGGCACTCCACCAGCAAGTCACCAGACCTGAGGCGCTGGGCGTCAGGCCTGCCAACACGGCTCCTGAGGGTCTCCCCCACCAGAAAAGGATGCAGCTTGGTAACTGGTTTCTCCTTCACCTTGCTATGGACAATGAGGAAGCGAGGCCATACGGCCGACGCCTGAGGTGTCGCTTCCTCACAGTCTGAATCACTGTCATGTTCAATGTCGGTGTCTATGTGCCGTTTCTGTGCTAGTTTTGGTTTTTTGGTTTTATCCATATTATATTAGTAGAGATATTCATCCCCCCGGGGGTCCCCGCCCGCCACCGAGCCCAACAAGGGAAAGTGCAACTGTCGGCGGGTCTCCAGCCGACGCACAATGGAGACTGCCCGAAAGATATACTCAAGGGGGTAAGCCCGATTGAACCGTTTGAGCCACCGCCTTCTATCACACCGTTGAATGCAGGGGAATACTGGCGTAAAGCACCTAATCAGCAGCAGAAGCTATAGCATGGTGCTCCGTATAGCAACCCGCATGTCAACAGTGGGATAGGGCTCAACGTGACAAGAGCTGATTGACTAGGCCGGTACGACTAGCCTCCCGTTTAGGTAGAAGTCAAGGCCGAAGTGGAGTGTTGGCACCAGTGAGCCGCAGCCCAAAGGGAACCTCAGCCACCAGGATCCTCTTCTCCCCCGACACGGGTCTCCAAGCACGGCAAACACTTGGGATCCAAAGGACCAAAAAGTCACGAGTATTTTTAAGGACCAATCCAACATGGTACGACCTAGGTTAGCACAGCTCCTTAAAAACCGGACCAGTGAAAAGGCTGAACAACATATCTGCTGACATCAAGTCCTAATCCTGGACAAAGATGGCACCCGTCCGCTAGCCCACTCAGTCAGGGACTGAGCGGACTACCCACCTACGCCACGTGGAGGCCGGTGCCGGGTAGGCCGAAAGGCAGACTGGCGCTTGTTCAGTATCCGAACAAATGAGCTAATGCAAGACCTCGCTGTGTCTGGAAGGAACATCAACAATGTGGTCAGAGAGTTTAATGACATTATCAGTAAGGCAGCCAAGGAATCCATACCTCGAGGGGTCCGGAAAAACTACACCCCATACTGGACCGCAGATCATCAGAAAGCACATGACAACCTCACTAGGGCCAGAGAAGACGCTGAAACCAACCCCAGCCAAGAAAACAACATCAAGCTACAACACAGTAAGGCCCAGTATCTGAAGATGAAGTTGGAGTGCACAAGAAGAAGTTGGAGAGAGAAGACTGCAAGACTAAACATGGACAGGGACACCACGAAGTTGTGGAGACTGACCATGGCGTTGAACGATGGGGGCACCAGGGAACAGAAGATCACCTTGGAAGAAGAAGGGAAAGCACTGACTGGTAGGAAAGCTGCAAACATGTTTGCACAGATCTATGCGAAAGAAAGTGACATCACTGTCCCACGAATGCTTGCGAAAGAAATCAGACAGGAAGAAAGAGAGAGAACAAGAGATGTGAACATCCATGATGCAATGAAGAAGGACATCACCCTTCCAGAACTGAAGATGGCCATCAAACAGCTGAAGAAGAAAAAATCTCCAGGTCCAGACAGCATCTCAAACGAGATGTTACAACACCTTGGCAACACTGCCTTAATGAAGCTACTGGACATCTTTAACCACAGCTGGAGAGGAGGACAGGTACCCCAGTGCTGGAAGGAAGCCAGGATGATCCCAATTTTGAAGAAAGGGAAGAATAAGTCCAAAGCCCTGAGTTATCGCCCCATCAGCCTGACAAGTTGTGTGTGCAAGACCATGGAGCGCATCATCAACAAGCGCCTGCAGTGGTACCTGGACTCTGAGAGCATTATCGTGCCAGAGCAAGCTGGCTTCAGAAGCTACAAGAGTACAGAAGACCAGACAACACACCTTGCACAGGTCATAGAAGATGCCTTTCAAGATCAGAAGGTGACATTAGCTGCCTTCATTGACCTACAGAAGGCTTTCGACAAGGTGTGGAAGGATGGTCTCCTTGTGAAACTCCTTCGCAGTGGCATCCAAGGGAATATGTACCGGTGGACCAAGTCATACCTGCACAATCGCAGAGCCCGTGTGACAGTGGATGGGTACTGTGGCCAAAAAGTGCTGTTGCGTCAGGGGGTGCCACAGGGGGGAGTTCTGTCACCGACACTGTTCATACTTTTCATCAACGACCTTGTGCCAGAGCTACCAAAAGGAGTACACGCAGCCCTGTACGCAGACGACCTGGTACTCTGGTGCACAGAAGAGTATGCAACAACTGCTACATACAGGATGCAGCTAGCCCTGGACAGGCTGACAGACTGGACCAACAACTGGTGTGTGACCATCAACACAGAAAAATCATCAGCCACACTCTTCTCTCTCTCCAACAAGGCAAAGGCTGGCAACCTAACACTGGGCAACACCCCGCTGCGGTATGAAGACCAACAGACATACCTGGGAGTCACCCTTGACAAGAGGCTGACGTGGAAGCCGCACATTTGGAATGCAGAAGCGAAAGCTAGAAGAAAGCTGAACATCATGAGAAAACTGGCTGGAACACAATGGGGAGCCAATGAAAAGATCCTCAAAAATGTATATCAAGGCACAGTGAGACCACACCTTGAGTACGGATCTAATGCATGGTTGACGGCAGCCCAGTCACACCAGCAGACCATTGACAGAGTTCAGAACCAGGCACTGCGTATCATCACCGGCGCAATGAGATCCACACCAATTGAAAAGATGGAAGAGACAACGGGCATCCCACCCCTGCGCATGAGAAGAGATTGCAAAGCCTTGATACAGTCCACAAAGGTCAAGTCTTCCAAAGACCATCCTATGAACGCTAGGATGAAACAACCAACCTCAGGGAGACTGAAAAGATCAAGCTTTGTGAAGGAGACGAGAGCACTGCAGAGAAAACACCAGGCAAAGCTGCCTGCGCAGGTAGAGGCTCTGAATCCTGCTAGCGACCTTCCACCTTGGGAAAGTAAGCCAGAAAACATCACCATCTCTTCCACGGTACCCTACATCACCACCAGAGATGAGCACAGCACTGTGAGCAAGAAAGCCCTGACACTGGCCATGCTCGAAGAAAAGTATCCCCAGGAAGCATGGATACGGGCATACACCGATGGATCAGCCACAGATGCAGTTCAGGATGGAGGGGCTGGGGTGTACATTCAGTACCCAAACGGAAAATGGCAGGCAGAGGCAGTACCAACAGGCCTTCACTGCACAAATTACAGAGCTGAGGTGGAAGCCCTAGTCCGCGCAGCTAACACCCTTAGTGGCACTGCAGACCCTGATGCCCAGATTGTCTTCCTTACTGATGCCATGTCTGTCCTTGAGGCAGCAACAGCAAGCAAACTGCCACGTCTACAAGAGGCACTGCAAAACATCAAGTGCACCAGACTGGTGCTGCAGTGGATCCCTTCACACTGTGACATCTACGGCAATGAAGAAGCTGACAGAATGGCAAAAGTGGGCGCAGAGAAAGAACAAGATGAAAATGGAGTCAGCTTCACAGAGATGAAGACCATCATTAAGTCTGTGTACAGACCACCACAACGGCCCCTAGACAGTTACCATCAGCTGTCCAGACAAGAGCAGGTGACCATCTTTCGTCTGAGGACCGGGCACAACCGACTCAATTTCCACCTGCACAGACGCTTCCACCTCGTGCCATCTCCCCTGTGCCCTTGTGGAGAAGCAGAGCAGACCGCAGAGCACATCCTCCAGGACTGTGGGAACCACCAGCCGCTGAGGGAGGAGATATGGCCGAAGCCCGCCACTCTACAAGAGAAACTGTACGGGCCTGTGGAGGCGCTACAGAAGACCACAGATTTCATTTTGAGAGCCAAAGTGTGACGGCGTTCGAGAAGAAGAAGAAGAAGAAGAAGCTGAAAGCCAACCAATGTGCAGTATCACTAGGGTCCGTGTGCATGAAAATCCGGCTTGTTCGGTCTCGACCTACTTTTCCTTTGTCAAGGGCACCTAAATAACCAACATGACCTACAGACATGAAAAGACAGTTTCTTGATCCTTATCATTCGGAATAGACCAGTGTGTGAAATAAGTTTGACTAAAATAGTTCAAGGGTAGTGCCAGAATAGCTTGGCGCCTCTAGGCGCCAAGCTATTCTGGCACCACCCTTGAACTAAAGCCATTGGTTCATATCCTTATCTGTAAGTACTATAATGTAGCTTGCATATGGCAGTGTACAAATTTGAAGCTTTTAGCCTCAGTATGATAAGGGTCAATTTTAGGGTAACGGCCATATTTACCTGATCAAATGGATATGAGTGCGTTCTTTATCTCTGTGTCAATCACTGGAGCACACACAAAAAAAATGTTTTAAAATAATTCGCATTGAATAAAATAAGAAAATGATTTGGCACGGAAAGTTCTGGTTCTGTAGTGAATTATGTGGGTCAAATTTCTTTTCAGGCAGTTAATAACATCACAAGCAGTCCACACAACATGTGTGTTAACACATATCGTAGGAAAATTTGCGTCCCGCCAGAGTGTGTGTGCAGTTTAGCCTGCTTATTTTCACCACTTATGAAATCATGACATTGTGTTCTGCAAGCTAGCCAAGGGTGATAACTCTTCCAATTTTTGTGAAGATAGCTCAGATAGTACCCTCAACATCTGAAGTAAGCAGCAAAGAAAAAATACATTGTTTTGTTTTAAGGGTGGCTGTTTGTTTGCGGGTACATTTATTCGCGTTTTTATTGCTCCGAGTATACTATGGTTTTGAAATAAAATGTACAACAGAATGTACACTGTCAATACTGTCGCAAATTCCAACAAAAACGTTTATTTATTTATTTATTTATATTCTGCAACATTTATATTCTGCATTTATATTTTATAAATGCCTGCAGACGACGTGGGCAAGCCCTATAGAATCTTCGTTCGCGAAGTCAAGCCAAGATTTATTTATTTATTTGTTTGTTTGTTTGTTTGTTTGTTTGTTTGTTCGTTCGTGTGCTTGCTTGCTTGTTTGGTTGGTTGAGCTTTTTAATCAATAGTGATCGATGTGATTATGAAAGATAGCAAAACTGTGGTGAATGGTTCTATAAATACATGTAGATGTGGCACGTTTAACTCATTCAGCCCCGACACACCACAGCATGACATGGATCGAGCATGATAGCTCAAAGATGGCCCCAGAATAGCTTGGCGTCCATAGGCGCCAAGCTATTCTGGCACCACCCTTGAACTATCGTGCGTGATCTGTCTCTAGAACTATAATACAGTCCTTCGGAGGACAAGTTCAAAATTTGGGGATTTCGGTCCTGGGGTAGAACTGAATCCTCGCGCTGGGACCATACGGCGTTGAGGCGCGTCCCCTGGGTGGTGGATAGGGGGTCCCTCGTGAGAGGGGTGCACCGAATGAAATAAGGTGCCGTGAACCAACATGGTCTAAGGGAAGGTGACCCCGACAGAAAACCCCTGGTCCTCCTAGTAAGGGGGTTGGGCGTGGGGGTAGCTTCCCCACCCTGCAAAAAAGGAAATAGCTACAAAAACGCCGACGAAAAGACTAACAGTAATTCCTTTCCTGGAGGAGGAAGGTTCTTCTACTAGAAGACTTATGACGTCCTGTGGTGAAAGCCGGAAGTCTTCGGAAGCCACAGGACCGAGCCGCCTCTCTCTATCCAGGGATACAACCATGGGCACATGGAACGTCAAGACCATGTACCAGAGCGGCAAGGCCGCCCAGATAGCAGCGGAAATGCAAAAGTACAACCTTTCCCTGCTAGGCATCAGTGAAGCCAGATGGACGCAGTCTGGCCAGAAAAGGCTGTTAAGTGGGGAGATGGTTCTGTATTCAGGTCATGAAGAGGAGAATGCCCCCCATACAGAAGGAGTAGCACTCATGCTGTCACCAGTGGCACAGAGAGCGCTGATGGGCTGGGAACCTCTTGGGCCAAGAATTATAACAGCAGCCTTTAGAACCAAGAAAAAGCTCAAGCTGAACGTCATCCAGTGTTATGCGCCCACCAATGACAGTGACGAGGAAGAGAAACAAGAGTTCTACGACCGACTCCAGAGTGCCGTGGACAAATGTGCGGAGCGAGACATCACCATCGTCATGGGCGATTTTAATGCCAAAATAGGGGAGGACAACACCGGATACGAAGAGGTGATGGGGAGACAGGGACTAGGCTCGGAGATGAGTGAGAACGGGGAGAGGTTTGTAGACTTTTGTGCTCTAAACCGACTTGTCATTGGAGGCAGCATCTTCCCACACAGAAGAATACACAAAGCAACTTGGGTCTCACCTGACCATACAACAGAGAACCAAATAGATCATATCTGCATTAGCAAGAAATTTAGAAGATCCCTTCAAGATGTTCGAGTGAGGAGGGGAGCAGATGTCGCCTCAGACCACCATCTGCTTACCTTAAGAATGAAGCTCAAGCTAAAGAAAAGCCGCACAGAGACAACAAGAAGACAGCGCTATAATGTAGGCCTCCTGAGAGAAACTGGACTTAGAGAAGAGTTCAAACTGGTGCTGTCCAACCGGTTTCAAGCGCTACAGGAGCTAGTAAATGAAGAGGAGGCGGTCACCACAGAACAGCAGTGGAAGGCAGTTAGAGAGGCGCTGAACTCAACCTGCAAAGACACTGTAGGGTTCAGGAAACACCACCACAAGGACTGGCTGTCGGCACAGACCTTGAAGAAGATAGAAGCGAGGAAGCAGAAGAAAGCAGCGGTCAACAACAGTCGCACGAGAGCAGCCAAAGTAAGGGCACAGGGGGAATACTCGGAAGCCAACCGTGAGGTGAAGAGGAGTATCAGGGCAGACAAGAGGGCCTACACAGACAGCCTGGCAGCAGAGGCAGAAAAGGCAGCAGGCAGCGGCAACATGAAACAGCTCTACGACATTACCAGAAGATTGTCGGGTAAGTATGGCCATACAGAAAGACCAGTAAAAGACAAAGAAGGCAAGCCTATTGCAGACAGAGCAGACCAACTCGACAGATGGGCCGAGTATTTTGAAGAGTTACTGAACAGACCTAGCCCACCCAACCCCCCCGACATCCAGCCGGCAGAGACCGACCTACTCATCAGCTGTGACAGACCCAGCCGGGAAGAGATCAGAAAAGCAGTGGCATTTTTGAAGAATGGCAAAGCAGCAGGGCCAGATGGCATCCCAGCGGAGTCTCTGAAAGCAGACCTAGAGACAACAGTTGAGATGCTGTACCCACTGTTTGGAAAGATCTGGGAAGAGGAGGTGATGCCAGCTGACTGGAAGGAGGGGTACCTAATCAAGCTTCCCAAGAAAGGCGACCTCAGCAAGTGTTCCAACTACAGAGGAATCACCTTGCTGTCAGTACCAGGAAAGGTCTTCAACAGGATCATCCTAGAGAGAATGAAGAGCTCCGTTGACCCCCAGCTGAGAGACCAGCAAGCAGGATTCAGGAAGAACCGATCATGTACAGACCAGATCGCCACTCTCCGCATCATCGTGGAACAGTCTCTGGAGTGGAGCTCCCCGCTGTACGTCAACTTTGTGGATTATGAGAAAGCATTTGACAGCATGGACCGAGAGACTCTGTGGAAACTCCTACGACACTACGGTGTACCCACAAAGCTCGTCCGCCTGATCAAGAGCAGCTATGATGGCATGACATGTCGCGTGATCCACGAAGGGCAGTTCACCAGAGAGCTCCAGGTCAGAACTGGTGTCAGGCAGGGGTGTCTGCTGTCTCCGTTCCTCTTCCTACTGGCCATAGACTGGGTCATGAAGATGACCACAGAGCACAGACGAAGTGGAATACAGTGGACACTGTGGACACAGCTTGACGACCTCGATTTTGCAGACGACTTGGCATTACTGTCCCACACTCATCAACAAATGCAGGACAAGACCACGAGGCTTGCTGACATCTCGTCCCAAGTGGGCCTCACCATTCACAAACAGAAAACAAAGACAATGAGGCTGAACGCAACCAGGGAAGAACCAGTCTTGCTTGCTGGCACCCCGTTGGAGGAGGTGGAGTCCTTCACCTATCTCGGGAGCATCATAGACAAAAAAGGCGGCACTGATGCAGATGTCAGAGCACGAATCGGTAAAGCCAGAGCAGCCTTTCTCCAGTTGAAAAAAGTGTGGAGTTCCAGAGAGCTGTCACAACACACCAAAATCCGGATTTTCAACTCCAATGTAAAAGCAGTTCTCCTATATGGAGCAGAGACATGGAGATTGACAAAAACCACAGTCAACAGAGTACAGACCTTCATGAACAGTTGCCTTAGAAGAATTTTGAAAATCCACTGGCCAGAGAAGATCAGCAACGTCAGACTCTGGGAGAGAACAGAGCAGATAACAGCAGAGAATGAAATTGGGCGAAGAAGATGGGGATGGATCGGTCACAGTCTGAGAAAGCCAGCTTCCAGTATCACTAGGCAGGCATTGTCATGGAACCCCCAGGGAAAGAGGAAAAGAGGTAGGCCGAGAAACTCCTGGCGTCGAGACCTCCAAGCAGACATCAAGAGACTGGGAACCACCTGGAGTAGAATCGAAGGAGAAGCACAGGACAGGAGTTGCTGGAGGTCTCTCGTCGACGGCCTATACCCGGGTAGGGGTGACAGGCGTAAGTAAGTAAGTAAGTAGAACTGAATGTGTGAAAGCTCTTGTGACTATTTTCACGGGCCCCTGCGGAAAATATGATTGCGAGCGATTCCACTCGCTACACTAAAAGTCAAGAGAATCGAAGGGTGACGGAAGAACGATGACTAATTTAACCATATCATACTGAGGCTAAAAGTTTCAAATGTGTACACTGCCATACGCAAGCTACATCATAGTACTTACAGATAAGGATATGGACCAATGGCTTTAGTTCAAGGGTGATGCAAGAATAGCTAGAGGCGCCAAGCTATTCTGGCACCACCCTTGAACTATTTTAGTCAAACTTATTTCACACACTGGTGTATTCCGAATGATAAGGGTTAAATTAATTTTATCTCATCAGTACGCGCCTGCTGCCACGAGAACGACGGTAAAGTGCACATACATGTCAAACAATTCTGGTATCAACCTTTGCCTCAGCGCATTGGGACACCAGTCACAGTTTGCATCTGTGTTTAGAAACACGGCCGGTTAACTCCTTCAAGGCGCCCCGCATCAATAGCTGCTGAAGTGTCGTATAGCGTTGTCGCCGTGAATGAGCAAACTTTTCACTGAGAATCCGTCGTCATCCCTTAAATTACTGAGCTAAAATCAATATGCGGCAAGCGTGCACGATTCTTGCAGCGCTGAGATCTCTCTTTCGAAAACAACTTTTTCTCCGCGGCTGACACTGATTTTTATTTTTTCATCTGCTGACCTCGCGAGAAAATGCATGTTCAGAGTTCAGCAGAAAATATTGCATCATCAGGCCACCACACGTGAATCCATGCTGCTGAGCCAACTTTGTCCTAGGTTCGCAGTTTCGACGGCAAACGCCAATGATCTCAAGTTCTCCAAAAAGGGCATATCTATATCTGTGTCACCAGTGTCAGTGTATTACATAAAAAGCATCTATAGATCTTCATGAATCCTCGCAGATTGCCGGGGCACATGAGGATCTATGCTTCATGTAAATTAGTGGGTTTCGGGGGGGGGGGGGGGGGGAGCTCTGCCGAGTGCATGAACTTTTTGACTGCCCCCCCCCCCCCTCTCCGCCCCTTCTTTCCGGCCAAATGCGCGCGCAGTCCGGCTCCACGTGGTTGTGTAGTGGCAACAGCAACAGGCCCATAGCAACAGCCTGCTGCGCTTTCCATTCTCGTGATGATCATTTCTCGTGCATTTTCATTAAAAATCCTCTCGGGTCAGTTTGCGTGGCGCAAGGGGGTCGGAGGAATGGACCGTCTTCTATCAGTCCAATCCGGCGGCCGGCGCGCCCCGCATGTGCTGAGTACGCACGCCGCAGCCCGTGGGAGACGCCCAGACTGAGTAGTCGGTGTGTCGTGTGGTGTGTGTGTGTGTGTGTGTGTGTGTGTGTGTGTGTGTGTGTGTGTATGTGTGTGTGTGCGTGCGTGCGTGCGTGCGTTAGCGCGCGCGCACACAGGTACACACACACACATACCGTCTCCCGCCGATCATTGGCATCGTGAACACTTGTTTACCGCTGAGCCATCGAGCATGCTCAGTGTCCGGGCCACGTGGCTTCAGCATTGGCATAATATGTAGGCCAACAGATGTCCGTCCGAAATAGCAGGCGGTTAAACGTCGGAGCAGGAGAGCGAAGGGAATCGCCGGGTCGTGCCGGGGTTCGAATCCCGTCCCGGCCCCGGTAGCTGGACTCACAATCCAGGGGGAAAAAAACGGATTTGTTCAATAGCATGTCCGTTGAAAGGTCCTGGTAAATCAAAGTGGCACATTTGGAGTACGCCTGAGTTGATCAGTGTTCAGGTCGTACTCCATAGGCAATAGACTTCCCTGTCCCCCATAACCCGCCCGTCAGAGCCGTCCATGATCACCTCGGTGCTGTGGACGTTAAACCCGAACTAACCAACCAACCAACCGTCCGGGGCCGGTATATTGCTCTTGTCAGCCGCAATCCCTGGTTATATTTTAAACGGACGGATATAAACTGATAAGTCATTTATGACGGAAAAATGCAAGGCCGGTCAACGCAGAACTCAGTTTTATCAGTTAACATTTAAAATAAACATGCACAGCAAGGAGCCAGCCGACGGAGTCAGTTCTCACAATAGACGATTTCAGAAATAGAAATCAGACTAAAGTACGGGCCAAAAACTGCGCGTCCGTTTCATTGGCGCAAACAGTGGACCGTAATTAAAAAGCCAGGACTAATACGCAACATCGCATCGAGTTGTTCGGGTTTATATCATTTGTTTTCGACAAATGACGTGCAGTTTGTTTGTTTGTTTGTTTGTTGTTTTTTTTTTTTTTTTTAAAAACTCACTTTTGATTAACGAAAATCGTCTATCAGTCGGGACTGAGTTGGAGTCACTTTAAGTTATCTTGTCAATCATGTCTTTGAAGGACGTGCGTCCGATGCTCATCCAATGTGCTAAAGGCCATCGGGCCGACGTCGGCCCGATGGCCTTTGCGCATTGGGCAACTGACAGTTCTCATAAGCCTCACTAATCATAGCGTTAATATATAGCGGCGTTGATCAGTAATTAATTGAAAACTGATCAACAACCGACACATGAGTTTTCATACAGGAATCACGTCTGCAATACATTTTTTTTTTTTTTTGCCGGACAAGCGGCGCGTTACCGAAGCTTGTAGTACTAGGTATCTGATCTACAACTGACTGGGTCGCCTGGAAAGTCCTAGACTTAAACTGAATGCCCGGATGATTCCGGCCTTGCTGAGCTTGATGATCAGATTGAGTAGCCAGATATAAATTATCCAATTTCCAAATCACAGCGGTAAAGTAGCGTATAAATACAAGCCCATGCAATCTGCAGAGACATATGAGAATCTATGCCTCATTCGACGAAAGACTGACTGATTTCAGTGACTCGATTGATGCAGGGGACACTGAGTTACATGCGTGAGTATAGTCCTTCGCCAGCAACTAAGCAAGGTGTTCCGCTATCGCGCAGCACCTTGCTTAGTGGCTGGGGCAGGAATAAACTCACTCATGCAACTGACTCCAGGACTGTAACTGAGATCGATCAGGTCAGTCTTGTATTTAGTCTGCGCGGTAGGTAACAGGCGCCCTCGCCACAGCGAGGCTCCGTCTCTGCCTCTCCATTGGCTGCTGGGCTGTGACCTCACGGGGTCACGACGGGTCACAGCGGCGTTAGCAACAGGCGGCGAATGATGCCGTGCTGAGGAGGACGTATGGTACACTGTTTGTGTCAGAAAACTGATTCAGATCTGCATGCGAGTACGCGCGACCAAGCTATCGATTTTACGCTGACAGCAGTAGAAGACAATAAAACATCGTTTCATGAAATTCATGTAGTGTGTCATTTCTAAATAAATAACTAAATTGCTCTTTAAACTAAAATCAAGATAAGCAATGAATCCTGCAAAGGTTTACCACTCATACAAACCGGTACTGTTGTATACATTCTTACAGCAATTATGATAGGCAAGGAATAGAAAAGCGGACACTGCTTTTAAACCAATAATTTTTGGAATTCAGTTTTGACCTATTCATGCCGCTAAATGCCATCTTAAGTGACTGAGTAATTCGAGTTATGTTCAAGTTTCAGCATTGCGTCAGTCGGGAATGATTAAAAAAAAAAAAAAAAAAGAAGCACGTTGTCAGGGAATCAATGTTGCAGAATTTTTAAAAAGCAACGTTTGCCAAATCTCTCTCTCTTTCTCTCTCCGTTATTTTCGCGAAAATGTGATTCCATACAACGCGCTGCGCGATCGATTTTCAGAGCGCGCGGGAGATGTAGCACGTGCTAGGAACTGGCGCTTGACGTCACACTTCCGTACAATCACAGGCTAAACTCTGAAACGTCCTCTGTGTGAGAAACACAGGTGTAAGAAAAAAAGCGATCATTCCGACACTGAAGAGGCATAGATTCTCATGAGCCCTTGCGACTGCAGGGGCTCATGAGAATTTGTGCATCTCAGTTGCAGACCCGGCGGACAGAGTTAGACGATGTGTTTCTGTTGCCCGCATCAAAGGTCATGTTTACTACGTCCTTGCCACGTGTACAACTCGTAGTACTACAATGGGTGTGGCCAAAATATCGAACAATTATCTCTTTTCATCCTGATACACCCAATGTTTGAAATAAATTTGACTGATAGTTCAAAGGTGGTGCCAGAATAGCTTGGCGCTTAAGGCGCCAAGCTATTCTGGCACCACCTTTGAACAAAAACTGTTGATCTCTTTCCTAATCTGATGTAGTCTTCATAGGACAAAAACAAATTTTACAAAATCAGCCTCAGGATGTAGTGGGTTAATCGGGGAAAAAAAGTGAAACAAGATGCAAATGTGTAGGTATTCTTTACAGACAACTTCCACGCTGCAATGCTTTTTAAATTATTTTATTATAATTTATTATCATTATTATTTATTTTATTTTATTTATTTATTTTTTGAAGAAGAAGAAGAAGAAGAACTTGATCAACGCTATGTTATGTGAAATCTTATCAAATTCGCAGTACAAGCGTTGTACGAGATACGAAATTTACTGACGTCAGAACGATAGTTAATAGCATATGCATACATGTAGCACGCTGTTCAGATAGACGAGAGGATGGTATAACAAGAAAGTAACTCTTGTGAACGTAAGTGTGTGCATGTGTGCTTATTTTTCAAAGATAATGATGATATGAGAGAGAGAGAGAGAGAGAGAGAGAGAGAGAGAGAGAGAGAGAGAGAGAGAGAGAGAGAGAGATGAGGCCATCTCACGGCGGGAGAGAGAGAGAGAGAGAGAGAGAGAGAGAGAGAGAGAGAGAGAGAGAAGAAGAAGAAGAAGAAGAAGAAGAAGAAGAAGAAACAATGAGGCCGTGTACACTTGTAACCCGCGTTAAACCCGAGTAGAGCTGAACCCGCGTCAGTTGAAGCGTTTACACTTGCATTTGGAACCGGGGTTAACACGCTCACATAACGCGACAAAGCATCTTAGGAATGCATCATGGCGCCCTCCATGGCTGACTTTATGATGTATTTTGGCTCTTGCAGTTAGATGATGACCGTTTTTCTTTTTTAATTTCGATTATGTGTATGTACTATTTCTCGCGGCATAGAAAGAGACAATCTCAGTCCAACACGAGATTCAAGCTATTCGTACAGCAAAGTTTCGGTGGGAAAAAAAAGAAAGTTTCTTTTATTACAGGATCATGACCTTTACGACAACGTTGTTGATCAACAGCGTTCTTACATTGTCAGTTAAATCGGCAACCACTTACTTTATTATCGGAAGTGATTGTTCTCTGCCGCCACTGTCTCAAGACTGCTGAAAGCAAATCGTGCTGAAAACGTATTTATCATGAGCATCTTCAGCACACACATGTATGAAACCCCGTATAAACATCTCATGTTCACTGTTTATGTGCACAATTGACTATGAAATCTGTTGTGTCAACGATACTGAAATTCCTGCCAGTGACGTCAGGTTCCCGATTTTTTTTTTCTGTTTTGTTTTTGTTGGTGCAACATGCATAATGATGACGCGGAATGAAATGCAGTTTAGATCCAACCCCAGTTCAACTCTGCTTCGGACCAGGGTTGAACTCTACCCTGATCTAACCCTGGTTGGGTCAAGTGTAAACGCTCAAACCCGGGTTGTACTTGGGTTCAGCCCGGGTTGATGTGCATGTGTAAACGGCCTGCAAATGCAAATGCAATTGATCCAGTGTCCAGATCACACTATAAGCCTGTGGCTTGTTTTGATCTGATGGAAATTGCTGTATATCTTCTTATGCATTTTGCAAAGCAGTAAACACCAAAGAGGCCGTTTACACTTGCACACCAACCCGGGCTGAACCCGAGTAACAAACTCAACAGTCTTAACTCATTGTGCCCCAAGGACAAAATACCCACATGTTGCAATTTTCCATATCTTCTTGTGACGAGTCAGGGCTAAATGAGTTATAAGCTTGCACATTTTAATTTTTATTTATTTATTTTATTTATTTTTTATTATTTATTTATTTATTTATTTGGGGGGTGGGGGGGGGGGGGTGCGTGGTGGGTGGAATAATCTACAGACTCAATTAGAAGAGTGTGAAAACTGTTTATTGCCAAAAAAGCGGGTGACAATTATGTACAAAAAAAAATATATTGACCAATAATCACATTTTCTATGCTGCAAGTACAGACCACAATAATAATAATGTCGGAAACAATTTTCCACGAAAAAGACACCAGCAAAAAATCAAAAGCATGGAAATACAGGCAAAATAATCCTTCTCTGCTAAAACACACCACACAATTATTTACAGGACATCATTTGTTGGTAAATGATCCACAGGGGGGTAAAACAAAAAGCTGCAGTATTATGGCGTTGTTTCATCATAGCCTAACCAACTCACTTTCAGATGAGTTCGCTGGGAGACTGATCGACCGTGACAGTTCAAGGGTAGTGCCTGATGAGCTTGGCGCTTCAAGCTGATCAGGCACTACCCTTGAACTGTCACAGCCGATCCATCTCCCAGGGCTGGCGCTAAAATAAGAATGGGTTGAGTATGTTTTAGCGACGGCGCGGTCAGCCCGCGTTGTCTCTTTGGTAGAAGTGAAAGCAACGTGCATACACGTACGTTACTTAGGCTGCCAGATCGTTAACACAGCAAGAGCAGATGAAAGTTTGAGTTGAACTGTCTATTTCGCCGCACAAACAAACAAAAACAAGAAAGAACAAAAAAAAAAAAAAAAAAACAAACAAACACACACACACACACACACACACAAAAAAAAACAACAACCAAACAAACGATAACGCTTTTACCACATGCAAACACATTGATATCATACACAAGAGAAGTGCCGCATGTAAAACTTAACCCGTTGGCTGCCGGTAGCGGTTTTTGTCTCGACAAAAATCGCTGCCGACAGCCCAAAGTTAAAGATTTTGGCCAAATGCAGGTCTCTTTTTGTGATAGACTGTTAGTGAAATTCACTGTAAAAAAACAAAAAAAACCTCAACACCATACAATTATGCATGTGTTTGTTATGACTGCTTCTATTTGTTAAAAGAGTAAAACAAATTCTAGACATTTTACAGCGTGTATGAATCTCAGTGCATGTCTTTTTGATACAGTCTGTCTGTCAGTCATACAGTAACACAAATCTACCCCTTGATAGCAATAGCGAGTACATTTTTCATAACAGTGAGATTTTTGTTGTTCTCACTGACCAAAAAATGGACTAGTCTCTTTTGCCTTCACAGGGCACAAGTCTAAAGTACGTCCTCTGTACTAAACTGTTCACAGTGCAGAATTCTGAAGTACGTACCCTATACTAAACTGTTTACAGGGCAGAATTATAAAGTACGTCCTCTGTACTAAACTGTTCACAGGGCAGAATTCTGAAGTACGTCCCCTGTACTAAACTGTTCACAGGGCAGAACTCTAAAGTATGTTCTCTGTACTAAACTGTTCACAGGGCACAATTATAAAGTTCGTCCTTTGTACTAAACTGTTCACAGGGCACAATTCTAAAGTACGTTCTCTGTACTAAACTGTTCACAGGGCAGAATATGAAGTACGTCCTCTGTACTAAACTGTTCACAGGGCACAATTCTGAAGTACGCCCTCTGTACTAAAATGCGCCGGGAACGGTGCAAGCCTTAGCACGCAAGCACGGCAGGAATGCCAGATTTTTGCCTGCCGAGGACAAATTTAGTTCATGCACACTGGCTGACCCTTTCTAGTACGTTCGATTAATGTTAAGGAAGGGGCGGGCGGGAACGGAGGGGAAGACGAGGTGAGGTGGGGGTGGGAGGAGTGATGAGGGTGAAGGGGCATCAGTAATCAGTGATGGGGGTACTGGTGATCGGTGTGTGTGTGTGTGCGTGCGTGTTTGCGGATAGGGGGAAGAAAATGGGGAGGGGGGAGAGGGGGGTCGAAGTGCGCTTCTAGCGGCGGTGTCAAAAAGTGTTCAACCATCTGCAAGAGACATAGATGCTCATGAGCCCCTGCTGTCGCAGGGGCTCATGAGAATCTATGCCTCTTGCCTGCTGGCACCCATAAAGTATCGATACACGTGTTTCTAGCATAGTGGAATTCCTCAAGTCTAATTATGTGACTGCAAGTAGGACGAAAAAGTGCGCGTATACAGCAAAGTGCCTGGGGGGAACTGCCCCCTGGGGCGATCAAAACAAGTGGCAGTGGTGGCGACGGTCACAGAATGAAGGCCAATAAAGTCCGATACCTCTGTATCACAGTGTGTGTGTGTGTGTGTGTGTGTGTGTGTGTGTGTGTGTGTGTTGGCGCGCGTGTGTGCGTTTGTTCGATCGTCCGTTTAGTAGCAAATTGTTTGAGAAGAGGGTATAGAGGACAGGGTGGGGTTGGGTCGAAGGAGAGGGGCGGGGGGTTTGGTCAAAAGAGTAATGTGTTCACTGAATTAGCACGTGCACCCCAAACAGCCAAGTCCCACATCCAACTGCGAGAACCACCGATTCTCATGAGCCTCTCTTCAGTCGCGAGGGATCCGAGTGTACAGCTTCATGCAGTCCAAGATCGGTTCCGGCTATTCCTCTAGTTACTGTTAAAAGTTCAGCGCGCGGCTTTGCGGTAATATTTTTGTTTTCGCCTAATCCGGTGCCAGCTGTGTGTTGACACTATCAATGATTAATGCTGCCATGCCCTCGGCTGCTCGCAATCTAAACTGCTTGGTGGGGGTAAGGTGGTGGTGGTGGTGTCGGTGTGAGTGGTGGGGGTTGGGGCTGGAACCCTTTCACTGCCGAGGAAACATGAACAAGATCCAACTGCAAGAGGGATAGATCCTCATGAGCCCCCGCGACTGCGGGGGCTCATGAGGATCTATGCCCTTTGCTGAGACCAATGTGTATCCATGTTCCTTGGCGTTCGGTCGTTGAATGAACAAAGATTTCAGAAACAAATATATGCGTCCAGTGTGCAGGGAAGGGGTTAATTTTTCGTCTGTCAGTCTTACCGACTATTATTAACCCTTATCATTCGGAATACACCAGTGTGTGAAATAAGTTTGACTAAAACAGTTCAAGGGTAGTGCCAGAATAGCTTGCAAGCTATTCTGGCACCACCCTTGAACTAAAGCCATTGTTCTATATCCTTATCTTTAAGTACTATAATGAAGCTTGCATATGGCAGTGTACAAATTTGAAGCTTTTAGCATCAGTATAATATGGGTTACTGATGTTGTTTTTTAATGGTGCTGCTGTTGTCGTTTCAAGTTCTTCTTAAACCTGACAGAAAATGCAAAACCTGTCTCGGCGAATGATGTACAAGTCATGCAGTGAAAGGCGTTGGGACACATAAATGGGTACACCCCAAACCAGCTGCAACATACTAAAACTATGTCGTAATCATAACCACCTGACGCGACACACAAACTCAGGGGAGAGGGGGGGGCGGGGGGGGGGGGGGGGGGCACGGCTGCGGTCAGTCTTAGCCAGCAAGCGACACAGCTTTTTATGTGCCCCTGCGGCTGCAAGGGACCATATGAATCTACGTCGCATGCAGCAGGATGACTCCAGACAACAGGCTCAATTCGCTTCTGATGTGCGCAACAAGCCAGCACGTGATATTTATGTTCATACAGACGAAAAGAAAAAAATCTCCCGGAAACTGTGGCGATTAATGGGGGGGTTCGACCGAGTGAGTGACCAAACCCAGTGACAGTATCCACAGGTCCAGGAATCCTTCACGAGTTACGTCCATGTGGTAATCCACTGTATACTCGTATAGGATTCCTGGACCTGTGTAGCAACATCCAAAAAGTGTACTGAAATATCACCGGCACAGACTATAATATATAAAAAAATAAACTTCTCACTACGTGTATGAACAGTAAGCAACAAGAATCCCGTAACCATTTATTCTGGTTCAGTGGCCAGTTGCATGAGTGAGCTCAGTCCTGCGCCAGCCACTAAGCAAGGTGCTCCACTATAGCGGAGCACCTTGTTTAGTGGCTGGCGCAGTACTAAGCTCACCCATGCAATGCCCCGATGCCATAATCATGTCTTAAATGTTGCACATCACATACACATACAGAGTAGAATGAAAAAAACTCGGGCAGTATGTTCGCACGACCCAAATTCTGCAAGCTCCTGGAGCTTGTGTAGATTTTAACAAAAGCGTCATGATACAGAAAACACGGCCTATCCACATTTACACAAACATCAATTAACATTTTACTGAATACTAACATGACCCGAATTTGTCTTCTTTGCCTCTAATATGTAGACCCACATGTATTGCGGAAGGGAGGTATTCGCAAGACTCGTCGTAAGAAGTATACCCAATGCAGCACAGCAGGAACCGTTTTGAGCAAAAAACAACTCTCTCTTTTTTTGGCGAACAAACGTGGTCCTAAAAGACAACTGGTCTCTCAAGGGAAGTATTGAAGGACAGAACGCGTCGCCTGTCATAAAGTCCATCATTTAGATGGCCACAGCCACCGCCACCTAGTACTAGCTGATGGTCTTTAATGAAAGGAGATCTGCGCTCGCTCAAAACCGGTTTTGCTGTATTGCCGTCGAACCCTACTTGGATGATTTTGCGTCAGTCCTAACCCTTCAGGCTGTCGGTAGCGCTTTTTATCGCGGCGATTCCTGCAGGTATCATCGCGACAAAAAGCGCTACCGACTGCTAAAGGGTTAAAGAATGAAAGAAAAAGCACGTACACATACAGCTGAGCGCAACTTTAATTACAACCGGCGCAACACGCAAAACAATGACTCCTAACCCAAACCGATCAGAGGTCACACTGGCGTGCGCAAGATCGACCCGTGATCACTTCTGTACGTCAGTTAGGCGAGAGCAGAGGGCTGTATCGCGTCAAAGTGTCTCTCCCGTCAAACTGACCCGGGGCCTTTCTGGGGTACGACGATGTGATACCCGGTCGATCCGGGGTGACAGTCATCTCGAGTGTCACACAGCAGAACCCGTTTTCAGCATCCTCTTTTTTCTTGCGGCAACACAAGGGGTACTCTCTTATGTGAAGTCACCTGAGTGTCACCTGTCATTCAAGACCGTCATTTAGGTGGCCACAGCCACCTAAATGACGGCCTTGAATGACAGGTGGTAAATTATTCGGGTGGTCACTCAACACAGGTTCTGCTGTTTTCCATACCTCGTGCAAGGCATACTCCGTGTAAGGTTCGACAATGTGCAACCCGTGTTGGCGAAAAAGATAAAGCTTATTAAATGAATCCTGAGAAGTATAGTGTCATTCTACCATCTAATCCAACATGCATGTACTTTAACTCTTTGCGTGTCCAAAGCGGGTTTTTTTCGCGATGATTCCTACGCAAAGAGTTAAAGAAATGCACACTTGTCAATCACCTGACGCGCACGTAGATAACTACCCCACACAAACATCGACTGACAACTAAGCCACCGGGTTCATAAGCATACGCGCGCAGTCAAATATTTATTGACACAATGTCAGAGCCAACACCCTTAAAAGCAGGGCAGCAGGTACACAAGTCTGTTTACAGTCCAACCTGTCTCGAGCAAACACCTCTTTTGCCGCGAAGAAAACGTGGCCTTCAAGAGACAGCTGCTCTTACAAGAAAAATCTTACAAGGGGGAAAAAAAAAGTCATCCGTCCTTAGCCCATTTAGCGCCGGGACCATGCAGCAGGAGATTGGTTGACCATGATGCGCCGGGACCATGCAGCAGGAGATTGGTTGACCATGATAATTCAAGGGTAGTGCCAGATTAGCTTGGCGCCTTCAGGCGCCACGCTAATCTGGCACTACCCTTGAATTTTCATGGTCAATCCATCCCCTGCAATTGGTACATAGTCGTTAGGCAACACCTCCAAAATGTGAGAAATGGGACCTTGGGGCTAAAGGGGTTATGGACCATCCTTTAGGTGGGTGTAGCGTAGCCACCTAAACGATGGTCTTTAATGACAGGTGAGCTCTCATGAGGGTGCTCGCTCAAAACAGGTTCTGCTGCAATGTGAGCAGGAGACAGATCTTTATGTGCCCCCGCAGCCGCAGGCACATGAAGATCTACGTCTCTTGCCGATGGGCGTGTTTCCGGCTCACAAGTGACCAATGCAAAGCAGGTTTCCAAGCATATAGTTTCCCCGATCACAAGAAAAATGCAACGAAGTCAAAAGCACCAGATATCGGTATATAAAAAAAAAAAAAAAAAAAAAAAAAAAAAAAACTACTGCACAGCGGAGCCTGTTCCGAGAGACCAACCTTCTTAAAAATCACCTGCCGTTAACCCGTTTAGCCCCAAGGTTCCATTGCTCACATTTTGGAGGTGTTGCCTAACGACTATGTACCAGTTGCAGGTGATGGCCTGACCATGATAATTCAAGGGTAGTGCCATATGAGCTTGGCGCCTTCAGGCGCCAAGCTCATATGGCACTACCCTTGAATTATCATGATCAATCCATCTCCTGCTGTAGGGTCATGGGGCTAAAAGGGTTAAGACTTCTCTTGAGTAGGCACCTGTCGTTAAAGATAATTTTTTTTCTTTAAAAAAAAAGAAGAAAAAAAAAGAAAAGAAAAAAAAGGTATTTGCTCAGAACAGGTTCCACTGTACTTCGAATAACCCACAGACTGACTAAACGTTTGCACAAAGCAGAGCGTGCAGACACATGCAGTGCAAATTCAAAATCCACAAAATTAGGAGTTGCTGTCCTCCTGGGGGAGGGGGGGGGGGGGGAACCACACTGACATTGCAGTTCCAGCGAACGATCAACCATGACCGTGCAAGGGTGGTGCCAAAATAAATTTGTTGATTTGGGATTTTGAACCCTAATGCCCTAGGCATGTGCTGGTCTGTGATTTTTACTTTCCGGCTCTAGACAGCAAGGTCAAAAATCAATTTCCAGCACTGCGCATCGTTTTCGCCCGCTGCTTGTGTCTGTCCAGCGCACACGCTTGACTGCCGTGCCTACACCTTAAAAAAAAAAAAGACTCCAATACACAAGGGCTGTACAAATCTGCATATCACCAGGGGTCAGCTGCATGAGCGAGCTTAAATCCTGAGCATGCCATTAAACTAGGTGCTCCGCTACAGCGTGCACCTAGTTTAGTGGCGTGCGCAGGAATTAAGCTGGCAAATGCAACTGGTCCCAGGTCCAACGATTACAATCATGTTACAGTCGTATCATATTGCGCACTGTTCAGCATACAGGAAATATTTTGTAACCGACCACTCTCATGAGAGATCGCCTATCATTAAAGACCGACATTAAGGTGGCCGTAGCCACCTAAATGGTGGTCTTTAATGGCAAGCGACACTTCTCGCCCGTCAAGACCTCGAGAGAGAGGTCGTCTTTAATCACAGGTGACAATTTTCGCCCTTAAACACTTCTCTTGACAAAGCACCTGCCTTTTAACTCATTCTGCCCGCGACACACCACAGCAAGATATGGCTCGACCATGATAGTTCAAGGGTGGTGGCAGAATAGCTTGGCGCCTACAGGCGCCAAGCTATTCTGCCATCACCCTTGAACTATCATGGTCCATCTGTCTCCTGAATTGTAATGCAGTCCTCAGAGGATAACTCCCAAATGTGGGCGTTTTGTAGCTCGGGCACAATGAGTTAAAGACCTCCTTCTTCTTGCAAACGGATCGTGGTCTCTCGTGACAGGCGACACTTCTTGCCCTTCACGACTGACTTCTCTCTCTTTCTCTCTCTTCAGAGAGAGCATCCGTCTTATAAATCCACTTTTCTTGCACACACACAAAAAGTGATTGCTCAAAATTGGTTCTACTGTAGATTATTTTTACAGGCGGAGCGTACACGAACACACATAAAAATGCCAGCCAGCACATTCAAGTTTAAGGCCGTGTAAGCTCACATAGTTTACAATTGTTGGCAAAAAAAAAAAAAAAAAAAAAAACCACTGTCGTCTAAACTGCGAGAGACGGATCGCGAGTGTCTCCACTGATTCAGGGGACGACAGCTCGCGGCTGGCGTGCCTGATCCACTCGCTGTCTAAAGACACTGAGCTCATCAGGCACTATGATCGAGGCGTCACGTCCGGTTCAGTCGTCTCTGGTTCTGGAAATGGAAGCTTATAAGCGAAATATACAAACATGGCCGCCCAGTTCTGATATACATAAATATAATACAAGCTGAGTCCGTAAGGGCGTGGGGTGGGGGGGGGGGGGGGGGGTAGGGGGGAATCATATTTTCATCTATATTCAACAGAGACAGAAACAAGTAAGAATTTCTTTTTTTAAATTAAAAAAAAAAAAAAGTAGGGAAGGAAATCATTCACGCACAGTCCATTGTTCTACCGAATGCAAGAAACTAGACTCCAACATAAAAATTAAAAATAAAAAGAAACAAAACAAAAATAGATTTGTTTTACATACGTACACTTACGTTTGCCCTATATCTGACATGAAAGCTTGGCAGTCGAGTGGAAAACAGCTTAGTTTAACCCATTCAGCCCTGACGCACTACAGGAGATGGGCCGACCATGATAATTCAAGGGTAGTGCCAACCTAATCTGGCACTACCCTTGAATTATCATGGTCGATCCGGCCATCTCCTGCAACAGGTGCATAGTCGTTAGATGACGCCTCCAAAATTCGGCGAATACGTGCGCCGGGCTGAATGGGTTAACCCCATGACGACCGGTGAACACATTTGAAACTATGGCGAATTTCAAAGTCACATAGACCCACCCGTCCAGTGAGCACGGTCATGAAAGCGGCGGGCAAGAGGCGTACATTCTCATGAGCACGTCACGTCTCTTGCAACCGGATGTCGATGCAAGTGTCCCCCGGCAGTCATGGGGTTAAGGAAATGATCTCGTCAACAAAATGGCCCTATATGCACGGAACTCAAGAGCAACGGAAACAATGTGAATAGTGATATATACGATTTTGTATAAACAGACGGAAAATCGGTTACTGTCCTATGGCAACACCAGAAATTTTAAACGCACAAGCGGAAGTGCGCAATATACACATTAACCCTTTTAGCTCCAAGGTCCCATTCGGCTCAAATTTTGAAGGTGTTGCCTAATGACTATGTACCAGTTGCAGGAGATGGATTGTTAATGATAATTCAAGGGTAGTGCCAGATTCATAACTTGGCGCCTGAAGGCGCCAAGCTATGAATCTTTCACTACCCTTGAATTATCATAGTCAATGAATCCATCTCCGACTGTTGGAACTGGGGGCTAAATAGGTTAAAACAAACGCCTTTGTTTCTGTGAAAACGAAGAGCCGCACATTTCTATCACGAGCGTTTTCAAAAACAGAAATTAACCGTGATAAACAACAAAACTTGTAATCCAAATTTCAACAACAGACGCGAAAAAAAAAATATACGTGAACAACAAACAACGCATGAAAAGTCCTTGTAAAACAAAATAACATGAAAAAAAACAACAAAGGTTTCAACAAAGAAAACCAAAGTATCCAGCGATGTATATTATTTGCCCATAAACACACACATGTTAACAAGTATAACAGAGGTATACATAGACTTTGTTTCTAACAAATGCTGGATATCCAGGTCACAAATGGATACTTGAGAGGCTTCTTGTTGAATATGGAGGCGGATCATACGAGATGCGAGACCGTGGAGCTATTTCTTTCTTTTAATTTAGGGCCAGTAACGACCAATTCTCCACACTGGCCGTCTTCCCTCCCTACCGTTATATAGCGGAACACCATGCTCAGTGGCTGGCGCAGGACTAAGCTCACTCGTGCAACCGGGCCCGCGCTGCGGCTATAGGGGCTCCAGAGAACATATATGCCTCTTGCAGATGGAGCCGGTTGGCTATATCTGGGGGGTGACGGGAGGGGGAGCCCTTAAACTCCGTGAGTTTTCCTGATTGGGGGAAAAAAAAACCCAAAAAAAACAAACACTTTGGCTGTCGGTAGCGGTTTCTATCGCGATGATTCCTGCAGGATGTCAGAGTGTTGTTATTACTGCAGGAATTATCGCGACAAAAACCGCTACCGACAGCCAAAGGGTTAACCTCTATAAAAACGCCTCATCGGTGACTTTAATCTCACCTAATCTCGTAAAACCATCATATCCAGCAATCTGCATTCCAGTATCACATGATATCTACAGACAATTGTTTATCACACAGTACAAAGCAGTCTCTACGGTTCATCCACACGTATACATCTACGCCTGATAGTGTACAATCCAGTCCAGTCACAAAGACTAATAATATGCTGCGTACCAATAAACAAATAGATACATTTTTTGGCCAATGTGACTCGTGAAATCAACAAACGACACCGCCCTTACACTATATACAATGCGTTCACACAGCAGAAACATTCATGTCTTGAAAGAATGACAATGCAAGTCTCAATAATTTGTCGACATTTCTTTGACATACAGAGACAGGGAAAATACAAAAAAACACAGTTTGATACACGTAATATAGTTTACAACATTTACTGTTTAAAGCTCAACACAACCGATAGCTATGTATTAAAAATAAAAAAAAAAATAAAAATAAAAAAAATAGCACGCTGTGTTAACTCATTCTACCCCAACACCGAAATCCCCAAATTTTGCCGTCGTCCTCTGAAGACTGCACTCTAGTGCAGGACACAGATCGACCATGATAGTTCAAGGGTGATGCCAGAATAGCTTGGCGCCCATAGGCGCCAAGCTATTCTGGCATCACCCTTGAACTATCATGGTCGATCCTTATCTTGCATGTGGTGTGTCTGGGGTAGAATGAGTTAAAGCTCTTGAATACTTGGTCGCGTATCTTTTCTCTTTTATGGCACAAGGTATTGCTGCCTTTGTTTCATGGCGGTTTTTTCAAACGATGTAATATGCGTGCGCACCTGATTTTCAAGTGTACAAAACTTTGATCCGTTGGGCAGGTACCAGCAACCATCATCCATCGACTGAGGAGAACAGATGTCAAACGGTCGGGCAAGAGGCAAAGATCCTCACGAGCCCCCGCTGATTGCGGGGGCTCGTTAGGATCTATGCCTCTTGTAGATGGATGTCCTGCAGTTCGCAATCTCGAGGTAAAAATGCGGGAGTGGAGCGCTCGAGGTACAAAGCTAGTGCGCTGGCGTGGCACATTGCGCGACGCGCTTCCCCATGGGAAGGCAGTGCACATTTCCCGTAGGAACAATACACGCAAAATTGCAAAAAAAAACTGTACGCAAGAATTGTTAAAACGGTATTAAGCCTATTATAATAGTATAGGTAATCATTACGTAATCATACGTATACGTAATCATTATCAGTGTCACACTAAACAAATTGTTTACATATTTTCACGCCGTATAGGTCACGATTTGAAAATCTTGAAAATGCAAGGAACAAACAAACACACGAGATGGCAGCAAATAATGACATTTGGCAGCGGTTGTAGCTGTAACTCTTGGCAACAGACGTACACATGATTGTTTAAAGTCAAAAATAATACTCCGGAACAAAGTTTAAATTTCATGCTGCCCGTGAGGTTCAAACCAAACTCTCTAACTATGGTAATACTAATTTTATCTTGGGGTAGACTCAAAACAGAGTAAACACGAGGCATAGAATATAATAAGCCCCTGCAGGCTGTAGGGACTAATTAAAATCTATGGCTCTTGAGTTGCATTTGCACGGCTCCCAGAGCTTCATGAAAACAAGACTCGACAAGAAGCGCATGAGGATCTACGCCTCTTGCGCGCAGACGGGTTGGGTTCGCTCACTGGGAATTCCACACGTGGGAGACAGAAAACCATGGCGGACAAAATACAAAGCATATTTAAAATCCTATCTTTTACGCGCTATGATTACAATGCGCACTTAACAAAACTGCGACCATCGCTCGAATTACCTGAATACATATCGACCAATATCATGCACCGGCATGCTTCTAGTCTTACTAATACAATACCGTCACCAGAAGGACGGACCTACTTCATTGCAGACTCAAGAATTTAGACCAGAAGTAAAGGGGTATAGCGGAGGGTGAAGTTGGGGAGGGGGGGGGGGGGGGCAGAAACGAGTAAAAAAGGGCTGGACTGAGAAAAAAATGAGGACTAGACTGGGAGATAAGGGAGTACCAACCCCCCCCCCCCAACCCCCCTCCTTAAGTGTTTCCTCCAATGACTCGAATGATGCAATTCTTTTGCTCTTAAGTATACGTCTAATGGCTGGGAAGAGCAGTCTTATGACTCCGCCCAAAAGGAAGAATGAAAGCGGCGAAACAGAGCCCGGCCGATGAGTGAGATGAGGAAAAGTTCGGCCGATGAGTGAGATGAGGAAAAGTGGAGGGGGGGGGGGGGGGGATTTGTCGGAGGTATAAACCAACAAAGTGCATTAGCACACCCGACATTACAGAGGTACTCACAAACTGAAGTGCCGAACGAGTGTACCGCACACACTGACCATCTTCGTACTCGTTCTTGTCTGCGAGCATTTGTGCGTACGACGGTCAATCGATTCCAATGCACATGGCGTCGCCCCTACCTAAGGCGTTAACGCGCACGTTCCACGCAAAATCGTGTAGAAAACCGCACAAGTAGAGCACCTATTGAGAGTCGGTGTAGAATTGTCTTGTTTTTTTTTCTGCTGTTCTGCGTATGTGTAGACCACAGAGATATAACAATGTTCAACCTCTTCACTGTGGAGACTAAAGGAACACTACCCCGCAACTGCAAGAGGCATAGACCCTCGTGAGCCCCCGCGAACGCGGAGGCTCATGAGGGTCTATGCCTCTTGCTAGCTTAGAGTCATACTACCACGCAAATCCCTAGCAAACCCAGGCTTTCTTTTTGCTGCAAATTTTTAGATCTCGTTCACAGTCCCTGGTAGTGACGGGGTTTTTAGCGAGGAATCGCAGCGAAAGTGTACAGCGCTGGGTTTAACTCTCTTGCGCATGCAGCCATCGGTATTGTTTACAGCACCGGTGGCTGCGTGCACAATGGGGATTAAAAGAGACAGCCGGCGTACATCAACCCTTTAGCGGCTGTCGGTATCATCGCAACAAAAATCGCTACCGACAGTAACAGGGTTAAGGGCGCGCCCGTGGCTGTTACAAGTCGCAATTTGCAAGTTTTGCCGCATTTGAATCCTGGCTGGCTACCAGCATCGCGCTGTTTGTTTACTCGACGGTCGACTGGCCGTTGCTGGGACTTTAAGAGACGAGTTACAATCATACACATCGTTATAGCTGTAGTTCTACAGAAAAATAATCGTAAATAATCGTGTTTAATCACATAAGTAATCATTTCGGTTATTTTATAATAATGATACCGGTCAAATCAAAGGGAGAAATCACATGGAGGTCAATTGTAAAATAAGTGCAGGCGCAAAAACGTGATCGGAAGTATAGCAGACAACAAAATTTGTCTTTAATCTCCAGACAAGTGTATTTTCCGTGGTAAATGTATCTACACACGTATTCTTACATTTTAATCATCATACTACAGATAAACATTACCTATATCATAATAATATAATAATCATAATTATATTTTTTTCCTCTTTATCTCAGCGCGAGCAAGCAAACGCGCGCACATACACACACGCCATTGCGTAAAGTTTAGAAATTGTAGTCCACGTAAATAATTAAATGAAATATTTCTGTACAAAGTAGCCAAGCCCTTCTCTTTCAAACTCAACATCCGTCATTTTTTTTTTTAAAATCTCAGTGCCATACCACACATATGCACGTTCCACAAAACAAAGGATGAACAATCAACATTTCGCTAGCTCAAGTACAGGTCACCCTCAGTGTATTGCGGTAATTGTGTTATTGTATTGAAGAAAAAGCACTCGATAAGCAAAAGAAACGTCCTCGGGTCGATGTCAGCCTTAGCTGGCCCGCGCACGGCCGGGCGCGGGCCAGTTAAGGCTGACGTCGGTCCGAGGACCTTTCGCTCACCGGGCACCCCCCTTGAGAGCCGCCAGAGACCAACCTGTGCGCGTTATATCCGATACCGCGCTGTACTGGTGCTGACCTACGCAGCCCGACCGGTAGAAACCAGCCCGGGGACGATCTATACTGCAGACAGACCCCGGGGTCACTTCTGGCGTAGCCGTACGCCAGGTCGACTCTGGGTCACTTTCGCGCGTCAGTTTCAGTTGCCGGAGTCTGACTGAGAAGTAGCGCGCCAGACTGATTCGGAATCACTTCAGTGTCAACATAAGAAGTGATCCGCGCAAGGACCCACTGAACGTAAGAAAGGCGACCACTCTACACTGACGAGCAAACGAAATGCGGCATCTTTCAAATCATCGGAAACACTGAAGTGTTTCCGATGACTCGAAAGATGACGCGTTTCGTTTCCTCGTCAGTTTTAGTTCAATGTCGTTCTTTTGACTAAGGGAAGTAACCCATCGCTTGTTCCAGACGACAAGATTATGTCTGTTTCAAGGACATTTCTTCCGCTTTACAGCTGAATTAAAAGTTGACAGTAATCCCTCAAAGGAATGATCTGTATCGATTCATGCGGGTCCTTTCAGTTTGCAACACCGGTTTCATCATTTAACCCTAATCAATCGGAATACACCTGTGTGTGAAATAAGTCTGACTAAAATAATTCAAGGGTAGTGCCAGAATAGCTTGGCGCCTCTAGGCGCCAAGCTATTCTGGCACCACCCTTGAACTAAAGCCATTGGTATCCATAAATTATGTAAGTACTATAATGTAGCTTGCATATGGCAGTGTATACATTTGAAGCTTTTAGCCTCAGTATTATACGGGTTAACTAAAAGCTGCATGATCACCAGAACTACACAATTATGTGTAGCCCATCAGCGACCTTCTCCAGTCAAAATAAGGGTTAACAGTTGACATCGGTGACAATGAGAAACATTTAAAGTGACTGAAAACGGTCCATGGCTGACTAACCATGCCCCATGCCTCCATGGCCAGCAAGAGACGTAAATTCTCATAAGCCCATGCAGGGCTCATGCGAATTTATGCCTCATGCAGACGGAACAGGATGGCTGAAGGATTGTTCTGTCTGAACCAAAAGGCTGAAATTCAGCTTTCTGGGATTTTGAAAAAAAAAGCCCAACCAGGACTGAAGACTGTCACCAATGAGTTTACAACATCCCCTTTAAGAACGACCTAAATGTCTTACAAAAATGCTGCACAAAAGGAACAAGCTTACGTTTTATTTTGAAGTTTGGATGTCGTAAAATAAAAGCCTTCCTCCAGTGCGCAAAGGCCATCGGGCCGACGTTGGCCCGCGCACGTCTGCGCGCTGGCCAACAGCGGCCGAGTTGGTTAGTTGTACATTGCTTAACGTCCCGACAGCAACAAGACTTTCTCAGGACGTGCCTGCACTGCTTGTGAAAAAGAAAAAAAAAAACTAAACAGAATATTAAATGTATGTCGCCAGCCGGTCTAATATGCTAAATAAACCTAAGACCATTTATCAACACACATTTAATATCAAGAGCTACAGGCGGCGCAGACAGTAGGGAGAGTTTTAAGTTTAAGAAAGAAAAATACAGGTGAATGGACAAAGGGTAGACAGAAACACACGCCCCAGAATCAAGGGGAAAACCCACCCCGTGGGGCTGACCAGGGTGACCCTGTGAACTTACATCGGCCCGATGGCCGACACCGACGCTCAGTGGTATTGGCGAATTTTAGCAATCGATGCCCACTCTGGAGAAGGCAGCTTTAAGTAAGTTGCCGTAATGAAGCCTTTTGCACCACTTTTGTGGCTGGTCGTTTCCGAAATTGTACCGAAAATACTGGCTTGTTTGAAATTTGTATGAATCAGTTTATCACAACAAAACAACAGTAATCTACTGCAGTCAAATGCTCCTCTTCCGTTAACCTTTTTCATCCTGATACACCCACTACTTGAAATAAATCTGACTATGAGAGTTCAAGGGTGGTGCCAAAATAGCTTGGCGCCTTGAACTTGAATGGTTGATCTGTCTCCTAACCAGTAATGTAGCCTTTATATGATAATAGGCATATTTAAAAAATTCAGACTCAGGATGTAATGGGTTAATTAAAAAAAGAAAAAGGAAAGATATATATATAAACCCCAATTCAACAGTAAGCAATCAACACCCGTCGTTCTATTCATAACACAGACAATATCTCATTCCTCACTGAGGTCACTATAAACAACCTAACACACAGAGCCCTAGGCTGGAAACCTCCACTTCTGGGAGAACAATGCCGCACTGACGGTGTTCCCTGCAGATGCAAAGCATACTGACATGCAAAAGAAATATGACTTTTTGAGAACCATCGGAAAAACTAAACGAAAGTGTTTCCGATGATTCCAAAAATGTCACATTTCTTTTGCTCGTCAGGAGTGTTTCCGACGATTACAAAAATGTCGCGGCGTTTCATTTGCTAGTCAGTAAATGAAGATCCGTCGCCAACGATATTCATACTTTTGCGTCTACATGAGATACAGTGAGCCCCTGCATTCAAGGGACTCGTGAGAATCTGTTTCTGTCCTAGCAAATATAGCCAAACAATTTAGCCAGCCATCTACTTCCAGGAAGCTGATGCAATGGTAACAATACAACCATACATTAAAATTTGTGTCCTAATTGCAGACCATTATTCAACTCTTTCCTCTGCAAAAGACGTAGATCCGCATAGAACCCTGCATCCGCAGGTGTCATGAGAATTTATGTCCCTTGCTGACCATGATCGTAAAGCCATCTATCAGGAGGCTTCCATAATAATTATACAGACACGCCGTGCACAGGTAATTTGTAAAGAAGTACCCAACGGAGAAAGAAACACGCTTAGAAAAGACGGGTACAACACAATTTATTAATATTTCGGGTAAATACCCTTTGTCAAAATAGACAAACAAACAAACATAGAGATTAACCGCTACTTATCTTCAATGGCAGAAGGAATGGTATTTACCCGAAATATTAATAAATTGTGTTGTACCCGTCTTTTCTAAGCGTGTTTCTTTCTCCGTTGGGTACTTCTTTGCATATTACACGCTTGGCAGTCACCTTTTTGGTCTGGATTGATTTACAGGTAATTTGTGTTTTAATTGCCATCATCGTGGCTGCTATAGCGGGTCAGCTTTCGTGACGTGGAGGCCATAATGACGTCACTGTCATTCTCATTTTCCCGTTTGGCCAGATTAAGCGGGCCCGAGTCAACGCCCTGGCGGTGTTCCACCGGGAGTACTGGCCTCTGTTCGCGACAGACCAGATTTAGAGGCAGTTCCTCTTCGTCCCTCCTGATCCAGTGCCCCCCTGGAGGCCAGGTCTGTAGGCCGGAAAAACCCGAGAGGTCAGGGGAGAACCCGGGCGAGAAACTGTGACCGCTCGACATGCCGTAGTCTTCACTCTTGCGGCGCTTGCTGAGGTTGAGGGGCGCCACTTGCTCACCGGGAGGTAGGGACACGCCGTGGAAACTCGCCACGCGTTGAACAGGCCCACGTCTAAACTGGGCGGACACAGCACTAGCGGTATCAACGTGGGCTCGATGAACCCTTGCTGTTGGAGAATCGTGTGCCGGGTGAACCCTAGCAGTAGCAGTGTCGTGTCCCGGATGAACTCTTCCAGGGTTCATCTGAGACACGACACTGCTACTGCTGTAAGGCAGCGACACCGATGCCGTAGTGGACAGCGACAGAGAGGTCGGGCGGGCAGGACCGTCGAAAGAGCGCGTTTGAGAAAGAGTACGTGGATCGTCCCTCGACCCTCCCCTGCCAGTGAACTCCCGTGGGTCCCGGGTACCCTCTCCCCTTGCCCCAGACGTCATCTGTCCGGCTTCGCGCTGGCCAATCAGATGCGGGGGGAGAGACAGAGGTCCTCGAGGGGGCAAGCTGTCAGGACTGAGAGCCAGCGAGAGGGGGAAAGTGGTTGGTACCGACACTCCCTCCCTGACCAATCCACTACCATCCGAGCACTGACTGGCCGCGCCGAACAATGGGGGGTGGGGGTGGGCGGGCAACAGGTGGGTGGGGGTGAGGGGCGGTGACGGGGAGAATGGGTGGTGCGTGTGTTGTGCCACGCGCGAGACTGAGTGGGCAGACAATGTGGAGTCGGAGCGCTGGATGGGGCTGGAGGGTGGGGGAGAGCAAGGAGACGGCAGCAGGGGCACGGTGCGGTAAGCGTACTGCGAGAGGGAGTGGGGGTAGGCAGGGTAAGGGTGGCCACGCTCCAGTAGCTTCTGTTGCTCCGTGTCTCGCGCGGCGCTGACCACACCGCCACCGGCAGCCGGCGAGTCCAGTTCAAACACACTCCCCATTGGCTGGTCACCGATCGCCCGTTCCGCGTGAGCAGTCATCGGCCGGCGTGTCGGACCGACACCATCAGGCGAAGCCATTGTGTGGTCAGGGGTGGCCGGGTGGTGAAAGGACAGGCACTGAACTGGCCGCGGGGTCCCGGGGGACGGGGGAATTTCCCCCGTCCCCCACCCCGCGGCCAGTTCAGAATGACCACCTCTCTCAGGTTTGTTGAGGGGGAGAGGGGTGTGAGGTGGAGGTGGGGGTTGGGCCGGGGGCGGAGCTTGCAACACCACCCCAGCAACCTCCTCGCCGGGGGTGGAGGTTGGGGGCCGGGGAAGGGTGCAGTCCAGCAGGTGCGCCAGCCTGTGGGAGAAGGCCAGGAGCTGCGCGGTGCGCGTGATGGCCACTGGATCGTGACAGCGCGGTATGTGTCCTTTGAGAGCCTCCACTAGCGAGTCGCGTTCCTCCACCAGGGACGTCTTGGCACACTCGCACTCCATGTTGCGGGCCTGCAGCATCTGGATCTCCTGCACAAGCGAGTCGTATATCAAGTCAACACCCAATCACCAAAACTAAGCGGGTATCCGCCCTGCCGGGCACCCACTCGCTGGAACCCACCCAATGCGCAAAAGGCCTTTTGTGCATTGGGCACCCATCTCCTCGCAACAACAACAACAAAAAAAACCCACTCACGACGTTTACAAGGCAGTTTCATGGGGAGACTAATCTGCAATCGCCACAAACTCATGTGAAGACAGAATGGACTTTAACTCATTCTACCCCAACACCGAAATCCCCAAATTTTGCCGCTATCATCTGAAGACTGCAGTGCAGTGCAAGACAACAGATCGACCATGATAGTTCAAGGGTGATGCCGCCAGAATAGCTTGGCGCCCATAGGCGCCAAGCTATTCTGGCATCACCCTTCAACTATCATGGTCGATCCATATTTTTGCTGTGGTGTGTCTGGGGTAGAATGAGTTAAGCACGACTCCGTTACGACAGATTCATAATATTGTACCGATTTAAAAAAAAAAAAAATACACCATAAGGGATGGGGGACGGAGGTGAGAAATGAAATATGATTTGCGCAGATACAGCGTAGTTCGACTAACAGTACATGTAGTAACAGGTACACATGTAGGCCTGTCACCTGCAAATCAGGCGTTCGAATGCAAATCATTTTCTGCTGTCATATTGACCTCCAGCCCCGCCCTGAAAGAGCGCTGGCATTTCCTAAATAAGCGATGGTAGTCAAGCTTTTATCTTCATTGTGCGAAGCATGGCCCCTTAAAATCACACTCAAAACTTGACCCTGCTAGCTCGGGTTATAACCACACTGGTTGCCTCTCTCGATTCGCTACCGCTGACGCCGGTAGCGAATCAAAGACTGAGGCAACCAGCTTCGGTAAGAACAGGTTCCCGGCCTGAAATAGGTTATTCTGTGGGGCGGCATGGTTACCAACTGTTTGCCATAGAGGAGCTGCTGCTGCCGTCAGGGGAGGTTTGTTTCGGGGTGTGGATTGTCCAGCGGGAGGGTGCACGCTACCTGTATCAGACTGTCCTTGCGCCGTTGTCCTTTCTCCCGGGATCGCTTTGCCGCCAAGCGGTTTAACTCCCTCCGTCTGGCGCGCTTTTCCAGCTCTTCAGACGTCAGTTGCTGCTAGCAAACACCAATACACCCCGTTAGACAAGTCAAACAACTATGTTAGACATTAACTGCTTCAGTCCCGACACACCACAGCAACTGAGATATGGACTGAGCATGATAGTTCAAGGGTGGTGCCAGAATAGCTTGGCGCCTATAACACTGAGCAAGATATGGATTGGCCATGATAGCTATTCTGGCACCACCCTTGAACTATCATGGCCAATCCATATCTTGCTCAGTGTTATAGGCGCCAAGCTATTCTGGCACCACCCTTGAACTATCATGGTCAGTCCATATCTCAGTTGCTGTGGTGTGTCGGGACTGAAGCAGTTAAGTGTGCGTGTTGGGTTTCAGTTCGCGGCGCTTTGAGTCGATTCGCCCCAAAATTGAGAAAAAGCACCTATATAATAACGGTATTATTTATTATTATTATTAAGTTCATGCGCGTGCACGTATGTGCGCGCGTGCGTTATTTTTATAATTAGCGGCATGCAGGCATAAACAATTCAAGGTGTTGAGAATAACCCAACGAAGAAGGAAGCACGCTTAAAAAAGGCAGCTACAACACAATTTATTAATATTTCGAAATAGACAAACAAGTATACAATTCGCTACTTATCTTGTCAGTGCTTGGAGAAAGTAAATGACAACTCAATTCAAGGTGGTGAATAAATACTATGGTGCTCAGTTATGGTGCATGTTCTTTTCTTTTTCATCACACAAGCTCGCACACACACACTCACACACAAGCAAAACTTAAACTGCTTTAAGTGTTTCAAAACGGTATTTTTAATTTTTACAGTCAAACGAAATCAAATCTGACGCTTTCCGAGTGATACACATCCTGACAGAAAATATTGACCAAAACCTCAAGTCAATCTTCAATGAAATCAAGGAAACAAATGTAAAATGATATCCACTCATCTCTGTCCTTCTAATACACCTTATTAAAAATTGAACACTGAAGACTCGTGTCTTATCCCTACATGAGCAGAAAGGTTTAATGATTGTCAAATGAACAAAAAATAAGGTGGAACTTTTAACATTTGGGCTGTTGTCTTGAGAGATATTTAGCGCTCAAGACATCAGCCCAATGATAAAAGTTCCACCTTACATTTTTTACAAGCTCAGGAGTCAAATCCACCATGGTAGATCAAGGGATGTGCCAGACTAGCACCATTCACGTTTCCTTTTTTTGCTTTGTTAGTCCCAAGGTCCCATTTCTCAATTTTGGAGATGTTGCTTAACGACCATGTACCATTTGAAGGGGCTGGATTGAACATTATAATTCAAGAGTAGTGCCACATTAGGTTGGGGCCTGAAGGCGCCAAGCTAATCTGGCACTACCCTTGAATTATCATGATCAATCCAACTCCTACTGCAGGGACTCGGGGCTAAAAGATGGGTTAATGCTTTGGTTGATGGCAGCGCTTTTAATGTCGCGACGATTCCTGCATGAATCGTCGCGACAAAAACCTGTATTGACAGCCAAAGGGCAATGTTACCTGAACTGAGAAGGCACCCTGCTAATCAGTCATCTACCATTTTATATTCAGTCTTCCCTGATGCAGCAAAAATCAGTATGTCAGTCAGTCTTTCTCGCAGACAAATCAAGGTAAAATTTTTCTAATCAGTGTAATTCCAAATACATCAATTCAATCAAGCAAACTTTACAGACGTCTTGTCAAGTCAGGAGGTCTGACAAAGCTGAAATTCTTCAAAGTGCGTTTCAGGGACCACACTGGGCAGCATGGAAGAAAAGCAAAAATATGTACAAAGAGGCTACATTTGGCGCAAGAGCACAATCACCAATACATTCTTGTAACAAGAAAGGCAAAGCCCTTATGGCTTACGTGCATGACCGATCTATATACATGTATGTGTGACCTTTGTGACAATAAGTAAAGGGCTGGCTTCTGCACCAGCAAAATCCATGTTTTCTCGAAATTTATGCACTGTTCACACATCTGTCAACCCTCCCGTGACCATTGACCTTTGCGATGAGGTGACTAAATTAGAATGCATAGGAAGGTCTTATCATCAGCTATCTTTGTGCCAAATTTGATTAACAAATTTGCAAAAAATGTTAATAATACATGTAACTACAAAACTATCAGAAATTGGCATTCTACATACATTTGCTGACCTCTTGTGACCCTTGACCTTTCCAAGGCGTCATCTAAATTAGTTTGCATAGATAGGTCTTACCATCAGGTACATGCATCTCTGTACCAAGTTTGTGAACTTGTGAATAGTATTTGAGAAAAATAAATATTTTGTCAAAATGATTATTTTTTTACCCATCTCCTGAGCTCTTGTGACCCTTGACCTTTCAGAGGAGTCAACCAAATTAGTATGCATAGAAAGGTCTTACCATCAGGTATCATTGTACCGGGTTTGAAGTTGTGAATAGTATTTGAGAACAAATAAATTTTGTCAAAAATATTTGTGACGCACTTGTATTTCCTGATCCCCTGTGACCTTGGAAAGGTCACTCAACTTTGTATGTTTAAAAAGGCCTTGGGCATCCTTCTGTGGCTTGAACAGTCTAAAAAATGCCAACATTAAAGTTTACCACAAGCGATGGTGGACAGACGACAGACAACGGATGAACGACCACTGGCCCAGTACATGACTCACTTTTGCTTCGCACATGAGCCGACAAAATGGCAAGGTGTATGTGCAGGACAGTCTTTATCCACGAGAAATGCCCATTTTAATCCGTCCTAAGCAATCATGCCTTCAAAGAAACAGTACTGCATGAGAATTCCTTGACTTTTTTTGTGATGAGTATACTTTGGTCAATCTATCTCCGGTAAGCGGTATGTCACAATTTATCTCTTTGAGCATGCAGCAAACGATACAGTATTGAGTAATTAATAAACAGTACCAGTGGCTTCATGCGCAAGGGTGTTATAAAACTAAAACTCAGGTCAGCAATGTTCTTCACCAAAACGTGAATCGCAGGTTTCCCCGTTGTGCAATTAGGTGTCGGTATTGTTTTCAGTACTGGGAACCACCTGGAGTAACTGGGAACCACCTGGAGTAGAATCGAAGGAGAAGCACAGGACAGGAGTTGCTGGAGGTCTCTCGTCGACGGCCTATACCCGGGTAGGGGTGACAGGCGTAAGTAAGTAAGTAATTGTTTTCAGTACAGACACCTGCATGTACAAGGGGGACGACCTCTCCCCTGCCAGTGGTCGCAGACAGTGTTTCTGAAATCACTGTGAACTCATTCGGCCCCGACACAACACAGCAAGACATGGCTCGACCATGACAGTTCAAGGGTGGTGCCAGAACAGCTTGGCGCCAAGCTGTTCTGGCACCACCCTTGAACTATCATGGTTGATCCGTCTCCTGAATTGTACTGCAGTCCTCAGAGGACAACTACAAAATGTGCGTATTTTGTACCCGGGACACAATGAGTTAATTCAAGGCCAAAGAGTCGCGGCTATCGTAGGAACACAGAGACAAAGTGGTGTCAGCAAGAGGCACTGATCCTCATGAGCCCTCACGACTGCAGGGGCTCATGAGGATCTATGTCTCTTGTGGTTGGATCATGTTAAATTTTTCTTGGCAGTGAATGGGTTAATGGAGTAAACGGGAAACAGGACAAATGTCGACATATTTCCAGCTCCGTGATAGTTGCAAACTCTGTACATATGCACACAGTGTATATAATACAAATTCACAATAAAAAAAAATAATCCAAAATGCCCCGTCATATATTTTACTTTCTCCCTACACATTGTAATAGTGGAGAGGTTACTAGTTACTAGTTGAGGAAAGATTAAAGATGAAAGTGTGAAAAGAATAAACTGTCCGTACATTTTAATTATTAAAAAAGACTATCGGCTGAAGGAAATGGAAGTGCATGCCCAATGCGCAAAAGGCCATCGGGCCGACATTAGCCCAATGGCCTTTTGCACACTGGGTGACTACCTCTGACATCATCAAGATTTTCTTTTCAGAAAAGAAGTTTAAAAAAACAAACACAATCAAATTAGCACCTAGAATAAAGAAAAGCAAAAGGATAGCTTAGAATATGACAAATGCAAACCTGACTCAAATAATGCTGGTAAAATCCTTGAAAAAATTTTCAACATGAAAAAATCCAAAGGTCCAAAAGATGCCAACGTCTTGAAAATAATGCCCATAGTATAAAAGTAAAAACAAAATAGAAAAGAAATAATGCCTGAGATATGAACTTGCTATTTCTGAATTGCAAGCGTCCTCATAAACCTATCATTTACCTTCAAAATAAAACACAACCTGAGACAATACAAAAAACGAAATAGGAAACATAAGAGTACACCAAATTTCTCAGTTGCAAATGTACTCATAACCTGAGACAACAAAAGAAAGAAAATAGGAAACATAAAAAAGTACACTAAATCTTCATCGGACGCAATTTGTCAGCAAGATGCACAGATCCTCATGAGTCCCCGCAGAATGGGGGGGGGGGGGGGGCTCATGAGAATCTATGCATCTTGCTGGCGCCATTCACGGCAACATTAATCCTCAAGTGGGGGGGGACCATTGGTGGCCATTGCTGGCTGAGGGGCTGACTCCAGGACTAAAGAACTTGTGTGTCTGAGGGACAGTGAAGGGGAGAGAACACCACACTCATGTTGGCCAACGCGTTGAATCGTCTTTCTCTGTCTTGATGTTCACGTAGCCAAAACCAAGGGCTTGTTGAAGCCGCAGCTTTTCGTCAAAATTTTTACACTCCTTCATGTGTTGGTAGCACAAAGAGAACAGTTTCAGTTTTTCACCCTCCAGTGTCTTTAGTTGAAAGCGCAGGAGAATGTTGGATGCTTCTAGCTGTCTAACTCTCTGCAATCAAAACAAGCTCAATATCAAACCATTTAAAGTGCACAAATCAGTTGAAAATTAGGAAGACATGAAGCAAAATTAAAATACAACAAAATAAAGTACTGCAAATTCACTGCAGCAAAGTCCAACATTTTCTGCTGTCATTTAACCTCAAAAGCACAGTGTTTATGAAAACTGTAATACATGGTAAATGAAACTGAGGCATACAATCAACCAATTTATCAACAAATCAACAGAAAAATTAATCTAATAAATCAGTCCATCAATCGATTGACTGATTTAAATTAACCCACATCATACTGAGGCTAAAAGCTTCAAATTTGTATACTGCCATATGCAAGCTACATTATAGTACTTACAGATAAGGATATAGACCAATGGCTTTAGTACAAGGGTGGTGTCAGAATAGCTTGGTGCCTAGAGGTGCCAAGCTATTCTGGCACTACCCTTGAACTATTTTAGTCAAACTTATTTCACACACTGGTGTATTCCGAATGATATGGGTTAATCAAACAATGTGTGGGTATCCAACTAAGAAAAATATAAAACACGGTCTAGCTATCAACAGAGATCGGTAAAATTGTCTCCCCTTAGACCATACAGGTTTCTGAAATGGCCTAAATTAGTCGATAATAATTCTGTTCTTTATGGCACAAACTTGTGCTAAGACTCGCAATGATGGGTGTATGAAACTTGATTTCAGTGCAAGTCTGGTGGATACAGGGTTATCTGAGTGAATGATAAACCAGCTGTGAATAAACTTAACCTTTGGCTGCCAGTTGTGTGCTTTGTCGAGGTGATTCTATGGAATCACCTCAACAAAACCACGCGACCAACAGTCAAAGGGACAATTCTGTCTGTATATACTGTCCACATGAAAGCAGGCAACTGTGAAAACACAGTCAGGCCAAGGTCCTGGGTACAGCTAGCCTCAGTCACTGATTAGGTGTGGAAAGGAATTCTTTGTGTGTTTTTGCCTTTTACACAAAAAATTTCCATTTTCATGGGTGACAGTGCAAAAAAATTGAATGACCTCTGACTAACTATGCCCCATGATCCATGGCCAGCATGAGGCATAAATTCTCAGGAGTCACTGCAGACACAGGGGCTCACGAGAATGTATGCATCTTGCAGATGGAACTGGCTGGTGTTCTGTTTAAACAAAAAAGCTGAAATTCAGCTTTTGAGCTTTTTAAGGGGTTTTGTATGGGAAGTAGACACATTTCTATGGAAGATCAAGAATGTTTGTGTTAATATCTGCAAATTTCACCAATATGTACATTTATCTGGACAGTAATAGTGAAGTCTTATGCACACTTTAAACGTAATCCATATAAATAACATTTTAAAAAAAGTACTCACCTCACTGAGAGTAGAGGACAGTTTACGCTGTTTTTGGCGAAATCGCTGGGCGGCTCGACGGTTCTGGTCTCGACGTTTGTGAACTCTCTCCCATTCCTCGGCCGTCAACTACAATCAGGCAGGAGAGGTGCGCGTCAGTCGACCGCTTGTTTTTTCCAGAAGACGGTCACCCGCCCTAGTGTCACGCATCGTAAAAACAACCACACCTCACACTGCCCAAACTCTGTCAAAACATGGCAGGGGGTGGTTCATAACTTCAATACTGATCTTATGATGCAGAAAATTACTTCGCGTTCTTTTCCTGACATTTTTCATGAGCACGTTTGGTGTTTCACTTAAACAAGAAACAGTTTTTCATTCAACGAATCAGTGTGACACTTCATGCAAATGGGAACAAAAAGACACACAACACTGATCATTTTCAACTTAATTGTGTATTAAATCACTTCAACCATAATTTTACTGCCCCTTTAAATTTCCTCCAAACTTTACTTGCCCTTTAAATTTCCTCCAAAGGGCAATGTACTTCCCCATTAGCAAAACGTATTTGGGCCCACAACGGCCACAATGGACCCGCGCACTGCAGTGTGCAGGCCCACTGCAGCCGTTGTGGGCACGAGGACTTTGCTTACTGGGCTGTTATGCATACACATTCATAAGGGGATATAATTCTGTGCAGGTTCAATATTAGACGTGGTCTTGGTTAACAAATTAGATATCTGCAGTCCGACAAAGACTGTAACTCACACTGTAACATGACCCTAGTAAGCTGTTGGGTTTGAACTCTTGAGAGAGCTGCTAAGGCCATCTTAACGTGGGCACTAGTACTGAAGTGGATGGAAACACTTTCATAAACAATACAGAAACTGGCGACATGGATGTTAATCTACTTGAATAACAATGAAGTACATTAACTCACTCTGCCCTGAAAACCCATAACAGAAGATTGGCCAGACAGATGGTTCAAGCACAGTGCTTGAATATCTTGCTGCCTCCTGGCACCAAGACATTCAATCACTACCCTTGGTCTATCATTGTTGATTCAAACTTAATCATTTGAAGACACCTCCAAATGCAGGAAAGTTGGTATTAGGGGTGAATGAGATACAATGCAAACCACTGCAGAAAAAAACAAACAAACAAGGTAGAAATAACCCACCTCATCTTTTGGAGGAGTCCGGAAGTCAACAGTTAGCTCTCCCTTCCCCTCCGCTTTCCGCCGTGACTGAATGATTAGGCGAAGGTCTTGCTTGATTATGTTGCTGGGGTCACCTGAATTGAGTGAGGCTAACGTGGCAACCACCAACTTTTCATCCTGCACCAGGTTACGTGTGTTGAGGAGACCAACAGGAGGGGAATGATGAACTGGAGAAAGACAATGATGATGATTACATATTTTGTACTCGGCAACATTCACATTAAATACTCATTTAACCCCAAGGCCACAATCCTCAAATTTTAGAGGTGTCACTTAACAACTATGTTCCAGGAGATGGCTCAACCATGACAATTCAAGGGTAGTGCCAGATTAGCTTGGCGCCTGTTGTAGGGCGTTGGGGCTAAATGGGTTAACCTTCTTGTGCATGCATTCACCAATATTGCTGTTAACCCTTTGCATGTCGGTAGCAGTTTTAGTTGCTATGATTCCTACAGGAATCATCACAACAAAAACCACTACTGACACACAAAGGGTTAACAGTACCAGTTGCTGCATGCACATGTGAGTCAAAATATAAATGTGTCCACATCCGATTAACTCCTAATTACTACATATCGATCACTTAAATGAAATTTATTCAACTGTGGCAGTTGTCATGGTCATTCTATACTGATCAACAAAAGAAATGCAAAATTCGAGTGCATGTTGTATTTGTATGATAAATCCACAAAAATACAAGTTACACTATTTTTGATTGCCAGTATACGAGCAACATGTAAGCATGCAGTTACCGTACTGTAGTAACCGTGTTACTTTCCCTGTGCATGAGGCACCCATATTGGTTAGGACGCATGGCGTATGCCTTCCATGCATGTGTATACACTACTGAGTGATGTTAGGTCATGAACTGTGTTCAGCAATGCAAGGTAATAAAAAATCAGCAGTGTTACTTACACCTTCTGTCACTTTTGCCGTTGCCACATCAACCATGCCAAGACTTCATACTCCCCAACGAGAATGAGCTCGTGGGCGTTTGGAAGCCGGAGAAGATCCACAAGCTGTGGCAGTGGCCTTTAGATGTCACATTTCGACCATTTAAACTAAAGGCTGCAGCAACGCTATCATGCCAACGGGTCTTCTGCTGACGCTCCCAGAAGCAGGCGACCACGTGTGACAACTCCACGGCAAGACCGCCGCATTTTCCGGGCTCACGCGTGAAATCGCTTTCAGCCGGCCGAAAAAAACAGCAAGAAAAGTTATCAGCAACCACCAGGCACCCATCAGTGGCCAGACAGTGCGACGATGGCTACAGGAGCATAATCTGCACAACCGACGTCCAGTCCGTGGACCTGTTCTTACCGACTGTCATCGCCGTGCACGCCTACAGGTCACAGGCTCATGTTGACTGGACCTGGCGACAGTGGCAGAACGTCCTGATCACGGATGAGAGCCGCTACTGCATCAGCCATGCAGATGGGCACATAAAAGTGTGGCAGAGAAGGGGTGAACGCTATGCTGATGGCTGTGTGCTGGAGAACAATGCCTGGGGCGGGCCAAGCGTGATGATTTGGGGTGGGATTACCCTGAACCATTCTTCCGTGGACTCGTACCAGGTCGTGGAAATGGCATCACAGCTCAGCGCTACATTGACCAAGTACTACACCCATATGTCCTGCCATTTTCTCAAGGACGCAGAAACTTCATCTTGCAGCAAGATAATTCATGTACACACACTGTATGTATCACCCAGCACTTCTTGCAGCAGCACAACATCCCAGTCATGTCCTGGCCTGCCCTCAGCCCGGACCTAAATCCCATCGAACATCTCTGTGACCAACTACAAAGGGAGGTCAACGATGTACGCCCCAGACCAATGACAGCCACAGAACTGGAGAAACCATTGTCCAGGCCTGGAACATCCCCAGGGCAGCTGTCAACTGCCTGATGCACTCTATGCAGCGACGCTGCCAAGCCGTCATCAACGCCAATGGGGGTCACACGCCATATTGACTTTGTGCTGTGCCATGCTTGCTCCAACTACAAAATAAACGTCCACACTGATTATGCTGGTGTCCATTTCATTCCTAAAATGTTGATAACATCCGTTGTATGGTTTGTCCGAAATCGACTTTCAAATGTTGGATTAAATGTGATTTGAAGATACTTCGCGTTTCTTTTGTTGATCAGTATATATTATTTTCTAAAATCTTGATCTAGCTAGGGTCACGGAAGATAAGACAGTCTCACAACCATGAAACACAGCCGCAGTGGCTCAAAAACATTTCACAGGTGATCACTACAGTACCAAAATGCTTTTGGCAATGAAATGATAATGATTATGACAATGGAATTCCTTTAAGTTTTAACTCTTAAGAACTAAATTACGGGAGTTTAACTTTAAGAGTTAATATTATTCTCTTGGCTTGACTTCGCGAACAAAGATTTTATAGGAGTTGCCCACGACGTCTGCAGGCTTGTTCGTGGCTGCGGAGGCCAATCCGAGACAGGCAGGTTCGACCGCAGTGGCTGCAGGGGAAGGTATGGCCAGGGTTCTGTGCTGCGGCATCTCTGTTTTTTCTCCTGAGCCGCTTGTCCTTAAGGCTAGCTCTGTGAGAGTCCTCAAAGGAGACAGCTGCCTTGTAAATGGTGGAGCGCCAGGTGTCACGGTCCGCAGCAAGCGAAGACCACTGGTGGTGGTTGATTTGGCAGGCACTAAGTGACTTCTTGAGACAGTCTTTGTATCTCTTCTTTGGTGCCCCTCTGTCACGGTGTCCAGTAGCAAGCTCGCCGAACAGGGTGATCTTTGGTAGGCGATGATCCTCCATCCTGGAGACATGCCCCGCCCAGCGGAGCTGTGTCCGCAGCAGCAAAGCCTCGATGCTCACAGTTTCAGCCTGTTCAAGGACCTCGACGTTGGTGACATAGTCACTCCAGTGAATGCCCAGGATGGTACGCAGGCAGCGCTGGTGGAAGCGTTCGAGGAGTCGTAGTTGGCTGCGGTAGAGGGCCCAGGACTCTGAACCATACAGCAGGGTGGTGAGGACCACAGCTCTGTACACGCTGATCTTGGTGCCTGTTTTCAGCTGTTGATTGTGCCACACCCGCTTGAAAAGTCGCCCGAAAGCGCTGTTCGCTTTTGCCAGCCTGCTGTCAAGCTCCTTGTCCAGCTTGGCGTCCGACGTGATAATGCAGCCAAGGTAAGTAAACTGGTGCACTGACTTTAGTTTAGACTCGCCAATGGTGATGTGAGGAGGGCGATACACTGTCTTGGGTGCCGGCTGATGGAGGACCTCTGTCTTTTTCAGACTGACCTCGAGTCCAAAGAGCTGGGCAGCATCTGCGAAGCAAGACGTGATGCGCTGCAGGGCTCTCTCTGTGTGTGCAACGAGGGCAGCATCATCAGCAAAAAGCAGCTCACGAATCAGTTGGTCTAGGGTTTTCGTGTGGGCCTGCAGTCGTCTGAGGTTGAACAGGCTGCCATCGAGACGATACCTGATGTACACTGCATCGTCATCATCGAGGTCCACTGTGGCCTGCTTCAACATCATGCTAAAAAAGATGGTGAAGAGGGTCGGTGCCAGCACGCAGCCCTGCTTTACGCCGTTGAGAATAGGGAATGGTTCCGAGAGGTCATTGTTGAGTCTGACCTGGCCTTGCTGGTCCTCGTGTAGCTGGACAATCATGTTGAGGAACTTTGGGGGACAGCCAAGTCGCTCCAGGATCTGCCACATGCCTTGCCTGCTCACAGTGTCGAACGCTTTTGTTAGGTCGACAAATGTTACGTACAGACCTTTGTTCTGCTCGCGGCACTTCTCCTGTAGCTGTCTCAGCACAAAGACCATATCGGTGGTGCTCCTGTTTGCTCTGAAGCCACACTGGCCCTCTGGGAGTTGGTCTTCAGCGATGGCAGGTACCAGCCGATTCAGGAGCAGCCTTGCAAGGATTTTCCCAGCAATGGACAGCAGGGTAATTCCCCGATAGTTGGAACAGTCAGACTTCTCGCCTTTGTTCTTGTACAGGGTGATAACGACTGCATCACGGAGATCTTTTGGTAGTGTTCCTTCCTCCCAGCAGCAGAGAAAGAGGTCATGGAGCTTGTTGTGCAGTGCTGTGCCTCCATGTTTCCAGATCTCTGGTGGTATTCCATCGATGCCTGCTGCTTTGCCACTCTTGAGCTGGTGGATGGCTGTGAGGGTCTCTTCAGCGGTGGGCGGTTCGTCCAACTCAACCTTTACTGGGAGGTGTGGGATTTGTAGGACGACTGCTTCTTGAACAGTGCGCTCAGCGCTGAAGAGGCTCTGAAAGTATTCCGACCAGCGGTTCAAGATGGAGGTATTATCTGTGAGGAGTGCCTGGCCATTCGCGCTTCGCAGGGGACTTTGTACCAGGTGCCTGGGGCCATACACTGCTTTCAGTGCTTCGTAGAAGCCCCTGTAGTCACCATTGTCAGCGCAAAGCTGGGTCCTCTGTGCAAGTCTGGTCCACCACTCATTCTGGAGATCTCTGAGCTTGCGCTGGAGACTGCTGCAGACGAGGCAGAAGGCAGACTTCTTCACAGGGCAGGAAGGCTGGGCTAGGTGGGCCTGATGGGCGGCTCTTTTTTTTGCTAGGTGTTCCTGCATCTCTACATCGTTTTCGTCAAACCAGTCTTTGTTCTTCTTTCTGGCGAAACCCAAGACTTCTGCAGAGGATTTTGCAATAGCAGTTTTCAGTTGTTCCCAAAGTGTTTCAGGGGAGGAGTCTACTGGGTCCGCTGTGTCTTTGAGCCTGCGCTGTAAATCTGTCTGAAAGGCAGCTTTCACATCGTCACGCTGAAGGCTGGCAACATCAAGCTTTTTCTTGGGGGGCCCCCATTTCTTGGGTTTTGGCTTGAAGTGGAGCCTGAGTTTGCAGCGGACAAGGCGGTGGTCAGTGTGGCACTCTGCGCTGGGCATCACTCTGGTGAGGAGGACGTCACTGCGGTCCCTCTGACGCACTAGGACATAGTCGATAAGGTGCCAGTGTTTGGAGCGAGGATGCATCCAGGTGGTCTTTCGACTGTCCTTTTGCTGAAAAGTAGTGTTGGTGATGACCAGTTGCTGCTCCGCACAGAACTCCAACAGTAGGCGGCCATTGTCATTGCAGTTCCCCACGCCATGCTTGCCGAGGACTCCTTTCCAGGCTTCAGAGTCCTGGCCCACTCTGGCGTTGAAGTCGCCAAGGATGATGACTTTGTCGTCTGCAGGGGTACTCTGTAGGAGGCTGCGCAGGTCAGTGTAAAACTTGTCCTTTTCAGCAGGCTCTGCCAGGAGGGTTGGGGAGTACACACTGAGAAGGGTGACGTGCTGCTGGTGTCTCAGTGGGAGGTGCATGGACATGATGCGGTCTGAGTGGCCCGTTGGTAGGTTTTCCAGCTTAGTCGCAATGGATGTCTTGACCATGAAACCCACGCCTGAAAGCCGTCTTTCTGATGCAGGCCTCCTGACCAGTAGAGGGTGTACCCAGCACCAAGTTCTTGGAGGCTGCCTTCGTCCAGAAGGCGTACTTCGCTGAGCGCGGCGATGTCGATGTTTAACCTCCACAATTCATGGGCAATGAGGGCAGAGCGACGTTCAGGGCGTCCGCTGTCTGCTTTGTCGAGCATGGTTCGGACGTTCCAACATGCTACGTTGAGTCCGGTCGTGGTCGTCATGAGAGTGGATCCGTTATTCTTTCTTGTTTTTTGACCGCAGGAGAAGATGCCCGTTGACCGCAGCTAGCCAAATGGGGTTGCGAGGGGACGAGCTTTGGTTAGGCCACCTTTTCTAGGCCCCTCTCCGTGTGGAGCAAGCAGTGCTGTCCCTAGAGAGGGCTGCTTGGTCGTTCAGGGTGTGCCGAGTGATGTTGTCATCCCCATGTCAACATCAGGCGACCAATATCCTGAACCGCCTGCATGCAGGTTTGAGACTGCGGCTTCCAGTGACATCTTTCACCTGCCGTTTCGCCCCTCGCCCGTCGCTACAGGACTTGGAATGGTCAGTGTCATGGTCCGTGGACGTTTCCTAAAGCCTGCGCGGTGGAGCTTTTTGGTGGAGTGCAGTGTGCGCAGTACTGGCCCCACCCTTTAAACCCTTGGTTCATCTGCCATGGCCTAGCAAGCTGGGACGATGGCATCGAGGTCCTCGGGTCGTAGGTTTTATATCAGACTGTCCTTGTCCTAGTCTCTGGCTCAAAAGCCTTCCCCGGAGACACGGGGGCTTTGATGTCAGGGGTTTCCTCCCTTAGCCTTTCCGCAGCCAAGCGGCCAGGCCTGCAAGGCAGCAGGCGACTCGTGGAGGGCGGGGTCGTCTATGTCCCGTGCAGATGTATTATTATTACTGTAGGGGTGATTTCCATTTCCGTCGGTCCAGATGTATACTCTAAGTCTGTTTTAACCCATATCATACGGAGTCTAAAAGCTTCAAATTTGTACACTGCCACATGCAAGCTACATTATAGTACTTACAGATAAGGATATAGACCGATGGCTTTAGTTCAAGGGTGGTGCCAGAATGGCTTGGCCCCTAGAAGCGCCAAGCTATCCTGGCACTACCCTTGAACTATTTTAGTCGCACTTAATCATGGTGTATTAAAAAAAAAAAAAAAAAAAATAGACCGAAAGGGTTGACTGCCAGTGCTTGTAATTTAGAAGAAGCTACCAAGTGAGTAGGAAAAAGCACTGTCCAGGGAGAGAATTGTGCATGATAGACCAATGATCATAGATCTACTTTGGTCCAAGCACACCAAAAAAAAGATAGGAAAGAGGGGGTGCGCTAAGTAAGTGACTGGAAGCAATGCATATGGAAGCCCCCCCCCCCCACCCCCCCCCCCACCCCCCCCCCGTAAGGGGGCGTATCACAAATCCCACTGTTCCAGCCCCTTGGTGCATGGAAATTTAAATCTAGGTCCCCCAAGTGGGGGTCCAGATATTGAGCCGGTGTGGACAGATGTTTCGGTCTTGGCGACCTCTTCAGCACACCATCGGCAATACTGGTGTATTCCGAATGATAAGGGTTAAACCCTTGACTGCTATGACTGCTACTGATGATACCGTTCAGTAGAAAAGATAACAAATTATGCATCTCTTATACTGAGTGGTACCACCGCTATCCATCAAGGGGTGAATATGCCAAAATAAGTGTTTAAACTTCAATGCTGTTGTTTTTCCGAGACACACCGACATTGCTGAAATCAGGCTTTCCACTAGGATTTAATATTGTGCATCCTCCGCACAGACAACATAACAAAAAATCTGCCGCAGGCGCTCTATAGTCTGTCGCAGGCGCTCTATAGTCTGTCGCATACTTTAACCTCGGCCTGGATAAGTACACCCAGTACTGTTTGCAAAGCTGCAAGTGTACACCATGAGAACAAAGGGGTGTAGTGTGATGTGGTGTATCATCAGGTAACCTTCCAAAAATCGCAAAAGTGTAATCAGTCATGACTGGATACTTCTATTTTCTCAAGAATTGTCCCGGTGACGGACAGCCTTTCATTTTTTTCTGTCCATCAAAATTTGTTAGTCAAATACAGAGAATTTTCCGTTAACCCTGATCATTCGGAATACACCAGTGTGTGAAAAAGTTTGCCTAAAATAGTTCAAGGTAGTGCCAGAATAGCTTGGCGCCTCTAGGCGCCAAGCTATTCTGGCACCACCCTTGAACTAAAGCCATTACTTATCTGAAAGTACTATAATGTAGCGTGCATATGGAAGTGTACAAATTTGAAGCTTTCAGTCTCAGTATGATATGGGTTAAAGGAAAGCGCATAAAAAATGATTTGAGGTCACAATGCAAAACTAACTACATTTTGTGTTATTTTTTACTTCTGAACGGTGTGTTATGATATGCTGGTGATGCATTACTCTTCAAATATTACAAATATTAAAAAATAATTGTGTATCAGTAACAATTTTTCCGCGTCTGTGCACCTTAGATGCTGTGTTGTGCATTCTTAGAAAAAATAAATTTTATTTTGGGGAAATATGAACAATTTTCACGAGACATCAGGAGAAAGTTCACTCACTTTTTAAAAAAATGCTACAATACCTTTTTCTGTCGTCAGAAATATAATGTATTTTCACTAGAAGTCTTATTTACAAATTTAGTGAATTTTCATGTTCACATAATTTATAGTTCTTCCTAGGTAAATTGCCTTGTTGTTGCATTGCTAGAAGGTGCACCATCTGTGTAGGCACAGAGCAGGAGCACTATGCTTTTGTGCTGATGGCTAAGATTCAAATGACTCATCAGGTCTGCATGCGCGTTCATATTGGCAGGCCAATGCTTTAACCCTTTTTCCTCCTGATACACCCGTTGCTTAAAATAAACTTAACTACAATAGTTCCAGGGTGGTGCCAGAAAAGCTTGGCGCCAGAGGCGCCAAGCTATTCTGGCACCACCCTTGAACTAAAACAGTCAATCTGTCTCCTAATCTTAATCTAGCCTTTATAGGACAATAAGCAGTTTTTAAAAATTCAACCTCAGGATGTAATGGGTCAAACTTCAAGTGCAAGCAGTATCCAGTATTATTATACAACCAGTGGCTGCACGAACAAATTTTAATTAATTGTTCGTACTTGGAGGTGTGATGAGAGGGGTTGAGGCAGCCGAAGAAGGCAGATCATCCACTGGCTCTTTCTTGATTGGCCGCGGCGAGTTGGAGGCGGAGCTGGAGCTGGAGCCCGATCGTGACCCAGTGCCAGAGCCCATCAGCGTCAGAGGCGGGTGCAAATGCGATGTCACTGTCTGTACACTGCATGTGCTCATTCCTGCTAAGACAACAACTAGAATTAAACCACAACAGACTGAGGTCATCTAAATGAAAAAGAAAAGTACTAAAACGTGACCTACTATCATGCCAGACCGCAACCCAGTGCCAGAGTCCATCAGCGCCAGAGGCGGGTTTCAAATGCGATGTCACTGTCTGTACACTGCATGTGCTCATTCCTGCTAAGACAACAACTAGAATTAAACCAAGGTTCACGATAACCGGTAATTACCAGTATTTGACCATTTGTGAACAGAGAATACAGGAAATGTTTTAATCTGCCGGTCCCAGGGACTGGTTTTATTTTGGCTGGACTGGTTAGAATTCTGCCAGGGAATGCTTATGTCCCTTGTCTAGCGGATTGCATTTCCTGGGGACCAGTTTTGATCTGAACTTGAAAAGATACATGAGGGGTGGAAGATGGGAGGACTGGTTTTGAAAAATCCTAGCACAAACTCTGATTAAACCACAACAGATGGAGGTCATCTAAACGAAAAAGAAAAGTACTAAAACGTGAACTACTTTTATGCTCTACTGAAATTGTATGTGAACACTTCGTAACCGTTTTGTGCATGCGGCCATCGGTGACCACACGCAGAAGGTGGTAAACTTAACCTATTTACCACCAACACCCTATAGCAGGAGATGGACTGACCATGATAATTCAAGGGCACTGCCAGAAGAGCTTGGCGCCTTCAGGCGCCAAGGTCTTCTGGAACTACCCTTGAATTATCATGGTCAATCCATCTTCTGCAACTGTTATGTAGTCATTTGGTAACACCTCCAAAATCTGGGAAATTTGACTGTGGGATTATATGGGTTATAAAGAAAAACGATAATATAAAATATGGTCGAGTACATTTTCCCACTTATTTTTAGGGGACCACTTGCTCTGATCTTGCTAGGGTCACAGAATGAGACCCAGGGCAATTCTTTTCTCTGCAATTATTCTCAGGATGGATACAGAAACGGTATTAGCAGATAAATTATAAAGCTTAACCCATTCCTGTCCATGTTTATTTTTGGCCTATGCTCTCCCTGGTCCCAGTTTTTTTTATACTAAAACCTGATCACGTTACTTTAAAAATTCACCCAAAAACATGTATGGAATGAGCTGAAACTTTGTATACTTTCACTAAATAGAATGTATTAAATTGATTAGACCTGAAAAGGTTTTTAAATGAGATGTTTTAATTTTAATTTAATTAATTTTAATTGGGCCACGAATTAACTCGTGGTTGGACGTGTAGGAGAAATTTTGGGTCACAAGTATGCTTGGGGCTGGACACTAATGGGTTAAGCACGTCTATGAATTACAAGTCGTCTAGTATGTGCACTTCACTGCACAAATTAATTGGGTACCTCAATTACAGAACTGATGCCATTAAATCAACGGTTTGAAACTATTTACTAATTTATTAATTATCTACCCTGTTTCTGAAGATCCCAATTTAAAACATAAATGGCAACCCCTTAAAAGGTATGCGTAAGACCGATCCAAATAATTAATCTGAGCTTTGTGACCTTGACCTTTCTGACAGGTCACTAAAATAAGCAGGTGTGCAAGTGTTCTAACATAAGGGTTGGCTTTTGTACCTGCAAAATCCATGTTTTCTCAAAATTTGTGCACTTTTCACACTTTTGTCAACCTCCAGTGAACCATTGACCTTTGTATGTAGTGAACCAAATTAGTATGTAAGGGTCTCATAATCAGTTACCTTTCTGTCAAACTTGGTTGAAAAGTATTGCAAAAATGCTGATAAAAACTAAATTTACTCACCCCCCCCCCCCCCCCCCCCTTCCCATAGACATTTTTATTTTCACATGATTTGCCCATCTCTTGACCCTTGACCTTTCTGAGGGGTCAACCAAATTAGCATACACGTATAAGGTCATGATATGTGACCTTCTCTCACAAAATCAGTCTTAACTCGCATTTTGGATGATTTGACGTGCATATACATTGCTGAAAACTACAATGTTTGCTGAATACTGTAGTGCAAAAATTGTAGAAGTTGTTAGTGTTTAAAGTTGTTAAAGCCTCCGGCGGCCATTTTGAGAAAACAGCCTGTGAAGTTTTTGTGTGCAGCATAATTGGGGCCAAGGGCAGACTTTTAAAATCACTTTTAACCTATTTAATGGCATTTTTCATGATAAAGATTTTAAGCATACGATACTTTGGTGTATGTAGAATACATTTCTGCCCAAAAGTGAAAATGACCCAGATTGACCCCCACCACATATTATTGCGTGTAGTGCTGATCGGCTCCCTGCGAGTTAAGACTGGTTTCGTGAGAGAGGGTTACATATCAGGTATCTTTGTACCAGGTTTGGGATGTTGTAAACAGCATTGCGTTAAAGTCTTCATCAAAAGTGACCTTCTTCTTCTGATATCTTTTCACCCTCGACCTTTCCAAATGGTCATCCAAATTAGTATTCATATTACCATCCAGTATCACTGTACCAAATTTGTGTTTTAAGTTGTAAATAGTATTTCACAAAGAAAAAAAAAATCTTTTGTCAAAATATGGCTATTTTGTTTACCTGTTTCCTGATATGTGGTGACCCCTAACCTTTCTGAGCCGTCAACCCAATTAGTATACATAGAAAGGTATCTTTGTACAAAGTAATAAATAAATATATACATGTGTGTCTCAAGATTTTATTGGTTTGTAACCCAACACTAAAGTGATGGCATCACACTGTAATGAGTTTATTTGTAATGCAAGGTACATTTAACCCTCCTAACCCCACAGCCCCATTTCCAAAAATTGGAAGGCGTTGACTAAAACTATGTACCAGTTGTAGGAGATGGATTGATCATGATAATTCAAGGGTAGTGCCAGATGAGACTGGAGCCTGAAGGTGCCAAGCTCATCTGGCACTACCCTTGAATTATCATGATCAATCCATCTCCTGCTGCAGGGTCCTGGGGCTAAATGGGTTAAAAGTACATTTTTAAAGTACATTTTGAAGTCCATTTTATTATGAGTTATACACATTTGTTGACAGATCAGGCAAATTTTCAATTTTGACGTCTCATGGAGTCATGCTCCTGCCCCTTCTTTTTTGACTTTTCTAATGTCACTCAACATAACTCATGTCAGACTCAATATATTGCGGCTAAATGTACCTCAGTCCTGGATAATTTAACTGGGAAGAAACCTTGGATTCCACCCACAATTGGACCAACTGTGGATTGCCCATGAAATCGTCTCAGCACTAAACTGCACATAGACCTCTAGCTCTACAAAAGAACAGCTGCCGAGTTGGAATTGAAATCATGCTTAACCCATAAAGCCCTGAAAGGTGACGACAGGATGTGGATTAACCATGATATTTCAAGGCTGGTGTCAAAATAGCTTGGCGCCTAGAGGCGCCAAGCTATTATAACACCAATCTTGAAATATCATGGTTGATCAGTCGCCAGAACTGTGATATACCTGAGTATATCTGCAAAAATTTCATAATTTCATCCTCAGGGTTTAAGAAGTTAATGTGCATGTCCACTGGAATTCACTGTCATTAAAGTGGGGACAAGATTGGCAAAGCCCTTATAGCTCACCTGTATGACCGATCCGGTCTGACTTTGTGACCGGGACCTTTCCGATGGTTAACTGAAATAAATAATGATTGATTGTACATTGCTTAACGTCCCGACAGCAACAGGGCTTTCTCAGGACGTGCCTGCACTGCTTGTGAAAAAAAATAAAAATAAACAGAATATTGAATGTATGTCGCCAGCCGGTCCAATACATTAAATAAACCTACGATATGGGGCCTAAATAAAGCTAAGACCATTTAGCAACACACATCCAATATCAAGAGCTACAGGCAGCGCAGACAGTAGGGAGAGTTTAAAATAGGAAAATACAAGTGAATGGACCATGGGTAGACAGAAACACATGCCCCAAAATAGAGAGGAAAACCCGCCCTGTGGGGCTGACCAGGGTGACCCTGGGAACTAAAAAGTAGTTAACCCCACCCAAGTCCCCCAGGGCAGACCCGGGTGGGGGTGAAATAAATAAGTGTTCAAGTGTCTTAACATAATACATATAACTTGTATAACAGCTCGGCTTTTGCCAGCTAAAACTATAGGGGTTTTTCTCAAAAACTGCGTATTGCTTTTTACATATTATATTTGTCAACCCCCTTGATCTTTAACAAAGTCAACTAAATGAGTATGCATAGAAAGATCTAATCACATGTGCGCTAAAAATGCTTGTTTAAAGGTGCCACTTCCTGAATCTCAAACAAAGGGAGGCGTGTCAGTACCATACATTCAAAGGGGGAAGGAACGAGGGTGTAGAGGCTTGCTACAATGCTAGACTGCAAAAGAGGTAAACCCCGGGTTACCACTATACTAGAGTCACAAGGAGGATGTTAACATGTCTTGGGCTTATTTTTGCTAAGGTTAGGGGGAAATCACCACAACCCCAGAAATATGACTACCCCTGAAAATGTCTCTGGCACTAAACTGCAAATAGACAAACAGAACAGAACAGTTTCCATGTTGGAAACCATGGTTAATTTTAATTCCCATGGAATCTATTTGTTTGTTCTCTTTAAACTAAAGGTGAAAAAAAAACAAAAAAAACTCATTTGTTACAAGTAAAGCACTACTCAAAACGGCACAGTAAATATTGAATGCTCACTTTGATTTAGTCATAATTGGTCAATGTATTGCAGTGTAAATGTTGTAAACAGTTTCCTAAAAAGCATGTACATGGGTCATCTTGCCACTAAAGCGGAAGGGTTAACTTTGCCTTTATTCATAAATAATTAATCCTTATCATCCTGATATACAGCCCTTGCTTAAAATAAATTTGACTGATAGTGATAGTTGAAGGGTGGTGCAAGAATAGCTTGGTGCCTCTGGTGTCAAGTTATTCTAGCACCACCCTTGAAATAAAACAGTTTATCTATCTCCTAATCTCTAATGTAGCCTTCATAGGACAATAAGCAATTGTTACAAAATCTGCCTCAGGATGTAATGGGTTAAGTGATGTTTATGTGTAAACAGAAAGGACCAAATGTTTTTTGCAGGGAAAAAAATGGGCTTGTTCCATAGCATGTCTGTTGAAAGGTCCTGGAAATCAAAGTGACACAGGTGCAGTGCGCCTGAATTGATCAGTGTTCACGTCATACTCCATAGGCAATAAATTTCCCTGTCTCCCATAACCTGCCCGTCCATTATCACTTCGGTGCCATGGACGTTAAACCCCGAACTAACCAACCAAATGTTCTCTGACACTAGTTATCACGCCAACTACCTCCACAGAAAATCTGGGAGCTCAATTTTTTTCAAATGATACTGTGGCATTCTTCAATTGTGAAAGTAGCCTTGACCGCCTGGAACAAAATCTTCTCACATCTGGCGATGGGCCAGTGGATTTGGTAAACAGAGCCAGCACTACCAGTAATTCACTCAGATGTGAATCTAACCCAAGGTCAGATTTTACAGCCACAATCCCCAGACCTAAATCTGCTCAGTGAAAGTGTGACTGTGAATCTACATACCTAGACTAAATCAACCTAGTAAGAATCCACATACCTCCATCCTATTAAAGATACGCTGGCTGGATTCTCTAAACTGGGTGGATTCACGCTGAGTATACTTACGCCTAAATTTAAAGCAAAGTTGTCCCCTTCAGCATCACTATAACCCTTTTCATCCTGATACACCCACTGCTTGAAATAAATGTGACTGATAGTTCAAGGTTGGTGCCAAAATATTCTATTCTAAGCTATTCTGGCAATACTCTTGAACTAAAACAGCTGATCTGTCTCCTAGATCTGTATTGTAGCCTTCATATGACATTGAATATGCAAAATCAGCCTCAGGATGAAATGGGTTAATTATGCCGAGTTGGTATAACTCGCCCTGTGTGTAGACTGTAGGTGACACGCACCAGCGACGCCGTTGTTGCTATTTTTGCACCTGACCGGTTGCTCGGACCGGTCCTGTGCACCAGATTGGTTTATAGTGTGTGCTTTCTGCACTTGTAATGAGCAATCTTGGAGAAAGAATCATGTGACATTTGATTGCTGCAAAATAAGATGAATAAAGACTAAACCATTTCTCACACACAATCCGGCAATAATGCATCCTTATGCACCATGAAACATTACACGATTTGGCAGCAGATTTGAAAAGTAGCTTTTTTCCTCAATGGTGGTGATTTTGTGACATCTGCGTCGCTTTGCGGCAGAGAGCACTGCTGCAGCCGTAACTAGTACTAGAGACAATGGACTTGATTCAGGAATACGCAAGTTCTGACGAAAATGAACTACCCCCGGAGACCTATCAATTTCCAGTGGAGACGTACGCTCTAGAACATTTTATGCTGGGGGGGGGGGGGGGGGGGGGGGGAGGTAACACTAAAAGCAGAAATGAACTGTTTTTCAACTATGATCACAATCTTCCGCAGGAACGTACGAGACCACACTACAAGTGCAGAAGCCTACCTGCGCGCGCAGTTCTGGTGCACAGGACCTGTCCGAGCGACTGGACAGATGCGAAAATCGCTGTAATATCGCCACGGGTGCGTTTAGCCTAGGTACAGGGTGAGGTATACCAACTCAGTGTTGTACACAAACCAAGGGGAATCACTCAGCGCTGGACAGACAAACAGTTAGATCCCCTGCCCCCGCCTATCAGGCACCCAATCGCCAGCCCACAGAGAAATACGCAGGTATAGTAAAAGACGATCATTTGCAACTCAGCGTTAATTATAACGTCAGTGCTCCACATTCACCTGTTAAGTGCAGCATGTGTGACTTTCAACTGTCAACATATGTCTTGGAACACTGATCTTCCCTGACATTATGCATGCAAACAACTTCTAAATTCCATTTGTCCTGGTCCCAGTTCATAACACTCAATCGCATAATGCATTGCTAATGTGTGTGTATAGATCTATGACACTTGTTGTAGTGCCCTCCACATTAACAAGACGTTAGTTAACCCTTTTAGCCTCGGGACCCTGCAGCAGGAGATGGATTGATCATGAAAATTCAAGTGTAGTGCCAGATGAGCTTTGCCTGAAGACGCCACCTTTAACTATCATGATCAATCCATGGCAGTCCGTGGCGCAATGGTTAATGTGTTTGCCACCAATGCTAGAGGTGTGAGGTTTGATACCCGGTTCCGGCGTCGGACTTTTCTCCTCTAGTAAGTGTCACCGTTAATTCGGGTGGACCGGCGGGGGTTCTTTCTAAGGGTACTGACTACTCCGGCTCTTCCTCCCCCACGTCTTATCAAATTTCAAATATAAAACGATCTGAATTTCCAAAAACTTTAGTAGCTTGTTTGAGATTGCCCTTAGCACCACTTGAATGTTCTGTGTTTATGTACAGTGTGTGAATGAATACGCGCGATTCACCTGAGCGTGCTTGTTGGGTTCAGTTCGCGGCAGCGCTTTGAGCCGATATTCAATTAGGTAAAGCAACTATTTAATGCAATGATTTATTTATTATTATAACTGGTACATGGTCGTTAGGCAAAATTTGATAAATGGGACCTTGGGGCTAAAAGGATTAAGGTCGCAAGATGGGGTCTAAACTGTCTTGGAACACTGATCTCCCCTGACATTATGCATGCAAACAACTTCTAAATTCCATGTCCTGGTCCCAGTTAATAACACTCAATTGCATAATGCATTGCTAATGTGTGTATAGATCTATGACACTTGCTGTAGTGGTCTCCACATTAACAACTGAACAAGACGTTAGTTAACCCCTTTAGCCCTGGGACCCTGCAGCAGGAGATGGTTTGATCATGATAATTCAAGGGTAGTTCCAGATGAGCTTGGTCTATATCTAAACTGTTAACACAGGCATCCAGAACGTGAAGAAGCCACGTAAAAACAAAACAAATACACTATGATATAATTTTGTTTTTACTTTGGTTCTGCACGCCTGCAATGTTGCTGCACCGCTACAGCCCCCTGCTGAAAGCGCGTGCACAAGCACTACAAAACCTCAGACGCGCGCAAGGAAAATTATGCAGACGTAGGACTCGTGAGAGCTCCGCTCGTCGCCATGAATGGAAAGCAGTTTCCACACACGGGGCCCGGCTGTCACACTATGCTGTCTGCACACGGCCCCCGGCGTTTGTGGAGGTCTACAACAGAAACCAGGTCACTCGCCGCCGTCGTGAATAGCTGAGTTATTCGTAGTATTCCGCGCCCTTACTCACGGTCTAAAAATAGTCATGAGATAACCTCACGCGACTCACTGATTGGCTGAGCCGCGCAACAACTGTGTCAATCAAATTTTTAGCCGGCGACATGTCTCTGCTTCTCCGACCTAGCGCACCGAACGGCGTGCTCTGCCAGGATGTACAACCTAACTGTGAGCTCGTAATACAGCTCAATTAGGACGATATTCGCCATTAAAAGTCACAGTTTCGCAGTAGGAATGTGCAAGAACAATGTGCAGTAGTCAGTATAAAAATAGAACCACGCAAGGCGCCAGCTTTTGCCTTCAACACATCGATTGCAGTAGTGGTTACTCCCCCTGACTCCCACAGTACATTCACAAGCGCCGGGATGGGCAGACGCGGGTGGCCGAGGTCGACGCGCACCTTGTCTTGCAACGACAGAAAAACACGCGTGCACTCATCTGCTACTTACCACAACAGGACTCCTCTACCCTTCCTGATGGAATTTACAGCAAATTAGAGACGGATGGCCGTTGAGGACGGGCGGTCGGCTGCATAGTTGACCGGAGCTGTAGAGCACGCTACACACAGCTTCCACGAAACGCTAGGTGGCAATGACTGCGTATAAGGGAGGTAACTCAGACAAGCCCGAACGCGCTGTGGCCTGTGCTGAAGGTATGCGGCAGATAGGAGCACCGACCAAGCCCCTGGCACAAAACTATGCAATCTATGCGAGAAAAGAAAAGTGGTAGTAAGGACAGTGCTTGTACGTACCACATGCCGTGGGTTGAAATTTGTGACAGGGGCCATTTCGCCACGATCGGCAACTCCAGTTCTTTACTTGAGGCCGCCGGATTAATCGCAGTCCTAAAATAGCTCAGCCTGACTGACCAGAATCAGTCCGCACTGACTCAGTGGTGAGGCTGAGGCCGCTTGACACTGAGACAAAAATTGTTCGCGGCAACTGACTCAGTGATCTACTGAAATTCATTTTAAATATTGTAAGTGTAAACTGAATCCTTCCCGTGCAAGGCGGAATAACTTGACTTGGATCACTGTGACGTCACAGTTATTGTCAGAAAATGAAAACAATCTAACACTGAACCTTACGGGGGAAAAAAAAACCCACAAAAAACCCCCACAAAAAACACCTGAGATTGTGTATAGCGGGCGGTCTATATTTCCATAGCCCGAGTGCTAGTACGACCGTAGTACTGTCCGGCGTTTCAGTCTCAGGCGGAGCGTATTCAATTTCCATGTGAGTTCAAGTTCATCAGACAGGCTAACTTAACTTGGTGCCCCACAAATGAAGAGGAAGTGAACTATTCAGCACTGATAAGTGATATCCCGGACCCCCCCCCCCCCCCCCTCCCGTCTCCCGGCCCGACCCCCTCACCTCTCACACCCCGGGCCCGTTATGATAGTAGGGGCGTAACACTCGGCAGCACTGAAGCGCTTGCAACATCAGTCACACCAGGCTATGATCTGCAACAAAGGAAAGCTCTTTTTCGCGGCACTGGTTAGCTCCAGGACGCCTTATAAAATCCGGCGACTCTCGCAAATATCTAGTATATCTCAGGGAATTGTACGGTTATCAATCAAAGTCAGTCTAGTTTCCTGGTTCTGCCGTCCCGCCGGCATAGTCTGTGCGCCAGTCACCGGCTACAGTCACCTCGTATGAACCCCAGCAGGCATGCGACTGAACAGGTGTGTTGTGACCGTCAGCTGATGAGTCCCCAATGCGCGCAAGGCCGACACTCACGGCATCTGCCGCCGTTGGCTCGCGCACGGCCGTGCGCGGGCCAACGGCGGCCGATGATGGCCTTTGCGCACTGGGTCATGGTTAGCCTAGTGAGCAAACGGTCGTCGGGCCGACATCGTCCGCTGGGGTTGTCTCGTCGGCGCGAGTAGTCGATGCACACTGGGTACGCCAGTTACAGGACCTCGCTGAAGACCTTCAGTTCATTCAGTTACAAGGCCATAACTTTAACCCATTTAACCTAAAGGCTGCATTTCCCAAAGTTTGGAGGTGTCACCCAACGACTGTCAGTACCCATTGCGGGATGGATTGCCCATGATAATTTAAGTGTAGTGTCAGATTAGCTTGGCGTCTAGCTAATCTGAGGTCAGTCCAGCACTACTCGTGAGTTATCATGATCGATCCATCTCCGGCTGTAGTGTGTTGGGACTAAATGGTCTAAACATCTCGTCGCCAGAAATACTTGAAACTCGGTGACGTTCACTCGTTTTTCCCTTGCCGGGACACTTAACAGCCGGAGACAAGATCGACTTAACCGAACCGTTATAATTCAAGGGGCAGGGTAGTGCATGGTTAGCTTTGCGCCTTCTAGGGACAAGTATATATCTTAACCAGCCGGACATCAAAAGTCAGACCCTTTTCTCATTAGAGACCCGCACCTCAACGTTACAGTGTGGTGAATAGATAGACCCGGCTGTCGGTGGCGCTTTTCAAGTGTCGCGATGATTTCTGTAGGAGTCATCGCGACAAAAAGCGCCAACCGATAGCCGAAGAATTAGCACCGGTGCATCCTTATCCGTGTTGACTGGATATCACGAAGCAAATACGTCATTCAAAACTGTAATAATATAGTGCACTCGCATTTGTATCACATGAATATTCCGCTCGAAGCAGCTTTCTGTCCGGCGCAAAGTAAAGCCAAACACCATCCACTTGTTCTGCCTATCGATAAGTGATACATTTAATTGTAATGTGAAACTAGGAATTATCAGTTGACACAGCTGGAATCCTAGTCAGTCTGTGTGTCGACTAACAAAGTACTTAGTACTACTGGACACACACACACACACACACACACACACACACACACACACACACACACACACACACCGTGGCACACACACACGGCACACACACACACACACACAGCGAGAACCGGTAGAGAGAAATTAAGAACAACCGAAACATGCTTATAAGGAAGGAGCACAAAACACTGAACTGTTTCCAAATGCATGAAAGGTTATCGGGCCGACTTAGGCGGCGCGGGCCAAGGTCAACCCGATGCCCTTTTGTGCACTTAGTTTGTTCTTTCCGGATGCGTGCTTCTTTCTTCGATGGAGTGTGCATAGTATGACCACTATAACACGCATACATCAACTAGACACTTTATAACGCAACTCATCTGTGTACGTGAAAACCTTTATTGAAGCCATTTTCCAGTGAGTTCATAATCTACACTTTAAAAAAATTGTCATCAGAGAGAGACAGAGATACATGTACTCAATGTCTTTGTACAAGATTGCATTAACAACACTTGAAAAAGGGGCGTACACAAAAGACGTATGAAAAACTTGACGATGATCGCTTTCATTAACCCTTTTAGCCCCAAGGTCCCATTTCTCAAATTTGGGAGGTGTTGCCTAACGTCTATGTACCTGTTGTAGGAGATGGATTGATCATGGGAGTTCAAGGGTAGTGCCAGATGAGCTTGGCGCCTGAAGGCGCCAAGCTCATCTGGCACTACCCTTGAATTATCTTGATCAATCCATCTCCTGCTGCAGCGTCCCGGGGGTAAAAGGGTTAACTAAACCGAACATAATTAAATTTTGTTTTGCAACGAACGACTCTAGCGCTGATCATGAGCGCCCGGGTTTATGAAGTTTTCTGTCTCTGCCTCTTGGAGATGTTTGGGGGAGCTGGGTGTCTCGGTGGTAGAGCGTACGACTACTCTCGTCCGAAAGGTCATGGGTTCGAACCCAGCCGAGGTCAAAATTTGTACAGACCTCATTTCGGTGCCCCGTCTTTGAAATCACCTTTGTGGTGGACTAAAGACTACGTTAAGCCCTAAACGTTTAACTTTTGTTTTGTTTTGTTTTGGGGGGATGAAAGAAAAGTTCGGAGTGTTGTCGATGCTAATTGTGCAATCTGGTTGTCCACTGTGGCTTCGCTCGCGTTTGTTTTTGGGAGTTGCCCAGAGTAAACGTAACCTCTGTAATTTATCAGGTAGGTGAGGCCGATAGCGGATAGACGAAGAGGTGACGCCGTTTAATATCTACAATTAGATCCAATCCGGTCACGATTGCGCTAGTAAAACGTGCACAACGCAACTAGATATCGCCGGCGAGCACAAGCAATTCATCTGCAAGGGGCATAGATCCTCATGAGGTATGCCTCTTGCTCGACCTTTTACATCTGCGTTAAGAGTTCATCAGACGGAGGTCATCAGACTTTAGTCTACAGTGACTGCGATAAGCAGCGTCACGACTGATGTTTTTGATAATAGGAATCAATAACTAGACGGTATTACTTGCACTTTCGTGACAATCACAGGGAGTAGAGTAGTACAGGGAAGTAACTGCACCCACATTTGCACTAGGGTTAAGTCGGGACCCGCTATCACAGACTTACGTGCGGTTAAACCCCCTTGCGAATGCGGCCACCGCGGTACTGTAAACAATGGCTGCTTGCACGAGGTGCTTAACTCAGCGCCGGATCAATCAGTTTTCAAAGGGAGTGGGGAGGTGCTCAACTTTTTTTTTTCTTCTTCTTCTGTTGCCAGGGTCTAGTATATATCAAAACACCACAACCGAAACTGTTTTTCTGACGTTTTTAAAAGTTTCTAACTGGTGTTACGTACGGCACTGAAACACAAGCGCTACAACTCAATTTTAAACACACATTTATAGTTTCACCAGCCGAGGGGGAGCCGGAGGTGGGGGGTGGGGGTGGGGGGGGGGAGTGCTGTAGTACCAAAGCACCCTCCTCCCCCCCCCCCCCTGGATCCAGCCGTGTAACTTATACGAAATACCCACATTTTGGAGTTATCCTCTGAGGACTGCCATTACAATTCAGGAGACAGATCGACCATGATCGTTCAAGGGTGGTGGCAGAATAGCTTGGCGCCTATAGGCACCAAGCTGTTCTGCCAGCACCCTTGAACTATCATGGTCGAGCCATATCTTGCTGTAGTGTGGCCCGGGCAGAATGAGTTAATACCAAAAAAAAGTGGTGTGATCTTTCTTGCGATAAATGACATGTAAACACTGCATAGTGAAACATTTAGTCTTTATTGTACTCTGTCTCGGTATAAATTCCATATGAACGAATACAAACTGTTTGTTGAAACAGAGCGGCAAATCGTGTATCACAACACGGGCATGGGATGACTGTTGCGAAGGCGACCACATCTGTAACACGGGTAGTAGGATATTTTTCGATTTCGCAGCTATCATTTCACGCCTCGGTTTGTTGAAGGAGGAGATTCGAGCCTGAGCCTTGTCAGAAGCACTTTGGCTATCACAGCCAACAGCCGGCATATTAGTACAAATGAACTGCAAGTGAAAATGCAGTCCGTATAATTATATACGAACGAAAACAAAATGCGACATTTTCGGAACCTGTTTCCGATGGTTTCCGAAAATGTCGCATTTATTTTGCTAGTATATTTAATTATATTCAATCAGGGGGAAAAGTATGTAAACTCTGACACTTCAAAGTAACGACAGCGGCCGGTTCTTAATTCGCAGTTCTGAGTTGTTCTCATAAACCTTTCTCTAACTTTTCTAAAAAGACATTTCAAAATAACAAATGAAATCAAACACATATTTCCACGACTGATAAGAGATCGGTACAATTACAAAAGGTACGTCGCTGACTCGGTTTTGATATGGACACGCCAGTCGTATACACGCTTCGTTCAAAGTGAGGTCAAGGGCTGTATGATAATAAGCTTGGGTGACTCTAACCCCTGATACATGACGTCAGGGTTGCGACTGCCAACGTGTGGCGTTTGTCAAAACTTAGTCAGTCACAGGTAAAGGCGCTCGCCACTGAATGATGTAACGCAATATGTACGGCGTCTTCGCGGTTACATCAACGCGGCGGCAGCCGCCGTTCGCATTCGCAAAGTCAGTCACTACATTGCCGCCATGTAGCTTTCGCACTATTGCCGCGCGCTCACAAATGGTTCAGCCCGGGTATATTGCGTAGTTCTATCGTGTAGGCGCCAAGCTTATCAGACACCACCCTTGAACTATCCTGGTCGCTCCAACTACCCCACTGAGCCTGCAAACACGGCAGCGCAGAGCTGACGACTGTAAACGGTGACCGAATTCGACTAGCTGAGGGTGTGGATGACTCGAGTCGTGTAACACGTCAGTACCATAGGTGCCACGTTGGCTGATCCACGAAGCCACAGGCTTCGGTTGAGAAACATTTTTACGTAGTGTGTCGATTACCAGTATCGATCTCTAATCATATCCCAGTACGCAAAAGGCTGTCGGGCCGAAGTTGGCCGCAGTGGTCCCGCGCACAGTCGTGCGCGAGCCCACTGCGCACGACTTCAACCGGCCATGGCCTGTGCGTACTGGCATAGTGGAACAGAACAGGTTGATAAGTGCTGCAACTTGCTAAACATCATCAAAAAAGCATTTCTCGAACACAGTCTGTGATTTACGTACGCACGTAGACTGATGCGCAAATGCCTTGCAAACAAGAACTGAGAAACACCTAATCAAGGTTCGTACTGGTATGTATAATTGTGGTGTACAATTACAAGTAAAATATAAAAATTGAGCGAGCGAATTTGCACGAGAACACTGAACAGTTACTGAATTAACGAACACAGAAAATTGAGCAGTGTATTAATTAATTAATTAATCACATTACAGTTTGTGTGGTAATCACGAGCCATTACTGAAGAACAGCATCAACAAATAAAAACAACATACTGGAAATGACGAAACAGTACAACAAACAATTGCAATGTCGATGATGATAATAATAATAATAGCAGTTGTCATGCCTTTAATGTCACTGCAACCTTTCGGCCACCGACACTCAGTATTTTTCACCCGTCTTCAAGAAAAGATAATGCATTTTTAAGTTTATCAGTCGCTTCAGATTTCAGTATTACGCGTAGCTGAGTACGAAGCCACTGAACAAAAACATGCATACAAATATCAATCTTTCACTACTAAGGCCAGCTGAAGGAGAATGATCTAGTTTTATAGCTCAAATATAGTGTCTGACCTATTTCCCCAATGCGCAAAGGCATCGGGCCGATATCGGCCACCGTTGGCCTGCGCCACGGCCGTGCGCGGGCCAACGGTGGCCGACGTAGGCCCGACGTCCTCTTGCGCACTGGGTGGCACCTAACGAAACAACACCTATATGAGCTATTATGGCCGACCCATCTCACACGATTTGTAAGCATGGAGCTTAAGAGTCATTTCCTCAACAAATGCGTCACTTGGCCCTACAAGTGGAAGGGTCATGACATGGTTTGACACACTGACATACATAAACTGAAATTTACTCATGCGTGAAAACGATCAAATATTCCAGTCATATGCTGCGTGATATGTAAAAGTTTGAGTACAAAGATTTTACTCTTCCTGCATTTCCAATATAGCCTTACACTTGACCCGAATGGTTTCTCAATTTCAGGATACAGATGGAGCCTATCCTCACCTAGTAAGAGGCAGTGAGTCTCATGCGCCTCTGCAGCTTGCAGGGGCTCATGAGGTTCTATGCCTCTTGCAAATGGATCTACATAAGCAACGGCATATATCAGTTATTGGAAGTAGAAAGCTTTTCATTCTTTCAACGTTTCCTGGTCTCGCAAGACCTACTAACACCTGACTGGACCCGGGTAACAATACGGCGCCAACGGATTGGATAATTTAGTGCACAAAGCTATATAATCAATGTAAGCAATTGCATTGAGACCTTTACCCCCCCGTATCGATTTCTTTTAACGCCCACCTGCATATTTCATTTGAGATCGCGACTGAGCGTTCTCAGCAATTTTCCAGGTGACGAGTCGGCCGGGGTATGACGTCTTTATTAGAGATATCGCTCAGCAGTGCCAAGACTAGCCCTTTCATTCTCAGTGCCAACTGCAGGGAACGGATCGTCCGTGATACGTCTCCAGGCTGGGAGTGTACGTTTGAATTAATTTACAGCCTTTGCTGAAGAGTAGTACTTGATGGGCGGCTTGGGGCATGGCAGGGGGTGTCCACTGGACTTAATTCAAGTACTCGCTGAGGGGTACTTCCTGATTAGCTTGGCGCCTAAGGGCGCCAAGCTCATCAGAAACTGCCCCTTCAGCTGACATGGTCTACCCATCACCTGACATGATCTATCCCCATTCTATGACCTGAACACAGTCCTTAGAAGACAGGTCTGAATAATGAGATTTAAAAAAAGGACCAACAAGTTTACAGTCAACGATGTGCAAGATCTATGTTAAAGAAAAACATGTTTCATACCAGGTCATGTAAGCATGACTGTTGTTTACATAATCTAACGAATGCCGCGCCTAGCTGGTAAAAACCCAGTCACTTGCATTGCGATTGCCTATCTATCTGACCTGCACGTCTAAAGAACTGAGTAAACAATACGTGAACACGGAAACATGGTTTTTATTAAGGTCCTGAATGGCATTCATCGTCTGAGATCTAATTTCACCCTTTAATGGACATAGTGGCTTTACATTTACGACAGTATTCATGCATATCACTTTCACCCTTTCTTCATATTATATACCCCTTGCAGATGAGCTAATGAGCCGGCATGGGATGATCGTTGAATAATCGATCACCTTTATAGCCCGGGTAGTTGGAAATAGCACATATCTACCGGTGTTATAGAGGTGGTCGATTATTCAACTACCATCCCACACCTGCGAGTTCATGAATGAGTGACCACAGAAATTCAATTTAAAGTTAATGTTATCGATCAACGTATGAATGAGCACGCAAAAGGGCCAATATACGATGAACACAACAAATGCATGAGAATACATCTTAATATATCATCATATAACATATGATCATCATATAACATCATTTGTTTTCCTCCCTACGTCACACGACCAGTCACTTTAGCGCAAACCGTACCATGTGACCGTGATATAAAAAAAACCCTGTAGCGAAAAAATGGCGGACGTTTTATAGCCCACTCGATGACGCATCTTGGATGGCAGTTTTGTTCTATAAAAGATCGCCAAACGTTCTAAAGTACAAAGTTACTTAGTGTTGTTCAAAACAACAAGCACACTCAGTACTGGAGACGGCAACGTCATGACATATTTTAAATTACGTCATAAGTCTATTATGTATAAATGTATATTCCTTTGACGTCAGTCATGTCTGGCGTGATCCAGGTCGCAACAAGTCTTCTAGATTTCTTTTACGAAAATAACGGAGGAATGAAAACAAATACGTTATTGGTCGGAGGGGTTCGCTGCACGGACCCTTGTAGGCCTTCGGCCTTCGGGGTACAATGATTTCTTTGACCTCCCTCAGGCCTACAAGGGTCCGTGTAGCGAACCCCTCCGACCAATAACTTATAATATATATATATATATATATATATATATATATATATATATATATATATATATATATATATATATATATATATATATATATATATATATATATATATATATATATATATATATATATATATAATATATACAAAACGATCGTACCCAAAAACAGCCAGTGTGAAAATGGCATCCAAAATAACAACAGCAAAAACATAAATACACAGCTTTGTTCTGAGTGGCGCGTTTACTGCCAGTGATAGTGGAACAACGGATTTACAACACGGTGAACTTAATGTGAGTAAATAGTCTACATACATGGCGACGATGGCAGAAATCATTCGATTAACACCTTGACTGTTACTAACCCATCAGCGGAAAAGATTGACGCGTAACCATGCATCTTTTCCGCTGAACCGGCGGTACCGTCATTAGCAACTTATCACGGGGTTAATCCGTTCAGCCGTGACACACTACAGCGAGTCGTGGTTCGACCATGATAGTTCAAGACCATCTTTGAATTAGCCATACATGCATCGTGGTCGACTGGTCTCCTCTGAGTTTGAGCAATGATGAACTCAATGTGCGAAGACAACACCCTCAAACTCGTAAATCAGTTCTGACCTGGGGCTCAAAATAATATAAAAGCCTGAAACGCAATTACACGTGGAAAAGAGAACAGAGTCCGAAATAGCTCAAGCGGTTAAGCGTCGGAGCAAGAGAGCGAAGGGAATCGCCGGGTCGTGGGTTCGAATCCCCGTCCCGGCCCCGGTAGCTGGACTCACAATCCAGGAAAAAAAGACGGGCTTGTTCAATAGCATGTCCGTTGAAAGGTCCTGGTAAATCAAAGTGGCACAGTTGCAGTGCGACTGAACTGATCAGTGTTCAGGTCGTACTCCATAAGCAATAGATTTCCCTGACCCCCATAGTGTTTCCGATGATTCCAAAAATGCCGCATTTCTTTTGCTCGTCAGTGTACAAAGTCGTAGTTGCAAGTGTGATTTGCAATGAGCCCTACGCCGGGTCCGTTACGAATATGCCTTGGTCACTTACTCCGTAGACGTCATGTTATGTCAGTAACGTTTGTTACAGTCTGAGGCTGCTGTACGTGCAAATTTCGCCGTTACTGACTGACACAGTCGTTGTCCGGCGATTAGCTCATTCGAGACGTGTCCCGCCCGGATACGCGGCTACTAAAGCCACGTATCTGGGCGCGGCACGTCTCGAATGAGTTAGTTACACCTTCATTCAGTGTTAACACAGCATGTGGTCACTGAGTCAGTCCGTCGCAAAGATAGTATCTTATTCCGCGACACGCTGTTCGTGCTCCGTACACGCGGTCTGTTAGACGTGTTCCGTTGACAAGTCCGGCTGTAAGACAGTCCGTCGTTGACGTGCGGTCCGTTTTACG
>BTPG01000004.1:121086965-121399465 GCA_036245525.1 Semisulcospira habei | reverse complement strand
AAGTTTCGGGGGCTCATGAAGATCTGTGTCTCTCGCTGACACCCGCCCGGTTTTGTGTCCATGACATGATGCTCCGTGGTCGGTTAGGGTTCTTCGGCGTGGAATCGTTGAACCCATTCAGCCCTGACGCACAACAGCAGGAGATGGGTCGACCATGCTAATTAACCCATATCATACTGAGGCTAAAAGCTTCAAATTTGTACACTGCCATATGCAAGAAACATTATAGTACTTACAGATAAGGATATAGACCGGCTTTAGTTCAAGGGTGGTGCCAGAATAGCTTGGCGCCTAGAGGCGCCAAGCTATTCTGGCACTACCCTTGAACTATTTTAGTCAAACCTATTTCACACACTGGTGTATTCCGAATGATAAGGGTTAAGGGTAGTGACGGTCAGATTAGCTTGGCGCCGACAGGCGCCAAGCTAATCTGGCACTGCCCTTGAATTATCATAGTCGATCCGTCTCCTGCAACTGGTGCATAGTCATTAGATGACGCCTCCAAAATTTTTGAAATACGACCGTCGGGCTGAATGAGTAAACAATGATTTCGGCAGAAACACAGACTGCGTTTGATGGCACGAACGGGGTTAATGAAACGTGACAATGTGAGAGCGTTACCGGGACTAACATGGAAACCAACAGCCGTGCGCGGGCCAACTGCGACCGACGTCGGCCCGTTGGCCTTTTGCGCATTTTTTATTGTCTTGTGACTTTCAGTCACACACACACACACATAGAGCAATGACTGGGCATTGCCAGCGTTTCCCGCTGGCGCATGCGCACTTTAGTGGAAACTACATCATTTCCTCTTGCATGCGAAGGTTTTCCATTACTAAGCAACTGCGCAGTTTTCAGACCAACAAGAATTCTATTTTTACCGACAACAACTAAATTACATCAGCATCAACAGAACGACTTTATGAAACCATGCTGAGGCTTGCACACATCTCCCCGATTTTTATCTGTATTTTCAAGTTGGCGTCAACTTTAATTTTATATCGTGTAAATAATTTTACGCAAACAACTTTTTTTTTTTTGAAAGACTGAAGCACATTTGACACGAATACATGTTTTTGCAGCACTTACTATCAATAAATAGTACCTAAATTACGACGAGCTAATCTGACCTCAGACAAATTCAACACTGACCTTGCCATATCTATCCCATCCCAGCTTACATTTCAGTGCTAGAAATGTTCGAGTTGCATACATCGTAATGACAGGTTTTCGTTATCGTAAACACAGCACCGTGGTTAACCCATGGAAAACTGTTTTTTCCAGCGTACTGCTAAATAAGCTATGACGGGCATGCCCTTGATTAGAAACAAAAAGAACGGCGTTTAGTGGAAACTGGGCTTGACTGACTTTCCGTTTGGTTATGGTCGGTCTTTCGCCAGCAAACTTCATGAGGTGTCGCAGTTTTAGGCTGAACGTTAGGTTATCTTCCTGTCCTGGTCGCTGGCCAGCGGCGGTCATATAACGTTAGGTTATCTTCCTGTCCTGGTCGCTGGCCAGCGGCGGTCATATAACGTTAGGTTATCTTCCTGTCCTGGTCGCTGGCCAGCGGCGGTCATATAACGTTAGGTTATCTTCCTGTCCTGGTCGCTGGCCAGCGGCGGTCATATAACGTTAGGTTATCGTCCTGTCCTGGTCGCTGGCCAGCGGCGGTCATATAACGTTAGGTTATCTTCCTGTCCTGGTCGCTGGCCAGCGGCGGTCATATAACGTTAGGTTATCGTCCTGTCCTGGTCGCTGGCCAGCGGCGGTCATATAACGTTAGGTTATCGTCCTGTCCTGGTCGCTGGCCAGCGGCGGTCATATAACGTTAGGTTATCGTCCTGTCCTGGTCGCTGGCCAGCGGCGGTCATATCTCACGTCCTCAAAACCCCAATGCTATTCCAATGTCGCAGTTTTTAGGCTGAACGTTAGGTTATCGTCCTGTCCTGGTCGCTGGCCAGCGGCGGTCATATCTCACGTCCTCAAAACCCCAATGCTATTCCAATGACAGCGGTGCTTTTTAAACATTCGGCTCAGGACCGAAATCCCCATATTCTGAAGTTGCCCTCTGAAGGACCGTATTACAATTCTAGACAGATCGAGAATGATAGTTCAAAGCTGGTGCCGGAATAACTTGGCGCCTACGGGCGCTAAGCTATTCCGGCACCACCCTTGAACTATCATGCTCGATCCGTGTCTGGCTGTGGTGTGTCGGGGCTGAATGAGTTAATTTTAGTGCGTGAGGTACAACCGACCGCCGCCATTCTATCCACAGTCAAGAGCCTGTGGTTGGACGTTCGATCCCAATGCACACACTAGCAGTTTGATTTTACATGTAACTGTCCGCAGATATACTGGAAAGACTGGAAAGGGGTGACCGTCAGGCAATTTACCCGTTGGCAGCGAGAACACCACCAACAAAACCCAAATGTAAGAGGCATAGATCCTCATGAGCCCCCGCAGTTGCTGACTCCACTTTGTCTTGGACGAATTAAACTCTTGGGCGTTGAGTTAGCGAAGATTTTATATTTCTGCGTTCAGGCCGGATCATAACATTTTATATTATACCGGAACCTGTCCTTCGACCTCCTTGGGCCTGATCACACCGGCAGCTCTGAACTAGAGGGGGAGAGCGAAATGCGTATGATCCTCACGAGCCCCCGCAGATTGCGGGGGCTCGTGAGGATCTACGCCTTTTGCGGACGAGAGGTAAATGACAGCTATAATGACTTACCCTAGTGAGCACGTCAGCAGTGTCGCGCTGTTTCTGACGGAACTTCTGGGCGGCTTTTCGGTTCTGTTCCCGTCTCTTGTCCGCTCTGTCTCGCTCCTCGTCCGTCATCTGCAACAGGACATTTTGCACATTTAATAATTATATTTTTGTAATGTTCACATATGGTTACAATTATTTATTTATTTTAAAAATTGTATTTTTCTTCTTATTATTATTAATAGTAGTATTTATTATTTATTTATTATTAATATTCTTTATTTTTATTTACTTTTACGTATTTATTTTTATCTATTTATTTATTTTAGTTTATTTTTAATTTTATTTATTTATTTATTTTATTTGTATTTTTTAAATTTATTTATTATTTACTATTTTTTAAAGTATTTTTTAAAAATTTATTTATTATTATATTTCCATGTTTTTTTAATTTATTTATTTTTATTTATTTTTATTTTTATTCAATTTTTTTTTTGGATGGGGGGGGGGGGAGGGGGAGGGGGGGGGGGGGCGGTGCACGTATGAGCATTTCCAAGCCGTAGAGACCAAACTGAACTGAACTGAACTGAACTGCCAAAGCTGAAGAATGTTCAGTATATCGTAATTAAATTCCGCTACGAAATAAAACCAGGTTACAGACACGATCGGTCTTTTTATTGACTCGCCCCAGATAGCGCTCAGTCATCCAAAACGTGCACGCAATACAGACAATAAGCATATTATCCAAAAGCAAAAGGTTTTTTTTTTTGCCGATGTCGACCAGAGTAGTCGTGCGCGGGCCCACTGCGGCCGACGTCGGCCCGAGGGTCTTTAGCTTGCAGCAAATTCAACAAAACCATTCTGCAAGCTTATACCCGTCCTTAGTCCGTCCCCACAGTCCTTCCATTCCACCTGCACGAAGCTCTGATTATCATGGGCCTAATGCAGCTCCGCAGGCGTTCATGAGAATCAATGTCTCTTGTTAAAATAGAGCGGCCCAGTTTTAGCAAGCGCGTCCTCTGGCTGAGGTATTTAATTGGGTTTAAGTATGGTTAGAAAGGTTGCCAAGCAGGTCCAAAACAGCAAGAAAAAACTGGTTGCGTGTTCAACAGTCCCTCTGTCACTTCAAGGACATAAGTGGACCTTTCAGTTAAAGCCGCAATATAAGGCAGGGAGGGGTTAATTTATCCACTTCACTGCTGAGAAAAAGTGAACACGATCCAACTGCAATAGACACTGATCTTGCTGATACCCATTTGTATCCATGTTCTTTGGACGGTTGTGGCATTCAGCCTTCGAATGAACTAAATTTTCAGAAACAAAGTATTTTTGCGTCCAGTGGCAGGGCCGGGGTTAACCCTTATCATTCGGAATACACCAGAGTGTGAAATAAGTTTGACTAAAATAGTTCAAGGGTAGTGCCAGAATAGCTCGGCGCCTCTAGGCGCCAAGCTATTCTGGCGCCACCCTGAACAAAAGCCATTGGTCTATATCCATATCTGTAAGTACTATAATGTAGCTTGCATATGGCAGTGTACAAATTTGAAGCTTTTAGCCTCAGTATGATATGGGTTAAACATGCCTGCTAAAGGGTAGTGTCAGATTAGCTTCACGCCTCATGTGCCAAGCTAATCCGGCAGTTTACTTGAACAAACCAGTAAAAATACAGTTCCCGCAGTTTGCGATGGTACACTGTACCAACAGTTATACGTCTTCTGACGGTCGGTATCAAGTTATCGGCGTTTTATTCGAGCGTGTCTATAGTATGCGCAATACTAAGCTGACCTGGAGGTATATATTTAACCCTTTGAGAGTCGGTAGCGATTTTTGTCGAGATAATTCCTTTTGGAATCATCGCGACAAAACCGCTGCCGACACACAAAGAGTTAAAACTTTAACAGTTAGCTCGTGAATTGATCAGAGCGTTGAGTACGGTAAAGTGTGAAGTAAGCATTTTCTTTCTTTCCGCTTGTAATGCTGTGACCTGGGTTCACGGTGGCTCATAGAGTCCTTGAACAGGACAACCGTCACGGTGTTACAACTTGACTGAGTTGGCTCTTCATAATGGGTGCGTTGCCAATGCCCTGGAGTGGAAATCGACTAACAACACGCAGAACTGAGATAATGGGTCATGTTTAAAAGAGAGAGAGAGAGAGAGAGAGAGAGAGAGAGAGAGAGAGAGAGAGAGAGAGAGAGAGAGAGAGAGAGAGAGAGAGAAGAGAGAGAGAGAGAGAGAGAGAGAGAGAGAGAGAGAGAGAGAGGAGTGTGTGTTTTACCACTCTTCCTTTTAGGACAAAATAACTTGATCGACTTATACCCATTCAAACTTCACAACATAATACCATGACCTGGATAGCCCATTATATGTCACCAAAAAATCAATTTACTCCTTCACTGCCCGGAGAAAAACGTAAAACAACCGCAAGAGGCATAGACCATCACGAGCGCCCTCAGTTACTGGGGCTCATGATGGTCAATGCCTTCAGCCAGTCCCTGCCGTGCTCGTCTTTCAGAGATCACAGTCCGGGTTCTCTCAATATTAAGTCAACTGTGTTGATTTCCAAAACATAATTCATGGCCCCGAGCAGTGTATCGGTTACCCCATGTGCATGCAGCCACCGGTACTGAAAACAACTGTTAACTCATTCGAAACTTGCCACCTCCGGATACGCGGCGTAAGCCGCGTATCCGGAGAAGGCACGTCTCGAATGAGTGAACCCTTTTCCAGGAGTCACCTCGACCAAACACGCTACCGACAACCAAATGGTTAATACACGCAAGAACAAAAAAAATCAAGCGATACAAAAAATGGATAGGAAATATCACCGCTACTCACCACTTTGTGACGTTTGGGCTGGTTGAACTCCACCTGAAGTTCAGGCTTGCCGGCTGCCAGCCGTCTGCTCTGAATGGTGTATTTCAACTCCTCTTTGATCAGTGGCATGATGCTGCCAGTCTCCAGGGTCGTCAGTACTGCCTCGGCCATCTTCTCGTCCTTGGGGAACGGAATCAGCACACTCCTCGTGGGAGAAAAGTCACCGCGATGCACTGAGGAGGCTGTTGAGGTGGACCACCGAGGACTGAGAGGACGAGTAGGCGGCCCTTGAGGCCCGGGGGGCGAGGACTTCAGAGGTCGGGGTGCCTGACGAATTCACCGTTAAAAAAGAACTGGATGAACTGAAACTGCTGGGGAGAGAGTTCAGTGCTGGCGTATTTCTCGAGGTCGTGGCCGAGGTTGACCGGCAGCTGAACGTTAGGTTGGCGCTCAAGAAAGAATCTTCATCAAGGTCGTCTGTTGCCATGGGAACCACGGGTTCAAGGACAGTAAACTGGGGCTCGTTGGTCGTCGTCTGGAGCTGGAAGATTCCGGTCGTGCCCGCAGTGATATCGGTGGTCGTCCCAAGCAGGGCTTGACCCGAATCTGAGGTGGTGAACGGGTAGTCTTCCGGGTAGGTGTCTGCGGCTGAAGGGCTGTAGTCCTCTGCTGATATTTTTCGAAGGAGTTCTTCGTCACCGTTGATCACAATCCAAGTTCCGTTCACTAAAGTGAAAGCATCTGTGCTGATAGCAGGAAATCCGAAACTGTCTACTTTGTCAGAGGAGTCGACGATTCCGCTTTCAGGCATGCTGATCACTTTCACCTGTAACAGAAACCATACAGGTCAAGTCGCCATTCGGACGAGTCATGTTGCGTATGTGTGTGCTGGTCTGTGATTTTGGACCTTACGACCGCAGGTCGTAAGGTCCAAAATCACAGACCAGCAGACAGATACTGCTCAGTGTACATTGCAGGTTAATGTTGGTCAAACACTGACCGGCCAACACCAGGCCAGCTTTACTGACCAGGAGTGTTATCGGTAATGTGGAATGTGAACAACTGCGGCAACTCAAAGCTAATAGAGGCGGAATCATGTGTTCGTGCCTAGATATATCAGTAAGCCACAGACAAAATTTAATGATTTTTTTTTTTCTTTCTGACCGGCCTAATCTCACTCTCAATGTAACCCACGGCAGATTCCAGCGCATGCACTATAGCAGAAAACACACACCACGGCAGTATTCAATAGACCATGTATACCGACTAAGTTATCAAAGACTTTGACAGTAGCATAGCGCTATACTGTAACCAGTATACAACTTTTTTTTTTTTAACTGTCAATTTGTTCACAATCACTGACAAGCACACACGTGTGCGAACCTGATTACTCCAGTCAAAGCTGACTGTCACCGGAACACTGACTGATCTGACTGAAAAGTTAACTCATTCTGCCCGCCGCGACACACCACAGCAAAATATGGTTCGACCATGACAGTTCAACTGAGAGTGGTGGCAGAATAGCTTGGCGCCGAGGCGCCAAGCTATTCTGCGACCACTCTTGACGAACTGTCATGGTCGATCTGTCTCCTAAATCAGTTGTAATGCGGCAGTCCTCAGAGGATAACTCCAACATGTGGGTTTCAGTCCTCGCCGGGCACAATCAGTTACTGTAAAATGTAAACAACAAACAGCCAACCCGCGGCGCCGGGCTGATTTAAAATAATGGTCTACGTAAGGTCTGACCGAACAGAATTAATATCAATAGGTACCTGGACGTACAGTTTCAGTTCTGTTGTTTGAGAAATAATTTCCGGTTTTGACTTACGGACACTGCGTACTGCCAATGTTTCTTGCAGATCTCTCGCGTGACAGTAAACGTAATGTAAACGTTTAGTGCTGGTCCCTCGCCGGTACTTGTTTTGCTCGAGTGTGACACGCGGTTTGCGAGCATGTGGCAGCGACCACCGTTGATGTAGCGGCTTGCGCCATGTGACATACAGCGTGCTAAAAATATCCACCAATCTGAGTTGCACTGCCGCGTCGGCCAGTTACGTCGCGCGCGAGATGATACGGCGCACCATTTATATCGCATTTAAAAGTGATATTCATCATAATTTGCCCGACCACAGATGTGGCAATATTACAGGTGGAAACTTTGTTCAACTTGACGAAGCAGTGTGACTAAATTTAGACTAGATTGGCTAGGTGTTTTTGTTTGTTTGTTTGTTTGTTTGTTTGGGTTTTTGTTGGTTGTTTTTTTATTTTTCTGTTGCAGATAGCTTCTGTCAGTTTTGACCACCGTAGCTCACAGACAATCTCCAATAGTTGTCGCACATCAGTTCAGTTACGGTGCTGTGTTGTTATGTTGTTGCTTTTTACCCCTTCAAATTGTTTTATCATTTTGCTTTGTTATTTACTTGCTTATGTTGTATCTATTTACTCCAGTATTGCTTTGACGGAATAGGAAGATCAATGACTGAGTGACTGTTTTTGCAATTTTAGAGGGTTTACGAACTTCCTTCAGTAACATTTACAAATTACTTTTCAATTTCTCTAGACATTATGATATGACTGACGTAAATACGTCTGTTTCTCCGAATCAGTATTCACTGCGAAATTGGTTTTGACTTGTAATCAACATTTTTCCCTTCACATACACAGGCCTGAAGACGGTGCGTCTGTCACAGTGAACAGGTAAGACCATCGTTAACTGACTTGGCTCCGGGACATCTATGCGGAAGAACTCATAGCGGCGGTGTTGGTTCCCTACCGGCAAGGCGAAAATACTAACTTGAACTGCATCGGGACAAGTCAGTAGTAATGCGTTATTCAAGTCTTTCCCGAAAGTTATTTCTGAAGTTGTCATTCTTTAGCAGACTAAAGTTATAAAGTTCTTTTTAGTTATTCAGTTAGGCCTACCTTATAAGTTAATATGCGAGAGTAGGCCCTAATGCAACTTCAGTGGCGGATTCAGTTTGAAACCGGACTGACTCGACTAGGATATTACTTTGAATTTCAAGGCCGAAGGGCCGATTTCACCTAGTTAACCCGGCCTTTGATTGTCGGTAGCGCTTTTCATCGAGATGATTCTTGCAAGAATCACCTCGACGAAAAGTGCTACCGACAGCCAAAGCCGGTTACTCAGTAGTTTGGGTGGTCAGTTTTTATCGACCGAGGCATAGTATGTCTCTGGAGGTGTACGGCCGCGGCAAACGGTACCAACCATGCCATTTCATTGCGGGCAGTACCAGCGGATTAATCAGGCAGCAGTATCCGCACGCTTGAACTTATCACAGGGCATAGTTTCAAATACCTGCCCACATGCCGACAGGTCAGTCCAAGAGGTAAACACCCTACGCTAAGACAGCCACGTTAGTCCAGATTTAGAATGCTTAGTAATACGCTGGTTATTTTGCTTTTATACTATCCGCTTTTTCCGCGAAGTCCTGGCAAGAATGCTCAGTAGAGATGGCACAGCCAGCGACCATCGATAGACCGCCACACAGGCGGCGCGACTGAATAGTGCTCTCTGCGTTCAAGGACCGTTTATCGTTGGCAGAAACGCGCCAAATGGCATTTTGTCACGTACTGGCGGTGACAATGATTTCATGTGTGCCTTCCGACAGTACATGTGTATAATACCTGATTAATGTGAACAAAGAATAGTGAACACACGCACACACACACACACACACACACACACACACACACACACACACACACATACATACACACACACGTACACGTGCGCGCGCGCACGCACACACACACACACACACACACACACACACACACACACACACACACACACACACACAACTAGTGATTAACCAACCAATATGCAAACAAATGACGAATAAAAAGAAGATAAATTACGCAACGTCTATGCAATGTATTTGGGTTAATATACTGCAAGCCCAGAACAGGTATACAAAACTCGAACTGATACCCTCATCTACATGAGCCGCCGAGCTCTGAGGTAGAAATTCGCCCAAAATTGGAATAGGATGGTGCCAGAATGGTGACAATTGCAAGACCGAATAGGCACATAATTATGGTCACAGTCTTTCTAAAGCAGAGAGTAATTCGATTTTGTCTGTCTTTGCCATCCATCTGACAAAGCTCTCCGCCGCAGCTGGACTATATCATTGCAAGAGGCATAGATTCTCATAAGCCGCTGCATTCGCAGCGGCTCATGAGAATCTATGCCTCTTGCTGTTGATTGCATCTCTGTTCAGTCCACAAATTCAAGAGGTTGTATGGTTAGAATTCGGTAGGCTGAGTTGGTTAACCGGCCGCGTAGGTCTTTCGCAACTCGCTGCAATCTGGGCTGGACAGCGACGACGAAAATCCGAAGGCTATATTTAGAACTACCCAGTGGTTTAGGCTTGCTCACCAGTCGGGGTGTGCGGTGTGCCCGAAGCCGCTGGGCCATGGTCAAGGCCAGCCCGGCTGATGAAAATTCTCACAGAAATGTGAAAGAATGTGTAGAATGTTCTTTTTCTTGCTATCACTTCTGCACTTAAAGAATCTTCACTAAAGGCAATTAAAAATGTGTTGGATATCACGATTGTTCGGCTACCTATACTGACGACTGATAATGCTTTCAGTCCGTCGCCATATTTTTTGCTTCTTTTTGGTTCAAACTGAAACGGTATGTTTATTTCCTTTACTGCAGTTTAAAACAAATATCACTGACTAAAATTTCAGTCAGTGCTGAACCAAAACAAGACTGAAACAAGACTAATCACATGCGGAAACAACTGAAAAGTCACATTTGATTGTACATTGATTGGTCATTGCTTAACGTCCCGACAGCGGCAACAAGACTTTCTCAGGACGTGCCCTGCACTACTTGTGAAAAAAAAAACCAACTAAACAGAACACATTGAATGTATGTTGCCAGCCGGTCCAATACTTTAAATAAACCTAACACATGGGGGCCTAAATAAAGCTAATTTAGCAACACACATCCAATATCCAAGAGCTACAGGCAGTGCAGACAGTAGGGAGAGTTTTAAAAAGGCAAATACAGGTGAATGGACAAAGGGTAGACAGAAACACATACCCCAGAATAGAGAGGAAACCCACCCTGTGGGACTGACCAGGGTGACCATGGGAACTAAAAAGTAGTTAACCCCACCCAAGTCCCCCAGGGCAGACCCGGGTGGGGAGAAAAGTCACATTTGGATCGCGGCCGGATTTCAGTGTCAGTGCGGCCGCTGAACAGGAAAATCAGTAATACAGAATGTCCGCATACCTGAACGCATACACCCATCACTCTAAACTGCCCACAAAAGTCTTGCCACGGTAAGGTGCAGGTAATAAATTTCTAACTTAATATGTCATGTCGGTGTGGCCAGATGCCAAATCTTATGTCAGTGAAGCCACGTGCTGGCCCAGGGTGGACAGTCGGAACTCTCTCTCTCTCTCTCTCTCTCTCTCTCTCTCTCTCTCTCTCTCGATTGATCGATCGATCAGTCGAGCCGGGGGAGAGAGAGAGAGAGAGAGAGAGAGAGAGAGAGAGAGAGAGAGAGAGAGAGAGGGAGAGAGAGAGAGAGAGAGAGAGAGAGAGAGAGAGAGAGAGAGAGAGAGAGAGAGAGAGAGAGAGAGAGAGAGATATGATGATGATGATGATGATGATGATGATGATGAAACGTTTTTATTCAGGATAAAGTTTTAGACATGCGAATGCCTCTCTTACAAACTGTCCTGATACTCTACACACATACTAAATATACATCGAGCAACACAGTACTGAATTTTTTTTTTAAACCAACAAATAAACAAACATAGTGTCAAGAACATTTAAGTGAACGAAAAGCATAAAAGGCAACAACAACAACAACAAAAACAACAACATAAAAACAGCGACATAAGCTGAAGGTCATCTATAATTTAGAACATGTCTCCCAGTACAACATCAATAGAGGAGAATTGAATCGTGGTATTAGTTTAGAAGTAAAAGCGATAAAGGCGATCCTTAAAAATACTAAATTTAGAAATAGACTGAAGATGCTGGGGTAAATTATTCCATGCTTTTGCACCTGAAAAGAACAGGCTAGTTTTTATATATATATATATATATATATATATATAATATATATATATATATATATATATATATATATATATATATATATATATATATATATATATATATATATATATATATATATATATATATATAGTGTCTTGTTCTTGGTAGGTGGAGCGACCTGTTTCTCGTATTCTGTCTATGATTATCTGAAAACAGAGTGCGCAAATGGAGTGGGGCTCGCTCGGGTAGAATCTTGCACATTAATACACACCGATTAAATTCGAATTGTTTGGTTTAGTGCCAGCAATTTAAGACATTTGATTTTTTTGTCTGTGGGGGCGAGACCAGGAAGTATGAGTTTAACACCTCGACGATACAGAGAATTTACTTTTTTCATATGAACTTCGCTGCAACCGTCCCAGACAGTGGTACTGTAATTACAGTGCGTTTTTATATGCGCGTGGAAGAAAAGTTTGCACACGTCAGGATTAACTATACGGCTGAGCTTACACAAAAGAAACACGTTTTAGGACAAAATTTTGCATACGTTATCAACATGAGGTACCCAGTTTAATAATAATAATAATAATAATAATAATAATACCGTTATTATATAGGCGCTTTTTCTCAATTTTTGAGCGAATCGACTCAAAGCGCCGCGAACTGAAACCCAACACGCACACTCACGTAACAGACACAGATTTTACGCCATTTAAGACAAACACAGTACAAGACAGACGAAGGGCCAGTTCAGCTACTGAAGTTACAGAGATTTTTGATCGCTTGTATTTGAAATTTGAAAAGTGGCCTGAAATCGGTACCAAAGTGTCAGGGATGGGGGAGGGGGGGGGGGAGGGGGGTGGAACAACCGGAGTACCCGGAGAAAGAACCCCTGACGGTCCGCCCGAATTAACGGTGACACTTACCCCAAAGGAGAAAAGTCCGACGCCGGAACCCGGTATCGAACCTCGCACCTTTGGCATTGGTGGCAGGCGCCTTAACCACTGCGCCACGGACCGCCTGGTTGTCTACTATTACGCCCAGCAAGCGATGCTTAATTACTTGTTCTATAGGTTGGGCATCTAAGGTAAATGTTAAAGGTGGTAGGCGTCGCTGGTGTTTTTGGCGTGTTGTAACTAACATGCTCTTTGTCTTTGGAATGCTAATTATCATGTGATTATTAATGCACCAGTCAGCTACTTCGTCCAGGCTCTGCTGGAGTACCTCATTGATGTTCGCTAGCTCCTTGTTAGATGTATGTACGGTTGTGGAGAGAGACTCCGAGAGAGAGAGAGAGAGAGAGAGAGAGAGAGAGAGAGAGAGAGAGAGAGAGAGAGAGAGAGAGAGAGAGAGAGAGAGAGAGAGAGAGAGAGAGAGAGAGAGAGAGAGAGAGAGAGAGAGTTAGTTTCCGGAACCGGTGAGAAAATAGAAGTTGTAAACAAGTTTAAGTATCTTGGTTGCACGTTGACTACTAAACTGCCGTGCAACACAGCTCTCAAGGAGTATGCCGCTCAGTAGTAAAGCTAAAGGAAAACTGCAGCAGGGTTTTGGGCAAATCAGAGTTTTCTCAGTACTTTCTTATGGCATTTTGATACACAAGTCAAGTAAAACCAGTCAGTATTATTGCATACATCAGAACTTTTGAACCTATATGACGTTTTGTTGAAACTGAATCGGCTCAGCTGTAAGTCTTTAGAAGGTTCCTGTCACAGTGAAATATTCCAATTACTAATTATGGTGTACGGAGAGACCGTGAGATATCCGCTGTTTTGGCAGCACATTACGGGCAGAAAAAGCCTGTTAAATTTGAATAAAATGCCACACAACAGGATCCCGAAAAAGGCATACACAAAGCATGATAAATGTAACTGGGCATAGCCAAATAAATACTGTCTTGAAAGATATGTTATTGTTGTTGTTTTTTTCTTCTTTCTTTTTCCAGATGTGTGGTTGGTCGGTAGGATGGCGGACGAGAAAGCTCAGGTTCTTCTTCAGGTTTGAAAATGAAAATCAGAGAGACCGTCACCAACAAGAATGGCCAGTCAAAATTAACGGAAGTCATCGTTTTGAGTTAGACTTGGAGTCTGTTACAGTGAAGAAGTCCAGAGATACGTTTATGTACCCACTTTATAAAGTTTTTTCTTCTTTTACACATATATTAATGTTCATAAATTTGCTCGGCATACTTTCCTTCCCAAAAGCTCTGCAGGTCAAGAAGGTACCCCAGTAGTAAAACGTCTTCGACCACACGACGGCCTCAGTGGGCCCTCGCACAGCCGTGTGCGTGCCCACTGAGGTCGTCGTTGGTCCGACCCCCCCCCCCCACCCCCCCACCCCCTCCCCGCTCCTTTGCTTCCTGGGTACAACCTGGCTACTTGCACTTGTCACAACTGACGAAAACGCAAAATATGCTCATACTACTAAGTGAACAAGCTCTCTATGCCCGCGTACTCTCGAAATGTCTTCCCAAAACACACAAACGAGCGGAAAACAGAGCAGCAAACACGCGAAGCGAATCGCTGCACTAGTGAAACTGATGAGTTCTCTGCTAGCATTTCTCACGAAACTACGGCGATGACCTGAGAAAAAGACCAAAAAGGACTGAGAAAAGGGATAAACAGACACCCCTGCTGACATTTTTCATCATTATCCTTGATGCCGTTACAAGCAAAATTTACTCAACACATACGATTATAGAAAGCACTGATGTGTACATAGTAGACGAAACTCGCGCACTGTGTCAACACTGAGTCCGGTACGCTGTAGTCTGCTAGTGTTTTCTCTGAGCGCCACAATCAGCCGCAGACTGAAGGTATCGAGGTAAAGTTTGTGTTTTGGTGCATAAATTATACTGAGCCAAATTTTGCTTAATAATTATAGTGCCGATAACTGACAGACGTGATAACTTGACCCGATTCAAATTGTCCTCGGTTGACGCCTCGGACAGTTTGATTCGGGTCTCATCTGCCGGTAATCGGCACTAAATCAGCAAAATGTGACTTGATATAATATAATCTGATAACATTTCGTCACGGAATCAATGATGTGATAAGACCGTTATTCAGGTGACAACAGTCACCGGCATGACTTTTTTAATCACATTCTGCCCCAGGACCGAAACGTCCAAAGTTTGAAGTTGCCCTCTAAAGGATTGTACTACCATTCTAGAGACAGATCGAGCATGATAGTTCAAGGGTGGTGCCAGAATAGCTTGGCGCCTATGTGCGCTTAGCTATTCTGGCACCACCCTTGAACTATCATGCTCGATCCATATCTTGCTGTGGTATGTCGGGGCTGAATGAGTTAATGGCAGGTGATTTCTCACACAGGCGGTCGCTCCGAACAGGTTCTGTGGACAGGATATACAGACAAGGTCTAACAAGCACCTGGAAAGGGATTCACTGAATGCCTGACAACCGTACCTGTTTACCGACAGCTTACTGACCAGTGCGCAAAAAGCCATTGGGCCGATGTCGGCCCGCCGTTGGCCCGCGCACAGCCGTGCGCGGGCCAACGGCGGCCGACGTCGGTCCGATGGCCTTTTGCGCATTGGGTGTGTGTCGATTGACTATGTCACGGCGAAACAAGCCGTTTATTACGCTCAGCGTGTGAAATTACCAGGAGATCAAGCGTTCGGTTCTGAAATAAAGTGAAACTGTTTGTAGCGTTGCCCGTGCAGACTGATTCGTTCATTCGTTCATTTAGCCGCGACGCATCACAGCAGGAGATGGATCGACCTTGGTAATTCAAGGATAGTGTCAGATTAGCTAGGTGCCTGAAGGCGCCAAGCTAATCTAGCACTACCCTTGAATTACCATGGTCGAATCATCTCCTCCAACTGATACTTAGTCGTTTAAGTGAAACCTCAAAAATTATGGAAATGCAGCCTTTGTGGCTAAACGGTTTAAAATCAGGGAACAATGGTTATCGTATTTTGGTTGTATATCTAGTGACAAAACAGAAGAAGAAAAAAGACAAGAAGAGGATTTCATCCCAAAGTATACCGTATTCTTTTGAGCTCACATACGTTTTCCAAGCATATTTTCCGACTTTTACGAACATTCACACTCAGATCGGGCTGCATGGGCGGGCGCATGTCCGGCCGAAACACACCGAGACATGGGCGCCTGGGCCGGCACGAAACACAATTGACAGGGTGGGCAGATTTCTCCTTCATGCCTTTACCATCACCATGATGTCAGTTTTACGTGTGTGTATAAAACTAACTTTTGACTCGTTCACGATACTATAAACAAGATGGGATGACCTAGCAGCCCAGAGTTGCTCCTACCGTTTTGCTTACCCTTCTGATGCATCAGTCTCCACCCTAACCCGCCCTACCCTCAGATCCCACACACACTGGAACACGCAAACGCAGATCGGACGGACAAACGCCGCTTCGCGCCATTCATGTATGGTCTGTGGGCCGGCATAGCGGCACAGCCAGAAGAAGAATAGTGCGAACACCGACATTACGTCACCCAAAGCTTAACTCCTTGACTCCTTGAGAAAAAAACGAACACGATCCAATTGCACGCGACATAGGTGCTCATGGCTCACGAGGATGGCTATGCCTCTTGCTGACACTGACTACTTTCCTTGCACGCTCTTTTGTCGGCTGGGGCTCATTGTCGCTGAATTGACGAAGCCGGTTTGCAGACACACAGTCTGCGTCCAATTTAATTGCGGTTAATTTCTCGACTCCGTGACTAACAAAACGGTATCCTGAACCCGCCCCCCCCCCCCCCGCCCCCCCCCCCCCTTTCGCCATCCCCACCCGACTGTTCACTGTAAACGTTTTTTTTTTTTCCTTCTAAATTTTAAGACTATCAAACCTTTTACTAGTAAGAAGAGCAACACAAAAGTTCCCAAAACACACATTAATCTATTTAACCCCACGGGCGCATATCCCAGATTTTGGATGTGTCACCTAACGCCTAAGTAAAAGTTGCAGGAGGTGAATGATAATTCAAGGGTAGTGCCAGATTAGCTTTTCGCCATCAGGCGCCAAGCTAATCTGGCGCTACGCTTGAATTATCATGGTCGATTCATCTTCTGCTGTTGGGCGTTGGGGCTAAATTGGTTAATCTTTCGGCTGTCGGTAGCGGTTTTTGTCGCGATGATGCCCGCAGGTTAACTGCAACAAAAACCGCTACCGACAGCCAAAGGGTTAATGTAGTGTTGACACATTACATAGTGGAAGCTACGTTTCCGTCGCAAAACTGAAAATCTCCAATAGTTTCACGTTCTGACTTTTGACAGAACCGCGTTGTTGAGACGCTAAATGTGTTTATATAGAAACAAACATACTTAGAAATGCATACTTCTCAATCAATCAATCAATCAATCAATCAATCAATCAATCAATCAATCAATCAATCAATCAATCAACCAATCAATCAATCAATCAATCAATCAATCAATTGACCCATCCATCCATCCATCCATCCATCCATCCATCCATCCATCCATCCATCCATCAGGGAATCAGGCCAGAAAAGAAAACTCATAACACAAACAGCAGTATAATAAATTAATACATTTACACATAGTTAATAAATAAAGAGAAAAAATATATAAATTATGTCGCAACTGAACATGAACATGTCACCAGTGAAAGAAGCAAACGTATGAATGCATTATTGTGACAAAATACACAAATACGTAAATAAGCATTAAAAAGAATAAATAAATAAATACATAAAATAAATACATAAATACATAAATAAATAAATAAATAAATAAACAAATAGACGAAATACATAAAATAAACAGTGCATAATAAATAAACGAATAATAAACGAATAAACACAAATAATAAAATAAATAATAACGACTGAAACCATGTCAACTCACGTGAACTGTTCCATGGTTCACACCATTCGTCCTGTGGCTGACTCGAGCAGACGCATGCAAAGTGCACGGGGAACGTGTTTAACCACATGTTAAACTGTAACTAGCTCATCCGCATTTTATAACAAGTCCGTACAATCAGTCATTGTGCGGCGTTAGACCAAACGTAATCGCATACATGCACACGCGTGTTGATACTGTCGATATGCTCTTCACGGCTGAATGGGACGAGCTTCAAGATCTGAAATATTGCACTGAAGTGGGAGGTCCCAATACAGCTGCACGCTGCACCCTCCATCTCAGGAAATAAATGGAGTCTGTGTCCGCCAGCAAGAGGCATAGATTCTCATGAGCCCCTGCGGCCGCAAGGTCTCATGAGAATCTATGTCTCTAACAAATGGAAGAGGGACTGATGAGGTATTTAAATTACGTTTATAACTTTCTTTTTAATCTTTTTCTTCTTTTTTTTTTTTTTTTTGAGTTGGGGGGGGGGGGGGGGGGGGGCGGGATGGCGCCTCCCCAGTCGAAACGTCAGTATAGCCATCATGCAGGCACTACTGGGCCAGGCTGACATCACAGTCGTTCCATTCTCGCAACTTGCTGCGGCACTGAACGCGAAAACTAAGTTTCCTGGTTTTCACACCTCCACAACTTAGGGCACTCCCATTCCCCTCTCCCCTCCCCCCCTCCCCCCATCTCTCTCTCTCTCTCCCCCCCCTCCCTCCCCCATCTCTCTCTCTCTCTCTCTCTCTCTCTCTATCTCCCCCCCCCCCCACACACACACACCCCTCCCCCATCGCTGCCCAGTCCACCCCTTCCCCACACCAACCTGACTATAATAGCATTCATAGCATTCTTACTCATCACCACCTGCCTCAGCTGCATGCACGAGCTTGAATTCTGCGCAAGCCACTAAGTTTAGTGGCTTGCGCGGAATTCAAGCTCGCTCATGCTGCGGAGGTCCTTACTGGCATGCACATGATTCAAGCATCTCTCATACAACGGTCCGGCTCTGGCTCACACAAATGGTTGTCTCCATCGTTTGGCGGCGACGGCGCTAACCAGCTGAACCAGCGGATAACCAGTGTGCCCTTGACGATGTTGTTGTTGTTGTGTTGTTGTTGTTTTTTGGTGGGGGGGGGGGATGGGGAGGGGGGTGATATGTTTACCTGATTCGCACAGATGCACACCCACAATAGAAGGGCTCACAAGCTCGTCGTTTCCTGAATATTTAAGTTTCTTTCAACGGGAGCCCCGAAGAAGAAGAAGACGAAGAAGAAGAATGAACTGTGCGGGTGGCGAGGGTGGGTGGGTGGGTGGGGGGGGGGGACCCGCCCCTCCGGGGCCTCCCCTGCCCATTGCGCAAAAGGCCATCGGGCCGACTGTGCGTGGACCAACGGCGGTCGACGTCGGCCCGATGGCCTTTTGCGCATTGTGTGGCGACCACTGTATAGTTGCCAAGTTATTCTAACGGGAGCTGGCACGGGTATACATCAACATTACATTAGAAAACGATTTACCAACGTGCCGTTTTCTCCGTTATAGTTTCCTTTTAAATTTATTCTTTTGGGGTTTTGTTGTTGTTTGTTGTTTGATTGTATATTCTAGTGTGTTCCGTGCGACGCGCTGCTTGTAAAGGGATAAGGAGACGAAAAGCAAGAATTACAAAAAAAGTATTAAAACAAAAATGGGAAAGTCTTTATGGCATTTTTTTTTAAAACGGCTACCGGCACCCAAAGGGTTAGTGTGGGATTGGTGACACTAAACACAAACCCTTTGGTTGTCGGTAACGATTTTGGTCGACGTAATTCACGGGAATCACGTCGACCAAAATCGCTAACGACAACCACTGGGTTGAAATCACATTTGCAATATAATAACCTTTCATAAATTTAAAACGTTTTCGTTATGTTTGAAAAGCGGGATATTGTGTTTTGTTCAGTGATACCTCGGTATTTTTGACAACTTACTCGAAAAGGAGTCAGCGGATTCGACATTACGATACACTTACAAATATAAGAAATTAACATAAATTCTTTAGAGCAGAGGTCGTTTGTTTCCTTCTCTTTTATTTATTTATTTATCTATGTGTTTATTTTTTAATTTGTTGGGTAACCAGGAAAGCTGTCAAGTTTGTGTGACGAGGAAATCATTAATAACAAATCTGTAGGTCGTTAGGTCACTCCGACATTAATTCACATCGCACAGATCATCCGGTGTCTGATAAAAAAGGTTGTCATGGTGAGAAAACAAACTGTCTTCGGAACTATCGATCTGTGAAAGTTGCTTTTCAAGATCTGTGGCTGGCCCTAAGCGCCAAATTTCGCCAATAAAACGTGTTCTCAATATTTGTACTGCTGGCCTTGGCTTTTCTAGGAGCCATCTTTTCACAAACCATGTGAGTAGTCGCGCTTATCCCAGGTGATCTACAGAAGTCATGGCGACAAAAGGCCTCTACCAACAGTTAAAGGATCCCCCTGGAGAAGTTCATTGACTGCAACTTCGGGATTCCGCTCTTTACAGAAAAGACAAGACACAGGCGTAACTGTACACGTCTTTTCCGTTGAGCGGTATCGTCGTTAGCATTCAGGGGGTTGATTAACCTATATCATACTGAGGCGAAAAGCTTCACATTAAATTTTGTACACTGCCATACGCAAGCTACATTATAGTACTTACACATAAGGATATAGACCAATGGCTTTAGTTCAAGGGTGGTGCCAGAATAGCTTGGCGCCTAGAGGCGCCAAGCTATTCTGGCACTACCCTTGAACTATTTTAGTCAAACTTATTTCACACACTGGTGTATTCCGAATGATAAGGGTTAACCCGTTCACTGCCGAGAAAACGAGAACACAATTCAACTGCAAGGGGCATAGATCCTCATGAGCCCTCTCCATCACCACCCCCGTCCCCAACCCCCCGCCCCCGCCCCCTCTCCCCCCCCCCTACCTCCCTCCCTCAATCGCGGGGTGTGATCAGGATCTATGCCTCTTGCTGAAATCACTTTGTGACCATGTTCCAAGGATAGCTCGGACACTTTTGCCTTAAAACAAACAAACAAACAAACAAACAAACAAACAAACAAACAAACAAACAAAAAACTTCACCGAGAAACAGAATCTGCATCCGGCACTGGCAGTGAAGGGGTTAAGGGAGTCTTTCACCCCTTCACTCCAGGTGACCACGAATAAACTCTGTAAAGCCAACATAGACATAGGCCTTGACAATCGTCTGTCACCAGGGATGTTCATATGAATGAAGTTTAAAAGAGGCGTATTCCCAATGCGCAAAAGACCACCGGGCCGATATCGGCCGCAGTTCGCCCGCGCACGGCCGTGCGCGGGCCAAAGGCGGCCGATGTCGGCCCGATGGCCTTTTGCGCATTGGGTATCGATCTCCAGCGTGAGCTAGCCACATGAATAAAGCAAGCAAGTCAAAGGTATGTTGGATTCCGCTCTTTTTCCCCCCTTCTCGGCCGTAGTGAAGGAGTTAAATTGAATTTTGCATTTCATCAGACGAGAGAAACAAAAAGACAAAGATGGACCGGTCGCAGTGCTGAATTTCAGCTATCACAGTTTTGGACGCATTGGTCATACATTTCAACACATTTTCTCACCTAACTCTAAATCCAGTCGGCGTCTGTTGCCTTCATACCTACGTTCGAAGTACTCAAGATCAAAATATGATCAGTTTGGTAGGTATAGGTCGTTTGACATCGGAGCGCACAACGTTTTTCCCAAATATCTCCGCAAAGAAACACTTTCCTGTGCCACTTTATGAACAAATATCATTTAGTGCCAATTGACTTAACTCATTCTACCCCAACACCGAAATCTTTAAATTTTGCCGTTGTCCTCTGAAGACTGCATTGCAGTGCAGGACACAGAACGACCATGATAGTTCAAGGGTGATGCCAGAATAGCTTGGCGCCCATAGGCGCCAAGCTATTCTGGCATCACCCTTGAACAATCATGGTCGATCCTTATCTTCCGGTGGTGTGTCTGGGGTAGAATGAGTTAATATGGACTTTTTGTTCTTGTATTGAACTCCTATGGTTTTGTTGATTTTGCTGTACAGTCGTAAAAAAGCAAGAACAAGCGGTTTTTTTTCTTCAATACCCTAAATAGAGCCCGGGCAGATTTCAATATCGACTTAATGTATGCCTGCGCTGTTTCAGGTTTGAAAACGTGGCCAGTTCACGTGAAAATGGATCTTTGTTATACTGGGCTTAATATCTATCTAGGGCACACTTAGAGATGTAAAATCAGTCATTTCATGAACACATTCTGAGCTTGTGCGACTATACAGCAAAACTGACAAATTGTCATTCGAGTTTCTTAAAGGTAAATCGTATTAGGGCACCTGTCAATGAATGCTATTTGTTCTAAGATTGATATAGAAAAGTTGCTCTTTGCGGAGATATTTGCGAAAAAAAGTCGTGCGCTTCGATGTCAAACCACCTATACATATGTACATAATTTATACATCTTGCGTGTGTAATCAGATGTTTGTCATTCAGGTGCATGCAGTGATAACTTGAACTGTGTCATATCTGTGTCAGTTACAAGATACTGTACGGTATGCTTGAGCATGCAATATAGCCACCCCGCCCACACGCTTACTCAGTTGGGATTTCCAAAATTGAATAGGTGCGGAATTTGGATTTGTCAAGGACAATACGCGAGTATGGAGTTGCACCCTAAACCCGGAAACAAACGGCGCTTTCCATTTAGGGAACAAATGAAGCGATCTTAGCCTGCAAGAAGCATAGATTCGCATGAGCCCCTGCGACTGCAGGGGCTCATGAGAATCTATGCCTCTTGCACACTGAAGGGAGTGTATACTAAAATATAGCCCAGAGGCCAAAATAGGCCAACACAAAGTGATCTATGCACATAGATCAGACTGGTGAAAATAATTATGTCTACTAATCCGCAAGCACTCTGCAGGTTATTACAATCACGTCTCATTTCACTAGGTGTTCCTTCCTTTTTCACAGCCAACGGTTCGCCGTCGCCCGAAAATTGTCTGGGAACGACTGGCACAAGGATCGCCTGCGACAACTCAAGGATAGTGCCTCATTAGCTTGGCGCCTGGATAGGCGCCAAGCTAATCAGACACAACCCTCGAGCCGGGGGCCAAGGTATTTAGGCACTATCTCTCGGTTATCGTGGTCGATAGTCTACTTCAGCTGTTTCTGAACTAAGTAAAGAGATATTGCTGAACAGGCACAATGTTGAGCTGCCAAGGTCATCCATCCATTACCACTGGCACAGTCAGAGAAGTACCGCTATAACTTAAGCAAACACTATCATCGAGATATCACATGGTCATCCGTCCATTACCACTGGCACTGACAGAGAAGTACCGCTATAACAGAAACTTAAGCAAAAAACTATCATCGAGCTGTCGTGTGGTCGATCCATCCATTACCCCACTGACACCGCCAGTCAAAGAAGAACTGCTATAACCTAAGCAAGCACTATCTTCGAAATGTCACATGGTCATACATCCATTACAACTCGCACTGACAGTCACAGAAATACAGCTGTGACCTAACCGATCACTATTATCGAGCTGTCATATGGTCGATCCATCCATAACCATTGACACTGCCAGTCAGAGAAGTACCGCTATAACCTAAGCAAAGTCTACCATCAAACTGTCATATGGTCAATCCATCCAGTACAACTGGCACTGACAGAGAAGTAACGCTATAATTATAACCTAACACTGTCATCCAGCCAACATGGTCGACCCAGCTATAAGAAAACCCGCCGATACAAGTAAAAGAATACCCGGTAAGCAAAACATTCACGGGCCGATGTCGGCCTGCAGTGGGCCCGCGCACGGCTGTGCGCGGGCCCACTGCAGGCCGACATCGGCCCGACGATCTTTGCAACAAACTGAATAAGGCGTATTGCTTGAGCCGTGGCGGGGAATGTGAACTAGGTAACAGCGGTAAATCACAACACGGTGCTTTCTATCACGGCACGATGTGCAAACACTGGGCACAATATCGTGCAAACGTTTGACTCTTTCCGGCGCGGCGAGTCGCATCCGGAGACGCCGCTCAAAGCCGCGTATCTAGATGCGGCGAACCTCGAAGGAGTTAATCCGTTCAGGCCAAACACGCTACGGCAAGATGCGGCTCGACCATGACAGCCCGAAGGTGGTGCCAGAATAGCTTGGCGGTTATCGATAAGTGCATACCCCTTATAACAAACAATATTGATACGACTGCTACGAGGATTGGGTTCATGCAGTGGCCGTTTAAGCGGTCTCTTTAGTCATTTCTAGAGTCCGAAATAGCTCAGGCAGTTAACCCTTATCATTCGGAATACACCAGTGTGTGAAATAAGTTGACTAAAAGTTCAAGGTAGTGACGATAGCTTGCGCCTAGCGCCAGTATTCTGGCACCCCTCGAACTAAGCACGGTCTATCCTATCTGTAGTACTAATGTAGCTTCATAGGCAGGTACAGTGTGAAGCTTAGCCTCAGGTATGGCTTAAGCGTCGGAGCAAGAGAGCGAAGGGAATCCCCGGGTCTTGGGTTCGAGTCCCCGTCCCGGCCCCGGTAGCTGGACTCGCAATGCAGGGGAAAAAAGACGGGCTTGTCCGTTGAAAGGTCCTGGTAAATTAAAGTGGCACATCTGCAGTGCGACTGAATTGATCAGTGTTTAGGTCGTACTCAATAGGCAATATATTTCCCTGTGCCCCATAATCCGCCTGTCAGGGACGTCCATTATCACTTCGGTGCCGTGGACGTTAAACCCCGAACTAACCTAGGCATTTCTACTGTCCTTGATCTGGTTCCGTTTAGGAATAACTCCGACTGTTTTAACCAGCACTGGACGCCGCGCAAGATTTTCAGTGTTTCTCGGAATCTGTGTTTATTCACAGACGTAAAGAACATGGATGCAAATTGGTCTCAGCAAGAGGCATAGATCTTCATGAGCCCCCGCAGTCGCGGGGGCTCATGAGGATCTATGTCTCTTGCAGTTGGACTTTGTTCACTTTTTCAGTCTCGGCAGTGAAAGGATTCTCGACCGTCTGAGACCGGTTTAATGCTGAACAAAGGGTGAGGCTTATTATCAGTGCGAGCTAGGCGTGGATATGTGTTCATTGTATCATAGTATCATGCATATCTGACCTAATGCCTTTCGGAATGATTTCGAAGTTTGCCATGACACTACCTGCGGGATCGGCAGGCCTACCTTTTGTTCTCTCACAAAGCAATGAACCAATCACAGAGCTTGAAACATTTCCGCGTTAGGTGCTGTGGAGTGTAAGCTTACAATACGTTTTGGCAAGTTCAGACACATTTTAATATACATAAATAACTGGGCCTCCCTTTTCACATAGCGGGTAAATAGCAAAGATACGATAGTCGCGTCTGGCCGAAACGCTTTGTGAAAAGAGAATCGATTGATTTCCATTTCTTGTTTAACTCATTCTACCCCAACCCCGAAATCCCCAAAATTTGCCGTTGTCCTCTGAAGACTGCACTCTAGTGCAGGACACAGATCGACCATGATAGTTCAAGGGTGATGCCAGAATAGCTTGCGGCGCCAATAGGCATTCTGGCATCACCCTTGAACTATCATGGTCGATTGCTATCTTGCTGTGGTGTGTCTGGGGTAGAATGAGTTAAAGTCACCTGTCACTGCCGATGACAGGGTTAATAGTTTGCAATATTTCCTTTACAAATGTCCTCCGTATGGCTTACAATAGCGCTGCACAAAATGATTTATAATAATTTGAGAGGTCTGAATGTCGTGAAATGAAATTTTCTTTTGTGGTTTTGTTGTTGCTCTTTTTCTCGTCTGCTAAGCTGCAGAATTTGTCAGACGCGTACCAGGGGCAGTAGAGAGCGTCCGTTACTTGCGCCTATTCGCATGAATTATGTGAAGCAGAGTTTAACTCATTCAGCCCGACGGCCGCATTTCCCAAATGTTGGAGGCGTCATCTAATGACTATGCCCCAGTTGCAGGAGATGGATCGACCATGATAATTCAAGGGTAGTGATAGATTAGCTTGGCGCCTGAAGGCGCCAAGCTAATCTGGCACTACCCTTGAATTATCATGGTCGACCCATCTCCTGTTGTAGTGCGTCAGGGCCGAATGGGTTAAAAAAAAAGTCTTAGCTGAGGCAAGACAACAGTGAGAGGCCCTCGTATCGGCAAATATTAGCAATCAAAGCCCCCCCTGGAGCAGACCGCATGAAGAGCAGCCTACAACAGCCCAGGGGCTCATCGTCTGGGGGGAGGGGGAGGGGTTCCAGGGGTTCCGGAACCACTCCCACCCCCACACCCCACCCCGACCCAAATTTCTTTTAAAATGCTATAACAAAGTCTTATTGGGGGGTGTTTGGAAACCCCCCCCCCCCCCCACCCCTCCCCCAAGGTCTAGCGTTGGGGAGGCCTTTTGTATGATGTTGAAGGCCCCAAACAAAAGGTTGGAACCCCCTCCCCCCCTCCCCCCCTCCCCACACACACACACTCGAGGTAACTAATTTGCCACTGCAGTCAGTCGCGAGAGAAAGATGGACCGTGATAGCTCAAGAGTAGTGCCTAATTAGCTTGGCGCCGACAGTTATCACGGTCGATCCATCTCACTGGGCGCCGGTGGGGGAAGAGCGTCAGAAACGAGTGAAGCAAAACGGCGCCGATCAACATGGTTTGAACAGTCGGAGGAAATCAGCAACCGAACAGACTTTGCCAGCTTGCTATCATGACACTGCAAAGATCTAAAACGGCAAACGGAAATTGCATAAGCAACGAGGAGCCACTTACAGTGGCACACGAGCATGCCGGCTACGAATTTGTAAGTAGCAAACCGAACCAGCAACCAAACTAACCAACGCATGCACCAACAAAGCAACCCGCACCATTCAACCTACCAGCGGGACAAACAAACAAACAAACAAACAAACAAACAAACAAACAAAGACACACAGACAGATAGACACACAAACAAACAAAAAACAAACAGACACACAAACAGAAACGACGATCAAACAAAATAGCATTCATACATACACGCAGACACTGAAAGCATCAAAAGAAAGCCAAGACTGAAAAGCAGAGGCAAAGCCAAGCGAAGCAAAGCATCGAAGCAAAGCAAAAGAAAGTAAAGGATCAAGGGAAAGCAAAGCAAACAAATCAAAGCATTAACCCATTCAGCCCCAACGCCGTCAGTACAGCCAGGAGATAGATGGACCATGATAATTCAAGGGTAGTGCCAGATTAGCTTGGCGCCTGAAGGCGCCAAGCTAATCTGGCACTACCCTTGAATTATCATGGTCCATCCAGCTCCTGCAACTGGTACATACTCGTTAAGTGACACCTCCGAAATTTTGGAAATTTTAATGTGGCCTTGGGCTAAATGGGTTAAAGCAAAACAAGGCAAAGCATCAAAGCGAAGCAAATAGCATGAACGCACAGCAACGCAAAGCGAAGCAAAGGAAAGCAAAGCAAGTAAACAAATCAGAACATGGGCCGATCTTGGGGGGAGGGGAAGGGTTCCAGGGGTTCCGGTCACCTCCTCCTCCTCCCCCCCCCCCCCCACCCAACATTCCTTTAAAATGCTATAACAAAGTCTCAATTTGGAGTGTTTGGACCCCCCTCCCCTTCCCGTTGTTCGATATTTTGGCGAATAGTGATAGTCTTAACACGCACGCGCCTTCTTCCCCCCTCACCGACGCCCCCCCCCCCCCCCTCCCCCCCAACCACCCCCTCCCGCCGTTTTCGAATTTTCGGCCCCTGAAAGCAAGGTCAGTCTAGCGTCGGGGAAGCCTTTTGTATCAGGTTGAAGGTCCTGAAACAAAAAGTTGGAACCACCCCCTCCCCCCCCCCCTCGAGATAACTGATCCGCCCCTGAAGAAACAAGCAATCCACGGTCGACACTCTTGAACAGACAAGCGATCCACGGACGACAAACAAACAACTCAAACCACACACAACAAATTCGACACTTACCGGTTTTTACCAGTCTGCTGTGACCTCAGTTTTCGCAAGTCTACTTTGACCTCAGCCGCACAACTGAACCGCCTTTCTCAGAAAAAAGCCTATTCAGTTCAGTTTCAGCCACGATCGATTTTGCACGTGACAGAGCAAACTGCTGTAAGCAGTTGCTGTTGTTGTTATAATGCTTATTAGTCTGTGCGCATTTACACGTTTCTTTATAAATTGCTCTGTAACGCGGCTTGGTTCAGTTGTGTCTGATGATAGCCATGTAACAATTCCGCCTGCTTGCATCAGTTTCCCCAAAGTGCGCTTTGACACGACCATACGTGGCGAAAGGACAAAGCCTCAACGTAGCCTGTACAAGCGTCCCATTCGGCAAAGGGTTCTCGGGCAGACGTAGACCGTAGATGGCCTGCGCCGGGCCAAGTGCGGTCGACATCGGCCCGAGGACCTTTTGCATCAGTATATGCTGTCAGTCGAAAGAGAGCTTTGTCCTGCGCCAGCCACTAAGCAAGGTGCTCCGCTGTAGCGGAGTACCTTGCTTAGTGGCTGGCGCAGGACTAAGCTCACTCATGCAACTGACCCCTGGTTATTTATAGCACAGCATAATTGTGTTTCACGATATTGTAGCCACTTATGACATAGCGATGGCGACGTGAACAATCATTGACATCCATAATGTAATCGCCCCATCTGCGGAAAATGGATCGACCGATACTGCTTAAGGTTAGCGCTTAATTTGCTTGGCGTCTCTACAAGCGCCAAGCTAATCAGCCACTACCCTCATAGCGGAAAGAAGCCGCCTCTAAAATATGGCTTACTTTTGGCACTGCGAGTGAAAGGGGTATGTATGAGATAATTAATGACATATTGTAAAATGGTAAGTTGCGGGACTTTGGAGAAAGGGTCGGCCTTGAAATACCCATTCAGCCCTGACACACTACAGCAAGATATGGATCGGCAATGATAGTTTATGAGCTGGTGCCAGAATATTTTCGACGCGGTGGCACTCCGCCTGCAACAAGAAATAGAAACGTCAAGCGTTTAGGGCTTAACGTTTTTTTCCCACCATGATGGCATGCATTTTAACCCCAGCTGTATTCGAACCAACGACCTTTCGGACGAGAGTCGAACGCTCTACCACCGAGCCACTCAGTCCCCACGACAAGAAATGGATCGACCATGCCGGATAGCTCAATGTGGTGCCAGAATAGTTCTGGCACCACCCTTGAGCTATCATGGTCGATCTATCTCCTGCAATGCTGTGCGGTCTTCAGAGGACAACTCCCAACTTTGGGAATTCTCACCCTACGGCTAGGTTGAGATCACCTTATTAATTGCAGAGATATGTAGGGGAGAGGATCGGTATCTCTGTGGCCAAAGCGATAGACTTCCACTGCGCATGTCAGTCGAATAGTTTGCATTTGTTATTTCCGTTTTCTGTTGGAAGGTGCTACCGGAATGTTTTGATCTATCAAGGTGTTCCGATTAATTATTAACGATGCCTGGAAGCAACTGTGCTATCGTTGGATGCGGCACATGTAGTGTTAGGAACCGTGGCGTGGCGTTTTTTTCCATCCGGCAGTCCAAACATCAGGACTGGGAGAAGGGTTCGAGCAGTAAATCGGTGCGATGCAAGTTTCAACCTTTCAAGAGCCACAATATGTTCTCGACATTTTACACCAGAATGCATTAGAATTTCAGGTATGTCTGTTTCCTGCGTTAATTTTGTGTAATATATGCGGTATTAACAAATAGAGCCATGAAACAACTGTGCAGTGAGGGCATTACAGAATGCATTCACCGCATTCGCTGTGTCACTTTGTGATTGTGTGTGGCTGGAATGCATTCGCTGTGTCACTGTGTGATTGTGTGTGGCTGGAATGCATTCGCTGAGGCTATGGCCAGCACCTACACAAAGACCACATTAAATACAGGTCGAGGTCAGTTGTGCCTACAGAAAATAGACAATACTTGTCTTTTTCTTTTTTTTAAATAAAAATAAACACTATGGAAACAAGCAGCCCCCAAGTTACAACACTGGACCACTAGCAATTTACCTGTCAATCAACCTGTCAGTTTAGTAATACTACAGTTGAGTCGTAGAGTCTATTGATATATATCATACAACTATTATGATGTCGTTATTGATCATGATGATAATAATAATAATAAAATTGATGTCATGAATTTCCTGTATTTATATTCATTATTGATATGCTTTCAGAGAGTGGCAAGCGTCGCTCCCTTAAGCCAGGCAGCCTACCAACCTTGTGGATGCCACAGCGAAGTGTGGAAACCTCGAAGTTGCCTGCGAGAAAGCCTCCGGTAAGTCAAGTGAGAGTACACAGCCCAGAGGAGAGGCTGTGCCCTCCTATATATTCATTTGTGATATAGCATCAAATTAATCAACGTACTGTTCAAGTGATTGTGGATGCTGAACCCAAGATGAAAAGAGGCTAGTAAATTTTCTTTACTAGTTATTAGCGACACACTCAAACATTTTACTGGACAAATACAAAAAGTTAGTCGCTATTTGAGTATTTCAAACTAAACAACACTATTTTTTTTCATGTGGCATGCCATCTATTTTTGTAGTGTACACTTGCAGAAAGGCCCTACTTGTGAAAATGTTTCTTAGTTGTAAACCAGAGTAATACAGTAAGTGATGTGAAAGCGTATTACTATTGCTGTGCATACATTACATAGAGAGGTCTGAATTGTGAGTGAAACTGTCCAAAAATGTCAAAGTTGCAGTACATATAATAATACTGATCCAACCGACCTGTTATGGGTTCAGTCCATTTGGCGAGTTACACTTTTTGAACTCACAAATGTTGTCTAGTTGCCACTTTCAGGGCTGGGCTAGAATAAACATTCTGTTGGGGTTCAAATACATATTAGTTTTCTATTTCCTCATTTTACAACAGGATACATGTACTTTTTAATGAACAACTCTAAGACTTGCTTTCTTGCAGTGTTGAACGGAATATAATCAGAAATGATTTTATTTTTTAGTAAAGAACTTTTTAAAAAATTAAGTAAATGCATTAATGCAGTAAATAAAATAAAACAAATTATTAATACTTTTTGCTCGTTACTGGTAGTGGTAAGCCGTTTCTAAATTTGTACAGTTTGGCATGATTTGAATGTGCCTGCAGAATGCAGTCAAGCTGTGCATGTGCACTAATAGTTCTGATACAGTTCGCCATGATGTGATTGTGCCTCCAAAATGCAGTGAGTATAGCTATGCTGTGCACCGGTGGTTAACTTTTATTTTCTGCAATATAACATTTATTTATTAAATTTTTTTTTCAGACAGACAGACATCCTCCTGAGATTCCAGAGACAGTTGCCTACTACAACTTTGGTGAAGTACAACAAGCTGCGGAAAGTTTGCCATCACCCTGGATTAAGATCAGCAGCACCGAGGAACAGATTGTTCTTGCCATCCTTGATGACAGTGTGCTCAGGTTCAAAGTGAATGTTAGGTCTGAATTTGTAGCCACTACGCAAGTTTATGGGTTGCCAGTGCCAACAGATGTGAACATTGAAAGTATACATCTGAAATCATTTCTCATGACTCTCAATGGAAAGCAGATCTGCGAGGGAGTCACTCATTACTCTCTGCAGGAGTTTGCCAAACTCCCCAGCAAGGGGCAGCTGTACTTTAGGCATGTGTTATGCAAATCTGTAGATGAACACACATCAGCTGTAAGAGCGACTAAGTGTGTTTTGTTGCTGGATAGCGGTATTCATGTGTGTGAACACTGTAGCTATGTTCGATCACTGATCCACAAAAAGCGAGAAAGGGCTGTGAAATCTTGCTCTGGTGCCACAATCTGCTGCGGCCCTTAAAAAGGCACTGAAGAAAACAAGGCTTCACTCAAAACATGTAGAGAATAAGCTCATTACATTTCAAAACAAATTGAGTGCTGAAAGTGTGCAAGTGAGTGAATCAATGCATGGTTCACTTAAGTCGGTGATGGAAGGAAAGGTATCTACCCTCAACAACCCCCTGACCAAATTGTTCTGGGAAGAGCAGTTGAAGGCTTTCAGCTGCAAGGGCAAAAAGGGCATGCGGTGGCATCCCATGATGGTGAGACTGGCCATTCTGCTGCACAGCAGAAGTCCGGCGGCGTACGACACTTTGAGAAAAACAGGAGTGTTGCACCTGCCAGGTGAGTCCACCCTACAGGACTACACAAACGTGCTGCATCCATCTGCAGGATTCAACAAGGCAACGCTGGACCTAATCAAGGAGACTACGAAGGATTTCACTGACAACCAACGCTTTGTGGCATTGTTGCACGATGAGATGACTATCAAGTCGGACCTCAGAGTGCAATGACAATTTTGTATAATCAAGTCAAGTCCAGATCTTTTATTTTAATCTGTCTACCTTTTGTCCATTCACCTGTATTTGCCTTTTTAAAACTCTCCCTACTGTCTGCACTGCCTGTAGCTCTTGATATTGGATGTGTGTTGCTAAATGGTCTTAGCTTTATTTAGGCCCCATGTGTTAGGTTTATTTAATGTATTTGACCGGCTGGCAACATACATTCAATGTTCTGTTTAGTTGTTTTTTCACAAGCAGTGCAGGCACGTCCTGAGAAAGCCTTGTTGCTGTCGGGACGTTAAGCAATGTACAATCAATCAATCTTTTATTTTAAAAAAAGTCCACCAGGGGTTCATGGATACATAACATTGACAATTAAAACAAAAGACAAATAATAATACTAAAATCAATACAAGTGTAACAACCAAACAACTAAAAAAAAAGATTCTACACAAAAAAACCCATATAAGTTATGTACATTTAAGACAGGTAGAGGGGTACATAACAGAAAAAAAACACAAATTCAATTAATAGGCACAACAGTACACAAAGTACACTTAAATGCATTAAATAATCTTTATTAATTTTCCTACATTCATTGAAGAAGATTTGTTTTTACATTAGGTTGTATTTAACAGAGTTTGGCCGTGCATAAGGAAATCTTTAACAAAACATTTGTCTGTCATTTGCAAAGTAATCACACACAAATAAATAGTGGAATTATTCCCCAAGGTCACCAGAATTACATTTTTTTTTTTACTCTTCGTTTTCTGTGATCGTAAACAATAAGATTAGTGAATTAGTCTTTCAGTTCTCATATTAAAAATAATTACATCAAGCAGAAGAGAATTAGATTATAGATAATGCTGTTGCAGACCTGCCTACCCTACGATTTTTGGGCGTATTTTTACGATTTTTTTTTCAAAATACGAAAATACGATTAATGCCTAAAATTTACGATTTTACTAAAAAAAAAAAAAAAAAAAAATTTTTTTTTTTTTTTTTTTTTTTTTTGGGGGGGGGGGGGGGGGGGGGTGTTGTGTCGGTCAATAAAGTCTCAAAATACAAAATGTCAGAGCAAAGTAGGGAGGAGAGTGGATTTTTCTAGCTCAAAGAAAGCTAAGCACCAGTATTTTTTGCCACAGTATGCTAAATATTGGACATTTTGGCGAATGTCAAAGAAAGGACCAACCTATGCATTGTGACTTCTCATGTGCCCATGATGGCCGAAATGACATTGAAAAGCATTTATCAACTAATATCCATAAGAGACTGGCAGATGCCCAGAAACGAGTTGTAATTACAGGCTGTGTTTTCTAAGCAGTCCCATGAAGCAGTCAAAATTTTGCGTCAACAAGCAACTAGTGTGGAAATCTGCATGGTTCGTTTTATAGTTGATTCAAATCTTCCTTTGTCCTGTGTGGATTCCATGTCCGGGATGTTTAAGCAAATGTTTCCTGTTGTACGGAATGGTATAGTTTATCAGTATAAATTGATTTTTCTATTGTTTGTACGTTTTGATAATAGTCTGCTACAATTTTATGAAAATACTATTTTTTCCCCAAGAATACTATTTTTGGCGATTATAAATACTATAAAAAAAAATTGGTGGTAGGCAGGTCTGCTGTTGGAACATTATGACAGGTTAAATTATTCTCAGGAGATGCTGCACAGCTGGCACACACAAACATGCACTTTTTACATTGCTGGCAACAAAAGGGTTGTGCAATTTTTCCATGATTTTTTTTTTTTACTTGTGCATACAGCAAACAACCTGGCCAATCCTTGTTTTCTTGCTAGAGATTATGCCTTCTATTTGAGTTACTGTAATTTGTATGTACAGAAAAGTTATTTAAATGTGTGAGAAAGAGAGAGAGAATGAGAAATATGGTGACAAAAGTGTAGTATAATTTCGAATATAAATACAAGTAGATTTCCTACGTCTTCTCGTTTTCATTACATGCTTTTCTTTTCTTTTCTGAGACGCTTTCGAAGGCCCTTTTCTCTTTTTTCTGTATGAGTGCGTTGGCTAAAGCTGTCCATGTATGATCTGCATTTATGATGTGCTCTGACCTTGAAATAAATGAATGTGAGATCTCTTAACATTTTTTCCTTGGTGCTCTGTTGTGTGTGAATATGATCATGCAGCTTGGAAACTGCATCCAAAGACAAGCATTCTTGGAAGTAAACATCAAAAGACAATGTTTGAGTACAGAACCCATGGTACTTTAATCTGAATGTTGTTTCGAGACATTCAAACAAGAGCTCAGCCTTTGGATGCAGTTTCAAAAGCCCTCCTCTATCTAGCAAAGATGTCAGGCTGCCTGAAGCTGCACTGTCAACTGTCAGAGATTGTATACAGTCCAACAACTCTTGTCTTTTCTCAATGTCTTTCAGTCTGTATGCTTTTTTCATTAGCTTTTGCAGCACAGCACCACCAATATACCTAGTAATGTCCTTCTCTTCAATTGTTAGTGTGATGTCACTATCAACTGTTATCTCAGGACTTGCAAACACTGTTGACAAAATATCTTCAAAAGTTGCGAAGCATAGCCAGGGTGAAGCATGCGAACCGACAATCTCATCCAGTGACCTTGTGTAGTCTTGGTTTCCCATTGCTAGGTGGAACTTGGCCCATGACTTTTCTCTGTTAATGTTCCTGAAGCAAGACTTCTGTACATCTAGGCAGCTTTCGAGGAATTGCAGTCTGCATACAAGCTCCTGTCCTAAACATACAAGCAGAAATTGTTGCACAGATAGTAAACTGTATTGCATTTTCTTTTCTTTGATTTTTTTTCTATAAAAAGTGTTCACATTAAACAAAAAAAACAAAACAAAAAAAAAAACTTACTGTCCACAGTCTTGCAAGCATCGTGAACCTCTTTTAGCATGCATTCATCAGCAATTAGTTTTTCGCAGGCACGGGTTACAACAGCAATATCCACCTGAAAGTTAATAAAATGAAAGTTGTAACATGAGTAAGTTGACCCGAAGTAGCAATTCATAAATCCATAACATGAATTTAACAATCTAGCATAGGCTACAGCATTGTGGAAAAAAAATTTACTAGTCATATTATTGATTTTTATTCTTCTTTTCTGTAATGTGTGTATGCCCCAAAAATATGGTTTATGCAACAAACAGGAATTAATAATAACAGAGCAACTTCTCTTCAACATTGAGCAAACTGTACTGACCTTAACACTGGACTGGTATCCTTTGCACTTGCCAATGTTGACAGTTTGTTCCTGCCAGGCAGAATTATCCGGATCTTCATCTCCAACATCCTTCAAATTATTATAAAACGGCGTAAAATATCAAGCACAAACGCAATTAATAAATGTGGAAACATTCTAGTCGGAATCAGATGAATTGAACATTGTATGAAGTTAGTATAATTTCAGTGCTATGGCTAGAATTTGCTCGCATTCCTGATTCCATAACAAAGCCTACTAGTAGGCCTACTACGCGTATAACTCACTACACTTGACGTCTGAAACGAACCCTATCAGTATCACTAGCTCATCATTGCACTTCTTATTTTGACAATAAACAGCTGCCAACATAACTAATCACTACACTGACAATGACATACTAAACTTGCCTGGAAGTTTCTGCAGGGATTATACTTTGTAAAATATGACGAAAACAATGCTATTTTCACAAAAATAACAATTTCGGGTTTGCCTTCTCTCTCTCTGACCCAGCTACACCTCGATTTATAGTTTTAAAAATGCAACTTTTACCTGCAATATTGAGTGGAGGAGTACTTCATCCATTCTGCTAGAGCGTGAAAGTAGAGGTACCGGAAGTGCTCTGTGCAAAGTTTCAGCAAATAAGCCAGCGACGGCACTTGACAAGAGGCGAGACGCTGGCTCGCTCAGCGAGATACCGATCCTGTCCCTACACATCTCTGTTAATTGGTACCTGCCGGCAAAGGTGAAGGTCTGGATGGTACCACTATGGTCTTCTCCTGAGGCATGGATGTAAATGAGGTGTATAAAAGAGCGGACATCTCCAGGCTCCTGCCCACGCAGAAAGTTAACACGTTTAGAGACGTGCGGCGTCCGGATACCCTGCTGTATGCCGCGTATCCTGATTGCGCACGTCTCGGATGAGTTAACACTGAGGTAAATAGTAACTAGCCATAGACTGACGTGAAGCGACTGGAATGGCGAGTAGTCAAAGGCCTTGTTTTATCAATTCATGTGTTTATTTTATTTTATTTTATTTATTTATTTATTTTTATATTTAATTTGTAGTGTGTGTGTGGAAAATACACCCTCAGTTGTTGTAAACAAAAAAAGTATGCACTGCTCGATTTCAACACAAACGTTTGCATGTTTAACCCATTTAGCTCCAAGGCTGCATTTCACTAATTTCGGAGGTGTCACTTATCTACTATATATATCAGTTGCTAGAGATGGCTCGACCATGATAATTAAAGGGTAGTGCCAGATTATCTTGGCGCCTGATGTAGTCTGTCGGGGCTAAATGAGTTAATATTTGTCGTTTGAAATTATAAGCGTGCTTCAGTGACCAATGAGAAAATTCCCTCCACATATACAGGCGATCTTGGCATTCATCTCCTATGTCAATACTTGTTTTGTGACCGGAATATAATTCTTCCATACACTTCAACGGTTGTGTGCTTTTCCCTCTGTGTCAACGAACAGTTCGAGTAAAGCGTTTGAAAAATAAATCGCGCATAGCATTTTACAGCGTGAGATACCTGAGCCTGCTGCCTGTCTCTATATCATGTTTCTACTAGAGTTTGTCCTGAGTCAGCGAAAAGTCATGTTGACTTTGTTTTCATTGCTGTCATAGCGACTGAGGTCATCGAGGTAGATTCTCATCGAACATGTGACCTGATTTTTTATTTGCACCGAAAAAAAACCTGTGCTGGGCATTATAGAGACGGATCCTTCGCGTCCACTATCAAAAAGCCGAAAGGTTAAAATTTCTGCGGGTCAACCTCTGTTTTGCGTGCGTGCTCGCTTAGATTGTAAAAGAAAGCGTTCGAAAGTCTTGGTTGTGGCAAGACAACATTGACATATTGAGCATTGGGACTCGTCGAATAACGACTAAAGTATCAAATCAGTAGATAGATAGATCATGGCAGTTCAAAGGTGGATAATGTTTAGTGCATTTTCCGCAGCCGTGAGATCAAAATTTCCAAATTTAGGAGCTATCATCTGCCGGATACTAAATATACAAGTTTAGTCGATAGAGCGACCATGATAGTTTAATTGTGTGTGCCAGAACAGCGTGGCGCCATGAGGCGCCAAGCTGTCCTGGCAACACCCTTAAACTATCATGGTCGGGCGTCAAGATATTCTGGCACCAGCCCTTGAGCCGTCATGGTAGATCCATACCGTGCAGTGTCAGGGCATTCGCAAGGAACAGCGGGCACTAGTCGTGGATCTGCGGCCGGGTCTGTGTTAATCGAACATGCCCACGGTACAAAAGGTCCAATGGCCGGCGTTTCGTCGTGACGTCTGACGCCGGCCCGAGGCTCTTTTGCTCACTGGATGCATCTTAACTTCCGTGCAAGAAAATACTCTGTCACCACCACGCAGTTCACACAGAGTAAGACGCTGGCACTGCCAAACTCGCGGTTATTGATTACGATCCCAGTAAGCAAAAGGTCTTCTGGCCGACGTCGGCCGCAGTGGGCTCGCGCACGACTGTGCGCGGACCCAATGCGGCCGACGTCGGCCCAATGATCTTTTGCTCGCTGGAAATAGTGTTTAGTGGATTGTGTGTTATGCGTGTTTAAGTCGTGTTTTGTGCGTGGGAGTGGTAAAATAATGCTCTGTCTCTTTCTCTCTCTGTCTCTGTCTCTCACTCAAACACACACACTGATCACACACACACACACACACACACACACACACACACACACACACACACACACACACACACACACACACACACACACATCCATACACATCCAAAACACAACCCGCCTCAAATATGTTTCATGTTGTATTGTTTTGCTCTTACATGTACAACTGTAGTGAATTTCTGTCTCTTTTTCCTTAGTTGACTCGATGCTGGCTGTCAACCTAAATTTGTCAAAGACTACAATAATTCAGTGTCTCAAAACATCAAAATCTACTACTGTAGTAATTTTATTTATCTCTCTTTTACGTTTTGATTTTTTTTTTTTTTGGTAACACTTTATTTATTTAGATGAGAAAATGGCATCTTCAGATAGTAATAAGTAACTGAGTGCTTACGTTCAAACTCTCGAATTTGAGACCATAATAGCTCATGGGTTGTGTCAGACTAGATCGGCGCCTAGAGGCGCCAAGCTATTCTGGCACCACCCTTAACTCATTCGCGGCCAGCCGCATCCGGATGCGCGGCTTATGCCGCGCATCGGGATGCGGCTGGCCGCGAATGAGTTAACTATCATGGTCGATCCATAGCGTATAGATAATGAAACGTGTCTCCTTTTCCAACAAAAACAATCACCATTTTTGTTCGTCGCTGTAAAGCTGCTTTGGGTGTCGGTAGCGATTTAGTTGCAATGCTTCCTGTAGGAATATTCGCATCTAAACCCGCTTCCGACACCCAAATGTTTAAACACAAAACTAAAAAAAATAAAAATAAGAAAATAAAAAAAAATAAATAAATAAAATAAAACACCCAACAACAACAAACAAAGTAACAAACAAAAACAACAACAACAAAACTGTTGTGCTTTCCACATTGTCAAGCGTTAAACAGGTGTAAATATCAGTCTGTGATTGTGAGAGTGTGTCCCAGATTGGTGATCTGACACAGTCAATGGGAGACAACTCACCGCACGTCAAAGTTTATCTGCCTTTCGGAATGCAGTAGCTGGTGAGAATCCAGGCGCTGATGACGTCGGCCCAAACACCTTTACTTCACCAGCTTTGTGAAACGAGTCTGGAAACGGATGCAGCGGCCTGATTCAAGATCAGTCTCGATAAACGTGGGAAAAACATAAGTCTATTATTAACACATTCGAGATGTGCCGCATCCGGATACGCGTCTCGAATGAGTTAATAGACTTATGCATAAACCACTATGTCCATTTTTTTTACCCATTCAGCGATGACGCCCTACAGCAGGATAATTCATGATAATTCAAGGGTAGTGCCAGATTAGCTTGGCGCCTGTCGGCGCCAAGCTAATCTGGCACTGCCTTTGAATTATCTTGGTCGATCCATCTCCTGCAACTGGTTCTTAGTCATTAGATGACGCCTACAAAATTTGGGAAATACGGCCCTCGGGCTGAATGAGTTGAATAGAAAAGCGAGATTTGCATCGTTTCTAAAAAGAAATGTGCACATTGGCTCTTGCCGTTTAACGGCCTAATGCCCTTCACACAGCCGGCGGCCCACGTCGACCGAGGTTCTTTTGCTCACTGGGTGCGGCGTGTTACAACCGGGGACTGAGCCGACTAGTGGTGTCAGTGTCGCCAGCACTGTCCGCGAGACGCCTCGCGACATCATGGGGATCGTAGCCCTCATTGGGGACTAGTGAATGTTGAATTTTGCGTCCTTACGAAATGTTCGGCCTCGCTAGCGAACACCGTCCAAGGAGGCGCAAAGGTCATCGGTGGAAAAAGAGTAGGCGGCAAGTTCCTCGCTATTGAGACAGAAGTCAGCCAGGGCGATCCCTGACCAATCAGACGTCAGGGGGGTGCTTGACTCCCAAACCTTGAGCTCAACTTCAACCTTGACACCCGGGGTGACTTTCTCTGGGTCGATGATTGGCGACAGGACGGGCGCAGACAGTTCTTTCAGGCCGTTGCTGTACTTCCAGATGTCGACGCAGGCTGTCTCGAAATCTGTCTCTTTCAGCAGTGTGAAGAGGTCTGGTTCACCTCCTTCAGCTTGTTGGCCGTTGATGTCGCCATTGCTAGGGACAGGAACAGGGCTGGGGTTCGATCTGGGTGTTTGGGGCACAGACGGGGAACTGGCATTGCTACTGGGCCCAGAGTTGTTTTCCGCGTCAAACGTGAAAACCGAACTGCACTGATCATGATCGGGAGATGCTTCAGGCGTGTGCGGTAGTGATGCGGCCAAATAATCAGCGCTGCTGTCTCCACACTCCTTCACAGTGTAATTGAATGCTCGCCCGCATTCCGGAGAATGGTCCGGTGTCAGCATCACTGTTGTAAATCCGAAAGTGTCCTGTAGGTTATTGCCGCCGACGAGGTCAGGCTTTACCTCCCTTTGCACGCAGCTACCGGTACTGTTGACGACAAGGTTAACGGCGTGTTCTGATCCGAGGTGTGGCCAACTTGTTCCGAGCAGCTGCGTGATCTCTGCCAGCGTTTTCTCTTCCAGTACTGTCTTGCCTTGGTACTCGACTTCCACCAGGATTTTCCCCACCGTCAGAAACGGAGGAGTTATTCCGCTTTCTGTCTGGTTGATCGGAATGTTGACGACGCCTGGGTCGTTGGCACTGGGGCAGAGCTTGATGTGGCGCTCAAGGTATTTTTTCAGTTCATCCCTCTTGCGGAGGAGGAAGTTGCGTTCGGTGCGAAGTTTCGTGTTCACCTCCTTCAGCGCATCGGATTTCTGAAAAACACAAGGAAGGAGCGGTCATGTGAATGTGAGTAATCAGTCGGATTGGGAATTCCCAATCATGATGCCGACAGAGCAGCACTACACACTTATTTCACATACATGCTGTTAATCCAGTGTGATTTGGACCTTACAGTCCTACTCCGTACGGTCCCAAATGACAACCATGCACATACACACCTACATCACTATCTTTCTTCGCGGCAATCAGGCTTTGGAGAAGTCAGACATCTTATGTACACACGAAAGTGGGATCAATCCATCAATCAATCAATCAATCAATTAATCAACCAACCAACCAACCAACCAACCAACCAACCAACCAACCAACCACCAGCCAACAACCAACCAACCAACCAACTAACCAACCAACCAACCAATCACTTGGCACTAACCCATTTACTACCAGTAGACTGTTTCGAAAATCTCTGTTAACCTATTTAACCCCAAGACGGGATGGAGGGAATTAGAGGTGTCACCCTAACGACTATGTACCAACTGCAGGTGACGGATCGACCATGATAATTCAAGGGTAGTGCCAGATTAGCTGGCACCACCCTTAAATTATCATGGTCGACCCCGTCTCCTACCGAAGTGTGTCGGGGCTAAATGGGTTAATTCAAGCCAAAAATAGCCCGTCCGTTCAATGGTCATAAATCCTAATGAGCCCCATGCAGCACCTGCCGGGGCACATGAAGATCTATGTCTCTTGCAGATTGATCGTGTTTACTTTCTTTCCCCTGCAGGTAATAGTCGTCAATGCGATTTGCCACTGTTGCGGCCGATTGACTGATTCACTGGCATAGGTGTGTCCTTACCATGCTCAGTGTCTCAATGGTGGAACGTTGCTTCTCCCGGAACCTTCGGGCTGCGTTCCTGTTTTGCGTCTGTCGTCGGAGTTTCTTGTTCGTCGCTGGCGGGCATTCGTCCACCTGCACGCAGCAATGCACGGACAGGCTAGTGATTGCGCAAGAGAAAGAGGACAAGAAGGGTTAGTTAAGATTTATTTTAACTCATTCCGCCCCGACACACCACAGCAAGACATGGATCGAGCATGATAGTTCAAGGGTGGTGCCAAAATAGCTTGGCGCCCATAGGCGCCAAGCTATTCTGGCACCACCCTTGAACTATCATGCTCGATCTGTCCCTAGAATTGTAATACGGTCCTTCAGCGGGCAGCTTCAAAATTTGGGGATTTCGGTCCTGGGATATAATGTGTTAAAACATGATTTTAACCCCTTCACTGCTGGAGCTCAGTGAACAACATCCAACTGCAAGAGGCATAGATCCTCATGAGCCCCCGCAGGTGCGGGTGATCATGAGGTTTTTTGCCTCTTGCTGAGGCTGGGGTTCAATAATGTTGGATTAACACAAATTTCAGAGAAAAAAAATCTACGACCCTTTGCAGGAAAACGGTTAGACTGAAATATGCTTTCTATCTGTACAGATTCGCGATAAGGATTTCGTTCTTTCTTTATTTATTGCAGAAAGAAGAAGGGTTAATGAGAAATGTCGATATTGATATTAAATCTTTTGTTTGCGTTTGTTTCTTGTTTTCTTTGTTGGTTGGTTGGCTGGTTGCTTGCTTTTGTTATAGTGTTTTATGGCGACAATAAATGCCATAAAAAATCTTGCTCTTTTTTCTTTCTTTCTTTTTTTCTCTAAAATCGACTTGTTACTGGCTTTTGCCATATGGCGGTAGAAGTAAATGGTGAGCTAAGCTTACCTCCACTCGTTTCCTCTTGACCGGAACTATGTCCGTCTTCACGTCCTGCACGCCCTCAGCAAGCTTCCTCTTCTGAAGGACCTCCTTCAGGCGTGACTGCACGCTGTCGCCCACCAGACACTTCTTCATGTCCAACTCTTTGGCTGCGGATGAGGCATGGCAGAACGAGTCCAGTACGTAGGTAATGTCTGTTGCTTCCTGATGGTGATCGTCACTGCCATTGTTGTTTTCGGTCTGACACAAGTCAGTGTCGTCGGTGTAGAAAATGTCATCAGTGGCTTCTGCTAGACAGTATCCTTCTGCAGCTTGTTGGTACGTCGGCGTCGCCAGCAGATTGCCAGTAATGTCTTCAGTGGCCTCTTCTTTCAGGGTAGTCTCCTTGCTGACGTCCACATCTAGCAGGTTCTTGAATACATTCTCAGCAGCACTGGGATCCAGCAGCTCCAGCCACGATCGGGCAGTACCGTCTTTGAAAGGTGTGTTGGTGTCATTTGCCTCAACCTGGTGGCCATAGTTGTGTTCCACGTAGCCGGTGTCTTGGAACAGATTCTTGCGGTTTATTCGCATGGTGGTAGTTTTATCTTTGTCCTTTCTCTCAAAGAAACGTATCTAGTCGACAAAGTTTTCGTCTGATTAAACCTTCTCGATTGATTCGCAGCTAAGTGTTGTTAGTAGCGAGCTCGCGTAATGTTGTCACTTCTGACTTCCTTTTCCTCCTTGCGTTAGTTGTTTAGTTTTCAGATACCGAATGAACATGACTAGCTGTACCGAGCGCAATATAAAGAGCCTTTGGGGCTACAAATACCCGCCAATCACAGCGCATTTTCGAAGTCACGTGGGTGCCATTTTACCGTGGTAGAAAGGGCATCGCGACAGTGACATCACTGTGTTTGAGTATCTGTCCTATGGTGAGTCATACTTATAGGAAGTAAATAAATATTACCGATACTTTGTCAATAGTGGGTTTACTATAGCAACCAGAGTGCACACATCGACCCAGGTGACAGAATTAGTACATCTAATAATTCAATTAGTACTGGTGTACTAATTCAATTAGCAGGTGTAATGATTCATTTCTACACCTACTCAGTCAGCCAATCAGAGCAGTGCAGCGGCAGTCCCCACCCCCCTGGCCCCCTCCACCCCCACCCCTCCCCCTTCTGCTTCACCCAACGTGATAATGCAATCAGGATATTGGGCCTAGAAGATGCACATGGATAAGTTGCTAGAGTTAGAATTTCCACAGAGCTAAATTTTGCTGAACAATAGGCTAGCGACTGATTCTCTATTACAATACATTTACGGTTGTACCGTGAGGAGATTTCAGGGTACATCTGCAAACACTTACTCAAGTACTGGCCCACAGTCTTTAGTGCACTGAAGATCCACAGATCCTCATGGCGGCACACAGTCGCACTCGTGACCATCATTATATCTCATCAGCTTCTACTTCTTGAAATATATTATTATTCACTTAGTACGCGTACTATTTATTTCTCATAGGTATGGCCAACGATATTGTGCAATGGTCGTGTGTGTATCGCGCTCCGTTGGCTACTGTGACGTCAGATGGTGTCACGAGGTCTGGATGACCCACTATCCTGGTTGATCCGGTTTGCGTTTAGCAACTTCGGGCAAACCCGATACCAATTTTAGTCGCGAATTTCCTGAGTGGAGGCATATACAATATCCAGTATTTGAACTAAAAGCTTCAAATGTGTACACTGCCATATGCAAGAGCTCTACATTATAGTACTTACAGATAAGGATATAGATCAATGGCTTTAGTTCAAGGGTAGTGCCAGAATAGCTTGGCGCCTAGAGGCGCCAAGCGATTCTGGCACTACTCTTGAACTATTTTAGTCAAACTTATTTCACACACTGGCATAATTATGTATTCAGAATGATAAGGGTTAGCACGAGTGAATTGAACGAAAAGAATGGCCGGTTACTGAAACTGACTGTCGAATGAAAAGAAAATGACGTTCATCTGCAAGACTAGTCACAGAATCTCATGAGCCCCAGCAGATTGCAGGGGGCGCATGAGGATCTGTGTCTCTTGCTGAACCCGTTGACACTGAACTACCCTATTTTACACCGGGACCCGCTGCCTGTGTGTGTGATTAGTCCTCAGTTGCTCCAGCCACTAAGCAAGGTGCTCCAATATAGCAGAGCAGCTTGCTTAATGGCTGGCGCAGGACTGAGCTCACTCATGCAGCTGCCCCATGAATGAGGCTAGGATATTCTGAACTGAGGCGAAACTGGCTTTCAGCCAGCCGAGATACATCTATTTTCGTTCCAGCAAACGCATGTACCAGTACGGCGTGCTGGCAAAGACTGAATAGCTGAGGAAGTAACAACGCAAAAACAAGACCAATTTTTCCAGTCTTATCTACCAAGTGTATCAGTCAGTTAGCCAGCCAGCTAGCCTAACAACCACCCAGTGCGCAAAGGCCATCGGGCCGACGTCGGCCCCCTCAAGAAGGCCTTTTGCGCACTGGGAAGGCAGCCCACACTTTAACAGCATGGTCCCACGGCATTGGACACCCAAACAAGCCACGAACAAAATAACGCACTAAACAATAGTGACTATCTGCCAAACGGTGTACGTGTTCACAGCATAGCAGCACACATTCTCTGGAAACAGGTAGGAGTTGGCGTGTGTCCGCTTGCATGGTGCAGTAATAAGAAAACAGCCATGCACGCAATCGGCTTCTCAGCCGGTTGGGTGATCCTGGGATCTTTCAGCTCAGGAACGCCAATCCGGCAGCCAACCAACCAACCAAGCAAACAACCAGCAAACCAACCAGCCAACCAGCAACCAACCAGTCAACAAACCCACCAACCATCCAACCAGACGAACCGAAACCAACCCGACCCATCTCAAGACAACAACGTGACACAACAGACATGTGCTACCACTGATTGGCCTGCAACTATTTAATAAAACTCGAAATTAAAACTATAAGCATTCAGACGGTGTTACGATTGTGGTTGTGTTATCCTGTGAGAGCGTGCATGTGTTTATCGTAGGAAACGATCTGATGTTTATTTGAGCTTTCACGGTTATGATTCACGTGCCTTTTTAGTTAGATTTCCTTTTGTTCGTGAGTAGAGCCGTTTTCGTTTTGTTAAGTTTAGTCTGGAGCGTGCTAGAAAGGTCGCACTGTCTAGTGGCCTCGTAAGTGTCACGTCGGTTAGTTGGCATCGCAACACTTCGCTACATTTTTCGCTACTGGATTGAGCAGCCTTTGTTTTGTTTTTGGGATTGTTCTCGTACTTTCTAGAGCTACCAGGTGATAGGGATACCATACTTTTATGTGACTTAATTATACGCTAGAATTTAGAGCTGAAGTAAGCAGCCGTGTTTTTGTAGCCTGTTATAGTTTTTCTCGAAAGTTCATGTTAATGAGCTTCGGCTGCGTGTTTCGTTCTGATTGGTTGAGTTGTATGATTTCCATAGAAGATTCTGGAATTTGATAGTATTTATAAGGAGGGCGCTGGGAAAGCCCGTTCGTACATTGTCTTGCTTTGTCAGTTGTAGAGACACGTATAGTTTATTGCGAGAGACGCTGTGTATGAGAAACTTTGTGTCGCAGTGTGGACATCGCAGAAGAGACTTTGTATCAGTAGTTTGTGCATTTGAGAGTGCATTACTGTGTGGATATCGCATCGCTGAATTAAATATTGTTGGAACTGTTACTCCAGTATTAATTGTCTACATCCTTAAGCCACGTGTGACGGACTGCAGCTGAACGAGGTTTATTTTAAAGAAAACTCTTCAGTACGTGCGTGCGTCTGGTGTGTTTATCATACTTCGACTACAACTCCACCACGTAACAGACGGTTTGGCCACTTATTGGTCTGTGATCACACACTACCCTTGGACTGTCATAGCCGATCACCTCTCCCGTCACCTCTCCTGTCGTAATATTGCCCAACTCGACGTCCTGCAAATAATGTAGGACTATGCACATTGCCCAATATCTTCCGTAAACTATGTGCTGTGTTGACACTAGGGTGACTCATCTAGTCAACGGGAAGCAGCCAGGTCAATGGATTTCTTATTTCGATGTGTAAGCCAGTAAGGATAGTGGTTTCTCGACGTAAAAATGGGAGGGGGAGAAGAGTGGGCGGTGGGGGTGGGGGGCTTAGGGGGTGGGTGGGTGGGTGGGGGGGGGGGGGGGGCTCGTGTCTTTATTTTAATGTCTTTAGCTGCCATTTTCTCTCTTACCTCCCCTTTCAACCTCAAGACTGAGTTTAGACAACAACAACGTCTTCGGGCCCGCGACGGCCGCAGTGGGTCCGCGCAGAGCCGTGCGCGGACCCACTGCGCCCGTCGTGTGCCCGAGGACTTTCGCGCACTGGGAACACCACCGCCATCAGCAAAAACAACAGCAACAACCAATCAATCAAGCAATCACTGGAGTTGCTTTAACTCATTCTATCCCAGACACACCACAGGAAGATAAGGATCGGGCGCCAAGCTATTCTGGCATCACCCTTGAAACTATCTTGGTCGATCTGTGTCCTGCACTGCAATGCAGTCTTCAGAGGACAACGGCAAATTTAGGGGATTTCGCTCTTGGGATAGAATGCATTAAATAGTTAAGCTGTGCTCCATTCTAATCCTCTTATAACCCGCCCGTTTCGGGTACAGCTTACGCGTACCAGAGTGTATTTTTATCAGCACTGACGCAACCCAAACTTGAAAAATAAAACGTCTGTTGTATGTCTTAAAATTAATATTGCGCTTCAATGAGGAAAACTTTTACACTCAGACGTCATGCGTTAATATTAGAACGACCAACGTGAGCCTTTTGAAATGTACACTGCACTGCACAGCAATTGCCACGCATTTGCAAAAGACATAGATCCTCACGAGCCCGCGCAGGTCGCCTGGGCTCATGACGATTTACGTTTCTTGCTCTGTCACTCATAATTATGTACTTGACCTCCGGCAAGGAGGTCCGCCATGCGGCGTTATGCTTAACGCTATAGTATTTCTTTTTAAATATTTTTTAAATCCACTATTCACTGAGCAGTGAATAGCAGTGCAGGGCTTCAGAAAAGCCGGTATACGGATTCTCATGAGCTCTTGCAGGGACGCGGGAGGCCTACGAGGATCTAGTCTTCAATGGTCTCGTTTACAGCTGTGTCATTGAAACGTGGGACGCTATCAGGAATTAAGTGCCCAATGCGTAACAGGCTATCGGGCCGACGTCGGCCGTCGTTGGACCGCGCACTACTGTGCGCGGGCCAACGGCGCCCTACGTCGGCCCGACTAATGCCGCCTTTTGCGCATTGGGTATTCATGTTCCGAAGAACAGCTCTTTACACTGAAGACATAACTGATAACACGCTGAAGACATAACTGATACACTCATGCTGAGACACTAAAAGTTTTGCGTCAGTCAGCACCGTGGGCGACGGACCTTCATTTTGGCGCGCCAGTGACACACAGACATCATTCTACAGACCTAAAGTCACCAGACATATGATGTCACGTAACCCCTTCACAGTCGGGAAAATGCGAACACCACCCAGCTGCAAAAGGCAAAGAACTTCATGAGCCGCCGCATGATGTTCTTTACCTCTTGCCGGCTTCATTTATATCTACGCTCCTTGGACGGATGAACTGAGTTATTTTGCCTTGAACACGGCGTGGTTTAGAAAACACAATTTGTGTCCGCTTGCATCAAAAACAGGTTAACTTAGGGGCGGCGGGCCCGAGGACTTGCAACGTATGAGGAACCGAAACTGCCGTCAGTTAAATCACATATGAGCAAATGACAGCTGTCAAAAGGCATACAATATCACAGGCCCTTAGTAAAGAGACTGAAGAAAGTAGGTCTTATATTTATCCAGTTGCCATTAGCAAAGGCGGGCATGAATTCTCATGAGCGCCTGCGAATTCAGGGACTCTTCAGAACACATGCCCCTTGCACATGGACTGCACAGTCCTTGGACCACAATTGGCCTTAGTCTGTCCCAGTCATCCCCTAGTATAGTTTTTCAATCCCCTAAATAACTTCAGGACATCAGCCGTCTCATTTCCTGGCTATGAACCTGATTCTGTACCAGCCGCTGACACCCAAGCACAGCCCAATTCCGGTACACACCTCAAATCACCATCCGCAAGGCAACTCAAACTAGGCCAAAAAGAGTCCGCTGGTTAAGCCAAGGCTGGTATGAATCAAATCACCAAACATGTCTCTTCTCATCTATCACGAGATTTCCCAAGCAAATTCTAGCATACTGCCTCTGAGCAAAATGCCAAAGAGGGCAGATTTTTTAAAAAAATATTTTAATTTTATTTTTAACTGGTCCTTACTGCCTGAACTACCTAATTTGAATGTATTTTGTCAACTAACTGTCGTTTGTAAACATTGACGAGGCGTGCGGTAAAACATTACGTGGGCGTGTGTTTCACCACGTCAGGGTCAATCTTTCCGGGTGCGGTGTCATACAAGGATAATGAACAAATGCACTCGTGGCTGAATAAGCAAAATTGATTGATGATTAAGTTCTTCGTTCAGTCGACAGGTGGGTGTGGGGAAAGATTCTATGGCTTGTCTGGATTGCTGGAGCTTGTCATGTTATGTTAGCTTTTTTGCAGACACTTCAATCAACGCTAGCGACAATGAAAATGTGTTGTTGCAGTTGATGTTATTGTCATTACTATTGCTGTTGTTGTTCCTATTAAAGAAGCATTAAAATTGTAATTATTGTCCTAGTTGTTGTTGGTGGTGGCGGTGTGGGTAAAGGCCGGTGGGGGTGGGGGTGGGGGAGGATGCTGTCGTATGCAAAACAAAGAAAACATTGCCTTACTATTTCTAAATTCAGGTTTCCTGATTTTAACTCATTCGAGGCGTATTCAGCGGCGGCACGTCTCGAATTGGTTAAGTGTGTTCATGTGTGTGTGCGTCTCACACACACACACACACACACACCCACACATGACTAGGGCACGCGCGCGCTCCGGCATACACAGTCAACAACAGACAGAGAGAGAAGAATCCAACGAAGAAGGGAACACGCTTGAAAAAGAGAGTTAAAGCACAATTATTAATTGTGTTATAACGTCTTTCTAATCGTGTTTCTTTTTTCGTTGTGTTCTTCTCTGCATTTTTACACGCTTGGCAGTCACCTTTTTGGTCTGGATTTGACACACACACACGCACACACACACACACACAACACAATTCAACACAAGCACGCATAATTATGCCTACACCACATTAACAATCGGGTATGCCCCATAGCTCTGGGGTCTCTCTCTCTTCTCTCACACACACACACACACATACACACACACACACAACACAATACAACACAAGCACGCATATGCCTACAACACAATAACAATCGGGTATGCCCCATAGCTCTGGGGTCTCTCTCTCTCTCTCTCTCTCTCTCTCTCTCTCTCTCTCTCTAGTCTCTCTCTCACACACACACACACACACACACACACACACACACACACACACACACACACACACAGGCCTGCACACACACACACACACACACACACACACATTGTAAGGCATTGTTGATAAAGAAATAGAAAATTTACTTTCGTTTCAAAACTTTTCTTCATACATAACTTTTCACATTTTTTTTGTCATACGCATACATTTTCATATGTTCATGCACTTTCGATTTTAATCTATGCATACATACTTTTCACATTACACTATCATTTCCCACAGGCATGAGTCGAGAAAGGCGTTCTTGCGCAGTATATCAATGTACAATATATATATCTTCTGTTCACGACATAATAATAATATTGTACATTAATATACAGCGCGAAAACTCGTTTCTCCACTCACGCCTGTAGGCATGTTATACATGCAAACATAGGAACACAACCTTTAAACGCAGGCATCCCATGGTGAAATTTTGGACTGGGACAGAGAGGTGCATGGCGGTGAATAGGTTGAAAGGGGTAGGGCCTACTCCAGTGCACAAAGGCCATCGGTCCGATGTCGACGCGATGGCCTTTTGCACATTAGGGTCATACCTCGCACCGCAGTACACTATCTCTCACAGGGAGTTTCAGGGTGTGAGGTTTGACCACTCTCGACCAATTCATCGCCGAGAGCTTCATCGAATGACTAAGAGAAAGAAAAATATATAATTCACAATCGTAATGGTCTTACGATACCTTGTGGGGAGGGGAGGGGGGGGGGGGAGGGGGAGCAAATAATTGCAGACATTGTGTGTGTGCTGGTCTTTTATTTTCGATTCATGCCAGGTGCCACAAAGTCCAAAATTACAGCACCGGCACAACCAGCACACATACTATTATAAGGTGTCTTCTTAGTCACCGGCTCAGCGTGAAGTCTTCAGTATCATGAAGACTCAAATACAATGCCTGGGCCGAAAACACAAGAGCGAGAGGTATACCCACCCTGTCCAACATTTCACTGTCAAAAATACTTGAATTGCCTGCGTGTCAGTCTCACTGACTCTCTCGAGACGGTCCAAGTAAGGAAAATACCCTCGGACCGATGTCGGCCGCAGTGGGGCCCGCGCGGCACATTCGTGCGCGGGCCCACTGCTGCCGACGTCGGGCCCGAAAACATTCGCTAACTGGGACCAGCCATTTTTACTGTGGGAATGATCATTAAACAAATGCACTCCAAAACATGCACAACATTCTATACAAGAAGAGTTACTGCATTATTCTCCCATTATACCGCGTCCGCCATTTTGACCCGCCAACAGGAAGTGCAACTACACGCTCACCCTCATTGCGTGACTAGGCAGCGGGCGCACAAGGGATACAGCAGAACCTGTTTAGAGCGACCATGTTATGACAGATTACCTGTCACTAAAGATCTTCATTTAGGTGGCTGTCGCCACCTAAATCATGGTCTTTAATGACTTGAAGAGTTCTCTGTTTATTAAGGCCATTTTTTTTTCTAGCAGAAAAGGCGGTTGTTCAAAACAGGTTCCACTGTACAGGTTCCACTGTATTGCCAGAAACTCAATCTTTGTATTTACAACAGCCATTTCGCTGAAACGAGGAGAGATTTTTTTTTCTTCTCTCTACTGAATGCCCATATATCAGTCATAACATGTCCATTTCAATAACAATCACCATCAAAATGAATAACAAAAAATATCAAACCAATCTCCGTACAACAAAATAAAAAATGAAAAAAACAAACGATCGTTTCTGGCCGCATAACTGAAATACAAAACAGGCATGTATTCTCGCCCAGAAGAGCTTATCATCAACAGTCACTCTAGCTACGTGTATTCATCGTCACAACTGAAATATTGTCAATGTGTCACTCAATTGTGATTTTAACCCCTTCACTGCCGAGAAAACAGTGAACACAGTCCAACTGCAAGAGACATAGATCCTCATGAGCCCCCGCGACAGCGGGGCTCATGAGGATCTATGCCTCTTGCTGAGGCCAATTTGTGTCCATGTTCACTGAACGGTTGTGGCTTTCTCTCGTTGAATGAACACAGATTTCACAAAGAAAATATTGCGTCCAGTGGCAGAGGAGGGGTTAACTCTACGTATATCCACAGTCACATTTTAACCCTTTGGCTGACAGTATTGATGTTTTATCGCAATGAGCTCGGCACTTATTGCTGTCGGCAGCGGTTTGCGTCGAAATCATTCCTGCAGGAATTATCGCGAAAAAAACCCCGCTATCGACAGCCAAAGGGTTAACAACGTGTGCCGGCCACGGTCTGTGATTTCGAACCTTACTGCTCTGTAGAGCCGTGGGGTCTAAAATCACAGACCAACACTCACCGCATTATTTGTGATTCTGGCACAAGCATACACTAACGTGGTTATCTTCTTCTGGGTGAAAAATAACTCTATGGCTATGCCCCCCCTGGGTTTACCACATTTCAAACTCTTCGCCAAGGCGAGCACAACAGAAATCGAAAACACGTCTTTATTCAACAAAGGAAAGAAAACAACACTGTGCGTATATCGTGCATTTTTTTTTTTTTTTACAGAGTATTTCTTACCAGAAAGTAAAAATAAAAAAAAAAACAAAAATTAAAAAGTGCATTAACTCATTCAGCCCGACGGCCGTATTTCCCAAATTTTGGAGGCGTCATCTAATGACTATGCACCAGTTGCAGGAGATGGATCGACCATGATAATTCAAGGACAGTGCCAGATTAGCTTGTTGAGACACTACCCCAATCTGGCACTACCCTTGAATTATCATGGTCGACCCATCTCCTGCTGTAGTACTTCATAGTACGTCGGTGCTGAATGGGTTAACGAAGAACAAAAAGATAAATCTCAATTAAGAAAATGTTTTTCTGACTAAACATCTTACCGTCTGACATAATTAAAACATCATTACAACATCAACACAACAAACAAACACACAAACAAACTTGTATATTTACTGTACGGAGCTCACCCAAACACACGAATACCATTTTGTGGATGGACATTTTCCAAAATATTGTCGACAACAAAAACTGCACAACTGTTATCGAAAAGTATACCACACTGTAAAACTGACAAAACTCTGTAAGAACTGAACACAGTTTCGGGGTGGGTAATGGGCAGTTGTTTTTTTTTTTATTGGTCACAATGTCTGTGGCCATGGCAACGCGTGACTAGTTTCCCAATGCGCAAAAGGTCATCGGACTGACTCGCCCGATGGCCTTTATCGCATTGGGTTGGTATTAGGTTGAGGTTGTGTTTTTTCCCCCCTCATGAATATACACCCAAAGGGATCAACACCAACATCTGCAAGAGACGCAGATGGAGCCTCACGAAGACCTCACCTACGTCTAAGATCGAGAAGAAGAAGAGGTCGTCAGGCACTGAGAGTTCACTGAAAGGTGCATATAATACAAACACGTTTTAGTCTGTGTTTTTGACTGCCTGGGACCGCAAATCCGAAACCACAGGCAAGCACTGAGACGTTGAATGGAAGCATTGCTGACGAAATACGTTCAATAGTGAGCAATTCAATGACGCGAGATATTGCGTATTTACGGTCCAAAGTCACAGACCACCACACATTTCTACTGAAGAATGACCTCTTGTAAAGATTTCCTGAGACAACTGCACAGTAGTAACAGCTTGATTATTAGACGGATGCACAGAAAACGAATCGCAGCGGTTGGTTGGTTGGTTAGTTCGGGGTTAAACGTCGACACCGAAGTGATAATGGACGTCCTAACGGGCGGGTTATGGGGGACAGGAAATCTGTTGAATATAGAATACGACCTGAACACTGATCAATTCAGGCGCTGTGAAACTGTGCCACTTTGATTTACCAGGACCTTTCAACAGACATGCTATGGAACAAGCCCGTCTTTTTTCCCCTAGATTGCGAGTCCACCTACCGGGGCCGTGACGGGGAGTCGAACCCACGACCCGGCGATTCCCTTCGCTCTCTTGCTCCGAGGCTTTACCGCCTGAGCTATTTCGGACTCAAAATCGCAGTTAACCCTTATGCAAGGAAGTCACCCACGTAGCACAGATCATGATGAGCCTTCGCTGGTCGCGGAGGCTGAAAAGGGTCAATGCGTGTTGCTGGCCCCTCTATGTGTCCTTCAAGTAAGTCAGATCATGAATCGGTTTGCAACTCTACGCGTTGACACGCTCCCTTGAAAGTCTGATTATCAGTCACATTGAGCCGATCAGTGTTGATCCTTTTTCATCCTGACTACACTACTGCATGAAATTAATCTGACTATGATTAGTTCAAGGGTGGTTAGAGAATAGCTCGGCGCCCCAGGCGCCAAGCTATTCCGGCACCACCCTTGAACTAAAATGGTTGATCTATCTGGCGCCAAGCTAATCTGGCACTACCCTTGAATTATCATGGTCGACCCATCTCCTGCAACAGGTGCATAGTCGTTTGATGACGCCTCCAAAATTTGGGAAATACGTGCGTCGGGCTGAAGGAGTTAAAAGGAGTGTTGCCAGTAGTTGTACCCCTTCAGATGTCGAGTGTGAAACTATGGGACATCTAAAACTAACCGCGAGGAGAAAATAAAACAAAGCACAAGACAACAACAACAACAAAAACTTATGAGAGTGAAATGAAATGAGAAAAGTAAAAGAACTTTAGAGAACAGCATAGGAGTGAAACAGTAACAATACTGAGCAGAATATCGCTGAAAATACACGTAATGCTGACACCGTTAACCCCTTCCATGCCGCTGGACGCCGATTGTGTTTCTGAAATCTTTGTTAACCCTTTAAACCCCAAGGTCCCATTTCTCAAACTTTGGGGGTGTTGCCTCAACGGCTATGCACCAGTCGCATTAGATGGCTTGACCATGATAAACTTCAAGGGTAGTGCCAGATGAGCTAGGCGCCTGAAGGCGCCAAGCTCATCTGGCACTACCCTTGAATTATCATGGTCAAGCCATCGATCGCCTGCTGCAGGGATCCGGGGCTAAAAGGGTTAACGAAAAAGAACATTCCCCCGAGGAACAAGGATGCAAAATGGGGTCAGCAAGAGGCATAGATGCTCATGAGATCCCGCATATGCAGTGCTCATGAGGATCTATGCCTATTGCATTTGGGTTCTGCGCGCTGTATTCCGGCAATCAGGGCGTTAAAAGTGGTTTTTTTTTTTTTTAAAGACTAGGGGCAGTATAGTATCTTAGTATATTAGCGTATGAAGTATGTTACTGTAAGTATGCTCATCTGCAACTTGAGAAAACACCACGCAGAAAATCTAAAATGCTTAACTGCAAAAGGCATGGATCCTCATGAGCCACCGCATCTGCGGGAGCTCACGAGGATTTATACCTCTTGCTGGTCACTAAACATCTGGGTGCCTCACGTGGAGAAAGTCAGTAATCGGTTCGTTTCATTTAGCGTTACAGGTCGCCGAACAGCGAGCGAAACACAAGTGACAGTTATCGCCGCGAAATGATCGACCTACTTAGTCGGTAAGAGACGCATGTAAAAGACACTTGTTCTCTAGAAGCTTGACAGCCTGAGGGGGCTAATGAGCATCTATGGCACTTGCAGGAAGGTTGCGTTTATTGCACCTACATATAAAATGTGTGTGTGTGAATGTGTGTGTGTGTGTGTGTGTGTGTGTGTGTGTGTGTGTGTGTGCCGAATATGGCTTGGAATCACCGCTGGCTGATGAATATTCATAAATTTTCGATCGCAGCAGCATTAAAGCGCCAATCGTTGCTTAGCTGCTCTAGTGACTCTTGTGTTGCTCTAGTGACTCTTGTGTATGCACCCCCCCCCCACCCCGTCCCCCCTTTACGCCGGTCAAAATCCCCATATTTGGCAGTTGTCCGCGAAAGATTACTGCCGTAATAGCTTGGTACCAGCAGGCGCCAAGATAGTCCGGCGACACCCTTGGACTATCATGGTCGATCCACATACAATGAAGTGTCATCTGCCATCCATATAGTCATTGCTGCAGTTCGGGCTAAACAGGAAAAAAGCGTTCGATCTACGTAGTGTGATAATACTTAAATGAGTCATTATCACGCGTACATTGTATAATCTGTGGAGAAAAGCCTACCCTAGATACAAACGCAATCACTGGGTTGGTATCAACATCCATGTCTTAACCCATGTAACCCTGCAGCCGCGTTTCCGTTGCAGGAGATGGATCGACCATGATAATTCAAAGATTGTGCCAGATTAGCTTGGCGCCTGATGGCGCCAAGCTAATCTGGCACTATCCTTGAATTATCATGGTCGATCCATCTCAGTCCTGCTGCAGGGCGTTCGGGCTAAATGAGTTAAGTTCAGGTCGAATCTGCCCCATTTCTACCTTCATATCGAGGACTGAGTCATCTCAGTCAGTTGTGCTTGCGGCCACCGGTACTGTGAACAGTGTGTGTGTGTGTGTGTGCGTGGTTGTACTGTAAACACTACCCGGCCGGTGGCTGAAAAGCACAAGGGAGGTAAGTATGCAACATACCTGGAAAGCGTAGCGTAAGAACTGATATATTTGGACCGCGGCATAAAAGACCTCAGGTGAATTGTCTATATTTGGTCACTGAACGGCGCCCGTACCATGCTGGCACATTCGTGCTCACTGTTGATTTGGACGCCGGCTTGCTCGAGATTGGAGATTATTTTATCAGTGCCCTCAGGTCCACTGAGTCTCTCTCTCTCTCTCTCTCTCTCTCTCTCTCTCTCTCTCTCTCACACACACACACACACACACACACACACACACACACACACACACACACACACACACACACACCTGAATACCTCTACCATTTTAAAATTTCCATTGAGTCACTGATTCTCTCTTGCTTTCTCCGTCTCTTCTCCCCCCCACCCCACCCCCCCGCCCCCTTCCTCTTCGAGCGTGCGTGCGTGTATGTATGCACGAGCCCTACTAGCAAACAACGAGCCTTATGACCATAAACGGCAATGGCTTTGCAGTATCCTTTTTCTGAGAAGAAACGCGTGTAACATCTGCATCAGGTCTATCCGGAGACATTGAAAAAAAAAAACAAAAAAAAAAACCTAACACAACTCCCGTTTTGGATATGAACTGAAGACCTAAACCTGATGCGCAAAAGGTCATCGAACCGCCGTTGGCCCGCGCACAACAGTAAAAGGCCCTGCCTGAGTCGACAGAGAGAAATGTGGAATACCCGCTTTGGAAGTAAAGAAATGAAACAGCTCTGTAATGTTAACCCTTTGGCTGTCGGAAGCGTTTTTGATCGAGGTGATTCCGACAGCCAAAGCCGGGTTTAGGCCTATGTTGACATATTATATCATATCCTTCCTGATACTGTTTGGTTGAGACGACTTCCTCCTCTGTGTACTGGTCTCGGACATTGGACCTTATGTCCAGTGGCCGAAAGGTCCAAAATCACAGACTATATCACTTATATGAAGTTAGCGTAGTCAGTTTCATATATATATAATGTTCCACACGTACATAGAATATTGCTTACGAACAAACCGCCCTAGAATTATGTGTGACTCATTTCTATACCCTGTTCATCGTGCGTAAATGTGGCCGGTTAGTACACGCTGTTTTTCTGTATTTTTCTTGTCCTAATTCTTCACAATCAAGTCAAAACTACTAAAAAAATTATCTTATACAAATCAAATAGCATATACATAGGAAGTTTAAAAAAATTACACATAGAAATAACACAAACAAGACGGTTTGATTATCTTGTACTAACTTCTGTGCAGAACAGTACAGATGTACAAAACAACAGGACTGCAGGAGAAACATGCGTCTTTTCCGTCGCCCAACGGTATCATCCGAGTAGAAGACAAGAGGTTACAAAATCACTAAAACCAGTATAAAACTCTCAACTTGGGGGAAACAAAAACCCAAAACTCTCTTCTGTCTGAAATCATGGAGAGCAATATTTTGGAAACAAAAATCATAAACGCGCAGCTTCACGCGTATTATTTGTAAAAGAGCAGCATTAAATATTGTTACAATGAACACCTCATATATTCTTTAAAAAATATTTATAAAAAAAAGAAGTATGTTTTCGCGTTCATTTTAATTGAAAAATAAGACGCTAAAATTAGTTCAAACACCAGCTAAAGTAGGGAATGGCTCGGAACTGCTCTGACAAGTGTGTTGGTCTTTGATTATGGACCTTACAGAACTCACCTAACTCATCAAAGGGCGGAAATGTTTTCATGCATTAACCGTGGCAATCGTGCTTTGAAGACTACATGCCAGTCAGTTCAGGAGACAGATCGACAATGATAGTTCAAGGGTGATGCATGAACAGCTCGGAGCTTGCAGAATATATATATACCATTTAGGAGTAACCATGATAGTTCAAGGGTGGTGCGTGAATAGCTGTGCACCTCTGAACTATCATGGTTGATCTATATCCTAGCTGGTACATATATTTCAGAGCGCAGTCGGATGCTCCCACCGGGCTTTGCACAATCAATCCATCTCCTGTTGCAGTTTTTCAGAGCTGAACAATCTTGAAATGACACAAAATACAGGACACTGCAAAAATGACAACGTTTCATTTGGAACGGTTCGAACAGGCTGAACAGACAATGCATCCTCTGTACACTACACACAGTCAGAGACTACGTAGAGCTCTACATGCTCTCTGACACTGTGCTGTACCAGACATTTTCTCATGGAACAGTTTGTACAGATTCAGAAGGGAAGTCAGTGCCTGTTGTGTTCAGGATACACTGTACTAGACCTTTTCCTCTTGGAACAGTTTGTACAGGGTCAATCAGTCAGTCGGCAATGCTTTTCTCTGTACACGATACACGTGGTTGTAAATGCATTAAACAAACATGTATACGAATTACCTCTGTACATCAGCTGTACACAACTCCTGCAGTCCTTGCTTGACGCCGCCCACCGTCACGTGATGTGATCACCTGATCTCCGTCTGCCCCTCCCATCAGGAGAGCCGAAATAAAGTCTGCTGACTTGGAACTTTGCTTCCTTCACTGTTGAAGATGGCAACTTTCTTTTATGGCGGAAGGGTGAGGATAGACAGGAACGTCTTCTTCTCAGCCTCCAGCTGGCTAAGTTGTGCCTTCAGCTCTTCATTTCGCTTCTCCAGCTCTTGATATTCCTGCACAAAGGAAACATCGTCAGTCGGCTATTACCCCATTCAGCCTGCGGCACTATGACAGCAGGAGATGGGTAGAGTACAACGATAATTCAGTCAAGGCGGGTCTTTAGTGCCAGATTAGCTTGGCGCCTGTCGGCGACAAGCTAATCTGGCACTACCCTTGATTATCATGGTCGACCCATCTCCTGCAACAGGTGCATAGACATTAGATGAAGCCTCCAAAATTTGGGAACTGCTACGTTCGTGGGGTTGAATGAGTTGCTCCACTTATCCGGCAGTAAAATGAACTCCTGCACGGTGAGAACACAACGTAGCCTACGACACACAAACGTAAGAGGTACTTTGATAGATCATCACGAGCCTCGCAGTTGACTCTTTCTGTTACAGTGGAGTTGAATGATATTTTTCATTAGAAGGAGGAGGGGGGGTGATGAAGGGGGATGGGGGGGGGGGTGTTGGGGGGCGGTGGACAGCGAGTCTGACATGTTCATTTCCCATTATTCAAACTATGAATGAGGATGGGGAGACAGGCGACAGTCAAGCATGCAAACGGGTGGGGGTGGAGAGACAGGGGCGGGGAAGGGAGGGGGGTGGTAGTGTGGGGGGGGGGGTGGTGGTGGTGGGGGGGGGGGGGGCTTGGGCAGGGGATGGTGGTATGGGGTGGGGGCGACAGTTTTCTAGCCTGAAGATAACTCAATTTCTTTCCCTCCCAAATTGTCCATCCATCCAGCAATCCATCAATCAAGCAATCAAGCAATCAATCGATCGAAATCTGACCTTATAATATCAGCGAAGCAGGCAATATAAACTAAACACTCACCTCTTGCAATGTTGTGGTCTGCATCTTCTTCTTCATGCGATGTCGTTGGGCGGCTGTGCGGTTCATCTCCTTCCTCTTCACCTTCCTCTCCTGCTCTTCAGGTGTCAGCTGCACACACAATCAACAGCGTTGACCCTTCCGCTGCCACTGGACTATTTTTATCAAATCTTCGGTCAGTTAACGTCAAAAGAGCACCGGACCTCCAAGAACATGGATACAGAGAGGTGACAGCAAGAGGCATAGATCCTCATGAGCCTTCGCAACTGCTGGGGCTCATGAGGATCTATGCCTCTTGCAGATAGATCGTGTTCATTATATCTCGGCGGTGACGGGTTTAATATTGCCTTATTGTCTTTTTTGAATATCAATTTAGACTTCTGTTGGAGACCAGCGGACAATCATTCTGGCTCTCTGTCTGACTGGGCAAGCGTTCCCGGACATTAGGCCGGGTGGTGCATGAATAGTTTGGAGCATCCGACGGCGCTCTGAAAATATAGGTACCAGCCAAGATATAGATCAACCATGATAGTTCAAGGGTGGTGAATGAACAGCTGGGCGCCTACAGGCGCCCAGCTATTCATGCACCACCCTTGAACATATCATAGTTACTCCTAACAGGACACAATTTGTTAGTTGTTCTGTGAAGACTGCATTACAGTTTATGAGACATATCGACCATGATAGTTCAAAAGTGGGGCCAGAATAGCTGTGTGCCTTGTGGTCAAACAAACAAACAAACAAACAAACAAACAAACAAACAAACAAAATGTGTAAACAAATCACATACTTCATATTTCTCGGGAGGAGTGAGTGTAAAATAACCAACCAACCAACCAACAAACAAACAAACAAACAAACAAACAAACAAACAAACACATACTTTGTATTTCTTCGGAGGATTGAAGGTAATACAAACAAACAATATGTCTGGTAGGCGTAAAGGTCAAACAAACAAATAAACAAACACACATTATAAAAACCCCACATACTTTGTATTTGTTGGGACAAGTGAAGGTAATACAAACAAACAAACAATGTTTTTGGTAGGAGTAAAGGTCAAACAAACAAACAAACATGTCAAATATTTCATATTTTGGGGGAGGAGTAACAAACAAACAAATCACATATTTCATATGTTGGGGGGGGGGGGGGGGGGGGGGTGAGGGGGGGAGAGGGTCAAATAAGAGAAAGAAAGAAAGAAACGAACAAACAAACACCTTAAAGCTCCCCTACCTCGTATTTTCTGGGCGGAGAGAAGGTAACCTGGGGCTCATCCTGTCCCCGCGAGTGTCGTCTGCTGAGGATAGAGAGACGCAGCTCTTCCTTAATCATGGGCGTCATCTTTCCTGTGGCCCAACACTCTTTTGCTGCCTTGGCCAGGCGTGGATCCAAATTGTGCATCTGGAATGGGAGAAAAAAAAACAACAAACACTGGTTCATTTACAGGACAAACTAAATATATTATATATGTTCTGCTAACGCTGGTTGTCTCCCTCGATTGCTGCGCTTATCAGCGCAGCAATCAAGGGAGACAACCAGTGTGTGTTCTGGTATGTGACATTGGGCCTGACGTCCATTTTAACCCCCTGACTGCTATTGACACTGTTAGGAGAAAAAAAAAAGAACAAAAGACGCGTTACCAAGTGCGTATTTACCGCCAGCAGCAGTGCATGGGTTAGAGGAGAAGAAAACAATTTGGAGATCACGCAATTTGAGTTCTATTACTTCACAGGCAAGTACAGATATGAACGATGTATATTCACGGTGACCTTTTATGTTGTATAGTAAAGAAACTAAACACCTGTGCTGACTACTAATGGTAAACAATCTAAAACTAGTAAAAGACGTGTTTTCAGAATTCTATAATAATAATATTTAAAATGAAAAAGAAATAATAAAGAAAATAACAAGTCAAAAACTAGATCTACAAACGCTGCTCCATCGAGTCGCTGTGGCTAAAAGCACTACAGGCCCCAAATTGGCGGTTTTCACTTATGTCCTTCAGACAAAACCACAAATACGGTGGTGCTTACCATTTCAGAGTCTGCTGCAGACATGCTTGGTCCACTCGGAACGAAAGGCTCGCATAGCTGAGGCTGTCGTGGTGTAGGCTGTGCCACTGCGGATGCGGTGGGCGTGAGTGTTGGAGGGGAGGTAAACTGAGGTAGCGGCGATTCCCTGGATGTAGATGGTACAGGGACGGGCCCATTTTCACTTTGCTTTGGCGGGTTCTGTAGCACCGGTAATGTTAAAGGAAGCTGAGGCGGGGCATGTTCGTTAACCCCCTCGTGCATGCTGCCACCGGTGCTGTAAACAGCACCGGTGGTTGCATGCGCAAGGGGGTTAAAAGCGAAAGACATGGCGGATACTCCTTGCTCGTTAGGCGTGTCCTGTTCCATCTCAGAAAGATCGGTTGTGGTCGTGGAGGTGAAGATTGTGGAGGTAAGCGGGGAAGATAGGAAGGGCAAGGTGGATGGGATAAACGAGGTGGATGGAATGCCATCAAGTGAAGTTGACTGAAGAATGCCATGAGTTGTCGGTGCAGACGACGAAGGAGTGTTTGGGAACGAGTTAGAGCGATCAGTCTGGTATCCACAGCTTCTATACTCCTCATCAGCGACGTACGTGCTGAACGTGGGGCAAGCGGATGAAGGGTGGAATGTGCCATGAGCATCGTACGCTGGTGGTAGTGGAAGAAAACTGAACTCGGCCCCTCCACAATCCCCTTCAGCATAGGAGAACGTCTCCTGTAGTCTGGGTGTCTCCTGGAATCTGGCACTGCCGTGAAGGTTGTCCAGCTGAGCAGGGAAGCACAGCAAGCCCAGAGAGTCTAACTGTAAATCCTCTGAATTCAGAAACTCTGCATGACGGGCAGGGGACACAGACGGACAGCTGTGGGTATGTGGGTAAGGCGACGTTGCCGGGGTCGGGGTCACAGAGGAGACTGAAGGAACAGTGTATCCAGGATCAGTCAGAAAGTCCTCCTCTGTGACCTGAACTGCCTCGGGCGACAAACAAAAGGCAGTGCTAGTGCTGGAGGGGGGACGAGGCTTGAATGCAGGTTCCTCTTGATCATGTATTTCTATTTCATGGTGATTCCCAGACTCCAGTTCAGGCTCATCCAGGTCAAGCAGATCCAGGTACGAACTGTTCAGCCATTCACTCTGCATGTTGTTGTACAATGATACTAGAACAAACCACATAGAAATATCGCATTTTTTAAATAACTGCTCGGATCATTCCAACTGCACATATTGGATCATGCAAACTCAAAGCATAGTGTCTGACAGGGGCGTAAGAAAAACACTACAAACCAAACTTATGAATAAGAAGTATCTGTTACACGATAGTCACATTATGGTACACAAGTTTTATGTATGATGCTATCAAATGTTCTTTTAAATGGATGGATGGATGGATGGATGGATGGATGGATGGATGGATACATGGATAATGAAAAAAAAAAAAAGAGTTTCACATCAACAGAATGAGTCTTACTTTACAAATGATCGATAAAATAAAAACCAAAAACGATTCACACAAAAACGTGTGGTTTTGTTGTTGTTTTTTAATTTACCTAAAACCCATTCTCAGTGAAAATTACAAATCGACACCTGAAAACTGCAAAAAAAGAAACTTTGTTCGATGAAGTGAAACGTAAATTTCTTAAAGCACAACCTTACTTGGGTTATTTTTTTTTTAACAAAAATTCTCAGCATTCAATATTCTTTCTGTGAGCCATCATGGAAGATACATGGTCAAACAGAGTTTTGCGATTTACGTGATAGCCCCTTGCAGTCTTTGACAGGCTGAGACACAGAAGTGGAAAGGTTTATTCCAGAAATTTGACTTCCTTACTTACGTAAGAAACATTACAATATTTTAAAGCATAGCCCGTTAGACAAATTATTTAAAGGTACGCTAAAAAAAAAAAAGTCCATCCAATTTCTCGTGTCTTTATACAGAAAAACTTTGTTAGTAATCTTTCATATAAACACACGCAAACCAAGCAAAACATTCTTTTCGTGTGACGTTTTCTTAGCCATTCTGCTAAACGAAATTACCAGTAATTTACAGAATAGATGAAAGGATTGACAACGATCAGATCAAAGAGAACAGTAACATGGATTATCAGACGTTATGTAAGAAGAGAGAGTGGAAATTAGCTGAAAAAGTTCCCTGTCTGGTCCCCTCCTATTACGTATTACAATAAATGAGGTCCATCTCACAAAATGACGTAGCTCATGTAATGTCTATGTCTTTCATGCAGATGTGCGCGTATTAACTCTTTTAGCCCCAAGTTCCCATTTCTCAAATTTTGGAGGTGCTGCCTAACGAATATGTACCAGTTGTAGGAGATGGATTGATCATGATAATTCAAGGGTTGTGCCAGATGAGCTTGGCGCCTGAAGGCGCTAAGCTCATCTGGCACTACCCTTGAATGATCATGATCAATCCATCTCCTGCTGCTGGGTCCCGGGGCTAAAAGGCTTAAAAGAAAAGTTTGGCTGACTTCAGAGAAGATCTAAATGGGTTACAAAATCTGTACAAAAAAACTCAGTTTATTTTACTCCACTGATTTCCCTGAGTCGGGTACAAACGGCCAGACAGAAAACATTCATTCTTATGAATGTAGGAGGGGACTCGCAAAAGTAAGTAAACGCTTTCTCTCAAAGAGGCGTATAAAAAACTCTCTCCTCTAATAAATTATTGTGGAAAAACATGGTTCACAAACATTGCAAACGCACAATACCATCGATTTGACCTCGTCTTTTAGCATGGTGCACATGTTGCAGAGGCAATGGCAGACCATGCAAAATAAATTGTGACACCAAAAAAACCGGCAAAATAGTTAAAAGAACCGAAAATGAATCAATTTCATGTGCAAAAACAAAAACTCATTTATTGTTAGAACGTCAAAAGCCGATCGTACAATGTAATAGTACGACAGGCATTTCGTAACGTAAATTACGGTCACGTAAATTACTGTCACGTTCATTCCTTAAGCAGCGTGCAAGGGAAGAATGCCTCAACTACCGTTGTCATGTGACGTCAATACATGGCACTGGGCACTTCCAAAGATTTTTTTCAGCGCACTAAATCACGTTGCTTGGAGATATTGCGGCAACGTAGCTTGCTTTCTTATTGCCAGAATAGAAATAAAAGATTTGAAAATTCATACAATTAACAAAACAAGATCAAGCTCTGAAAACTTATCATGGCCTGTTTCAGCCACATTTCTTCTTTAAAAAGATCATTACATGCCACTTTTTCATAACGCTTTGATAATGTCTCTTTGGGCATAAGAATTTACGTGAAATTACGTGAATTTACAGACACTGACAGTAGTAAATAAACTCTTGACTGCGAGTATGGATCAAATGGTCATAATTTGTATTCCATAGTTTACCGATGCCATTGTCTGAGCTACTCAAATAGAAAAAAAAAAGTAAATATTCATAATAAAATCATTAAAAACTGGTCTATAATAACACACTGTCCAAACACACAAGCAATTGTTGGCATTTTCATGACGTTCAGGAAGGTCCCGCAAAAAATAGGAATGTTTCTGAGCAATATTTTGATTTCAGTGTGAAATGGTCTGTGCACTGTAAACCAGTATCAGTCAATCAGATCATGTCTCAATATAGTGACCGTGGAAAGCAACAGACGCGCGTATTTTTCGAATTTGTACATTTTCGGTGAGAACGAATCCTAACCACAATTTGAAACCGACTAAATTCTGAAAAATTAATGCTTCGTATGAGTGCATCATTCTGATGCTATCAAAGTATTTGTTAAGGGTTTTGTTGATACATTCGCACTGACATTCAAGTTGAATAGCTAACAGAAAATGTGAGTAAACAAAACTTGTCTTGCATGTGGTAAACAGTTTTCCCATCTCTTGACATGGTGCAAAAACTGACTGGTTAATTTCGGCCACTAAGCGTAACTTTGACTTGCTTTGGTTTACTTTTGCTTTGGTTTTATTTCTTTTGCTTTGCTATTTTTTCTTCTTTGCTGTGTTTTTCTTTAAATTATATATATATATATATATATATATATATATATATATATATATATATATATATATATATATATATATATATATATATATATATATATATATATATATATGTGTGTGTGTGTGTGTGTGTGTGTGTGTGTGTGTAAATTCTACATCTATTTTGACGCACTACATTACATTCTAACATGTAAATTACGTTGTGTACCTGTTTTGTTACCTGGGCATTCGACCCCTGTTGAAGCCCTCTCTGAGAGGGCGAAAATTTGTGAAAATAAAAGCAAACCTCCTATACTGCGCGGTGTATATTTAGATACACACACACACACTTATTAAGCAACTGAAAATGTAAGATATGGAAATAATTGTAATAAGGTATACATTGTATTGCTCTATTCCCTTGCTGACACCATGCAACTTATCACCTAACTCAGTAGTGCTTCATAAACGACCGGGGCTGTTTGGCCTTGAATGAACACTGATTTTAGACACAAAATATGCCATCACTGCAGTGGCGGATCCAAGGGGGGGGGGGGGAGCGGTAAGCTATTCTGGCACTACCCTTGAATTATTTTAGTCTGACTTATTTCACACACTGGCGTATTCCGAATGATAAGGGTTAAGTAATCGTCAGCCAGTGTAAGAGGTATAAATCATGAGTGATCATGACTATTTCTGTGATCTGATCCTGTGTTCCTCATACGGAGGAGGTTTGTATAGAGCAGTATTACGATTTTCACAAATGGCTGTGTTGTTTCTCAGACGGAGGAGTAATTGGTAGTGTAGTGTTGTTGTCAAACAAAAGGTGATTGCTCCTGTGAGACTTCTGTATGTAGAATATTCTTTTCAATAAAAAAAATTAACACCATATAAGAACCAAAAGAGCCCGATTAATCTTGCTTTGTTAGGGAGGTGGGAGGAGGCGGGGAGGAGGACAAGTGCATGTAGATATGATCAGCCGTTCCTTTTTAAAAAGTGCCAAAAGCGGTGCTGTGTCCCGAGATGAAAGAAGAAACGTTTTAACAAATAAAAAACGTAATCTCTGAAAACTATAAGTATGTCTTAAAAAAATACGCGTAGAGAGAACGGCTACAACACTACTGTATAATTTTAAAGAAAATCCCAAAAAGGAAAGCAACGCCAAGAAAGAATAATTTCAACACAACTTATTTGTAATTGTTCTTTTTAAGCGCGTTTCTTTCATTGTTTTGAATTTATGCTCGCCTGATAGTCACTGTTTTGGTCTGGATTTCTTTTGTATGACATAGTTTGGAAAACGGGAAGGGGGGGGGGGGGGGGGGGGGGGCGGGGCGGGGGAATCATCGCGACAAAAACCGCTATCGACAGTCAAAGGTTGAATAATTTATAGTTTGCACGGTATGCATTCAACACATCCGTAAAAGAAAGGAATGCGTTGCATATAAAAAGAAGACTCGCAGAAAATGTACTATGCAGCAATTTGTTGCAAATCAAAGTAGGGCCTAAATGAAAGCATATATTTTTTTTCTGTCTGCATTCGACATTGGAAGAACAAGACAACATATTCCCTCGTCAAAGAAATGTGACAGTTTTAAAATTCAAGTGTGGGGATTAACTCATTCAGCCCTGACGCACTACGGCAGGAGATGGTCGACCATGATAATTCAAGGGTAGTGCCAGATTAGCTTGGCGCCTGTTGGCGCCAAGGTAATCTGGCACTGCCCTTGAATTATCATGGTCGATCCATCTTCTGCAACTGGTGCATAGTCATTAGATGACCCTTACTCTAAAATTTGGGAAATACGGCCATCGGGCTCAATTAGTTAAAGGAGAAATAACTGTTTCCTCGCGATAAATTAATACTTGCAAAGTATTCGAATGCATTACCTGCACAAGCGTCGATGACTCGTGGATGGAAATTAATGCCGATGAAATAACTGTTTGTTGTGACAAAGTAATCACCCGGCCTCCACGAACATGTTTACCGTAGCCTTATATCCGCGTCAGTTGTCAGTGAAAAATTAGCAGTTACTTCATCATTATTAAAGTCATTCAGCCCAGACACACCACAACAAAACATGGATCGAGCATGATAGTTCAAGGATGGTGTCAGAATAGCTTGGCGCCTATGGGCGCCAAGCTATTCTGGCATCGGAACTATCATGCTCAATCTGTCTCTAGAATTGTAATGCACTCCCGGGAGCCTGGCAACTTCCAACTGAATCTGGGGATTTTGGTCGTGGGGTAGAAAGTGTTAATTATAGGCTACATATATGTAAATAAACCTGTTCCTGAATATTCTGCATATCATTTCACGGTTTTCTCAGTTTACGTAGTATTCGTTGTCGCACTGAAGCTCTGATAGGTAATTACGTTTCAACACTGAAGTTGTCAAAACTCGGAATCCAAGATGGCGTACAACTGAGCGAGGAGTCTTTCAGCCCTTTTTTGGCCTGTAGATTTTTACAGATAAGTCAAATGCAACATAAAAATCTGAGTTTGCATAATTCAGTCGAATGCCTAAGGAAACCGTATTACTTATTTTATTCATGCATATCATATTGAGTATGATGTTTCAGTTTTGGAAAGACCCGAACACCAACTACTCATGTTTGAAACTCCTGTCAAATGTCACGTGTGGGCGAGCATGTCGGCGCCAGCTTGATTGGCCATTTAAGGATTTGACGTGTCGAAACGGTCCGGCACAAGTCCGCCAAACATTCCACGAAAAAATAAAAATGGAAATGATGCAAGTAAATAGCGGAATAAAACTTGTACATTATTCAAAACACGCAAAAGTTGACCGCCGGCAACGCTTTAAGACTGACACTGACTTCTGCAGCTACTATATTGATGCAGGGCGCCTAAACTGACCGGCCAGTTTTGGGGGCCAGAGATTGTTGCATGAACAGAGAATCATCCTCTCTTGAAACGCGGCTTTTCAAGCTGGTTGTTTTCATTTGAACACGGCTTAGCAATTCAAGCACGTAAGTTGCACCGCCGCAGGACCCCCCCCCCCCATTCACCGGCGGCTCCACTACAATAATGGTATGAAGCAGCCGCTTCAAACTGTTGCAAATTCACTTCGCTGATCTGACCTTTGACCTGACTTACTTAAACGGTGTTTGTTAATGAACTGAAAATGACTGAATTACCCCCCCCCCCCCCCCCCCCCCCCAAAAAAAAAAAAAAAAAAAAAAAAAAAAAAACCAACACTGAGCACCGGCGGAGTCGACCGCCTGGAATTGCCCACAGCCGTGTGATCGCAAAATGATCTCGAAGATGATGAAATTAGTCCGTTCAGTGCTGGTTGACGACGCATACTATAACGTCTCTGCAATATTCGTTAATTCAAGTCAAAACCCTACACTTTTTTTCCGACCAAGAATATAGGCTCCAAGTGGTGTCAGCAAGAGGCATAGATCCTCATGAGCCCCCGCAACTGCGGGGGCTCATGAGGATCTATGCCTCTTGCAGTTGGGTGCTGTTCAAATTTTCTGGACTGACGTGTCCATGTATCTACTGCAACGGTGGGTTAACTACTTGACTAGTGCCCCGCAATTTCGACCGCTGTTTTTCTGGAGCAGACTAAATTTGGAGTTGACTCATAATCGCGTCCTAGTGTATGTTTTCGAGTCATCAGTCTTTCAGCCCTTTTTGGGCGTTCAACCGGCTTAGGTCTTTTAACTTTTTACTGACATCTCACTTTCACCACTGCATTCGGAGCCAAACGGCAGCCATTTTACACTGATTCGCCTACGCCACAACTTACTGCCGGAATCACGGGAGAGAGATCGACCGTTTGAACTACAGCTGACGAACCCTCAGTTGCACTGAGACGGTCGAACCGACACTGGGTACTGACTGGGATTTTTAAAAAAAAAAGAAGCCCATTTTGGCACTTGAATTGTGATTGCAAAAAGGGTTGCAAATGCCCAATCAGCTAGTCATCACCTTGTAATAGGCGCTCCACCATTTACAAGGCAGCTGTCTCCTTTGAGGACTCTCGCAGAGCTAGCCTTAAGGACAAGCGGCTCAGGAGAAAAAACAGAGATGCCGCAACTCAGAACCCTGGCCCTACCTCCCCCTGCAGCCACTGCGGTCGAACCTGCCTGTCCCGGATTGGCCTCCGCAGCCACGAACAAGCCTGCACACGTCGTGGGCAACTCCTATAAAATCTTCGTTCGCGAAGTCAAGCCAAGACCTTGTAATAAAAGTGCATGTTCAGTGACCGCAAAATCCTGAGATCGAATTTAAATAGCCTCAGTGCGTTTAAATGCCAGAACTTGCGACATGAGGGCTGCTCAGTACACCGGGCTGAAGATTTTCATCGACCATGATAGTTTAAGGGTGGTGACTAAATAGTTTGGCGCCGATACTGAGGCGCCAATCTATTCAGGCCCACCCTTGAACTGTCATGGTCGATCGATAATGTATCCTTGAATGCTTTTAATAGCCCGAGTTTAAATGTCTTGACCTTATCAGTCAATACAAACGGCACCTGCGATACTGAGACGCCTTCACCGGTGTCATACACTGACAACACTTCAAAACAACGATTTGTACACTAACAGCTGACAATAACCAAGTCAAAACTAACTCAACAAGTGCGTGCATGTTTGGTTTAATCAATATCCTACGATCATCAAATGTCTTAGTGTTTTACCTTGAGTTTGATCGCCTTTTCTGCAGACAAATCCTCTTTCGTGCACGCACGGCCGAGCGAATAATAACAGAACAAGCGTGGAGCCAAAACATGCCCGAACATGTTCGCAGCCGACTCAGCCAGTTTGCGGTCAAAGGGAAGCAACTCGGTAACGCCGACACCCGCGAAATGCTGACGGGCCACTAACTTTAGAGTTAGATGGGGAATCCCCTTTTCAAATATAGCACCAAGCGTTGCCTGCCGGGCTTCAAATTGCTTTGTCACAGACGGCCTCAGCGGAATTTCGTGTCAATTGGCGTCTTTTGCAAGTTATTGGCTTACAAAACGATAAAGTAATGCCTGTTCGACAATGTAGTAATCACAAGATGTTTGACTTAAGTTTCAAAACTTAGTAATTTGTTATTTTCCCGTTCAAGCCTCCATGATACAACGTTGGAGCGACGTTGTGTCTTGTTAGTCGCAGACTCAACCCCCGCCCATAACTGACACCGTCTGAGGATGTAATTAAACTGGATCTCTGCCTCATTAGGCGCAGATTTTCATGAGCCCCTGCAGTTGGAGGGGCTTCTGAAAATCTGCGCCTCATGCACTGACGGAATGCGGTTTATTTTGTGACTATTCTCGCAGTTTTCTGCAGATTCGCGCGGGACTGACTTGCGGGAGGCTGACCACGCCATGCGTCATTTTTGCCAGCGTGGTCATAGGTAATGCGCATGCGCAGCTAACTGTGAATTGTACTTTGGCAGTGGTTGTATAGTTTGTCACCGTGATCATGTAGTGTCACGTTGATATTGTAAGATACTGACCACAGTGTGTAGTGTGTGTGTGTGTGTGTGTACGCGCGCACGCGCGCGTCAGTGCGGCTTATACACGGTGTGCGTGCCTGTGTATTTCAGTCAGTGTGTGACAGTGTCAGCGGTGGCGGTATGTGTGACTCAGTGTGTGCGGTGTGTGTTTGTACGTCAGGAGTGTGCGCGCGCAATTGTGTGTGTGCGTGTGCGTGTGTGCGCGCGCCGCGTTAATGTTTGAGTGTGTGTGTGTGTGTGTGTGTGTGTGTGTGTGTGTGTGTGTGTGCGCGCACTTTAGTGTGTCTACCGGTGTGCGAGACGTGTCAGTGTGTGTGTGTGTATGGGGGAGGGGTGGGTGGGGGGGGGGGGAGGAGGGGCGTGGCAATGAAATGGTCGCGTCAGTAAACATAATTATATGACTGAAACTCAAGATACCTTTTTTTTTTTTTTTTTTTGGGGGGGGGGGGGGTGGGTGGGGCGGGGAGGAAGACTGACACTCGTTCAGTCATTCCAGCCAAAGAATGAGGCTAAACACAGCGCTCTTCATATGCTTCGGGGGAGAGGGGGGGGGGGGGAAGGGGAGCTGCATGTGCCCATTAAGATCTATACCTCCTGTAGATGGGCCCGTGATTCGCGTCAGTTTGGTCTTGAAACATTTCATCAGCACCTACTAAAGAGGAAAGATAAAAATACCGCGGCGTAAGCCTTCTAACTGATACAACCCCTCACCCATTGAAACCATCTAGAAGAGGCATAGATTTTCATGAGCCCCTGCAGCCGCAGGGGCTCATGAGAATCTATGCCTCTTTCCGAGTACGAGCCAGTATTACACAATGCTACAATTACTCATTCTCGGTTAAGTGAAGTGGATTTAGAACGTGACATCAGCGGGACTTGTTTGTGGTGATTTTCTCAACATACTCTTGCTGCAAATTTTGCCGATACATGTATGACCGACCCCGGCATAAACCGATAGCTAACATCCCCTTAATTTCTTCCGTATGAGGAGGAATAGCATGTACACCTGTCCTGATGGTTTACCCAGCCACAGGAGCGCATGAGGATCTATGCCGGAAGGGTCTGGCAGACTATCATCTGCCTGACAACAAGCGACGCTTACAAGTGTTCTCTTCCTTGACCCAAAAACTTCCGTCAACTGTTAAACATGATGTCTATCTGCAAGAGGCACTGATACATTATCATAAGACCCTGCTGTCGCAGGGGCTCATGAGAATGTATACCTCTTGCTAGCAACTTTCGGATTCATTTCAGTACATCTGCAGATTGAGGCACTTATGAGAGGTTCATCGTATGATCCAGTGTTAACTGAAATCACGTGGAGGGCTCATGATGAAATACATTTCAGATGTTTGTTTCAAGTGTTTATCCCTATCATTAGTACCGCAGAGTCTCTCTCTCTCTCTCTCTCTCTCTCTCTCTCTCTCTCTCTCCCGGCAAGGTCAACAGCCGGATCTTGAAAATCATTAACCGACGAACACAACCGTTCGCTGAGCATGACTCATGATAAACATTACTAAATTAGTAAATAAATGATTATTACATTGTTTGTATTCCGTGATCAATCAACCATTCGGCGTGGTATTAGTCAGTCAATGAATCAATGACTCTCAACGGCCAAACAATCAGTCTGTCAGATAAAGCTTACTAATGATTCGGAAACTGAACCGGCGTGACTTTGCAGCAACTGTCTTAACGCGCTGTTGTGCAATACTTCCAGCAACAACACCACTAAAAAATCGTGAACTCGTCACAGCCCACTTTTCCCCTTGCCCGAGAGGGAGGGGGGGGGGGGGGGGGGGAATGGGAGGGGAGGGGCCTGCGGGCTGCGTACACTTATCTGCGGTGCGCTCTTTTTAGTCTCAGCAGGGGAAAAAAACAAAGCGGGGCTAAACATTAATGAATTCACAGAAGGGAGTTAATAATAATACAATTAAAACTGAAAAACGATAGGAGAACCGATATCACAAACACAAATTCATCCCTCACACCATACATGCAGCAGAGGTAACAGATGAACATCAAGTTGTCGCGTTTTAACCCTTTTCATCCTGATACCCCCAATGCTTGAAATAAATTTGACTAATAGTTCAAGGGTGGTGCCAGAATAGCTTGGCGCCTCAGGCGCCAAGCTATTCTGGCACCACCCTTGAAATAAAACAGTTGATATATCTCCTAATCTGTAAAGTAGCCTTCATAGGACAATAAGCAGATCTGCCAAAAAAAAAAAAAAAACAAACAACAACAACAACAAAAAACAACAAACAACAACAACAAAAACCTCGGGATGTAATGGGAAAAGCGCACGCTGCACAAGAGATTCATGAATCGATCATGCTAGTTTACTAGTAAACCCATTCAGTCAGTGCCGACAAAATTTGAACAGCACCCAACAGCAGAAGCCCCCGCATTTGTGGGGGCTCATGAGGATTTATACCTCTTGCCGACAACACTTTGAATCCATGTTCCTTGGACAGCTAGACTAGGGGGGGGGGGGGGGGGGGCATTGATTTAACGAAGTTTGCGGAAACATAGTCTGCTGCGTCAACTAGCACTGAACGGGTTTATTACTCGCTGTGAACAAAGTGTCAAAACGCCTCAGTAAATACCTCCCCCACCCCCCACCCCCCACCCCGACCCCTCCATTCAAAAGCCAGCAGAAAGCAGAACAGTAGTGTCACTGCATATGCGTCACTGGGAAGGCCGGGCGAGCAAGTATATCCACCCCTTCAGTGTTGACCAGCTTAGTTCCAGACTGAGTCCGAAATTGTTCAGACGGTTAAGCGTCGGCCGGAGCAAGAGAGCGAAGGGAATCGCCGTTCGACTCGAGTCCTCGTCCTGGCCCCGTTAGCTGGACTCGCAATCCAGGGAAAGCATGTCCGTTGAAAGCCGGTCCCGGTAAATCAAAGTGGCACAGTTGCAGTGCGCCTGAATTGATCAGTGTTCAGGTCGTACTCCAAAGGCAATAGATTTCCCTGTCCCCCATAACCCGCCCGTCATGGCCGTCCATTATCACTTCGGTGCCGTGGAATCAGTGTTAAATCCCGAACTAACCAACTGAAAAGCTTAGTTCGGACCGATTTTATTTGGTCGCCCATCCGGGCCGCTTCCAGTTTTCAGTTACAGCCGGGTCAGTCGATGGTATTTTGTTGCACGGCCGCTAGCGGGAAATCCCTTTGGAAAGTTTAGCAAACCGTGCTCGCTTCGTTATTCCTCCCAAGGTGTGCGTGAGTGTGGGTGGCTACGGACTAACTTAATAGTTCAAGAGTGATGCCAGAATAGCTTGGCGCCCTTTTCATCCTGATATACGCATTGATCATGAATAATTTTGACTATGATAGTTCAAGGCCGCTGTGCCAGAAATAGCTATTCCGGGCTGGCACCACCCTTGAACTAAAACAGTTGATCTATCTCCTAATCTGTAAAAGCACATTTTACAAAATCAGACTCAGGATGTAATGGGTTAAGACAGACACTCAGACTGAGACAACGCCCACAGTTGGCCGAAAACCGTACTTTCCGGACTTTCAAAATGTCTTACAGGGGCCGTGTGTGTGTGGGGGTGGGGGTGGGGTGGGGGGGGGAGGAGTGGGGAAGGGGGGTGGGAGGGGGAGTGGGGAAGGGGGGTTGGGCGTGGAGGGGAGGGGGGAGGGGGCAGTTCAGCGACTAAGTCATAGCCAGCGACTCATCGCAAGTTGGAGCACAGCTGTTAAATCTCACCCGAGTGAGGCACGCAGCTAAAACCTAACCATGCCATATACCCTGACACTGTTGGAGTAGGCAGTCTGAGAACAGCCCCTCCCATTTGGCCAGAGGGCATACAGCAAACGTAGGAAGGGTCATGCACTCGTGGCGTTATCTATGCATGTTAATGTAACAGAGAAGCAGAGTTCGCCATTGATGTGTGATGTGAGTGGTACTGACAGTTCGTAATCACAGTCTATAGAAGAGCGTCCCCCTTCCTGGTTATCTACATAAATAACGAAAAGTATAAGCAGGATTTCAAGGGCTTAAGGAAATATTTAGAAGTAAATGTACTGCCATTTACGTCTGTATTCCTGACGCTGAAATATGCCGACGGCGGTTTCAAATACACTTGTCTGTTAAATCTCAAGACCCATGTACCGTTATGTTTCACAACTGCACAACCTTTTAGTCTGAAACATCGTACTGAACAATGAATTCCAAGGTCTCCATGTAAATCAAAGATTGTATGAAAGTCATAGTTAGCATTTAAATTTTGCTGTCGTATGGATTAAATCGTAGGTTGCTATGTTTTGTCATTGATTGTTGTTTTTCTGGTGTGCAACAAACTCAAGTTTTCACTTTAAACGGTCCATTGCTGACCATTTCGTGATCCGTGCCGGAGAGTGATCACGTGGTGATTATTGAACCGCTGGGAGCGAAAGCCCGCACAGTCTTCGTCCACTTACCTGCCGGCCTCACTGACCTCGTAATTATTTATCACTTCGTACCGGCTGTGTCTTCAATCCAAACTTCGCTGGGACAACCGTAAGTTTGAATTTTTTAGTATTTAAAAGGTCTCGCTTATGTAGTGGTCTTGATGCTTTTGTTGTTTTGATTGCATGCTTATTTCACGCTTTTCTTGCAATTCCCTGCCATAACGTTGCATACTGTGGTAAATCATGGGAATCTGTGATGCTCTACAATAATGTTCTTATGTTGTTTTGTTATTGTTGGATTTTTCTTTTTAATTTAGTTGATGCTTCAGCGTTTGTTGTTATATGAAGGTTGCTAAATGATACTGTTTGTATGAAGTAAAATGTTACCCACAATTTCTAATAATGTACTCACTACGCTTTCAACTATTGTCTTATCTGCAAAAGGGATTGTGTACTTCACTCATTTGCACACTGCACACGTCACGTTATTTCTTCACTGAGTTCTAATGCAGGTATTTTGCAATTTGTGTGTGTGCAAAAATCACAATTCAGTTTTTAAATATCTGAATGATTTTTACAAAGTCAAAAAAGTATTTAATGACTTTATAAAATTGTTATATTTGTCATACCAAAAGTATCTGTGATACCAAGCCCTCTTCTTCTCTTTTTTTTTCAGGGCATCATAACGTGCTTCGATGTCTTTAAAGAGCTTACCAACTATTTCACACCTTAACGTCTACGAAGATGGAGATCGTGTTTGGCTTTCGTTTGAGGAATTTTTACAGTTTCTTAGAGATAACATAAAAAAAATCGGACACTGCCACAAATTTAATAAGAAGAGACAATCTTGTTTGAAAATTCAAGAAAGCGTCAGAATTCAGAGATGGCGTGGGTCTGGAATGCAAGAAAATAACTGTGGAGGCAGCTTTGAAATTTATTTTCAATAATTCTGAGGCACTCGCAATTTGCAGCATAATTGCCAGGGAGGTGAGGAACTGCATTCTGAACCCGGCAGCTGCATCAGTGCCCCCCGAAGTGTTGTCTGGTGTGAAAACGATCAAAGATCTATATGACACTATCGCTGCCAGTTCTTTGCATGACAAGAAACTCAACGATTTTTTTTTCTCTGCACTCCACAACAGATATATCAGAGCTGAAGACAATAAACACAAACTACAAAGAGTGCTTTTCGTCCTTACAATGGGAAAAGATCGCGCTGTTTGAGTTTGCTGTGCCTCTTCGATCCATCTTCAGTGCAGACGGCTACCAGTCATCCATTCTTTTGCAGTCTGTCCAGCAAAGAAAAGGCGAGGCTGAGATGGCGCAGCTGGACTGGCTGGTTGATGTTCTGCCAGACCTCAGACCAAGAGAGAGCATCATTTCTTTAGTGACCTCTGCAGACATAGACGCTGTTCCAATTCATCTCTTTGTCGTCAGCAACAGGTGGCCAAGGAAATCGGATGGTTCATTCATACACCCTGTTCATGTCGTGCTACAGAAGACCAAGGGACTTTACGACACCTACAACATCACGGGTATCGTTGAAACACTAGAAAAGAAATATGGAAAAGACGCTGGGATGAAGGTTGCCATAACCTTGTGCATGGGTGGTAATGATTTCCTGCCGAAATTTTTCAATATTTCTCATGCAAAACTACTACAAACTGTCTTATCCCAGGGATACTATCACACATTGTTCCCCTTTGTGGCAGATGGCGAAAAAGGCTATTACACAGGTGGATCCGTCGACAAAGAAAGGTACTTGGAGTTGATGAAAACCTTATACTGTCCGCCGCGCTGCAACCCCTCTCAACTGTCAGTTGAGTCGGTCAGACAGTACAGTATAAAGGACCCCAAAAAGTCTACCTTCAATAACGAACAATTGTGGATGCCACCAGTGCCAGTGTTACATCTCATCGCAGATCTCATCGACCTACAGATCGCATATCTGTTCACTGCCGGCGAACACGCCTCTAGTTTGCCAGATTTCCTGTCTTCTGGATGCCTTGTCAAACGAGCTGATGGCCAAGTAGACTACAACTTTGACTCCGAAATGAGAGTTGAAGACAAGCAGGACCTTCTTCAAATTCCAGAAGCTGTCCTTCAGGGCTTGATTCTTCGGGCCAGCAGACAAGGATCGAAACGCCGAATGCAAGACACCCCACAAAAAGGCGAGCGTCGAAAGATAAAGCCAGTGACATCTACTCCAAAGGTACTCTATCACTGCTTAATTTTGTACCAAGAGTTGCGAATAAAATACTTATTATACGTGTATACGACGAAACAATAACACGAGAAAGTGTCACGTCAGCCAGAAAGACAACGTGTACATTACACTAGACTAGCAAACACAGAAATATGGGTATATTTTGTGGAAAAGGACATATTAAACCGGTTGTAATCGTAATGGCAATGAAGAATTGTCAAAGTTGGAACATTATAAAAATAGTGTGCCTTCAATCGTTACGGTTCCAAAAGGTTTATTCTAACGTCGATTGAGCCGTGACAGTTATTGTAGCTTGTACATGATCATACAAGAAGATTTTATTCGAGCTAATGACTGCCTTTGTTCTTATGTTTGAACTTTTATAATTGCAGAAACAGTAACAAGTAGAACAGATGGAGCTGTCAGGAGACAGGGAGTTCTTCAGACGCAACATTGAACTATGGACTTTTGTGAATATAACACTGAAGATACTGAATTAGTAACAAACGTTGCACTCATACACCGATATGGCGGTCACCTTTCATCATAACCTTGGACCGAAGCACTCAAGACATTTTGAAACTGCTGTTCATAGTTGGGTTAAAGTGTTAGTTATGTATTAATGCGTTAGTTCATGTATTGGTTTTCTTACTTCTTTCTCGGCGGTTTTATTGCGCTACCATAGTGCGTCGGATCCACAGCGGTTTGTGTCGGGCATTATGTCATATTATCGGCACATAACAACGATGTACATCAACATTGTATTGTATTGTGCTCCCGCTTATGCTATAAAGTCGCTAGGTGTGAACTTTGTGATGAAGGGGTTACCGCCCAAATGACGCTAATGCCGGAAAGTTTAAGTTATTATTACTACTAATTGGTCATAGTCGTGCCCGCTTTTCAAGGAATTGATACCAGATATAATAGTGTTGATATTTGCTGTAATTTCACGACATGTCGCATTGAAAAGTATTGCAACTTGAAATGGTTTCTTTAACATAATAATTATGCTGTAGACCGCTGGTGCTCATGCACGATACTTTAAGCACGCTTACTTGTGTGAGTGTGTGCGTGTGTACTTTCATTAACGTCATTGGAAAGCATGATCAAGTACTCTGATCAGTTTTATATATCAAAGAACAAACTGTGTGCACGGCGAGGTTTTCGTTTTTTGGCTGGAGAGGACCGATCGCCGGGTTGGTTGGTCTCTCTTCAACTCTAATGCTCTACAGCAATACTAAAGTGTGGAACACAGCTGCATATTTCAAGATGCAATTACTGTGAAATAAACTGAACCCTCATGAGAACTACTCTGGTGCCTCGTTCATATCAGAAAGCTTTGCTGCAGACGCAGATTCACCAGCAATGATTCTCTCACTATAGTGAGCACAGCTGTAAATCCTGGCACAAATGTAACAAACGCCTCCTCTATAAATTAATTATCTGCTTATGAGAATCTATGCTGTTTAAATGCGGAAGGTGGTGGCTGCCCGGTACTAGCACGCCTTAGTTTACTGATTAAACTCGACGGGCTTGCGGCTGGTGTTTATGTTAGCTGTCAACGTGTTGCGGAGACGCGTGTAGGGGAGGAGGGGATGCGTTTCCCCACTCATCCAGCTGCAGTACTTTGTCGCTAGACTGTATGGGACAGTTGAGACAGACACTCAAAAACAACACCCAAAGTGGACATCTTGCTTTCGGCGGACTTTCAAAATATCTGACAAGGGTGGAGTGTGTGTGTGTGTGTGTGTGTGTGTGTGTGTGTGTGTGTGTGTGTGTGTGTGTGTGTGTCTGTGTGTGTGTGTGTTTGTGTGTGCGTGAGTGCGTACGTGCGTGCGTGTGCACGTGCGTGCTTGTGCGCGGTGCGTGCTGGCGTGCGTGTGTGTGTGTCTGTGTGTCTGTGTGTGTTTGTGCGTGCGTGAGTGCGTACGTGCGTGCGTGTGCACGTGCGTGCTTGTGCGCGGTGCGTGCTGGCGTGTGTGTGCGTGCGTATGTGAGCATGCGCGCGAGCGTTAGTGCGTGCGCGCGCGTGTGTGTGTGTGTGTGTGTGTGTGTGTGTGTGTGTGTGTGTGTGTGATTACTTTGAATGTTTGTTTGTTATTCAAGTTTGTTTTATGGTTGTTTTCTAGTAGTATTTCATATTTGATCGTATGATAGCCCGCTCAAACTGACTTGTTTGCTGATCAACACATTTCTGACCCAGTGCCCAAAGGCGGGGCCGACGTCGGACGCCCGCGTTGGCCCGACGAGGGCCCTATGGCCTTTTTGCGCATTGGGTGAATGCATCTCAGTGGACGGAGAGTCAGTCATTGCATCGGGCGATGTTTTTTGTTCTTTTGTTCAGGTTTGCGGATTGTCCGTCAGACACGCTCAGCCAGACTGGGCGGGTTCAGCGACTGGCACAGGGAGTGGTCATTGATATTTACTGACGAGCAAAAGAAATGCGACATTTTATACAACTGTGCAGACTTATGATATGCATCTCAGTAACTCTCAAAGTAGGCGCTTACTTTCGAAGCTATGGACTACATCGCTATGCAAGCAGCCCCATCTGGATTGACATTCTGGAATCCAGGGCAGTGACTCGTAGCGGAGCGGACGCTCTGGCAATACTGACACTGTATCAGACAGGCCATGCAGCGGCCGGGAACAGGATTTTCATTTTTTTCCCTCCACCACAATGGAGTGTGTGTGTGTGCCAGTGTGTGTGTGGTTGCGGGGCCGGAGGGCGGACTTCCCAAAACTCACTCTCTCACTCCGGCCCCGATCCGCCCCTGCTGGTACTGAGCGCAACATGACTGCAGTTGACGGCACGGTTCTAGTTTACTGAGAGGCATAATGAAACCATTCATTTATTCGACTGCGACTGATATGATTGAAACATAAAATATATTGAAATAGTGTTTTTCGACCAGCGTGATGTGCGACGCATTTCCCAATGCGCAAAAGGCCATCAGGCCGACGTCGGCCCGATGGCCTTTGCTCACTGGTTTGCACCAACTGCGACACCCTTAACAACCCCACTATCATTGATAATAATAAACATATGACCGTTACTTCCTGAAAGAGTGACACATCATGTCAGTCCACACACACACACACACACACACACACACACACACACACACACACACACACACACACACCACAAACGCGGACGTAGTGTATTTTATACCATAGACCAATTATACATAAGTCACGTCAGCTTCACAAGTTAGCCGGCGACTCATTGTTTTTTCACTGAGTCTGCGTTTGGCGGTACACAAAAAGCTCCCTCCGCAAGAGGTCTAGACTGATCATTAGTCCTCATATGCCTTCGCAAATTGCGGGGGCTTATGAGGATCCGTGCTGCCTCTTCCACTCGCCCGGGCGGGGGCTCATGAGGATATGTCTCTTGCAAACCCAGCGTGCCGGTTTCACGCCGTCCACTTTGGATCCCATTCAGAGTCTGGCGTTGGCCGGACTGAGTCACGTGACTGAAGTATCGGTCAGTGTGTCGTGGGTCAGTTCATCTAGACGCGCAATCACAGCGTGGCGACTAGTGGCAGAGAGGGGGTTAACAGCATGCGACAGTGACTGTATCAGATCAATTGAATGGGGGCGGCCACGCTGGATAGAAGGAGCTGGAAGACTGACGTAACTTAGTAAATATACTTTCGTCATGCGGCCTCAGCCGGGCTGTGCCGCGGTGGAGTGTATTTTGTCACTCAAGTCATGGTATGGTGCCGCTGAGACACCATGAAACCAAGTCCAGTCTATAGGCGATTCATCGCTTGAAAAAGGATAGTCGGAAGTGTGCCTTGAAAAAAAAAAATCAGCTGACTCGTTTCGCAGCCCCCCCCCCCCCCTGGCCTCTGTGTGTGTGTGTGTGTGTGTGTGTGTGTGTGTGTGTGTGTGTGTGTGTGTGTGTGTGTGTGTGTATAATAATAATAATAATGAGTACTTGTATAGCGCCTAACCTCAGATTAGAGCTCTAGGCGCTTAACAAAAACTAATGTACAAAAAATAACTAATTACAAAAATGGAATTAACAAAAAGTACAAAAACAAAATACAACGCACTCTGTAAACAAGCTATAAAGTCACCATTCAAAAGTGCTACGCTCATGGACTCATACTGGCATTCACACACACACCCACACACACACTACTTCTATAAATAGATAGAGATGACTTTAACATGACAGGTGTGTGACAAAGTCATTTGTAGCTGACAGAAAACATATGGGTCTTTAGGGCACGCTTGAATGCCTCTCTCGAATCCACGTATCTCAGTTCGCGTGGGAGATCATTCCAAACAACTGGGCTCTGGTATCTGAATGACCTCTCACCAAACGACTTTGTTTTGACAAGAGGGATACGTAAAACTCGAGAGTCGGCAGCAGAGCGCAAATTCTGTCTCAAGGGCGTATACAGCTGGAGAAGAGAGGCAAGGTAGTGTGGGCAGGAACAGGTAATACAACTGTGAGTCATGCATGAAATTTTGTACTGAATCCTAGCCGTTACAGGTAACCAGTGTAGGGCAGACAGATGGGGTGTGATATGATCTGATCTAGGGACTCTAAGAATCAACCTAGCAGCTGAGTTTTGAATTTTCTGGAGTTTGCCAATCAGACACTGGGAACAGCCAGCCAAAAGAGCATTGCAATAGTCTAATTTAGACAAAACAAAAGCGCAGACAAGTACTTTAGTTGCTTCAGGTGTCAGATAGTGGCGGACTGAAGCAATACGTCGCAGTTCAGTATAGGCGGATCTGCAAACGTTGTTCACATGAAGGCGCATGGACAGGCTACTATCAAGTGTGACACCCAGATTTTTTACATGGGGGGAGAAGGGGACAGTGGCACCACAGATTTGTAATGACGGGGGGAGTGTCAGCGTCTTCGTCAACCTCGGGGAAGCAATTATCATGGCCTCAGTTTTTCCGTCATTCAACTGTAATTTGTTTGAAGTCATCCACATCTTAGTATCCAAGACGCACTCCTGAAGGATCTCGATTGTGTCCATAATCTGATCAGGTGAACATGAGTCATGGAGTTGAGTATCATCTGCAAATGCATGATGTGATATAGAGAAACGGTTAAAGACACTGGCCAGTGGCTGAACATACAGGGTAAAGAGGACTGGTCCAAGAACTGAACCTTGTGGGACGCCAAAGCGCACGGTGGATGGGCTGGATAGTTTATCATTAACAACTATGCACTGAGTTCTGTCAGTCAGATATGATCTAAACCACGATAAAGCAGTTTCATGAATGCCATACACAGAATAGAGACCTTGTAGCAAAATGTCATGGTCAATCGTATCAAAGGCAGCAGATAGGTCTAACAGTGCGAGAACAGATACTTTGCCATCATCAAGAGCCTCGAGGAGGTCATTAAGAATTTTTGCAAGCGGTTTCAGTGGAATGACCTGCACGGTAAGCAGACTGATTGGGACTAAGAAGTGTGTGTGTGTGTCAGTGTGTGTGTGTGTGTGTGTGTGTGTGTGTGTCAAAGAGAGAGAGAGAGAGAGAGAGAGAGAGAGAGAGAGAGAGAGAGAGAGAGAGAGAGAGAGAGAGAGAGACCGACTGAGACAGAGAGAGAGAGATGGAGCCAAAATATATTGAACGCACAAGCAAGCACCCCCACCCCCCGAAACACACCCGGCACACACTGACACACGCTGACTAACAAAAGCAGACACCCAGAGGTAGGGAAAACACGCAGGGACGGACAGCGGACAGAAAAACCATGATGGAAAGCATACGTTATAAGTCAGTCAGAAAATAGAGGATGTAAGTCAGAAAACAGACGTTATAAGTCAGAAAACAGACGTTATAAGTCAGAAAATAGATGATGTAAGTCAGAAAAACAGACGTTATAAGTCAGAAGACAGACGTTATATGTCAGAAAACAGACGATGTAAGTCAAGTCAGAACTAAACAGACATAATAAGTCAGAAAATAGACGATGTAAATCATTGCTCAGTGGGATAATACTCTCCCCAGAAGAAAACCGGCAGTGTTCAGCATAAGGGAAGTAAGTACGCTAATTAATACTGTGTTCCACATTATGTACAGAGTTACTCCTCTGACACTGAAGCCGTTTAGTCAGTGTCCTCGTCACAAAGTGCTGCCAGTGTCCACGCGGACTGCCGCAGACTGCTATGAACGGCGCCAGTCCTTTGGCATCAACTGTTATTTATTTATTTATTAAATGTGTGTGTCTCCATTCACAAGTTATATAATATGGTTCATTACCAAGGGTTGCTTCCCTTGAACTGGAAATTGCTGAATGTCATTGGCGCCACAACGGCGCCTACACTAGTATGTATAATGACCATAGTGTGAAGAAGAGTTATGTCCTTTTCAAATGTGTGTCCTACGGAAGAGCTGTGGGGTGGATGGGGGGGGGGGGTAAGAAGAGGCGAGGGGTGGGGTGGGGGGGGGGGGGTGCAGAACAAACGCAGACCGGCACATGACACTGACTCGAAAATTAACTGAACATTGTGCATTGCAGGATGGGTAGGAGGGGTATGTGCAAACTTCATTATCCCCTCTCGCCCCCCCCCCCCCCCCCAACACTCTTCCCATGGTTTAAATAGTTTTTTGCTTTGCAAAATGCACGAAAGGATATATAACATTTCCATCAGATCAAAACAAGCCACAGGCTTATCGAATGATCTGGACTGACACTGAATTAATTACAATGATTTGTATAGTTTACATGGCGGTGGTTAGCAGATTTTAAATACAATGCAAGTAAGTAAATCAATATATGTACCCACTCCATAAGTTTTTCCTTCTTTGACACATGTATTGATATATATTGTATAACCAGCAAATTAATATTCCTGAATTTGTTTGATATCAGTTCTTCCCTTCCCAAAATCCCTTGCGCGCCAAGATTCGATCTTGATGATACGTGCATTTTTCAAAACGGAAACGCGAAATATTTTCATACGGCGACATTAACAAGCTTCTTATATGTAGTAGTAATGAAATACTTCTTAGTGTGTACGAGCGCTCGAAATTTACATCCTATACACAAACACCAAAGAAGAACAGACGACTGGAAACGTGCGAGTCGCGGCTGGACCGACTAGTGAAATTGACGAGATGTCAGCTGGCGATATCGACAACCTGGGAAAAGAACTAGATAAACAAACCTGATGGCATTTTCCGCAACTATGCGTGATCTAGTAACAAATAAAATTTACTCAGTAACACACACGGTTATATAAAGCACTCAGTGGATGTGCTCATTGAGTCAGCCGACGAAATCTACGCGCTGAGTCGACACTGATATGCAGTCAGTCGTCTGCCATTCATGTGTTTTGTCTGAACACCGCAATCAGACGCAAAATGAATGTTTTCTTTTTGTTTGTTTTGGACTGGGTACATACATTATATTGTGCAACATTTTGCTTGATATGTACTAATGGTCAAAACTTAAGGGCCACCCCACGTTATTGTGTCATTGTTTATCGTCGCAAGTACGCTAATAAAATACAATGTTCTTTCTATCCAAATGGGTTAAAAGTTGACCTTAGACTGTACAGGGAACAATAGACAACAATTCATCAATTTCCACGAACGTGTCAAATGCACGTGAAACATTGTCAGTGTTTGTGAAAAGCTGTCCGATATTGGCAAGCGTACCAAAGGCAGGCAGGTGGGAACTAAAACTCGGTCAAAGTCGTGATGCACGTGCTAAAGGGGTCATTCGTGAACACTGAGCACTTCTGTTTCGCAACAAAAACCGGTACAGTAGGGGCATAATTGTCACTTTCCTAACCATGCCACCACGACGAAGCCTAACGCCAGTAGATCAACGCCGGGCGCTAGCATGGCTGCAGGATGGAATTTCCGGACGAGAAGTTGGGAGACGTCTTGGGGTGTCACATTCAGTGATCCAGAGGCTGCTGGCACGATTCCAAGAAACTGGAAGGGCAGGAACGACGACCCTGCTCAGGATGCCCGCACCGGCTGCACCAGCAGAAGGGAGGACAGATACCTCTGTGTGGCGGCTCTGCTCGACCGAACTGTCACGTCAACCACTCTGCGACGTCAACTGATGCAAGCTGCAAACGTTAACGTCAGCAGAGGCACAGTCTGCCAACGTCCGCGCGAAATTGGCCTGGCTTTATGTAGAGCAGCAGTGAGAATACCCATCACTCCAGCTCATCGCAGAGCCGGGGTTGTATGGTGTTGTCAACATGTGAGGTGGAACAGACTCCAGTGGACTCAGGTTCTGTTTACTGATGAGTCACGGTTTACTGTGTCATTCAACGACGGCAGGGTGAAGGTCTGGAGACGCCAGTGCGAGCGATTCACAGATGGATGCGTCCGAGAGGTGGATCGCTACGGAGGAGGCTCAGTCATGGTCTGGGCAGGCTTCAGTAGGGAAGGCAGGACCCTCCTCCACGTCATCCGAGGCACCCTGACTGGACTGCGCTTTCGGGACGAGATTGTGCAGCCCCTCATCCAGCTAGCTCTCCAAGCCATAGGCGACAATGCTGTTCTGCAGGACGACAACGCTCGACCTCATCGCGCCCGTGTGGTGGATGAGTACTTTGAGCAACGGGGCATCACGAGGATGCAGTGGCCAGCTCGTTCACCTGATCTAGGTTCCCATCGAGCACCTCTGGGACGTGCTGGGGCAACGTGTAGTCAGCAACCACCCCCCACCTCAAGGCGTCCCCCCCGCTGACTCAGTTCCTGCATCAAGAGTGGGAAGCGATCCCACAACATCTTCTCTGACATGCCCTGGTGAACTCCATGCGCCAACGCTACATGGAATGCTTGACTCCAAACGGTGGGAACACTCGCCACTGACTGGACCAGTCTTGTGTGACTTTTCAAATGAGGGGTGGGTGAACATTCTAACGTACTGCTGTTGTTACAATTGCTTGATTTACTCAAAACTTAAATGAAATTGTTACTGAATAAATTAGCAAAGTACTGACTCCAAGTATTGTTACATTATTTGTGTGATGTTGTCGGCGCGTCTGCGATAAAAGGTGACCCTTAAGTTTTGACCATTAGTATAGTGCCGATAACCGACAGATGTGATTACTTGACCCGAATAAAATGCCCTAGTCTTACGACTCGGGACATTTTGATTCGGCTCTGGTAATCACATCTGCCTGCAATCGGCACTATATCAAGCAAAATGTTGCTCTCTCTCTCTCTCTCTCTCTCTCTCTCTCTCTCTCTCTCTCTCTCTCTCTTATATATATATATATATATATATATATATATATATATATATATATATATATATATATATATATATATATATATATATATATATATAAACACACACACACCAACAAACATACCATGCACCTCAGTGTCAAGTATCGACTGAAGCAGGGCATTAACTATAGTTGTTGACAGATTAATTTTGAATTTCAGCAGCAAACCGCGTCATTTTCACGAGAAATCGGTAAATATGTCAAGGTAATTATACGGAAAGTATTTGATTTCTTAGTCTCGTCACTGACGGCATCATGTGTATGCAACATCTGGGCCAGCATATTATAATACTGAGGCCAAATGAGATTAGTCCTGCGCAAGCCACTAAGCAAGGTGCTACGCTAAAGCGGAACGCCTTGCTTAGTGGCATACGTAGGATTAAGCTCACTCATGCGTATGACCCCTGTCGATAATTAATAATATATATAGTATAATATATATATATATATATATATATATATATATAACTATATATGTCTAAGGTCAAAGCACTCACGTGCACTGTTATTTCATCTGCATGAAAATGCTTTAGGAATGACTTTACGTTCCCTGTCCATCACTAGACACAAGATCTCCTAATATTCGTTATCATCGTTTAAAGTACGCAACTGACAAGTATGCTTTCGAATTTTTGTGTTTAGACAAGACAGTCTTTCTGCCTCTCAACTCATTCTACCCAGACCACCCATCAAGATAGATCGACCATGATAGTTCAAGGGTGATGCCGAATAGCTTGGCCTATGGGCCAAGCTATTCTGGCATCACCCTTGAACTGTGATGGTCGATCGTGTCCTGCACTGCAATGCAGTCTTCAGAGGACAACGGCAAAATTTGGGGATTTCGGTGTTGGGGTAGAATGAGTTAAACCAAGTGCATGTTTGAAGGGTTACAAACGGCCACGGATTTGTAAAGACCAGCCATTTTCGCGTGGAACAGTCAACCTGAGACTGATCTGCGCTAGCGTGTTTTGATTATACACTGTCACACAAAATATAGCCTCATGCCATAACATTTATTCTTAAAAATCTGTTAGTCATTAGCACTGAGAATAAATAAAACCCATGCAGGGGCGCAAATGACATTTTCTTCAAGTTAGTATTGCCATCGTTCTGTTAATGCTTTCTGCATCCCTTCGTGAGATGGCCTTAGTCGCCTGCTCGACGTTAAAGCCAAAGAACTAACTAGCTTTCTGCATCCATAATTAAACAGCCAAGCTCTGAGTTTTCAGCTAGCCATTTCTAAACGACTGAAGAAGAAATTTACTATAATTTATGTATCCTGAAACATTACCGACATGATTTTCCCCCACTGTGATTCGTTCATTTTCATCGCCGTTTCATGAAAACATGATCTTCAAAGGATCGACTTTTCATTTTATTTCATGGCCTGTATTTTGCTGTACGTGTGAGTCCTTAACCCATTTAGCTTCAACGCCCTACAGCATGAGAGGGATTGATCATGATAAATCGAGGGTAGTGCCAGATGAGCTTGGCGCCTTCATCTGGCACTATCCTTGAATAATCATGCTCAATCCATCTCCCACGACTGATGCATAGTTGTTAGATGCCACCTCAAAATGAATGCGGCATGGGTAAATGGTTAAAGCGTCGATGACGACTACTCGCGAGGACTGCGAGCACATCCGGACTGTGGAACCACACGTGAGGAGAAAAGCCCACCCACGTAGGCGCTCATGAAGATTTCATGGAGCTGAACTGTGTAGGCGTCGAGAGGACGAGAGTGGTTTTAACTGGTGCTGGTCTGTGATTTTGGACCTTACAACTTGACAGTCGTTAGGTCCAAAATCACATACTAGCACCGGTGTGTGTGTGTGTGTGTGTGCGCGCGCGCAATATGAACTTCCTTTCGTTCTTTTCTTTTTCATGGTTAGATGATCCAGTAGTTGGCAATACGTGTGTTTGTGTGTCTGTATGCATGTTCGGAAGGGAGGGGGGGGGGGGGGGGGGGGTTTGCGCGCGCTCAGTGGTGTAAACTTCCTTTCCTTGCTATGCTCTTTTTCACGGGTAGACAGTATAGTACTTAGCAACGGCAGGTGCAAAACAGCCTACATCAACCTTAACCCCATGCGCAGAATGCCATCGGGCCGACGTCATGGCCTTTTGCGCATTGGGTTACGTTCTCTAGTTTTAAAGTACTGCGGGCAAACCATCATCGACTCACTCTATCTCCCTCTTCACCCGCTCCTCAAACGCACACACACACACACGGACACACAAAGCAAAGACCAACACACTGCGATGCATTTCAGTAGTTTATTACTCTCAATTGTTTTTTATTAGAAAAATATGAAAGACTTTGGTCTACTACAAGTGGCCAACCAGTCACTAGTCCCAGTGCGTGCTCAATTTCCCCAACGATAGCAAAACATCTTCGGCCCCACGATGGCCGCAGTGGGCCCGCGCACGGCCGTACGCGGGCCCACTGCGGCCGTCGTGGGCCCGAGAACCTTTGGTTATTAATGGGCTGCTGTCAGTGACTTGGCGAGTGCGTTCATGCTTCTTCGCCGGCGTGTATGTCGGTGTGGCTAATCTTGATTTCTGTGCTGGTCTGTGATTTTGGACCTGACGGCTGGGAGACCAGTACACACTCAGCTTTTAAAAAAAAATTTTAGCCCTTGCACGCTGAAGCCAACTGGGCAGTTCAGAGGTTGCACACATACACGTAATATCAAGTAACCGATTCACTTCCTGCGCCAACTGTAAACTTTCAGGTGGTCCGTGTCAATGGATCTTTTTGCTAAGCACTACTATACGAGTTGCGGGAGACGTCTGCACCATCATATCTCTGATGGTCTCGGTAAAAAAAATAGAAGCTTGCAAAACGTCAACACACAAGAATCAATCAACTTCTAGTGTAGTGACTGATTAGCTGTACGTATTTCCATGCATGCAGCCAAACATATATCATCGTAGAGAACGATCATGGTCGAGCCATCTGTCGCAACTTGCGCTGGAAGTGAAGACGGCAAATTCGCTCGTTACAGTTCGTAAAACACCGGTTACCTTTTTCGAACCACTGCCCGTGATGCGTAGCGGGTCGAGGGAGGTAAGCAGTGTTAGTTCATACACAAGGAAAAAAACAACAACAAACAAACAAACAAACAAAACAAACAAACAAACAAAAAAACAACCCATACTGAGAGTCCATGACACGGAGTAGCCACAAAATTCAAACATTGGATCCACACCATCCTGCCCACGGAGATTCATCATATACATCAGGAACTGAACAGTCAAATCACTAGAATCACTGCTGTACATAATAACACTCTTCTATTTAGTATAAGTTTCACCATAACACGTCTTCAAAATCTGAGTGACCAGTGTATGAGGTGACCACAAATTGCGTTTTTCTACTCCTGGGGTCAAATGGGGTGAACTCCTGGGGTGAACTTGTGCCTCACGTAAGCCACCATGCAAGGTGCTCCATTACAGCGGAGCACCTTGCGTGGTGACTTTCGTAGGGTACATGGACACTCCTGTCACCGAGCCCTGGTGCAAAACTTTACATATGGCAAGATGACAGCCGTCATCAAGAAATGTGTAGTATCATGTCCTCCACGACACCACAGTGCGCGTGACAAGGCTTTCACTTCAAGGGTCAAATGACTCAGCTCTCAGTCGTCTGCTCAGCACTGCATATAAATCACTTGACACTGGGAGCAAAAGACTTCAAGGTACTGATGTAAACTGGGTACAGGAAAGTACAAAAAAAAAGAAGAAAAAAAAAAAAAAAAGAAAAAAAAAAAAAAAAGATGTCATACCGCCATCCATACCAGAGAAAAATCCAAAGTACAACGAGAAAATGTGTCATTCGTTGACATAAAATAATGTTGCTTGCGATTTTTAACCACAAAACAAACAAAACAAAAAAAAAAAAAGGCCACTACAGGACAACGTATAAAAAAGAAGACAATGATACATGCACAATGTAGTTACTTACTAATACAAATTAGTTACAAAAGTATAAACTGAAAAACAAAACGAAGTCTACACAAATGTGCACTTTCACGGTATCACAAATACACTTAACCACAATCATCATATTGCAGCACAGATTCATTGATTGACAGGCCCCTGCCATCTGCAAGAGGCATAGATTCTCATGTGCCCCTTCAGCTGCAGGGGCAAATGAGAATCCATGCCTCTTGCCATCAGGGATTACCTCATTTACGTCTATGTATTTCAAAGACTGTTTAAAGTAGATTCTTGTAATCAATCAAAGAAAAACAAATGGCTATGATACTAAATATACAAGCATCAGGCAAGTCTGATATGGGAACGAACAAAATGCATTTTTGGTCAATGGAATGATGAAAAAGGCATGCTTTTCCCCATCCACACAATATTTGATAGACATCTACGTCAACATCTCAGAAAACAAAACGCAATACATCAACTGCCAGCACATTCATTTCAAAATTACAAATTGTACACTATTTGCCGCCTGCCTTGCAACAACATTAACATAGGCTTTGAACTGTTTAATCCTTACCGTCTAGAATACACCAGTGTGTGAAATAAGTTTGACTAAAACAGTTCAAGGGCAGTGCCAGAATAGCTTGGCGCCAAGCTGTTCTGGCACTACCCTTGAACTAAAGCCATTGGTCTATATCCTTATCTGTAAATACTATAATGTAGCTTGCATATGGCAGTGTACAAATTGGAAGCTTTTAGCCTCAGTATGATATGGGATAAAACTCCTTTTCAACTGCTAAAAATGTTCAAACTTGATAAAAAAAATCTGAAGCGAAAAGACCGATGAAAACTTGAAATTTGTGGGTATGCTGCACTTCCTGCATTTCCCTATTGTGGAAACCCGCAATATGAACATAACTATTCAGAAATAAACTTTATCATCACCCCATTTTGTACAAGTATGGTGGTTTTATAAACTGAATACAAACTGTCATTTTGTAATGATCCAATCTGTACTTTTCAAAATAAAACCCACTACAGTCAGAATAACCCTAGACTTCAAGTGAAGTGTGCCAAAGACGCCACTGAATTAGACCCCAAACAGAAGAGTAGTGTGGCAAAAAAATGTTGCTCAATCTTACGTGCGTGTCTTCCTTTTCAAACAAACGCACAACTTCCACACACATTAAATTCATCTCCACACGAACACCACAAATATGTGGGTCTGTGTCGTGCATTCACATTTTAAAACATATACCATAATATGAATGCATTCTGTCACAGATACCAGCGTCTGACTACAGTTCCAAAGCATATATTATTATCACAAAGTACAAATCTGACATGATCTGATGCTCGGCTCGAAACTGCCTTAACCCTGCTAAAATATTTCGCGAGTTAAATCCCCATAAATCTTACAAAGGTTTTGTTGGTGTTATCTAAAGAGTGTGGGAGTCAACTCTCTTTCACACACACACACTGACCGCGCAGCGCAGAAGCACAGTCCACATTCTAGAGCAACTTTGCCTGAATTTTTTTGTGAACAGTGTCAGCCTTCTCTCAGAGATCATTCCTCAACCCGGAGCTACAGTATTTATCAGCAAGAGGCATCGATTCTCATGAGCTCCTGCGGCAGCAGGAGCTCATGAAAATCTATGCCTCTTGTAGGCGGAGGGTTTGTGTGCACGAATGTGAAGGCCACACCACACGGTTTTACAGCCGGCTGACCGGAATAATTGTGCAGGCGGCGCGAGCTAGCAAAATAACTACCAAAAAAGAAAAGCTGATGGGAACAACAGCGCAAAACTTTGGCAAAGGCCGATCTATATTTATTTGAAGCCTCGTGTCGAAGATAACATTAGCCCTTCGGTTGTCGGTTGCGCTTCTTGTCGCGAAGATTCATGGGGGAATCGTCGCGACAAAAAGCGTTACCAACAACCAAAGGGTTACATTTATTTCAAATAAGGAACATACATGTGTAGTGTACACTGATCTGTGCGTTTGAATAGTATGGTTCTAGCCCTATTCCGGAACCTGAAGTCACACAGTCTATCTATCACCCATGTATACACGTTGGAAGTAGTGCAACCCTACGTGCTGAGGCTGGAAAAAAGAATATCATAGAAATTAGCATAAAATATGCTGTAGAGATGTCGAGTCCACCTTCGCCAACAGAGTTTTCAAGTGGAGTTTACAAGGTGCCAAGAAATCCGAGTTTATCTTGCAGAAAGAAAAAAATATTAACACATGACACAGTTCCCTTTCTTGAATTTGTTTGAGAAGTTGGCTTCTAATGGGGCGTGAAGCGAATCAGACCCTTTCAGCTCAGGCCGGTAAAGTTCTGACTCAGCCCAACTCCGCCAGCTGACATAGTAAAGTCGGTCAGCCGCTAAATGATAAATAGCTAACACTATTGCAGCCAGAGCCACACATGTCGATATACAGGTCGCACACAGCTGACTGCCTACGTGGGCTCCTTTATTATTTTCGACTTAACCGCCGATTCACAGCTTGAGAGTCAACTGTGTGCCGCGCTGGTACTGATGTGGTTTTGGACCTTACGGCCCTCAGGACCGTAAGGTCCAAAATCACATACCAGCACACAAAGTGTTTAGCCCTGCGGCCGTCAACCCAGCTAACAAAAGCAGTTTCTATGTCATCCATTTCATTTGCTACTGAGAGGCGCAGTGCGTACGTGTGCGCGCGCGTGTGCACCAGTTTCTAGCATGATCTTTGTGTCCTCAGCAGAACCGTTCGCCAACTAGTAGCTCAAGTTATGGGCAGATGAAATTACGCGCTCTTGCGCATGCGCGGCATACACACTGACCTCTTTTTTTTCGTTATCTGATGCAATCGGGCACTGCCTGCACGCGCAGGCAAGGTCGTTTGACTCCACGTCACTTCTAGTCGCAGTACCGTTAGTAATATCTACCCCCTCCCCCCCCCGCTTACCGACAACCTCTTTGGCGTCACTGATGGACTCGCTGCACTGCAGTTTGTGCAGGAAAATCGGTCGAACTATCGGTTTTTGCACGCACGCTCACAAAACCTCTTTTAACCCCCTCGTGCAATAGTGCCACTACCAGGAAGGTAAATACACTAAGGGGTAAAACTTAATTGTTCACCCGTTCACGTTTTACATGAATGCACGAAAGAAGGATTGCACTAGCGACTGACTAGATCAAGTTCCTCTCTCTCTCTCTGTCTCTCTCGACTTTGCCATTTCTTTTGATCATATTAATTTATAATTAAATATTAAATTCTGAAACCATTACATAAAGTTCTCTTGTACAATCCCCCAAAATGCAAACTCCTACTTCTCGGATGTCCCCATACGAAAATAAACAAAGCTGCATTGATTGGGGGTTTATGAACGAAAAAACAAATTTGTAGAACGAGCCGGCTTTTTAAGGGGGAAGCAAATGAAACAAGATACTCGTGATTTGGTCTCCTAACAAAACAAATTCTGATACATAATCAAGAGTGACATTTCAAGCTGCAAACAACAGCACAACAAAACATTTTCCGCCGCATACTACACAATCATTGCGTTACAATGACAAGCACTATCGCCATTTTGAGATCTTTTCGTTTTAGGCAAGCTCGATTTCAATAGGAAATGGCTAAACACCAGACTCGCTTACCAAAACAGGATTCAAATAAGTATTTGCAATGACGAAATTATACATTCTATGCCACAGTTCCATTTGGCTGTTACAGTTACATTCCTGCAGGAATCACCGCGACAACTAAAGCGCTACGGACAGCCAAAATTCGGCTGTCCGTAGCGCTTTGGAGTTGTCGCGGTGGTTCCTGCAGGAATGATCGCCTCCCCCCCCCCCCCCCCCAAAAAAAAAAAAAAAAAAAAACCACAACAAAAAACAAAACAAAACAAAACAAAAAAAAAAAACCAGCCACGCTACCGACCACAGCCAGAAAGTTAACAGAAAATCCAAACCAAAAGTGTGACTGTCATTGTATAATGCGATAGAATAACCAACACAGAAAGAAAGAAACACGCTGTTGCGTTTCTTCTTGCTATTTCAAAGGGTGTTTCTTTCTTCCTTGGTCAATTCGTTTCTACTCACACAAAAATCAAAGACCTTTAGCGCCCTTGCAAGGAAGGTCTTTTCCCACAGCGAAAACAATTGCGACTTCATCATGCCATTTTTACAAAACGAACGATTGACCAAAGCTGAATTCACATTCAAGCCAAAACATCGTGTTGATCATTTCAAACATTGATTACACGAACATACACAAGTGTGCGGGGCAAAACGCAAGTCTTTTTACTTTCAGTGCCAACTGACTACACTATTACAGTCCTTTGTACGACTATAATTAGATAACTGATGACCCACTTAACGCAATTGGCGCTGAAAGCGAAAAGAACGCATGTGAACGTGCAGAAAACAGTAGGTTTGATTCTGGAACTTTAAGAAATATTTTGCGTACATTGTTTTTGAGGTAAACATGACATACCTTAGTGGCGCCCACGCAACAACGACAGAAAAATGGTCTAACTTTAATAATATAATGAGGTGATGGAATCAAGCCAATGTGCGTTGGACAGACTCTTGACAAAGAATCTACAATAACGAAGACATGCAGTGTCCCCAAATAAGGACAACTGTTCTAAAAGTATATAATTAAATACTACGTGGTATCATATGCATCATGTATAGAATCTTTTAATCAACTTTCACTGAACCTGCAGACACGGGGGCTCATGAGAATCTATGCCTATGGCTGTCAAAGAACGATGAGATATATTCATCTCGGTTACTCGGAAGGCGGTAGTCAGCAGATTTGAGCCTGTGAGTGAAGGTACACCGTTAACCTGTTCCATGCACGTGGACGCAGATAGCGTTTTGAAAACCATCGCAAAAGTAACGCCAAATCTCCACTTTTTGGTCTAAGCCGGAACATGGCTTCAAAGTGAGCATTTAGGCAAAAGGCGTAGATCTACGTCTCTTGCAGTTGGATCGCGTTCACTTTTCTCGGCAGTCAACGGGTTAAAGGCATTCTAGCCTCCCCCCCCCCCTCCCCACACACCATATAATTTTCATCCACGGCCATTTCGTCAGTCCTATCACCAAATTGCGAGTTCAAGCGGATTACACACCCCTTTGAGCATGCAGCCGCCGGCAACCGCAACAGTGGTTGCATGCTGAAGTGGGTTAATGTAACTTTAACCCATTTATCACTAAGGCCCCATTTCCCAAATTTTAGGCGTCATTCAACAACTGTGTACCAGCTTCAGGAGACGGATCGACTATAATAATTCAAGGGTTTGTGCCAGATTAACTTGGCGCCTGTTGGCGCCAAGGTAACCTGGCACTACTCTTGAATTATCATGGTCGATCCATCTCCTGCTGTAGGGCGCTGGGGTTAGATGGGTTAAGCCAGTCACGGAAAGATATTGTCCACCCAGAATAATATGATTTCTTGCATCATTGAAGGTTTTCAGCATTTACTCACAGCAGGCACGTTCGTTGACCCTAATATACGGTTATACCTCTTTTGAAATTCGATTCCAGAAAAAAAAAAGACAACTTCTGACCAGCAGACAGCTGTTTTTGAATAAATCTGCCCACAATGTAACATCCACACATATACTATTATAGAGATAAAAACTCCGTTTCATACGTGAAATAATGGTCTATCACACATGACAATGACTTGGCTGATTTTCTGTATGAGACACAGTGCATGATGACGTCATGAAAATGATGGGTTATGGAGTTATCGTTTTAAAAAACAAAACAGACAACCAATAAATGAATGTATGATTGATTATACGATACATTGTAAAGAAAAAAATGTAAGTCCACCAATCAGTTGCTTCCCTCCCAGCCATCGCTGAGCGGGGCTCATGAGGATCTGTGCTTCGTCTCTCATGTCCTAAGAGAAGGCATTCAGCTAATGATAGAGTCTTGCACTAGTTCATAATCCTTGCTGAAACACCCAAAGACCGTTGACAACTACTTGTAGTCGCTTCACAATTCAGATCATATTGAGAGTTCTTTTCTTCAGTCAATAACAGGCCCTCAGCCAAACTCTTCATTTTGCAGGAGGCATGGATGACCTGCAGTTGCAGGGGCTCATGAGAACACATGCCTTTTGCAAGAGGAGATTAGCCACATTTACATTCTCTCTTCGAAGGAGTCGGCTCAGTTTTAGTCCACGACTGTTGAAGTAACGTATGAATGGTCATGCACTTGCTTTGAATGGGAGAAAGAGTACGTCCAAATCCAAACACCAATTTCCCTACAAGAATCATCATGACTAAAACCACTACCGCCACCCAAAGGGTTAACTTCTTATCTAACTCTGAAGAAGAGAACGTGAAAAGGGTTTGCTGCAGCGATCTCATCAGATGGTAACAGGTCTTGGCTTCAACCTGTTGATGTTAAAACTCTGGTTAAAACGATTCTTGCTGAAACATCAACTTTACAAGAAAATCCCTGACGTTTTCAAGCTAGATGTTTCCAGTTAAAATGTGCTTTGTTGGTGTTTTCACTCTAAAAGTCAGTCCCTAATGTTTCAATTTTAAAATGTTTCCTGGCGTTTCAAGTTAAAGTCACTTCCTGATGCTAATAGTTGTTTCCAGATCTAAATATTTTCCAGTTAAAAAGTCAGATTAAAATTGTGTCGTTCAAGGCTAAGATGCCAACAACCTTGACCTTAGCTATGACCTTCCATGGCGAACAATTGACACATGATCTTGACCCTTGATTTGGACGCTGACCTTCCCCCATCCATCCACTGCTGACCTTGACCGGGGATCTTGACCTTCAAACGTGGCCAGCACGTGTTCACGAGGCCCTGCTGAGGCTGAAGAGAGGTTTGGTGGGCATGGCTGTGGCCTGACCGAATGAGACCAGCACGCTGCCATTGTTGAGGATGTTGTTATTGTTCATGTTGTCATTCTGACACATGCCCGTGTTGGCAGTAATGCTGGCGGAGTTGGCGTTAGCATTAGCGTTGTGGTCAGAATGTAGGGGGTGGGTGTGGTGAATGATGGGGGTGGAGGGCAGAGGAAGGGTGGTGGTTGTGGTCATGTTCCCACTGGGACTGGGCGCCATTGCTCCTGTGGATGGGAAACAAAAGGTTGATGCCATGGTAACTGGCTGAGCACCCTGGGAAAACAGGAAGTTGTCAACGGGCACCTGATGTCGGGGGTCGTTGTCCACAAGCTGCTGATCTTTATCGCCCTGGAAACCAGATTTGAAGGCACCCATCCCTACGACCGTATTGGCGTTGGAAAAGAGCTGACTAATCGGGGACTTGTTGCTAGCAGGCGTGGCCGTGAAAACAGGACTAAAAGGAGCATTGCTGTTGCCCGTCTCGCCAGAGGTCACGTGGCTAAAGGGAGCATTAGTATTGCCGAGGTGCGTAGCTGAGACCTGACTAAAAGGGACATTGCTGTTGCCAAGCTGCGTCATAGACACCTGACTTAAAGGGACATTGCTGCTGCCAAACTGTGTGGCAGAGGCCTGACTAAACAGGGCGTTGCTGTTGCCAGGGGAGACAGGTGGAGGGTTCTTGAGCAGGGCGGGGGTTTGCAGAGGGGCCTGAAAGCGGGGAGCCGAAGAACCAGACACGCTCTGCCTGATGCTGTCGATTTGCTGCTGAAGGTTGCGCACCTGGTCCTTCAGCCGCGTGTTCTCCTCCTCCAGTGTACTGAGCACCTGCACACAACAGAATAAAATGCCACTGCACATTTCCAGAAATAGTACATAAAGAGAGGTCGGTCAGCTTCTCTTGGTTTACATGATTGATTGATTGTACATTGCTTAACGTCCCGACAGCAACAAGGCTTTCTCAGGACGTGCCTGCACTGCTTGTGAAAAAAAAACAAAAACAGAATATTGAATGTATGTCGCCAGCCGGTCCACTACGTTAAATAAACCTACAACATGGGGCCTGAATAAAGCTAAAACCATTTGGCAAACACATCCAATATCAAGAGCTACAGGCAGTGCAGACAGTAGGAGGAGTTTTAAAAAGGCAAATACAGATGAATGGACCTCGGGTAGGCAGAAACACATGCTCCAGAATAGAAAGGAAAACCCACCCTGTGGGGCTGACCAGGGTGACCCTGGGAACTAAAAAGTACCTAACCCCACCCAAGTTCTTGGTTTACAGGCCATATTTCGATGACAACTTTGATAAAGAGTAACATTGCAGTTATTAACCCATTTAGCCCCAACACCATACAGCAGGAGATGGATTGACCATGATCGTTCAAGGGTAGTGCCAGATTGACTTGGCGCTTCGCCAAGCCAATCTGGCACTACCCTTGAATGATTATGGTCAATCCATCTCCTGCAACTGGTACATAGGAGTTAGGTCACATCTCCAAGATGTAGGCGCCAAGCCAATCAGGCACTACATTTTATCACAGTCAGGGTCAAGCCAATCTGGCACTACTCTTGAATTATCATGGTCAATCCATCTCCTGCAACTAGTATATAGGAGTTAACACCTCCAAAATTCGGGTGCTAAGCCAATCAGGCACAACCCTTGAATTATAATGGTCAATACATCTCCTGCAACTGGTACATACGAGTTTGGTAACACATCCAAAATTTGGGACATGTGGCTATGAGGCTAAATGGGTTAAACAAAAACGAAAGAGCTGGAGACACGGGGAGAGAGAGAGAGAGGGGGTTGGGGGGCCGGGGGGGAGGGTCGGGGGTGTAGTAGAATTCCATCAAAAGGCTGGAGTCACCGATTAACTCCTGTTTCAATATAAACTCCTTGTCCCAGTGCAAAGATGAAACCGTATACATGTTCCATTTTCACAGCATCAGGACAAATGACAGGTCCCAGTGCAAAGCTGAAACCGTATGACATAGGCCTAATAGCCCGTTTTCAGTACAAATGGCACCATAAATACAGGCAAGTACCAACGGTTAAAAAAAAAAAAAAAAAAAAAATGAATGGGAAAACCGCTGCCGACTCGTTGATTCCCTGATGATCCGAATGCGTAAACTAGAGTACAAGCTCGCAAGAATAAGATGCAGTCTCAGTCTCAGTGCACGCGCGAGGCACGCCGAGGTCATCAAAGGACCGATCGGCTCTGTACCACATGTGTGTGTATGTGGGGTCACCTGTTACATTCAATATGCTGGCATTTATCTGCCGCAGAAGGAACGTTTTCTGCCGCACGCGTGTGTGTGTGTGTGTGTGTGAACGGAAAGGTAACCGCGGTGGGGCAGGGTAGGGGGGGGGGGTGTGTGTGTGCGTGTGTTTGTCATTGCGCGTGCGCGTGTTTATGCAGTTACTGGCGCATATCCTGTTAGTGTTCCAGTGTGTATATCGTTACTCTACATAGTTCTTCGCATGAGTGCCGGCTAGTAGATGCCAAAAGGGTGGGTCCAATTGCATTGCATCGCATAGCTACACGTGCGTGCGTGCTTTTTGTGCGCATACCTGTGCAATTGTGCTTGTGTGTGCCGTGCTCATGTCCGTCCGCTGTGCGTGTGTTAGCTCGTGCGTGCGCGTCCGTGCATAGTATGCACTGACGAGCGAACGCATTATTGGACACGCACGCAACACCCCACTGCTGCTGTCAACTCATTCAGGGTCATTGTGACGTCTACCCATTTTATATTTTCTTTTTACACAGACAAGCAGGCACGCGGCAAAGTGACAACAGCAGTAATAATCTCATAATCCCCGAGTCTGAAAAATACATCTATGGAGTGGACAAACCGGGGACAGACGCATGAATTCTCATGAGACCCCCCCCCCCTTCCCCTCCCACTAGATGGGGGAGAGAGGGCTCATGAGAATCTATGCCTCTTGCAGCTGTCTAAATTGTCCGCACACATGGCAAGCTTGAACTTTGCACTTGAAATTTCGAACGTTGACCTTGCAGTCAGTAAACAAAGCTTTTCAGGCCACCGCGCCTAGAACACTCTCCAAGGCTGAAACTACAGGCACACGAGGAAAACTTCTCGCCGTGGAGGAGGCTACTTGGATAGTTCGGTCACGAAAGAAGTTATTCATGAACCGCCGAGCGCGTGCAACTACTGAAATGCGCAGTGAACCTAGACGTGCCGCAAAAAGCAAAACAAAGTCGGTTTGAATACATTAACTTTCTTACGTTTTTTATGCGCAATGTGCCACTTTCGTGCATGCGCGCGAACGCACACCATGTATGATAAACCGAAAAGAAACACACAAGGATAAAGGGAAAGGAAAGAGGCATGTTACTGTTGTTGCTCTGCATCTCCTTTGCTTTGTCTGCTTTTGTCGTAGTTTTTGCTCACAATGACAATTCAATTATGTTCTATTCCCACCCACCCACCCCCCCACCCCCCTCTCAACCCCTGATGACCATAAAACAGAACCCACAAAGACCGCCCACCTCCATCTCTGTGCAAGAGACATAGATTATCATGAGCCGCTGCAATGCAGCGCCTCATGAACATCTATGCCTCTTCCTGGCCACGCAGTCAGCACACGCTCTTTCAAATGGAGGGCGTTATTCTATACTACTAAATATCGGTGGGTGACTTGTATTACGCGTACAGATCTGCTTACACCGACAAATGAACAGCTGTTCGCGAGGACGGTCGCTGGCAACCCTCGGTTGACTCACACCTTCGCCATTTCCTCGACAGTGATAAATGCTGTAAGCGACCTCACCATAATTTGCTACATCATTGTTTCAACGGCTGGCGCACTCCCCGCTTATTAACCCATTTAGCCCCGATGATAATTCAAGGGTAGTGCCATATTAGCTTGGCGCCTGAAGGCGCCAAGCTAATCTGGCACTACCCTTGAATTATCATGGTCAATCCACTGGCAAACAGTCACTAGGCAACACCTCCAATTATTGGGACCTGGGGCTAAAAGGGTAAAAAAAAAAAAAAAAAAAAAAAAAGAGGAAGGTTTATCTACTGCGTTTAGCGCAGACCACCACTACCTGAAAGAGGCAGGGATCCTCACGAACCCACGCTCACTGTCTACTTTGAGCGACAGATTTTACTTCTGGCTGTCGATGACCGGGTTTGTCGCGATGATTCCTGACAAAAACCGCTACCGACAGCTAAAGGGTTAAAGATTGTGTCCTTGTCGTGCAAACGCCTTTCAGCCTTTGCAAGTCAGTTTTACGTCTCTTGTTGAACTCGTCATATAGTTCACGTACGTAATGCTTGGGACTCTCAAGTTAGTCAAAGACAGCATGTACATATGTGATCTACAGGTTACAGCATACAAGTATAATTTATAATCAAAGTAATTGTCTATATATTTCGGGCGACGCGCAGTACATGTAGACTGGTGCGCGGCTTTTATACTTTCGAGGATGAATTAATGTGATACGGACACCTGACAGAGAGAGAGAGAGAGAGAGAGAGAGAGAGAGAGAGAGAGAGAGAGAGAGAGAGAGAGAGAGAGAGAAATTAGGGTATCAGCAACACCCCTGTCGACTTACATTTTGCGTTTTCACCGACTGCTCCCTTCTACGCATCCGGTACGCCTGCGCAGACAGCTTGTTCCGCTCTCGTCGCCTCTCCTTCCGTCTCTTCACAATGTCCTGCAATCAATCAATCAATCCATCCTGACATGCATTAAGATGTTTTTTCCTTGTGAATTTATTTTTTTACTTTTGATAAACAGACTTGATTGGATTAACTCATTTGAGACATGACGCCTCCGGATACGCGGCGTAAGCCAAGATAAGATCGAGGTAAATAACCAGCAGACTTTCATATTTTTTTTATTTCAACCCGTGTCTTCGCTTCTAGCCTGTATTTGGTTTCTATTGTTCTGAAAATCTGAAAAGCAGAGTTTGACATATGTGCGCTACACTTTTATTAAAATAAAATCAACGTGGGCTGATAAACAATAACAACAAACCCGAAAACAACATGCTTTATTCATAGTGAAAAACGCGGTTTTAAACGGAGAGTAACAACAAAAAACCCGAAAGCAACATGCTTTATTCATAGTGAAAAACGCGGTTTTGAACAGGGAGTCCAAATAATCGGAAACTGACATAAACGAGAAATCAGGATGTTTGTTCCAGCTTCACAGACTCATGGGACTAAAGTCATAGATTAACCCATTCAGCCCTGACGCCCCACAGCAGGAGATGGGTCGACCATGATAATTCAAGGGTAGTGCCAGATTGGCAGGCGCCAAGCTAATCTGGCACTGCCCTTGAATTATCATGATCGATCCATCTATTGCAACTCACCATAGTCATTAGATAAAGCCTCCAAAATTTGGGAAATACGGCCGTCGGGCTGAATGAGTTAAGCAAAAAAAAAAAAATGTCTTGTTGCCAGGGCTTAGAGTCTGCGAGCAGTCTATTCCATGCATTCTGACGTGGCAACTAAAAAGAAACGAGACGGCTCCGCGATGATGAAATTCTATTTTTGGCCCGGTTACCACGTGCACGCGACTTCAGCTGTGCGCTCTTCGATCAGTTAGTTAGTCAAAGACTACGCGGCATTGCGTCATTTCAGCCACTGCAAGATGCATGGATTCTCATGAGACTCTGCTGTCGCAGGGCCTCATGAGAATCCATGCATCTTGTATTTGTTGTGTGTGCGTGTGGGGGGGGGGGGGGAGGGTACTGGCGATCTTCTTCAGTTGGCCATTTACGGACTTACGTTACTTTATTATTATTACTTATTATTATTGAGCGGGTTATAGTATAGCACCTAGCCGCCATTTCTAGCCCTAAATTTATTATATGAATATATCTGACTAGAAAAAATCACCGTGAGAAAAACAAAATCTATCGGGCTGAGCGTTTAGATTGCGCGCATCGATCGACCCCATTGAAAACCGCAAAACCCTGCTATCTGATTGGTCACTGGCTTGTTTCCACGTGCGCCAGACGCCAATCCCGCACGCGCCGGTCGCGCGCACATTGCGTCATCGGATCAAGGGCACTAACGGTGGCCGGCGTCTATTTTTAGCGCTGACGGGGCGCTGTCGGCAAAGCCACGAGGCAGTCAGCTGATTGGGCCCGGCAGAGTGTAAGGGGGAGAGGCGGTTTGGGTTGAGTGCGACGAGCTATCAGCTGGATCAAGGATGTAAAATATTCGGAAGAGGCACATATCCTAAACAGCCCCCGCAGTCTGCTGAGGCTTAAAACAATCTATGCCTATTGTTTAGAACTAACTAGAGAGAGGAAAAGGTCAATGTATTTTGAGTTCAGGTCCAATAATGGCCCATGACGATCTTGGTCACAACTGAAACGCGTGATTTTGAGAAGTTTTCCTTTCGACTACGTTGGGGAGGGGTGAGGGTGAGGGCGGAAGGGGGGGGGGGGGACGAGGAGCTAACACAACACAAGTCTGCGTTGACGAAAGGGGGACCTTAATAGAAATAGAACTGGATAGTGCGAATCGCTGAATACCGTAATGCAGGTTCCGTCAGTACTCTTAACCAAAAAAAAAAAAAAAAAAAAAAATACTCTGACGTTCCCAACACATAGTGTGTGTGTGTGCGCGAGGGAAGGTGTTGCGAACAGAGATCGGATTGCCGGGGTTCAGAACAATAAGAGACCGAGCACGCAAACGCACCTATCGCCCGAAGCCTGCTCGGACAAGCTCACACACAGTTGACACGCACTTATAGCGGCCACAGCAAACACCGGCCCATGCGAGAATGTCAATAGAACACCTAGGACAAAGTTCTCAGCAGGTACGTGAGGAGAGTCAGCGAACACTGACTAGTTTTGAGACGAGAATGCAAGAGCGACATCCCCCCCCCCCCCTCCCCCTATCGCTGAACTTCACTCTTGCACCTTGGAGGAAAAACAAACACAAATCTACGTGTACATGGGTAGGGTCAGTTTTCATACGAAAAATGCATGTTGCCGAAGACGCATTTTTCGTATGAAAGCTGATCCAACCCATGCACACGTCGATTTTATATCGTTTTTCCTCCAAGCTGCAAGAGAGAAGACCCGTCTTGCTCAACCACTAAAAACGCAGATCTGCACAACAGGAGGCCGTTTCCACCAAGTGGTCGTTGCACACAGGTTACAGGCCTGACTTGAGAAACGCCGGCTTACCGTGCACCTGTTCATGGGAGCAACGACCTTGTACCCTACACAAGTCCATCTGTTCCCGCCTCTACTTTGGCAGCCCTGCCAAGCCTAACGGCGTATCCTTTCTGCGACATGCGCCACAGATTCTCATGTGCCGGACAAAAGCCACACATCTGCAAAAGGCGTAGAGGTTCATGAACCCCATTATCGACGTGGGGTCATGGGCCTCTATGCCTCTTGCACTGTTTGCAGAGGTCTTGCAAGTACTAATGTCAACGACCTTTGGACCCTGCGTAACAAGTTTCCCCTCTGATAAGACAAAACTGGTATGCGACCTTCGTAAAACGTTCTCTGAACACCTCATAACCTCCTTTGAAAGAGGAATTCACATAGGTGTTTAAAGCAAGAGGTATAGATCCTCATGAGTCCCCGCATTCGCGGGGGCTCATGAGGATCTATGCCTCTTGCAAATCTTGTGGGTGGCATACCAGGACGACGTTCAAACGTAGCACTAAGTAAGGCTGACCCATGCTTATTGTGCCGACATCCTGACCGACGACACGTCGGCGGTAGGGGAACGTTCGGCGACACGCGTGAACCCTCCCACGTTTGAATGTACAGAGAGTCTATCCATACTTTGTTTTAATCCATTACATCCTGAGGCTAACGTCATATGAAGGCTACATTACAGATTAGGAGATAGATCAACTGTTTGAGTTCAAGGGTGGTGCCAGAATAGCTTGGCGCCAGAGGCGCCACCCTTGAACTATCAGTCAAATTCATTTAAATCAATGGCTGTATCAGGATGACAAGGGTTAACAGGTGCGGCGGTGGTGCAACGTAGCCAAGCGATGGTGTACACATGATTACAGATTCGACTCTCCGACAGAGAATGCGCAAGTGGTATTTAGAACACATGAAATATTGCGTCATTATACAAAATAATACTCGCATGGTTAAAGCCCGTACTAAAGACACACACACGCACATGAGTATTTTTGTCTAACATTTTACATTGACTTCTGAAATAAGCCACGGTTTAAAATAAATACCAATAGAGCATTGTAAAACTAAAAATAAAAAAATAAGGTTTGTCTTATTCATCGTGCTAAAGAATGTCAAATAACTGTCACTGAACAAAAACACGTGTGCGCGCGGAAGTCGGCCGTTTTCTCAGTATGTATCAAGGGAATATATATATATATGCCGGACTACTTATAGATTTCTGTCATCACAAAGTCCTCACAATACAGGGCTAAGGCAAACGCAATACGTGCGCTAAGTAAATCAAAGCACGAAGTACACGAGCGCCTTTAAATTAAGACTAGCCATTCCACTGCCTCCAGCCATATTCAGGACATAGTCGACATAACCCTGTCCCTTTCATATCCAAACTGACTGCTTCACAAGTCGGAGATGGGAGATAATTTAAGTAGTGTTGGGCAGGACTCTTGAGCTATCACGGTCGATTTATCTCTCGAAGTCAGCGCTAAATGAGAGTAGAAAAGGGTTTAGACACACACTGCTATTAAATCAGTGGGCAAATGCGTTCGGCTGGTCAGGTAGTGATTGTCGTGCTGTCTGAACAGGTACTGTTTGAACGAGCGATAAACAGGTCCGTTATGGTCAGATGGTTTCGCGTAGTTTAACCCTTTGCACACGGAGGCACCGGCGCTGTAAACAGCATGTTGTGGCTGCACGCACCGAGGGTTCACAAAAATGCCAACCCTTTCCCTTTTGAACTAGAATGTCAGTCAGTCAGTTATTTTCCCTGAACCCGCTTAGCCCCAACGCCCTACAGCACGAGGAGGATTGAGCATAATAATTCAAGGGTAATGCCCTTGAATTATCATGGTCAATACATCTTCTGCAACAGTAATTAGGTGACACCTCCGAACTTTGGAAAATGTGGCCATATGGTTACATGGGTTAAATCTAATAGGTCACCAAGGTATTTCCTTCTGACATAGTCGCATCCGCCATAAGCAAATTTAACGCGTGCTTTATTATCAATAATAAATTACTCATCACTTTCTATTTATAACAGTTAATAACAGTCATTTCCCTCTATGCAAGTCAGTCAACCCATTTTCAGTTGAAGCGGCTGGCAAGCTATATAACATGACTTACATTAACCCCCCTTTGTGAGTACAGCGATCCGTGTTGCAAACAGTAACGGTGGCTGCGTGCACAAGGGGGTTAACTGACCTCCAGTCAGTGACAAGCTGACGTGTGTTATAATTTATTTTCTACGAATGGTCACCAACATTCCTTTCGAAGTTCAATACCCGGCAGTGGCCAATGACCCTACAGAGTGTGGGTGTGGGTGAAGTTGGCCGTGGTGTGTGTGTGTGCGTGTGCGTATGGGGTGGGGGGTGGGGTGGTGCTTCAAGTGCACGATTTCTTGCAAACTGTAAGACTTATCACTAATATTAGTAATGCGAATGCCGTTTTTATTACGCTTCCTCAGCTGGAGGCTCAACAAGAGGCATAGATTCACAAGAGCCCCTGGTAATATATGCCTCTTGCAGATGAAAGGACCTAAATCCAAGAAGGCTGTGCTAGTGCCACTCTTGCAGCTAATTTTGTCTGGACGTTATCATCTGAAGGGAAGTGCCAAAAAAAGTTACGTGCGGGATAAACGCGATGTTAACAACTCCTGCGAGCAGCCGCAACACTGAGCTTAGTCCTGCGCCTTCTACTAAGCAAACGCACGCACCTGCGAGTTAACCGGTAACGTGATATTACATCAGCGCATACCACCCTTGAGCTATCACCGTCCCCTGTATTACGTCAGGGTTGAATGCATTGCAGATCTCGAACACGCAAGTCAGTCAGTCCCTGAGGACCAGCATGATCAACACCAACATATCTACAGACCTCCATAGATCCACTTTACTAAAGACGATGTGTATTATGATGTACGCATTCCTCAGAGCGAGAAGAACATATTTATAGAGATTTCAGCCTGGAGTTGTTGCGGCTTTCTGCGTAGGTCAGTCGTAAAAAGTGCACTACTCGGTATACTTCGACCAGTATACTCATTGGGCCACCAGTCAAACGACCACGTGACTGAAAAGTATAACTGTATACTCAATTTCTTGTTCAACCCCCGTAGCCCCAAAACAATGCAAAAGGATGTATGGGTCGACCATGGCAGTTAACTCATAAAATCCTGAAGATGAATTTTTCAGATTTGCGAGTTGTCCAGTGAACACTACATTACAGTTCAGGAGATAGATTGACCATGTTAGTTCAATGGTGGTGTTCTGGTACTACCCTTGAACATGGTCAATTATCTTATGTTTGGGTGTATCGGGATATTTAAAGGGTTAAAGGTGGCGCCAGAATAGCTTGTCGACTAGTGCCTTTAACCGTATTATTCTTTTGTACTTGGGGAGAGCTTTCAAGTTTAACCGCTTTCTGCCTCAGTGTGGTCTGCAAGTTGCACCATAACGACAAAACATCCGGAGATACAATTAAATGCATTACTTAATATTCTTACATTCAACAATGCAACGTGATACCCCTACAAGTGATTGCTAAGTGGCGGAAAGACGCAATTGGTTGTCACGGTGTGATATACAGGGGCATGACCGGGTGAGTGAGAGAGCTAGGAAACATCTACATGTATTTCATCCATTCCTGCCCTCTGCAAGACATGATTCTCATGAGCCTCTGTTGTTACACGCTTTTTGCTTGCCTAGTTCGGCTCTGGAGAAGCGTGAAATCGAGGGTGGTATTTCTTCTTCGTGCACCCCAACCACCCCCCCCCCCCCCCCACAAAAAAAAAAGAAAAAAAAAAAAAGAAAAGAAAAACAAAAGGTCAAGTTGGGGCAACTCACTAGGCAATAATTAGATGCACAGTTAACTCATGAAGTCATTTAGGCAGTGTACTGAAAATAAAACAGACTGAAACCATATTAACACAGAAAATATGACAAAGACACCAAACAAACAAGCAAAACAAATTATATTTTGTAAGCACACTCCCCCCCCCCCCCCCTCCCCCTTCTTGTGCATGCAGCTAACAGTACTAAAATGGCTGCATGCATAAGCGAGTTTAAAATTAAACTATATTTAAAAAAAGAAAAAGAAAAGGAAAACGCATTTTCAAGTGCTGAGTGCTATGTCCAATGCGCAAAAGGCTATCAGGCCTACGTAGACCCGCCGCGCACGGCCGTGCGAGGGCTACCGTCGGCCCCATGGCCTTTTGCACATTGGGGCGATTGTCCGTCTATGTGCTAAAAAGTGGTTCTGCTCTGAAGAACTCTAAAAGTGCACTGAACGCATCCGCTGCGCGTGCAAGCCCTATAAGAACATAGCGATCACATAACATACTAGCGCAGGACGCGAGGGCTCGTAAGGATCTATCCCTTTAAGCAAAAGGTCATCGGGCTTATGTCCGTCGCTGTTGACCAGTCGTGCGCGGGTCAACAACGGCGGGCACTATGATAAGTCCGATGACCTTTTGCTCATAATATGGTGCTTCTTGGCTTCGTTTTACGTGCGTGCCTCGCATGCGGGTAGGCGCCACATTGTGCTCAATATATTCGGATGCACGCGCTGTACTGATCAGCTGATCGGGTTGTGCTCGCGCTCCGCAGGCGCGCACCTGGCGACGACCATTCACAGCCGATCTGGGGCTCGAAGCAAAAACCCCACCCGGCAATTAATGTTATGTATCGACAAAGCCGCTGCAATCGCCGCAAGTGAAATGCCGGCAACACAAAGACGCATCAAATCGCGAATAAAATAATTGAGCGCATTTCGTCACCGGGCACCAGGGGCTGTCAGCATGCGCTGCAGCTAAAAATAGCCGGCTGACGTCAAGCTCATGGTCATTGTGAAAACTCGTCCAGGTCAGATGGGTTCAGGACGGAGTTGTGCAAAGCACCGGCTAGCTCGACTGCTACAGAATCGAAATCGCAAAAGAAGCAACAGATGAATTCCATGCAAAATTATACAATAAAAACGCAAAAGTGACTGACATAATCTCCGAAAACCCCCACCCTAAATCGGTTTCCAGTTGACCGATTTCGAACTTGCCTCCCTTGATTTCGACCGTATTTTCCGCTGGGGAGCCCATCAGCTGACAGAACGAGAGCTGAAAACGGCCGAATGCAAGCAAAAAAACAAAGAAAGTGCATGAAAAACTGCATAATTTGCACGCAAAAATGTGCATGCACACTTTCCCATTCGCACAAAACTGCGCAGATAGCAAGAGCGCGTGCACTTGACCGAAAAACGAGAGCACACATTGAGTGCGTGAACACGGCAACCGGCTGGAGTACTCACAGCTGATCGCGGGCGTAAAATAGGTCAAGTCGCCTTACCTCGCTGCCTACGCTGCCGTCGCTGGGTCCGAACCTGAAAGATTCCTGGCTATCTCCGTCAACATCCACCTCCGAGTCCCAGTGAGAATCACTGGAAGATTCGTAGTCGGACAGTTCAAATCTTTTAGAGGCTAGACTGGATAGCGCCTCCACCGCCCTGGCCGCGAGTTCTTTGTCAACGGTCTCTCCCGAACTGTGCCGGGACCGGGGAGGGCTAAATAACTTTTCAGAAATCACTCGCACCATTTTAGTTTTCTATGTGAAACTAAAGCACAACAGTCGCTACCACAGGCCGGGATAAAATCCACGGTGAAAGTCTCTGTTGGAAGAATAACGAGTTTTTTCACAGCGTCTTTCTCTCCTCCTCTCTCACTCACTCTCTCTCTCCAACTCTAGTACGCTCTACCGGCTTCTTTCGGCACAGCTGACTAGCAGCTAAGGGTTTTATGTACACAGAACTCTCCAATGCCATTGGCTTACATCAAGGTGACCCCGACCTCATGAATATGCACGAGCCGGCTTCCTCGCTCGGCCATGCCGCCCTGGTGTTCTAGATTGCTCTGATGATGAAATGATTCGACGCGCTTACCCGCTGAGCTGTCCAACAGGGCTAGGCCACTTATTTATAGGCCTTACACCTATCCGTGCAGTGTGTCGTGTAAATGATGTCGTAAGTACACATGTTCGTTTCGTTTGATATGTGAAATCCCTGAGCGCTAAATATAGAAAATGTCGTCAGCCACCACCGCTGTGCGTGCTTGTGTCATTTCGAAGGCCGAACCGGCGCTGATCGGTATTGGCTTGTCAAAGTGCCGAGCTCAGCGCAGAGACTAAAACCTCAATTAATTATAACAACCGTGCTGCAGCGCGGACTTCCCTTCATGTCGTCATACAAAACAATGACTAAATATCACGATTTTTTTTTTCACGGTTGTTTGTTGTCACCTTCATCCATTTCAATCTTTTTTTCAGCCAGAAAACCAACCGAGGCGCCAGTCGGCAAACCCGAGAGCCCCTGAACTCGGAGTTAGTTAGTTAGTTCGGGTTTAACGTCCACAGCACCGAGGTGATCATGGACGGCCCTGACGGGCGGGTTATGGGGGACAGGGAAATCTATTGCCTATGGAGTACGACCTGAACACTGATCAACTCAGGCGCACTCCAACTGTGCCATTTTGATTAAGACTAGCCATTCCACTGCCTCCATTTTGATTTACCAGGACCTTTCAACGGATATGCTATTGAACAACTGAATCCGTTTTCCCCCCTGGATTGTGAGTCCAGCTACCGGGGCCGGGACGGGATTCGAACCCACGACCCGGCGATTCCCTTCGCTCTCCTGCTCCAACATTTAACCGCCTGAGCTATTTCGGACTCATTTAACCGCCTGAGCTATTTCGGACTCATTCTCATCACTGACTTTAAACCCATTCACAGCCAGCGGTCGTACATTTTGTTTCTGAAATCTGTGTTGGCACTGAACGACCAAAAGCCACAACTGACTGTCCAAAGAACATGGACACAAAGTGGTCTCAGCCGCAAGAGGCATAGATCCTCATGGGCCCCGCATTAACAAAAGTGATGAGGCTCATAAGGGTCTATTCTATGCCTCTTGCAGTTAGACAGCGTTCACTTTTTTTCTCTGGAGTGAAGACGCTCCTGCGGGGGGAGGGGGTGGTTCCAATTTTTTTGTATGTGACCTTCTACCTGACACAGAAGGCCCTCCGACGCCAGACCTTGCTTCGCATACTGACGCCGAAAACAACAACAACAACAACAACAAATAAAGGGAGGGGAGTGGATGGGTGGGTGGAGGTTGGGGGTGGGGGGGGGGGTGAGTAGGCGCTATATGTGTGAGAAGCTTTTGCACCTTTTCACCACCCGTCGAAATATCGAAAAGCGGGAGGGAAGTTGGGGAAGGGGGGGGGGGGGGGGATTTGGTTCAAAACCCGGCTCCCAAAAAGAGACTTTAATAGACTGGAACCCGCGTGACAAGGGAGAAACTCCCAGATCGGCACCAGGGAAATTCTGCCGGAATACCCATGGACGCAGACTTTCTGAAAGCGACTCATCGGCAACGGCTGAGACGCCAGTGCCGGTTCGACTAATTCAATGTGTTTCTGGAAGAGCGCATACTAATCTACAATTATTTAGACCTGATAAGTCTCAGGGATGGATCAGTTACCTCCTGGGTCGCAGAAGCTAAACAATAAATAACAATAAACTCAAGCGGGGGAGGTGGGGGGGGGGGGAGGTAGGCGCTATGATGTGTGTGCCGGAGAACCAATTCAGTTGCACCTTGGGGGAGGAGGGGGGGTGGGGTGGGAGGGGAGTGGGTGTTAGGCTTCAAACTCCCCAAAATTGGCCTTTATAGCATTATAAAGAATTTTTGGGAGGGGGTGAGGGGGGCACTGACACCATCCCCCACATTCGCCCCTAAGTCTGTCCACTAAAACATTGGGTCACAATCTCCAAAACTGAAACTAAAGATTGCATCACGGTACAGGAGATACGTGTAGTTCTACCATGGTATTTACAGTGAGGCGCCAGAATAGCTTGGCAACAATAGACGCCAAGCTATTCTGGCACCACCCTTGAACTATCATGGTCGATCCACATCTTTGTCCGGGGCGAAATCCCTGTGCCAGTATCAGAGGAAGGATGGACTATGAACTGATGAATGATTGCTCGATAATTATTAACCTTTTTAGCCCCAAGTTCTCCATTTCTCAAATTTTGGAGGTGTTGCTTAGTAATGACTATGTACCAGTTGCAAGAGATGGATTGACATGATAATTCAAGGGTAGTGCCAGATTAGCTTGGCGCCTTCAGGCGCCAAGCTAATCTGGCACTACCCTTGAATTACCCTTGAATTATCATGGTCAATCAATCTCCTGCTGTAGGAACTCGGGGCTAAATAGGTTAATGTCATCGCCTATCACTGCCACCGCTTGTCGGCCTATCGCTGTCGGAATTTCTCAAGTTAACCGTTTGGCTGTCGATAGCGACTTAAGTCGCGATGATTCCTGCAGGAATCATCGTGACTTAAGTTGCTACCGACAGCCAAAAGGATTAATACAAGATAATCAGGCGAGGTTTATCTCGAGTCTCAGCCGTCACCGTCACGCTAATCAGGCACTACTCTTGAGCGATCATGGTCGACCCAATGATATCCAGCGTGAGTAATAATAAGTCCACCACAAAACGGAGGGACTGGAGAGGGGGGTGGAAGGGGGGCATTGTTAAAAAACGAGGTACGTGACGTTACGTGAGTTTCGTCGTACCGTATCTTCTTGACGTGACGCGTGATCTCGCGATTTGCTGGGGGTATAGTAGAGGTGGGGCAGGGGGAGGGGGGGGGGGGGAATTAAAACAAGACTCCAACCCCTCTTCCCCTCCAACCCCTTGTTAGAATCTTATTTTTTAAAAATTCGTAATCGACAAGACTGACAAAGTCGTGAAGCCCCCTCCACCCCCCACCCCCCCCCCCCCTCCCACTCCTCTACCCCCCCCCCCCACCCACACACACACAAAAACACGCATGCGCATTAATTTGGCTTCACCGAATTTTAACCGGTTCTCCCTTCTGTAATGGCTTGCCTCCAAGTCACTCTCCTCGCTTCAACGCATTTGAATCTGGCTGTGAAATTGAGCGAACGTAAAGCGACGGCCCATTTTGCATGACAATGTCTGCGATCGGTCGCACACTTTATCCTTAATGACGTCCTTAATTTGAGGCGCAGCTGGGGCCAATATCGGTTAGCAAGAGGCATAGAATCTCATGAGCCCCTGCAGTCGCAGGGGCTCATGAGAATCTATGTATCTTCCATGCTGATTTAAGTTGTGTTTGAGGCATTGTAAAAGAGGTTTATTTTGCTTGCGTATGTCATACGGTTTGAAAATACTAAAAATAAAAAAAATAAAAAATATAAAAAAATACCGTATTATGCAACATGAATGCATTTATATCATGAACAAATACACAAAGTCGGAATGGTGTTGGGTTAAAAAAAAATTAAAATTTGAAACTGTATGGCTGTTGGTAGCGGTTTTTGTCGCGATGATTCCTGCAGGAATTTAGTATCGCGACAGAAACCACTACCAACAACCAGAAGGTTAATCCCCCGTGTTCACATCCTGTTCTGTTGATAGAAAGAATGACGAAAGACGTTGGCACTGTTTCAGATTGCGATCATGCTAGTACTGGTAGTAAATACGGTATACTTCACGTTTACTGAGAAAAGGTCGGATTTAACTCGAGTTAACGAGAATATGACACTATGCATTCTGACAATTACATTCTTCGCTTATAACGAACTTCGGAACAACAGGCAAACCTGGGTCCCTGTCCTTGCGTTGTATTATGGTCCGAAGTCTAATGCAGACAAAATATAACTTTACAATCTATTCATTTTGTCATAATCGAAGCAACACAGCGGATTTTCTGAGAAACTGCGGTACAAGAATTGACCAACCAACCAGTTCATCCACAAACCTGTCAATTTTTTTTTTAATTTTTGAAGCAGGGCTTAAGGGCTTTTATGTAGGCCTATAACACAACAACAACAACATAAATAAGTAAACGAGGGCGGATCAGTTACTTTGCGTTGTAGGGGGGTGTGTGTTTGGAGGGGTGGAGGTGTGTGTGTGTGTGTGTGTGGGGGGGGGGGGGGGTGTTCCAACGCTTTTTTGCGATCTTCAACTTCAGACAAGAAGTCCCCACAGTCCAAACCTTGCTTCACAAAGGAAAAATTTAAAAAGCGGGGAGGAAGGGGGGGGGGGGTGGGGCGGGGGCGGGGGAGGTTAGTCGGGTGTGTCTAACCTTAACATTTCTACACAATTCATTTAACTCATTCAGCCCCGACGCACCACAGCAAGACGTGGATCGAGCATGATAGTTCAAGACCGGTGTGCCAGAATAGCTTGGCGCCCATAGGCGCCAAGCTATTCTGGCACCTCTTTTGAACTATCATGCTCGATCAGTCTCAAGACTTGTAATACTGTCCTCCAGAGGGCAACTTCAGATTTGGGGATTTCGGTCCTGGGATAGAATGTGTTAAATGAGGGGATAGAGAGAGGCCATCAGGCGCCAAGCTAATCTGGAATTAACCCATGAATTATAATGGTCGATCCATCTCTTGCAATTGATACATAGTCGTCAAGTGGCACCTCCAACATTTGGGAAATGCGTCCCTGGGGTTTAACCGGTTAACTGCAATAAAGCGCAACTAGTCCTCCCCGGCGCAACTTTAGAACTGATACTGCAAACGCCACCAGCTGATCGATGTTCTCAACACTAGCGTCAAGAAAAAAAAAAAAAAAAAAAAAAAAAAAAAGAAGAAAAAAACAGCTGGGTACTCGCTGTAGTACTGGTATCAATCAAGGCACCTTATTAACTAGACAGTTGGAAATCGGTCTGTCTGCAGTAGTCTAGCCCTCAACTGCAGGCATGGATCTGCTAAGCAGGCACATCAGCATTATCTCATTAGCGCCCTGCACATCTGCAGAGGCTGCTCAATGCAGGGCTAATGAGAATCTATGCCTCTTGTTATAATAGGTCTATTGCGGCGCACTCATCCATAAAATTAGAATGCGAGGGACTTTGAGGTTTGGCCGATATGTTCGCTTCGCGTCTGACGAAATTAAATCTCCCCTTGCATGTCTGGCATTCAACACTGATGCAACGGTGGCTGTGTAACCCTTTGGGTGTCTGTGGCGAATGATTTGGGAGGAATCACCGCGGCCCAAATCTCCACTGACACACGAAGCACGAAGGCACGATAGAAAAGAATCTCTCTCTCTCTCTCTCTCTCTCTCTCTCTCTCTCTCTCTCTCTCTCTCTCTCTCTCTCTCCCTCTCGCGGTAGTTTCCAAAGTCAAACACAAAATCAGTGTATTTTCGTAATGTTCCTGTGTCAGTGTTATTTCTTAGTACTACTAAACCTGCATATAACGCTATATAACAAGGCTCAGTCAAGTTTAAGGTCACATGAAGTTGTTTACCTACTTACCGGCCAATCTTCCACTGACGTGGCCTTCTATTTGTTTCTGATGAAATCGGCATCAAGACGGGAAGTACCAAGTATACTGAGCACCACAGTCATCTCTCTCTCTCTCTCTCTCTCTCTCTCTCTCTCTCTCTCTCGTCTGATGCAATTTGATGTATGCACATTAATTAACTGATTCAGCGCTAACACTGACGAGTTGTTCAAGTTTTTTTTTGCGGCGCCGTCAGTTTAACCCATTTAGCCCCAACGGGTACCCTGACGCAGGAGATGGATTGATCATGATAATTCAAGGGTAGTGCCAGATGAGCTTGGCGCCTCTGAAGGCGCCAAGCTTATTTGGCACTACCATAGAATTATCATGATCAATCCGTCTCCTACAACTGGTATATAGTCGTTAGACAACGTCTCCAAAAGTTTGTAAATGTCAGTGGACGTGGGGTTTAGAGGGTTAAGAACGGCGCCCCACTGAGTTGCGGTTCGAAGACGGAAAGATGGACTAACCGCGAAATTTCAAGGGTAGTGCCAAATTATCTTGGCGCAGAACAGTTATCACTGAGTCGGCTTCCACCCGACTATGGTTTCAGAAATTTGATCCACACTCAATGGTTGTGTCCCTCGATCTGCTACCGTTGATCAGCGGTAGCGAATCGAAAAGGCAGACAAGCAATGTGTGATTTAATCATGCGTATTGCTATTGAGGAAGCTAATTAATAAAGCAGAGGTGGGTTGCCAGGCTGGGGAAGGGGGTAGTGGTGGTGATGGTGGTGGTGGTGGTGGTGGTGGTGGGGGGGGGTGTCGGGGGGGGAGGGGAAAGAGGTGACGACATAAGCCTCACCAATCTTCCGTCCTGTAGATTTGTTACACCTCCAGTCATGGATTATTCGTGAACTCGGCTTTAACAAATTCTGCCCTTGAAAGTACAGTAATCCCATGTTTGTGAAAAGCGAGATTGTTCATTGTATTACAATGAAAATCACGCTATTCGCAAAAACGGATTTACTATCCTTTGCCTTCAGTTCGCAGGGCAAAATTGTGGACGTGAGGCTTCAGGTTTGCGTCAGTCATTTGACCTCTAACTACAGGGCTCTGAAGGGCTTCTGATGAAATTGTCAGACGAATTCTCTGATGAAATTCTCAAACGTGCAATCGTTGACCTCTCTCTCTCTCTCTCTCTCTCTCTCTCTCTCTCTCTCTCTCTCTCTCTCTCTCTCTCTCCGGGCTCTGACTTGTTTTGTTATGTGCATTTGTATGCCGTTAGTAGCCGGCTTTGTACCTCACAGCAGAGTTGCACCTTTGTAGATTAGCAACGGCAAGCGTGACAAATAAATAATAATAAAAAAAAAAATGGCACAAGTGCTAACTATTTCTTCCGTTGAGAAATAAAGTTTCATTTCATCTCTCTCTCTCTCTCTCTCTCTCTCTCTCTCTCTCTCTCTCTCTCTCTCTCTCTCTCTCTCTCTCTCTCTCTCTCTCTCTCTCTCTCTCACAGTTTACTGTACAAGGAAAACCACTGAAGGCCACTGATTTCGCAACTGTGTCAGTACCGGCATTGTTTCGTCGGTGCGATGACTATAATATTGATTAGGGGCCTACTCTGCATTGATTAGTGGCTCTGCAAAATACAAAACACTTATCACGCTCTGATTACACACACTGACGTTCGCTGCCCAGTGATCCAGCAAACAAATGTCTTCGGGCCGACGATGCCCGCAGTGGGCCCGCGAAAGGCTGTGCGCGGGCCCAGTGCGGCCGTCTTCGGCCCGAAGACCTTTAGCCACTGAGGGAGTCTATAGAGGGACGAGGAAGTTCCGAATCTGTCATGAAAAAAAAACAAAACAAATTCCCTGTATTTAATTTCTGGCAGAGCAACCCAGTCAGCAGAAAGATGGAAATGAAGGGAATTTTTTTTTTTTACTATAGCCAGTATCTGCCTGTCATACCCAGTGCGCAAAAGGCCATTGGGCCGACATCGGCCGCCGTTGGCCCGCGCACACCCGTGCACGGGCCAAAGGCGGCGGACGTCGGTCCGATGGCCTTTTGCGCATTGGGATAGACCTAACCGCTTTTTTGGTACTATTTAGTACAGTCACGCAGAACAAAACAAAAATGTCGCTGCAAAGCACAGGGACAGTTACAGATGGCCGTTGCTGACTTGGAAAACATTACTGCAACTTGCGACGATCCTCAGGGGACGTCGGCCGTATATCTGACCCGCGCAAAGTCGTTGGACTGCAGTCCATAAAACTAGACTCATCCCGCGCAAAGTCGTTGGACTGCAGTCCATAAAACTAGATTCATCCCGCGCAAAGTCGTTGGACTGCAGTCCATAAAACTAGATTCATCCCGCGCAAAGTCGTTGGACTGCAGTCCATAAAACTAGATTCATCCCGCGCAAAGTCGTTGGACTGCAGTCCATAAAACTAGATTCATCCCGCGCAAAGTCGTTGGACTGCAGTCCATAAAACTAGATTCATCCCGCGCAAAGTCGTTGGACTGCAGTCCATAAAACTAGATTCATCCCGCGCAAAGTCGTTGGACTGCAGTCCATAAAACTAGATTCATCCCGCGCAAAGTCGTTGGACTGCAGTCCATAAAACTAGATTCATCCCGCGCAAAGTCGTTGGACTGCAGTCCATAAAACTAGATTCATCCCGCGCAAAGTCGTTGGACTGCAGTCCATAAAACTAGATTCATCCCGCGCAAAGTCGTTGGACTGCAGTCCATAAAACTAGATTCATCCCGCGCAAATTCGTTGGACTGCAGTCCATAAAACTAGATTCATCCCGCGCAAATTCGTTGGACTGCAGTCCATAAAACTAGATTCATCCCGCGCAAAGTCGTTGGACTGCAGTCCATAAAACTAGATTCATCCCGCGCAAAGTCGTTGGACTGCAGTCCATAAAACTAGATTCATCCCGCGCAAAGTCGTTGGACTGCAGTCCATAAAACTAGATTCATCCCGCGCAAAGTCGTTGGACTGCAGTCCATAAAACTAGATTCATCCCGCGCAAAGTCGTTGGACTGCAGTCCATAAAACTAGATTCATCCCGCGGCATTTCGAGTCACTCAAACTTTTACTTGGCAGATCAAACTAAACAAGCAAACGGTCTTCGGGCCCGTGTCGGCCGTTAATGGCCCGCGCACAGTTGTACACACACACACACACACACACACACACACACACACACACACACACACACACACACACACACACACACACACACACACAGATGTGCGCGGGGGCAACAGCGGCCGACGTGCAAAAGTGAGTCGATGTATTTATTATTTACTTACTTACTTACGCCTGTCACCCCTACCCGGGTATAGGCCGTCGACGAGAGACCTCCAGCAACTCCTGTCCTGTGCTTCTCCTTCGATTCTACTCCAGGTGGTTCCCAGTCTCTTGATGTCTGCTTGGAGGTCTCGACGCCAGGAGTTTCTCGGCCTACCTCTTTTCCTCTTTCCCTGGGGGTTCCATGACAATGCCTGCCTAGTGATACTGGATGTATTTATTATAGTCATGATAATTATTATTATCATTATTAGTAGTAGTAGTAGTAGTAATAGTATTTGTAGTAGTATCATCATCATTATCATCTTCATCATCTTCATCATCATTTTGTTATTATTATTATTATTATTATTATTATTATTATTATTATTATTATCATCATCTTTATCATCATCACCTTATTTGCTTCTGTTTTAATAGGTTTTTTTTTTTTTTTTTTTTTTTTTTTTTACTGCGTAGTCACTAGCGTGTGAGAGGACCTTTTGCACACTGGAAAATCCAATCTACAGTCTGCGGTCGAAAAAAACCACAAAAAAACCCGTTTGCCACATGTATTATTTTACAGTATTGACTTCTACTCTTGGCCACCGTCAAGTCACGGTACATGTCAATGTACAATGTAAACCAGTTTGATGTCGGGAGGTCGTAGCCAATCGATGCACATGCGAAGAGCTTCCGCATTGTAGGTGCGTGGCCAAGCTTGAGCTTCTTTTCGACAAATTAACACGCCCACGTTAGCACAATGCAACCCTCCGCCGATAAAGGAAGGCCTCATGGCCTCTGTCGCGGGCTCATGTGCCATCGATAGCGGATTTGTAGGTGTGCGTGTTGGTCCTTTTAAAGCTTTGAAAGCTTTCTTTTTCGACAAGAATTTTTTTTTTTTTAATTTTTTTTTTTTTTTTTTTTTTTTTAAGCAGCCCCCTACGGTTTAGATCACAATAAGCTCATTAACCCCTTCACTGCCGAGTAAAAGTGAACGCGATCCCACTGTAAGAGGCATAGGTCCTCATGCGCCCCCTCTGTCTCGGGGGCTCATGAGGATCTGTACCTCTTGCTGAGACCAATTTGTATCGTTTTCTTTGGACGGTCGTGGCTTTTGGTCGTTGAATGAACAGAGATTTCGGAAACAAACTATGCGCCCAGTGGCAGAGAAGGGATTAATTAACTCGTTGTGAAGTAAGCTCTTTGCGCGCTGCTGGGCGTTTCGTGGACCAATGATTCGACGTAATAAATGACAAAGAAAGTAGCACGCTTCACAAAGCTATTTTGTCCTTATTCCAGACCACAAAAGTGACTAGCTGTCAAGCGCGCCAAAATGCGATAGAAAATCCAGAGAAAGAATGAAACTACAATTACAATTACGCTTTCTAAGCGTGTTTCTTTCTGTGCTTTGTCCTTGTTTTTATAGAATCGTGTTTCTGTTTGTTTGTTTGTTTGTTTGTTTGTGTTTGTTTGTTTGTTTATTTTGTATAAGAAGGGGGTAATGGGGGTGGGGGTTGGGGTGGCTCCGTTGTTGCTTTTTACCCGCTGGGCAGTCACATTTTCGGTCTAGTTCTCATTAATTGGACGACTGAACGAATTATTGAGAAAGGACAACGCTTTTCAGAATAATCGTGGAACATCCCAGTGCGCAAAAGCTATCGGGCCGCCGTTGGCCTGCGCACGGCCGTGCGCGGGCCATCGGCGCCCGACGTCGGCCCGATGTTTTTGTTTTTTTGCGCATTGGGATGTTGATTTATTACCACTTTTTTTGGTCCCACTTTTGTCCAAGCACCGTTCCGCTTTAGCTGTTGCTTGTTTTACTGCTGTGTTGGTTTGTTTGTCACCTTCATCCCTTTCATTGCCGAGATAAGAAGGTAAACGCCACCCATCTGCAAGAGGCATAGATCCTCATGAGCCCCCGCAGTTGCGGGGGCTCATGAGGATCTATGCCTCTTGCTGAAACCACTTTGTGTCCACGTTCCATTTGCTCTTTTAGTGTGTGTGTGATGACTTTACCACGATTTCCAAAACACAGTTTCCGTCCCACTGACAGCTAAATATCACATGCGTGTCCTGGTCTGTGGTTTTTGCTAACTGGGGTTGCCGTGTTATTACTGTGTGCTGGTCTGTGTATTTGGACCTTACGGACGTAGGGCACAGACCAGCACGCGCGGCAAACTGATAAGATGGGGATACCTCAGCCTGATGTACACAGAGTAATATAGACCCTGCAGGCCTATTCATTCAGCCTGCCATGAAATAAAAGTAATTGAAAAAAACAAAAAAACTAACTGCAGGTTTATTCTTCTTTGCTTCTTTTTCTCTCCCCAACTTGACGCTTTGCTGTCTCTAGTTTTTCTTGATTAACCTTTTCCTACAAATACGTTATTAGTGTTGACCTTCGGGAGGTCAAAGTAACCATTGTACCCCGAAGGCCTTCGGGGTACAATGATTACTTTGACCTCCTGAAGGCCTACACGGGTCCGTGGAGCAAACAACTCATTTGTTTTTATTCTTCCTTAATTTGCCTACAAGAAATCATGCTGATATGTTTTGAGTTGGATCATCACATCAGACATGACCGACGTCAAAATATTATATACATAATAGAGTGATGACATAATATATGCTCTTTCGTGATGTTGCGTCTGCACGTTTTTGTGCTCTTTTATGGAACAAAACTGATATGCGGCAAGACGAGTCACAACGATGCCTGCAAGAAGTCCGCTACTATTGCCCCTACAAGTGTTTTTGTAGCGAGGTAGCGTGGTACGGTTTGCGCTAAACGTGTGTGGTCGTGTGTCGTAACGATGAACACAAAGCGCTTTCAGTATTCAGTACTGGATGGAGACATGTAACTCATTCAGTCCCACGCACGTATTTCCCAAATTTTGGAGGCGTCATCTAATGACTATATACCAGTTGCAGCAGATGGATCGACCATGATAATTCAAGGGCAGTGCTGTCTTCGCCAAGATAATCTAGCACTACCCTTGAGTTGTCATGGTCAACCCACCTCCTGCTGTAGTGCGTCAGGGCTGAATGTGTTTCATCATCATCAGCATCATCATCATGATCCACAGACACGTACATGGGCCCCTGCAGGCTCAAGGGGATGTCCCCCCACTGGCGTCTGCCAGGGGGAACCTGGCTGGGGTTAACTACTTTTTAGTTCCCAATGTCACCCTGGTCAGCCCCACAGGGTGGGTGTTTCTTTTTCTTCTGGACACATGTTTCTGTCTACCCATGGTCCGTTCACCTGTATTTTCCTTTTTAAAGTTCTCCCTACTGTCTGCGCTGCCTGTAGCCCTTGATATTGGATGTGTGTTGCTCAGTGGTCTGCTGCACCTAAGAGATGATAAGTTATGTGTTTGCAGTGAATGCATCTTTTATGTATCATTTCCCTGTACATATTTTGTAACGGATATATATATATATATATATATATATATATATATATATATATATATATATATATATATATATATATATATATATATATATATATATATATATATATATATATATATATATATACACACACACACACACACATATACTTTTGTACGATAAATTAGCATGGCGTTGCAGCGTCCCTAGCACGTCTATGCATTCAATATCTCTGTTTTGGTTTTTAATCAGTTTCACAACTGAAGCGGCGGAGGCACCTCATGACTCGGAAAGTCTTATTGCTCTCGAGACGTTCAGTGCCGAGAAAATGTGAACACACCCAACTGCAAGAGGTGTAGATTCTCATGAGCCCCCGCATTTGCGGGGGCTCATGAGGATCTATACCTCTTGCTGACTCCACTCAGAAACCATGTTCCTAGGACAGCTAGGGCTTGTTGATGTCGAACTGACGAACACTGCAGAAACACAGTTTCCGTCAACGGGCACTGAACGGGTTAACTCATTCTACCCCAGACACACCACAGCAAGATAAGGATCGACCATGATAGTTCAAGGGTGATGCCAGAATAGCTTGGCGCCTGTGGGCGCCAAGCTATTCTGGCATCACCCTTGAACTATCATGGTCAATCTGTGTCCTGCATTGCAATGCAGTCTTCAGAGGACAAGGGCAAAATTTAAGGATTTCGGTGATGGGGTAGAATGAGTCAAGCAATGTACCCTCAAGGAGATGTCTGCCACTTGCTGTGGAATTCACCGAAAGACCAGCTTTAACCCATATCATACTGAGGCTAAAAGCTTCATATTTGTACACTGCCATATTCAAGCTACATTACAGTACTTACGGATAAGGATATACCAATGGCTTTAGTTCAAGGGTGGTGCCAGAATAGCTTTCCGCCGCCTAGAGGCGCCAAGCTATTCTGGCACTACCCTTGAACTATTTGATACACTGGTGTATTCCGAATGATAAGGATGAATGCGCACTGAGACTGTAAGGCTGTCACAAGACTTGGCTGAGTCAGTGAAATTCACTTTTCCTCATTTTCGGTTTCATATGCCGATAATCTGACAGGCCGAAGGTCACGACAGCACTCTTTTTTTACGTCAATTACTTCGCTCGCAATAAACGTCTGATATAGCAACAAGAAACACTGCCGGGGCGCCTGGCGAGTTTGTTATAAATCAATAAATAATAAATAAATCAGCGCATTAAATAGGCGCTTTATCCCAATTGAAAATCGGCTCAAAGCGCCGCCGCGAACTGAACCCAACAAGCACGCTCACGTGAAGAGTCACGCGCATTCACTCACACACTGTATATAAATACAGAACATTCACGTGGTGCTAAGGGCAAGCTCAAGCGAGCTACTCAGAAGGTTTTAGAAATTCAAAACGTTTATATGTGAAATTTGATTAAGTGGGTTCAAATTGATACCAAAGTCGTGGGGGAGGAAGAGCCGGCCGGAGTACCCGCGGAGAGAGAACCCCCGCCCGAATTAACGGTGACAACTAGAGGAGAAAAGCGGTCCGACGCAGAAACCGGGTATCGAACCTCGCACCTCTAGCGGCATTGGTGGCAGGCGCTTAGTACCGCTGCGCCACGGACCGCCCCATAACCGGAATTTACTGTGGTGTATACTGACTGACTGATATCTGGCATTTTAAAGTTGCGCGAAGCAGCATGTCAATCCCGCGTCGACCTTTCCAGTTTATTAGCCGCGGCCCAAACGGCAGAGAAAATGTCACACGTCTTTACTTTGAACAGTCTAACCCAGCAAGCAAAACGCCGTCAGCCCGATGACCTTCTGCGTGCAGGGAACCTCCTTCCATCTACCAGGTCGCGACAACCTCTGACAAAGTGCGCTTAACTCGTTCAAGGCGCTCCGCATCAACAGCTGCGAAAGTTTCGTACAGTGTTACCAGCGAACGGCAACGTACTCATTCAAGGCGCCCCGCATCAATAGCTGCGGAAGTGTCGTGCAGCTATTCATGCGGGCGCCTTGAATGAGATCAGACGATTCGATCCATATTATGCGACCCTACAGTCTTGCGGGATCGTATGGATCTATATAATTATATACATCTGTCGCTGGCTCCGTTGATACCTACGTTTCTCACGAAGATGATCATTATCAGTGTTTCAGTGTGTTTCCAATACGCAAAAGGCCATCGGGCCGACATCCGCCAGATGACCTGTTGCGCATTGGGTTGTGGCCGCTTCAGACACTTGTGTCGTGGTGGCTGGCAGTGAATGGGTTTATCAAGTTGTGACGTAGGGCAATAAACAACTGTTGTGCTGACAGTGCAGACACTAGGGCTTTCCAAGTCGAATTCGTGAACCACGGCTACTGTACTACAATGGAACCTCGTTTGAACAACCACAGGTCCAAAGGTGGTCTTAAGAGACAGATCTTCTTCCAAGCGCCACCATTCAGCAAAGAACATCATGCAGCTGGCTACAGTCACATAAATAGCTGGTCACTAAAGATTCATGACAGGCGATCTGTCATAAAGGCAGCCGCTCAGGTTCTAATGAATATAATATCTTACTTAATGGCCAGTCCTCACCGTTGACGTGCATTTTATCCAACAGTTTGGCGTTGTTGACAGATTTTTCGATGGAGTTTGTTTGTTTTATATTTGTTTACTTGTTTATTTGTTTGTTGGTTTGTTTGTTGTTTGTTTGTTGTTTGTTTGTGCTAAACTGGCGGCGTCCGAGTGATAATTGATAAATACACGCACGCACACACACACACACACACACACACACACACACGCACACACACACACACACATACACACACACACACGCACACACGCACACACACACACACACACACGCACGCACGCACGCACATACTGACACACACAAACAGACGCAGTTTGCTCAGAGAACCACAACATTTATGTCTCACCAAACACAGCGAAAATTGCATAGTTAACTCATTTATGGAGCCCGCATCAATAGCTGCGAAGTGTCGGCTAGCGTTGCCGCCGGAAACGCTATACTGACGACACTTTCGCAGCTATTGATGCCGTGACCGAGTATACATAATTAACACTAGGGTCGCAATTCCTTACCTTGAAACGATTGTGCACTAAAGACTGCACATACGCTTTCGGAGGTTGCTCGACAGTAGTAGCTCAGAAAAGGGGTGGTGCACGGATTATTATCAATCTGCCAAGTCAGATATTCTGGCACCACAGTTGAATTATCACAGGTGATCCAAATCTTTTTTTGTAGTGTGTTAGGGCTGAATGGGTTAACCAAAACCTTGCCTTCAATGTGTGTACTATCTGGAAGCGAAAAGGTTCCGTACATTTTGTAATTAATAGTCATTAACCCTTTGGCTGTCGGTAGCGGTTTAAAAAAAACCGCTACCGACAGCCAAATGGGTCAATGTTGTCGATGGTGCAGACACATACAATCTACATTTGTTGTGATGCACGGAGAATTTTATCTTTGCAACAGTGCGCTGACATCATTATGTAGATTCCCGTAGGATGAGTCACTGGAACAACAAATCAATGGCAGACTGTTACCAAGGGACCTCTCTCTCTCTCTCTGTACAAGCATATGGCTAAAAAAAAAAAAAAAACAGGGTATTTTATAACTAATCTTTGAAAAATAGTTCAATCAATCAATCAATCAATCTTCAAAATTTTGAAATCCCTATCTTCCCCAGCCTGCAAAACGGCATTCCCCCCCCCCCCCCAACTCCTGCCCGTCCTTCCTCCACCCCCCACCCCACCCCCACCTCCCCCCCACCTCCCCCCCACCCCCTTTCCGCCATCTCTCGCTGGCCGCTCAACCTCATTAATATGTCTGTGTTATCGAAAGCATGTAACATGATCGTGTCACAGCTGGCAACTATAGTCCGGGCGTGGGTCTATTTAAAATATGCCGAAGTGTGTTTTGTTGCAAGTACAACATTTTTTTAGCGGATTATTGTTGTCTAACACCCCCCTAGTTACGTATCCGATGTATACCACTCGCAAAGACTTGAGCTGTTTTCGGTACAGCCATCGAAAGTTGGTGTGCGGGTAATATTTTTGCCCCATCCCGCGAGTAAATTTAGCTCATCCCGCATAGTACATTTTCAGCTGAGGGGTGATGCAGTGAGGATGGCTCATCTGCAACCTAAGCCGTATACTCAGTGCGGCGGTTAGCTTACCTCTCGGGCGGCTAGTGGACCAGTCGAGGAAGTCCCCCCAAACAATAACAGGCCTTGTCTGACACCGCTATATGCGTTGACAGAGGTCATTAACAATTGGATGATGATTATACAGCAGACAATGCTACGTAAACATTGTCTGCACTTGACAAGCGCTGCAGCGGCATTAATGGACATACGCCGTACAGTCTACATCGCTTATATCATCGTCGGATAAAATAAAGTCGGATATAACAACACTTTAACTCATTCTAGTACCCAGACACACCACAGGAAGATAAGGATCGATCATGCTTGTTCAAGGGTGATGCCAGAATAGCTTGGCGCCTATGGGCGCCAAGCTATTCTGGCATCACCCTTGAACTGTCATGGTCGATCTGTGTCCTGCACTGCAATGCAGTCTTCAGAGGACAACGGCAAAATTTGGGGATTTCGGTGATGGGGTAGAATAAGTTAACAGAGGTCCCGGCAGCACTCTAGGTACTGTACATTACTTTGCTTATAACAAACTTGGGAATAACAACAAGACCTTTGCGTCCCCTGGCGATTTGTTATATCCGAAGTTCATTGTATATACCTTTTTATATTCCCGAAACTAGGTGCTAGCCATCCAGTATGAAGACAGCTACTTCGGGTTTTTTTTTTAGTCGAAAAGTTTGATAATTTCAGTTCTTCCCCCCCACCCCCCACCCCTACAACCCTCTCTCTCTCTCTTCTCCACCCCACCCCCCTCCCTGTCTGTTTATAGCATATAAACTAGGGTGTGTGCTGTGTGTGTGTGTGTGTGTGTGTGTGTGTGTGTGTGTGTGTGTGTGCGTGCGTGCGTGCGTGCGTGCGTGCGTGCGTGTGTGTGTGTGTGTGTGTGTGTGTGTGTGTGTGTGTGTGTGTGTGTGTGTGTGTGCGTGTTCGGCATACAGTAGCATACAGACTAAGCCAACTGAACAGTACTCGTTCAGTCAGTACTTCGAACTTGTGTCTTTAATAAACCTACCAGGATTGGTGTCTATGTACTTTTAGGTGTCGGTTTCGGACCATATGTATTTACAGACAAGGCCGGCCAGAAATGGACTCTGTTCACAAACGGCCAGCCGCTGCCGCAACAGGTTGTTAATACACAAGAGCAAGACTGCAAAACTGTGGGTACAAAACTGTATGTCATATGGCACCAAGAAGGCCTTTGGAATGGCATGTGATTGGACCAATACAATGAAACATGCATGTGTCACGGTCATGACCCATCAGGCATGACTGGTTCGACTCTGAACGAGTCCACGTTTGCCGTATAGATATACTCCCGGCACAGCATCTGATCACAAATCATGAGTGACATCGGAGGCCCTGAACATCGTCGCTGTTCATAAAGAGAAGCACAAGAGCCGTGTCAAGGAAGATGATGAGGACAGGGCCAAAATAAGATAGATGCTTCTCATTTACATGGATGTCTTTGTGACAAGCAACCCAACTACAATAAGACTGGTCAACATCTGCTCCGGGTATGTCATGAATGACAGTGCTGAATACTCACGATACCCTAGCAGTCAGAGAAACAGTAGACTGCTGATTTTCATAGCAAAATCAAGCAGAAAGTGAAGAACACGCCAGCTGTGCATATATCTAACAGCTTCAAAGCCTAGCACTGGGGATGCTCAAAGTATGGACGCTGCGTTCATTTATACACGGGTACTAGAGATCGTTGCATCATCACTGAAGCCGTTTCCTTGGAGACTCTTTCTTCACATGAGCTGGCACTCGCCACAGTTCTGTTCAATGAATGCGGAAAACTGCCAGATCTGTGCTGAAGTACAAGTTGCAAGGTCTGTCTGAGCTACGAAGCTAGGATTCCTCAGAAGTTGTCATTCTCGAAACCTGTGAAGATTCTCTGGACGGCCCACTGGCCGCCGCACCAACCAGAGCGTTGTACTTTGTCAATGCTGAGCACTGTCGCAACGACCATGATGAGGTATACCGAAACAGCGCATGTGCTGCACGTTGATTTTGCATTAAACTGTGTCGCCCATCGATCTGTCAGCAAGGCATACGCCGCTTCTACAGCCTGCTGGAAGAACCCCATTGTCCAAGCAAGCACATACAGTCTTAGATGATGCTCAGGAACAGAGATCATTACGGATTAAACAGCATGAATTATGTAAAACATCACTCAAAGTTCATGCCCAATATACTCGCTTCACACTCCGTGACGAGTTGTAACACAGCATCGTCAGCCGACATCCTCCAGCAAGCTTCAGTCCTTTGATGGCCGCGTTCTGGAACTGGAGAGACACAACTGCCACGAGGCAAGAAATACTTATTTTACGACCAGAAGCCCAGCACACACTTGGCTGAGTAGGAGGGAAAATATCTCCATAATATGGGAAGACTGCAGGATGCAGAGCCCAGATTTGAAGCTCACTACTACGTGTTCATCATCATGTGTGTTTTGGAACGTGGCAAGCTCTCCATCTCCATGTAAGACATCAGTCCCAGTTTGAATGTGGGTTTAAGATGCAATAAGCCAAATACATGTACAATGCAAAATGAGCAGGTTGCAGACGATTCAGTTTTGAACCACCCCCACCCGGGTCTGTCCTGGGGAACTTGGGTGGGGTTAACTACTTTTTAGTTCCCAGGGTCACCCTGGTCAGCCCCACAGGATGAGTTTTCCCCTCTATTCTGGGGCATGTGTTTCTGTCTACCCTTGGTCCATTCACCTGTATTTTCCTTTTTTAAAACTCTCCCTGCTGTCTGCGCTGCCTGTAGCTCTTGATATTGGATGTGTGTTGCTAAATGGTCTTAGCTTTATTTAGACCCCATGTCGTAGGTTTATTTAACGTATTTGACCGGCTGGCGACATACATTCAATATTCTTTTTTTTTTTTTTTTTTTTCTTTTTCTTTTCACAAGCAGTGCAGGCACGTCATGAGAAAGTCTTGTTTGCTGTCGGGACGTTAAGCAATGTACAATCAATCAGTTTTGAACCGTATGGACTGCAGCTGCAAGACCAGTTTCAGCTCTGTTGTTACCTATACAAGGTATACAAGGTATATGGCGTATGCAAGGCTATGTGGCGGGCTTTACCTGACCTGCACCAAGTTCTGCACGTGCAAATTCGGGTTTGAAGCATGCAATAACCCTTTCACAGTCGTAATCCCTGACTAGGTGTGAAAGAAGCAGAATGAAGTAAATGTGAATTAATACACAGCAAAAGTCATTACTCACAACAGAAGACTGTAAACGATAAAAACATCCAAATACAGCCACCTTTACACTTGCAGGGGCGGCTACGGAGGGGGGTGCGGTAGAGGAGGCTGGATGGGGGCAACGTTTTTGTTTAGGACTTTATACAGAAAGCGCCCGAGGAGAAATAAGATTTTCCGAGCACTCAGAATCTCAAACAAAAAACACAGACCGAATTAAAAAAAAAACAAAAAAAAAAACGTACGGTTGGGGGTGGGAGAGGGGCGGGGGAGGGGTAGGAAGGTGGGAGGGGGGGGGGGGCGGGGTAGGAAGGAGGGTGGGGGGGGGGGGCGTGAGCAGTATTTCAAAGGGGGGATGTCCGCATCAGCAAGACAAGAGGCAAACTCTCTTACCTCAGACTTTGTTGGGTTTTTTTTTTTTTCTAAGCCGAACGGTTAGGAGGTCCGGAGGTCGGAACCTCTCCACACACCCCCATCCCCTCCCCGCGATCCGCCCTTGATTCGATGTAGAAAATTATATTTACTAAACTGTTTTGGACATAATCTAACAAAATAAGCCATTTCCAAAGAGTTTTCGTGTCAGAATTATAATTATATGTGCCAGAATGAAAATTAGTACTTTTCCTGGTGGCCATCTTGGATTTTGCTTTATACAGAAAACGCTCAATATTTACAGCGTAGCATACAACGGATTCGAACTCGGCACCCCAAAATCATTCAGGGTCTATCAAAACCGGTACTTCCGACAATGCAATGTAGACTCTACCTACGACCGGACTACTAGTATTTAATCGACCTCGCATGGCATGTCGGGCATTTAGTTCAATAGTACACAAACACACAAACAGAGAGTCAACTTTTTCCCTATATGTTTACGTCCATAAGATGGCTGCCTTCGGTGTGCTCTGGTCTGTGTCTTTTGGACTTTACAGTTATATCTTGAACCGCTCGGAGATTACTCTGAACTGAGGTAGTCGCTACAGCTCCAAAAACACATGGCCCCACGAGCTCCTTAGCATCCGCGTTATCGCGGAATTGTTTATATTACAGCGGACGGCAGACGCAGCCGTCCCGTTTCTCACTTTCCTTTTTGTCCCTTGTCTCCTTGACTGCGTGCGCAAAATAAGGTGAACTTGTGTGAAATCATTGACAATTCGAATCAACTTCATTTAAAAACAAATGAACTCTAGAATTTTTTAGTGCGTGTACGGGTTAGCGCATTTTTTGGGAAACAATAGGCGCACAGGCCTCTTTTCGTGTTTGTCCTTGCTAAACTACAACATTCTTAGAGAGAGAAATAGAGATGAAATGAAACTTTATTAAGAGAGAGAGAAAACAGCAGCCTAGTGATAATAAAGTGTAAAAATGGTTATAACTAAATAGTGTATACACGGTATAAGTGAAGACTGGACACAGTCGTACTATCCGTGAACTGAAAAACTCGGAAAAGTGTTTGGTCAGGCAGGGAGTCGCAGGAGCAAAAAAGTAGGGGAGGAAATACGGTCGCGGCGGGTTTGATATGTGCCAGATATCTCTCACGACAGCTTGATGATAACTGACTCGCACCCACACTTGCCGGAATTAGGGACCTTTTTTTTTTTTGTCCGTTGAGTTATAGACTGTTTACGGCATGGTGCCATTTGCATGAACGAGCTTAGTCCTGCGCCAGTCACGAAAGCAAGGTGCTCCGCTTTTGCGGAGCACCTTGCTTTCGTGGCTGGCGCAGGACTAAGCTCACTCGTGCAGCTGGCCCCTACGGTCCAACTTAGACGTTCATACCCTGAAGGCCGGCCGTAAGGACCAACATCACAGACCAGCTTAGACACGCGTGACATTTACTCCGCATGGTGGTGATGTTTACGATGATGAGTTGCCAGTCACGTCAGTGCTCGGCGCGTTTCTTATTTCGCCCTCGGTTTGATCTGTCATTTAACACCCTCACTGGCGATGAGAGCTGAACACGATCCAAATGCAAGAGGCATAGATCCTCTTGAGTCCCCGCAGCTGCGGGGGCTCATGAGGATCTATACTTCTTGCTGACACTACTTTGCATCCATCTTCCTGAAACGGCCTGGGCTCTTTGGGCGTAGAATTAACAAGAGTTTCCTAAACGCTGTCCGCGGTAACAGGCAATGAAGGTGTTAAACTCGGTCATATCGTAATTAAAAAAATTCAAGTCCCATTTGAATTTCTGATTAACCCTTTGAATGTCACTCTTGATTCCGCTCGGCTCTCGGCGGAAATGACACGTGGTTAACTCATTCTGTCCCAGGACCGAATTTTGAAGTTGCCCTGTGAAGGACTGTATTACAATTCTAGAGACAGATCGAGCATGATAGTTCAAGGGTGGCGCCAGAATAGCTTGGCCGCGCCGATTGGCGCCAAGCTATTCTGGCACCACCCTTGAACTGTCATGCTCGATCCATGTCTTGCGGCTGTGGTGTGTCGGGGCTGAATGAGTTAATCGTCTTTTCCGTTGAACGGTATCGTCAAAAACGGCGAAGGGGTTAAAACATATAAACAACAAATAGTGAAGTCTAGTGAGATCAGAAATGATACCATACAATGCGATGCAATGCGATGCGAGGAGAGGTGAGGCAAGGCGAGGCTAGGCGATACGATGCGAGGCGAGGCGAGGCGAGACGAGGCGATACAATGCGATGCGGTCGATACGATACGATACGAGGCAAGGCGATGCGAGGCAAAATGTGTGAGCTGGCAATGAGAAGAATTAATTATTATCAAATGAAAATTGCAAATTCCATAACTGAGGCACGAACTTCGTTCAATAGACCGAGTCAGTTGAAAACCATTTCATAGAACATGAACTGTATTGCCAGTCAACTGAAAATACTCTGAATAGGCCTGCATTGCAATAAGAGCGCTGGCTAAATAAAGCTCTTGTTGGTGACGCATTCAGTGTTTTTTACCCCCGATCCCTCCCCCTCCCCTCCCCCCCCCTCTCCCCTCCCCCCCCCCCCCCCTGCCATGTGAACCGCAATTGTGTACAAATAGCCACTGAGCCGTAATAAACACAAAGCCTATATTATGCACAGTTCACTTGAAATGAGTAAGTATATATATATATACATGTGTGTGTGTGCGCCGGTTTTTCTAAAAATTATATTCGTGCTGGCTTGTGACTTTGGATCTTACGGCTTATAGCCGTAAGTTTGAGGTCCAAAATCACAGACCAGTACACGCAGACTAAAAATACTCCCACAGGTAAGCTATTCAGTGTGGGGTGTCTACAATACTATAACTTGAACAGGCTATTATAAAGACTGAATACATTGCTGACATGAATTTACTTTAGTTGGGTGGAGGTAGAGATTTATTCTGGTTGCTGATGCGATCGGGACGTGCTGTGTCGTCATCTGAGGTATACTATACAACGAAGCTGTTCTTTGACCTTACGAAGTTACGGGCGGCATAATGACACATCAGCACGTGCGCTCGTGCGGCAACAGATGCACGCCGGAACAGCTTGACATCGGCTTGAACTGAGTCCACTTGCTCACCTGATACAGATTTGACTGAACCAATTTGCAGCAGAAGTCCAGGACGTCATTATAAAATAAGCTTAACGTGAACAAGTAATCAAGCAAATTAACTTAAAAAAAAAAAAAAATTAAATCACATGCGATAATGATGCAGTGACGTCAGTCTACAATCTGATGAGGACTCTATGCTTTTTCTCCGCCGTTGACGTACTACATCTCAACACAGACAACGTAAGATATGTCCAGTAAGTGATACACCACACAGGCCAACATATTATAGTGAGGGCCCATATAGTGATTATTTGAGGTTATACTGCACATCTTGTAACAAGCAAAATCTCTTTTGTATATTGTAGTTTGGACATTAGTGATTCATTTAAGCGAGGGAAACACGTTGTCACTCAACCGGAAGTGGGCGTGGCTGCGTCCCAAAGTAGGCCACTGTAATATTTCAATAATTTTGTGGGAACATGGAAATTACTATTATTTTCAGTCGAGACAACATCAGATTAGACAAACTAACGATCTTTTGCATTCCTACATAAATGAGTTTACTAGTGATGTAATTAGTGTCCGACAGGAAGTGTTATCTAGCACGCAGTAACTAATTAGGTCTCGTTGACCTACTTTTCACATCAGTTTTCTTCTGCATGGGTAAATACACACATGCGTTTTGAAATGTGCCTATTAACTGGGCATATATTGTGCTTTTTGTTAGCGTAATTAACATTTTCTTTATAAAGCCCAAGGATACACAGAAGAGGATGCAGATGGGGGTCCTGTTCTCTTTGTGACAGAGCTTAACTAAAGTGAAAATTCTATGAGTTTTTATGTGTGTACAGATTTTCACGTTAAGAAAGAACAAAAATAAATAATAACACCAAATGTGTCACATATCATTGTACCCCCCCAAAACAAAAATATTATGAAGAGGAAATAATAAATAACCAAAATGATGCACTACATGCTACTATTTATTAAGATTATCTTCACCTGATTGTTTTTTTTTTTTTCAATTGAACAAATTTTGTAATATTGTAACATTACGCTGTTCTCTGAATTGCACTAGGCGGCATCTGAAAATAAAATTAACGCATCATATCAAACGATCACAAAAGATCGTAGAGATCAAAGAAAATAACGCACAGACGGATCCAGAAAGGGGTCACAATACTAGACGCAATGAAGCAGAACCCTGCTGACATAAAAATCTGGACATCTATTTACGCTCAATTTTTGACATTACTAGAGATTTTGCTGTACTCGTCTACGCTCGATCTAAATCAAGTAGATGTAAAATGTACAAACAATCGAAAGCCCGGGCAGACCCAGTTCATGGGTGTCATGTCACAGCTATGTGCACAGTAGTTTACATTAGTCTCTTGTTTCATGAACACTACACACATATGATTTGATAGTCTGTTCATAAATTCAAGCCGTACGTGCATATATGTGCTAAACAAAATAAATAAACAAAATAATAACATAAGCGGGTCCAAGTCCAGTGAGATGGGTGTGGAAGATTCGATGTAAAATAGGGTAGCCTAGTAGGAGTAGAGTGCACCGCGATGCGTGGTGTCATGTGTTTCAGCAGACTCCTCCACATTTGCACAGAGCTGTACACGCTAGGCTGATTTTTTTGTTCTGCATTTGCATCTTCCAGAACATCTTTTGTTGAGGACTGACGTCCTTTGTTGCAAGAACGTCTGATCAGTTCATAGCACGAATATTCTGCTTGCGGCAGTGTTGTGTCCATAGATATACCGACGGAAAATGTTCCATAGTGCTGACCTAGTACCTGCATTACAGCTCCAGGTTCCCCGAAGAGTCATTTGGGTATCCATTTTCCGCCCCCATAGTTTCGCGGGACTTGGTCTTGGTGTTTTCTCCAAGGCATGTCCCCATGTGTAACCTTAAAACATCCACCGTTGGCGATATGTGCTCCAGAAATGGTTAGTGACTCGGTGCCGTGTCTTTTGAAGTCAGCAGCTCGGAGGGCACAGGCTGCAGCACGCACAGCCCAGCTTCAAGACAAGAGATCAGGAAGCAAACTGAGGTTGTTCTTTTTCCATTTGCTCGCACCAGTCCTCGAACCTGAGGGTGCTCCATCACAAGTCCGCAAATACTTGGAATATGCTTTTTGCAGAACAATGTACATCTCAGCCGTTGTAATTTGATGTGCACGTCTGGTTCTGTCCTGGTGTGACACTCTCCGAAACAAGTCGGCCACCCGAGATCAGTGAAAAGTATTCCGCATGCCGTTAGGACACTTGACCATCCGCTCCTAGTTAGCCTGGCCCCTAGGAGTCCGAGTGCCGCAAGTTCAATGTACAGCGGCTCTCCCATCATGGCGACTCATAATCAGATGGAAATACCCACTGTAATCGACTGTATCTCTTTTCCAAGGACAAGGAAAGCCTGGCTGGATGGATCAAATTAACTTGATTGCAACCATGACAACATGCACTGCATGCTCATTTATTGTCGCTGTAGAGTGTGCATTGCCTAGTAGAATAAACAGAATAGATAGAATAAACAGAAGAAAAAACAGTCGAATTATGGCCTTGGCAATTGGTCTGACCACGCTGTTTTCGCGGGAACTATGAAATGCAGTCAAGGATACAGACTCTGGGTAAGTTAGTTCATCACAACTGTCTACGTGTGCTTAAGCTAGCGATGTTTCACGATGCATGTTTCACTCAATGACATATTAGTTAAGACACCTGACTGTGATTTAGCCCCACAAAGGGCGTTATGTCAGATCACCAGCTACTTTCTATTTTGCTCCAGTCGAGGACCTGAAGTTTGGGAGCTATAAATAGCTTTTACCTCGGCTCTGAGGCTTGGTGTAGTTGAGCAGCGTTACGCTTCAGCGGTAAAGCGGACACAAAGTGGTGCAATCACGCAGTTATCAACGAAATAACAACCGTAGCCATTGGTTAGGAAGCATTATAACACACTGTCAAGTGTTGATATTCGTCAAACAGGTTTTCTGCAATGTTGCGAATTCTCCGGGAGCGCTTAATGTCTTTAACACTTCAGCTCCAGCCACTCATATTCAGGAACGCAGCGCTGTTTTTCTGATCTGATACTCTGGCACTAGCACTGGATGTTCATGACATGGCCGTGGTACATCACAATTCTCTCTAATATCTACAAGTGCAACGTCTGTACAGGGAGCTCACATTGATTCTGATTTGTCTTTGTCGCCAATCAGTAGGATGCAACGTTCACGGCTCTCAGATTCATCCGACACTGTCTTTGCATAAGAAATATGCCTTTAGCATGAAAGTAATCAATTGCTCTCGGCGAAACACTGGGGTTATAATCGATGTTGTCTACAGCCCCGATGGTGAACTTGCCTTTGTTCATTTTCGGTAGAATTACCACATCCTCGTGAAACTGTTCGCGATTTCAGTAGACACAGACATGCCCGTCTTGTACCATATTCCCAGGCCGAGCTGTGAAGCATTTGAAGAAGACCTTTTGTGTTTCTGAATGCATCTTTAGATTGAGGTAAACTGCTAAAAATACCTCTCTCGTAAGGCGTCGTGTGAAAGGCTACAATGTGACGTCTTCTTGAACTTCCGGAAATTGGTAAGTAACTAAGTATTGTGAGAAGTCACATCCCGTTAATGTTTCGCCCGTTTGTAGTAACTCTCACCTAGGTAGTCCAGCAGCTTCTGCCAGGGCGCCTCCTAAAGACATGAATGTATTCTTTTCTTTACAAATTTAAAATCAGGCGAGGAATGGCTGCCTGTAACTACTGTCTAGGGCAGCTAGAATGTAACTGCACACTTTAATTTACTTTATAACAGGCACATGCTGAACACTGGCGCGGTTGTTTTGTCATCACTAAGGACGACATTCCTTGTCACTGAGTGAGTTTGTGTCTTCGCGAAATCTTATCATCGAAAATACATGAATAAAGTTTGTTATCTAGCTTTACAGCAGTACATTGTTGTTTGAGTGGGAATTACACCCAAGTAAATTTTATACAGTGGAAAAAAAACGTTAGTTGTGTTACATTACTGGAAACGTGCACCTACTTGGACACGGATTTACACGGATGTTGAATCGACATCAAATGGAAAAGCCTGCTCGGTACTGATTTGTCCGGCCATTAACTTTATAATATTTGTTAGGCAAAGCATTAATTAAGTCACTTTTCTCAATTCAACTGTGGAAAATAATTATAAGTATTTAAATATTAATAGGACAGATACTGAGAACCACCAGTCATACAGCTTGGACGCCGCGAGAAACTATAAAGTAAATTCTATCCATTCTAACACCGTTGGTTTACCATATATTACCACCGCTAATCACAAACACCGCAAGGCAACAAAATGGCACAGATATTGATAAGCAACAGTTGTACGCAGGGTGTCATGAGGATCTATGCTTTACGCTGACCTAATGTGCAGCCGTTTCTCGCAGACTGACGAGAGCATTTTGGCGGCCTATTCGAGTTTCCGACATCGCAGCGCACACGTAAACCTATCTAGGCGAAGAATGTAGGACTACACAGCAAACAACAAATACCTCGCTAGAATAGTGCGTTTCAGAGATACCGACGTAACTATGTTTTGGTTGATTTGTGAACTACCTGAAATAAGTTCAAATACCTCTTAAAATGTCTGCTTTATGTGCACTAAAATCCGCCCGATTATAGCAGGCGCCACTGTTGCGTATGGACCGCGCACTTGGCCTCGCGCCGGCATCTGGTTTTCACCACTATAATATATTATTACATGAATATTTAGGTGATGACAGGTGACGGTCACGGCGTTTTCGCTGCGCAGGGTATGGAAATCCGTTTTGCGCAGAATACAGCGATGTCATTAGTTTAATTAATTATTGTACTTTGGATTAAGGGTCTGTAAGCGTGTTTCCATCGCCAGTATGAATGTAACATATGTGAACACTACGTCTGTATGCATCTTCTGTTTGTTTCATTCATAGCAGCGAGAAGTATATAAGGGCTCCCACTAACAGCGAACAAGTTGCCTGCTCGGCGTTAAACCCAAATAACTAACTAACTAACTAACAGCGAACACAAACAGGGACTCAAACAAATTCGTCCACACTATGTTCATTGTCATCTCACTCTTATGATTCTACTCCGTCTGTGAACATCAGAGCACCTGCTTCTTCAGAGGAACGTATGCAAGTGACGCCTGCGAGAGGCATAGATCCTTATGAGCCCCCGCAAGTTGCTGGGGCACATGAGGATCTATGCCTATTGCAAATGGGCGGCTTTTAATGAGTGAGAGTCTGTTCTTCAAAAAAACAAAAGCAAACAACAACAACAACAAAAACCCAAAAAACAACACAATTATGTTACATTGTATTAAGATTGCCGCGAGTAACTCGATATACCGTTGTGAGATATGAGATACAGGATGCGATATACCGCCGCATGGAATATACAGCGCATGGATTAGGTTATTTTTGACTGACGCAACACCCAGTATATAAATGGATGAAGTGGTTTTTGTCATAAGGTGTTGGCCACAGCGGCGTCAATTCTCAGTTCGTTTTTTTCGATCCAACTTGACTTGAAATTATGTGCGGATTTCTAACCACGCCCCACTTATATATTCTTTTATTTGTAGTGATTTGTCGGATTGTTGATAGGCGGGGGTGAGTAACGGTGATTTAACATTGACTTTATTTAGGGTTTTGTTTGACATGGATGTCACACGAACCCTATGGTCAAAATAATATCAGATTTCTATTGTGACTTCCTCGCCTGCCCTTTGGCCGTTGGTAGTTCTTTTTGTCGTGGTGATTCCTGTAGGAGTCACCTCGACAAAAGGTGCTACCGACAGCCACAGTGGGATCGGCACAGTTCACTAAAAGTTCGTCGGCATCGGCTGACTTGTTTCCTTGTGTTCTCTGCTAGTTCAGGAAACGACAGAAAAACCACCGGAAACAGAAGTGGCGACACTTCAACTCATCACTGATGATTGTGTTCTGGGAGATTTAGCAGTTTCCGTAAGCACTGAAATTAAATGGCCCTTAGTACATGAAACCGGAAATACTGACGAGGCGGCAAAATTTCTTTTCCGTGTAGTGTGAGGAGAACGACCTTCGTAAACTGAACTAGGCCCATTAGAGTACAGTACAATCTTTTTCTTTTTTTAAAACAGGGAGCTGGGCACTTTTTCTACCGTATTGCAAATACGGTAGACTTTGAAAGGGGGCTTGACAGAGCGCATTCCGGAGCATGTACATGACGTTTTTAGCCCGGCGTGCGGGGCAGACTAAATTCTAGCAAAGAAGTAGCAAACCTTGCTAGAGAACGTCTTTTTGGGCGCCAATGTGTGTGTGTGTGTGTGTGTGTGTGTGTGTGTGTGTGTGTGTGTGTGTGTGTGTGTGTGTGTGTGTGTGTGTGTGTGTGTGCGGTGTGCGAGTGTGTGTGTGTAGACAAAAGATCTGGAATGGGTGACTGTCTTTACCATCCTTTTGGAAAATGGGTGTGTGTAAAAATCTGGGTGCCCAAGTCAGACACCCATTTTTTCTGAGGGTTGTTTCTGCATTGTCTTGGGGTAAAGATTCATAAAAAATAAAAAGATCAGTTTTTCTCATTTTGGCGTTAACACATGCACTTTTGTGTTTAACAGACACGCCTGTAGTGTGTTTGAAAACTTGTCCCTCCCAGCAGTGTGTGTGTGTGTTGTGCGCACAAAACCCTGAAAATGGGCGTGTGTGTGTGACATCATCCTTCTCAGCTATAAATAACTTCATAGCTGATATGGGTCAGGAAGGGTGTGTGTGTGTGTGGGGGGGGGGGGGGGGGGATTTTGTTGTTTGAGGGAGTAAATTGTTTATGTTCCTACAAAATTAGGTTTGTTATTTGAGGGTGTGGTTGTTTTGTTAAAAAAGTGTTGAGTTGTGATGTACTTCCGGGGTGATGTGGAGAAAGGTCATGTCTAGTGAGAAATTTGAGATTGATGTATACGTTCACCAGCGACTTAGCCTATACGTTTTCTACGTTTGTTTCCATGTCAGATGAAGAATATTAGATCTGAAACGTCGTTCTTTATTTCTATTTTAAAGGGTTTTCCACCACTATCTTCTGTTTTTCTTTGACTTAGCCTATAATTATATTCGTGCGCCGGTTGCTAAGAAGTGAAGTGATTGTACGAGTGCGCAGTGTGAGAGAGGACGTATAGACTTTGGGTGAGGCTGCTGTTGTCTTGTGTCTTTTGGTTCAACCTGTTGCTTTGTTTGTGGGTTTGTTGGTGTTATGCTTTCGTTTTGACTGCAACTCCTGTTAGATTGTATGCACAAATTGATTGAATGCAAATGACGTCACCCAGTCAGTGTCGTTAGTTGCGTTGTCTGCTGCAGTCCGTCGTTTAGTGCAGTATGTAATGCTAGGTCAGAGAGAAAAAAAAACACCTAATGTTGCCAAAGGGTGTAATAGTAAAGTATTGTTTGTGTGAATGCTGCGTGTTTGAGGGAAGGACTGGAAAGTCGAGTGCTGAGTGAAGAGAGAAGGCGACAATGGGAAAACTATGATATCCAGCACTATTACGTTGGAATAGATGCATAACAGTTACGACAGACCTGTAAATGAAAACACTTTTAACATTAACAAACGTTGAGTATAAGGAGAGGTTTTAAAACAGTTTTAATAAAAACTGTTGCCCGACAGGCTTCTAAAAACAACAGTTTCTTAGTTTTAAACCTTGCACCTCGCCATAAACGCCGCGATTGCTAATCTCAGTCTTAGCTGTCCTATAGTGTGGAATGTGGGACTTGTCCAACTGGATCCATCTGGTGCACTCCAAATGTGTATTTGTGGGTGGTTTGATGTGCAACTCGTTGCGTGCCTCAAAAATGACCTCCTGATTCCAGGGATAATTAAAATCTTTCATTCATAAGAGAGCATTCAGCAGCTCTATAAAACCCAAAGTGATGACCCCCCCCCCCCCACATCCCCTCCCCACCTTCAAGCCCACCCCTCCCCTCCCCTCTCCTCTCCCCACAACCCCACCCAAACAATCATTAGAAAATCAACCAGAGGTATTTTTAGTGAGGTATTTGTTCAGTGTGTGTTGTGTCATTGTGCTTTACATTTTTAATGCAGGAAAAAGAAGGAATATACATTAAGTTGAAAAAAGAATGACAACAATCAAATAAATGTGGAAAAGAAGCATCAAATATTCCGTGAACTTTACCTTATTACAGACACCTAATTTTCTTGAGATGTTCATGCTAAAAAATGAATGATTTGACAAGGACACCCATTTCTACTGTAATGCGAGTGAGAGGCACCCACTTTATTGGTAGAAACCCATTTTTTTCTCCATCCAGTGGCTCTGTTTCTAGAAAATGTCTTTTTTATTTTAAGTTGTAGAGCTTAGTTATAAGGTGAGTTCTAAAAATTCGCATCAGAGCCCTAGAATAAATAGAAATATGGGAACCCATTTTCACATAAAATGGTAGGTAACCCACTCTGATGGTTTTGTCTCCCTGTGTGTGTGTGTGTGTGTGTGTGTGTGTGTGTGTGTGTGTGTGTGTGTGTGTGTGTGTGTGTGTGTGTGACAGCGACTAGAACTAGGACGGACAATCTTGAAATTGTATGATATTGTCCCTAAAAGAATAATCTCGAGACTTTTTTTAAATGTTATTTTTATTATTAAGATGCTCATTGGCGAGAAAATGGCCGTTTCACAAAAATCGGTTGATCCACACTAGAGTCCGTAATTTTTCTAATTTTTACTAGATATTTTGCATATTGCTAGATAAAAGGGAGATATTGAATGAGTTCATTAACCAGCATTGTACCTCTAGAACTTTTTGAGTGATTATTAAATATTTTTTTAAAAATAATATTTTCACGTTTTGGGGATTAATTTCACGAATTATATGGGATTAATTTTATTTTAAAACAATTGTTTGTTTTTTTTTCATGAAAAAAACCCCCTAATTTCTCGTTAATAATGCATGATTTTTCATATACGGTATTTACATAAGCCTACAGTTTGTCTCGGCTGTCGGGTACGATTAGGTCAATTGTCACTTGTATGCCCTAGGTGTCAAAGTCAGACAATTTTCTGCACCACTCTTTTGGAGTCATTTGTAAAACAGCTAACATAATTTTAATTTTTCTTTTACGAAAAAAAATATCTTCTCATTAATACCCGCTTGATTTCTCATATACAGTGTTTGCATAAGCCTGCTGTTTGTCCCGGCTCTGGGGTAGGATTAGGTCAAATTGTGACCTGTAAGCCCTAGGTGTGAGAATCAGCAAGAAAATTGCAAAGTCTGATCTTCTAATACGTCAAAATTTAATGTTAGTACTGCGATGAGTGACGTATAACATCGAGTAGTTGTTTGCTATGAACACGGCGTAGCCGGGTGGGACTAATGATGCCATGTCGTGAAGCTTGATGTGACGTCATTTCGCTGCTCGTGCTTTTCTTTTTCTTCAGAATAGTTATGCTACGCCAGGGGCCTGGTGCACAACAGCCTTCTAAATTAAAAGCATTTTAAAGTTAAAATCGTTTTAGTTAACAGAGATTTTAAAACACTTTTAAAACACACACAAGGGTGCAAAAATACACATATGAATAACTAACAACAGGGGCCGTATGCACAGAGGTGTAGTAAGTCCTTCCTTTCGAAGTTATGAGCTCCTTTGAAAGTAAACGCTTCATTTTCTAATGCATGGGGCGGTTCGGGGGTCAGCGAGGAAGTATATCCGGTGGAATTTACTACAGCGGGAGACCATGAGTACATGTGCTTACGTCGGGAGTTACCATGTGCAAAGATATGTTTTAGAGGTTTTGTATGGGTAATTCAAGGTCCTATTGTTATTGTACCACAAACAACGCTCGTGTGATTCGGTTTTCTCAGGTTTGAAACTTGCTTTAAGTTTTAATATATATATATATATATATATTAAAAATAACGTTTAGGTGTTCTGCAAATTTGACAGGAACAGTCCGCACAGTCTCGTATTTCAGTGAGCAAAACAGCGATTTCACTTTCATGAGGCAGCGTAAATGGACTATTTGTGTCCATTATGCCTTGTTGACACACCTGATGAACTTTTACGGCGGTTTGGGCATGCAACAACTACACACACATAATCTCACTTATTTAACTCATTCAGCCCGACGTACGTATTTCCCAAATTTTGGAGGCGTCATCTAACGACTATGCACCTGTTGCAGGAGATGGATCGACCATGACAATTCAAGGGTAGTGCCAGATTAGCTTGGCGCCGACGGGCGCCAAGCTAATCTGGCACTACTCTTGAATTATCATGGTCGACCCATCTAATGCTGTAGTGCGTCAGGGCTGAATGGGTTAAACTGCGCATTCGTTAGCGTGTCACTCTGTTTTAGCTGTTTCTCGTACTGATAGCATGCTAAATCTTTTCGATTTTTCGGCCCCTGTAAGCAAAGTCTAGCGTCGGGAAGGCCTTTAGTATGAGGTTGAAGGTCCAAAAAAAGGAAAAAAAAAAATGGAATCCCCCCTCCCCCCATTCGCCCCCCCCCTACTCCCCCGAGGTAACTGATCCGCCCCTGATGAGCAATCATGGTCTTGTTGCTTGAAAAATTGCGAAGCTACGGAATAACTGTGATACAAATATCAATTTTAGTTGTGTGTGTGTGTGTGTGTGTGTGTGTGTGTGTGTGTGTGTGTCTCAGTGTGTGCGTGCATGCGTGCGTGTGTGCGTGCGTGCGTCCTTACGTGAGTGAGTGAGTGCGTGCGTGTGATACAATACCAATGTTAGTCGTCAGTGTGTGTGTGCGTGTGTGTGTGTGTGTGTGTGTGTGTGTGTGTGTGTGTAAGCCTATGTGTGTGTGTGCGTACCTGAGTGCTTGAGTGAGTGCGTGCCAGGTGTGTGTGTGCGTGTGTCTGTGTGTGTGTGTGTGTGCGCGCGCGCGTGTGTGTTTATGTGCGTGCGTGTTTCAATGGTTGTGTGCGTGTATGCTTGTGTGTGTGTGTGTGTGTGTGTGTGTGTGTGTGTGTGTGTGTGTGTGTGTGTGTGTGTGTGCACGCGACTGCATCGTGGTCTTGCGTGGCCGGCCTTGCCTCAGCGCCTTTCGGTGCACGTGAAGGAGCGTATCAGATTATACATTCGACCTTCATCAGTACAGCTGTTTTGTGTGATTAACATCATTAACATATACCAGTACAGCTGACGACACACCAACCGCCAGTTGTACCAGCAGTAGGCCTATGAATAAGGTGATACGGAAAATGATATTAGCAATGCACGTGTTGACCAGATGCTCGAATAATTCAGCCCCGACACGCGACAGTGAGATAATGATTGACCATGATAGAGGCGCCAAGCTATTCTGGCACCACCCTTGATCTATCATGGTCAATCCAGTATGTCTTCTAACACTGTAACCGATGTTTAAAATTCCCCCCAAAAGACAGAAAGACTCTTGTAAAAGAGAGGTACAATACAATTTATTAATTTTTCAAATAGACATACGCACGGAAATAGACTACGTGTACTATCATTGTATGCACCCACTCAATACACTTCTTTGAAACATGTACTGATACCAGGCTGTATAAAAATCAAATTTCAATGTTTATCTTTATGAATTTAGTGATATGTTCTTAGAATCTTAGCGTCTAAGAAAATGCACAAAAAACATTTGTTCAGTGCATACATAGCTCCTCTTCCTCCCCACCATCCCCATCAACACCCCCTACCACCACCATCACCAGTGACATCCAACAACTTCCGGTTACCAACCTTAACCCATTCAGCCCCAGCGCCCTACAGCACGAGATGGACTGACCATGATAATTCAAGGGTAGTGCCAGGTGAGCTTGGCAGCCTTCAGGCGCCAAGCTCATCTGGCACTACCCTTGAGTTATCATGGTCAGCCCCATCTCCTGCATCAGGCACATTGTCTTTAGGTGACACCTCCTGTGCATACCCAGATTTCAAATGTTAGTCATTGGGATTCAACGACGTACTTACGCCTGTCACCCTTCCCCGGGTATAGGCCGTCGACGAGAGACCTCCAGCGACTCCTGTGCTGTGCTTCTCCTTCGATTTTACTCCAGGTGGTTCCTAGTCTCTTGATGTCTGCTTGGAGGTCTCGACGCCAGGTGTTTCTCGGCCTGCCTCTTTTCCTCTTTCCAAAAAGATTCAACGACGTGCAGGCTATTAACCCATTCGCTGCCACTGATCAGGACTACATTACGTGTCTGAAACTACCCCGCACCGACAGACCGACATTCGCGTCGAGAGCATTGGACGTAAATGGGACCCACAATAGGCACAAAGGACACACAACTAATCACAAGAGACATAAACTCTCATGAGCCCCCCGCGACAGCGGGGGGGGGGGGGGGGGGGGGGGGGGGGGGGGGGGGCTCATGAGGGTTTATGTCTCTTGCAGCTGGGTGGCGCTTGCCTTGCCCCGACAGTTATACTGAGGCTAAAAGCTTCACATTTGTACACTGCTGATATGCAAGCTACGTTATAGCAATTACAGATAAGGATTACAGACCAATGGCTTTAGTTCAAGGGTGGTGCCAGAATAGCTTGGCGCCTCTAGGCGCCAAGCTATTCTGGCACAACCCTTGAACTATTTTAGCCAAACTTATTTCACACACTGGTGTATTCCGAATGATAAGGGTTAAGGCGGGCATCTACTGCGGGCATTATTATTACAACAACAACAACAACAAAAGTAGAGTATTACACCCAGCTTTCTGGGACTAGTCGTGCGAGTAAAGAGAAGACAACAACAACAACAACAAAAAAGTCGAGTCAGCAATGGTCGGCACACAAAGCCTTCGTCTGTTTCACTTTTGTTTCTTTCGGTTAAAACGCAGGTCGTACCATGCTAAGCCCACACACATCGTGTTAATATATGCGCATACTGATATTTCACAGCAAAGCAAGTCTATGCTTGAACTATATTTGTAGAATTTCTTATCCGCCTGACAAATGTCTCACGTTTGTTTGTGGGCACAAATACCTACAAGTCGAAGACAATGGAGCAAATGTAAAAGCTCAAGGCTGGTGCCTGATTAGCTGGGCGCCTGCCTGCGCCAAGCTAATCAGGCACCACCCTTGAGCTATCACGGTTGATCAGGTACCAGCAGTTGGCGCTGGCGGCCAAAATAATACAGTTAAGTGGGAACCCTTTGTAAACGTTCTTAACTGAGGCTACTGTGAAGATGGGGTGGTGATGACAGAATAACCTCTTTCAATTCTAACGCCTAACTCATTAAGGGAAATTGAACAATCATGACAGTCCAGCAGCAAGTGCTTGAACCCTAGGAACGGGCGCGAAGCCGACAATCCACTGCCTTAGAGATATCAAAAGGCCACGAATATTGTGCGCAAGAAAGATCGTGAAATACGCAGGCGACGAGTATCACAGAGTCATTTTGGACATGGAAGTCAAACTGTTACGAAAGTATCTTGAGTGGTAGGTAACCACTGTGGGTTGTTTAACGTCAAGGGCAAACACAGATTTGCATAGATTAGCAACCGTTTACAGTTCAAGATGAATTTGTGAATATGTGAACATTTTTGGTTTCTGCGTGTGCGCCGGTGTACGGGTTCATTAACTGACTGACTGACTGACTGAATGACTGATTGAGTGATTGATTGATTGATTCGATTGCTTGTGTAGTTATGTTTTTGCTTATTTTTTATTGTTTCTTTCTTTCTTCCTCCGTTTGTCTACTTATTTTCTGACAGCCGGGATCATGACAACAAAAACTTTGGAAAATTAAAAAGAAAGATACGCCAGCGACTTTTAATTTTATCTGTGGGTGACCTCACCCCTTTGGTGTTTTCAGAACAGAAAATGACATTATGTGTCAGGGCTCTCATTTTGGACCTTACGACCTGAAGCCGTACGTTTTTTGTTCTTTTATTTCTAAGGATAATAAACACTTCTTCAAAGATGGCCGCGGCTTCTAAATATATTTTTAAAAATTATGTATGATTTTATCAGTTTTGTCTTGGACACGTCAAACGCTGGTGTCGGTTTCGGGAAGATCTACCTTTCAGCACCCTCCTTCGTTACGACAAGAATGTACATGTCCGTTTCATTTCCGGCAGTCCAAAACAATGCTTATCAGAAAAGAGGATTCACTCTATCTCTCTATCAACGGATGAAATAGATATCAGGACATGGTCACCCTTTTCAGCTTCGCAACGCACGACTGGTTCTGCTTCTCTTAGCCCCACGCACTGCAGCATGAGATGGGTTGACCATGATAATTCAAGGGAAGGCATCAAGCGAATCTGGCATTACCCTTGAATTATCATGGCCAACCCATCTCCTGCAAATGGTATATAGTCTTTAGAAAACACCTAAAAAATTTGGTACATGCGGTCGTGGGGCTAAATGAGCATGAACAGTGCCAGCGGTTGGACAAGCCGGATCACGTGGTTTGTGTGGAAAGCCGGCAGATCGTGCTTGTTACACCCCAAACATTTCCACGCCAAAAGCTTAGGGAAGAAACCGGAAGTCGTTTCCGCTTCCAAATGGCCGCAGATGTGAGCTGTTTGATTGGGTGAACGCTTAGACGGCTCAACGTATTCCTTCTTTCTTTTCTTTTTTATTTTGTTGAAAAGTGAAATGATAGTCGAACCGAGCTTTTAACACGTGCAGAAAGCGACTAACAGTGAGGATCCAAATAATACGCAGATTTTAGAGAGCGAAACTATTAATTTAGTACCGAAGTTTGTCAGTGGCGTGGAAATGGTTGGGGTCTGACAGGTCAAAGCACACAGTGGGCCTCCCTGTGCAGTCCCATCTGTTAAAATGCCTTAGTCTTAGTCTGTCCCAGTCATCCCCTAATTTTCAATCCCCTAAACAACACTACCGCCCACTTGCTGCACATTTGCCATGCACAAAATATTGTTAAAAAATAAAAAAATAAAATAAATAAGGACATCACCAGTCTCATTTCCTGGCTATCAACACGATTCGGTACCAACCCTATATCCAAGCGCAGCCAAAACGGGTACACACCTCAAATCACCATCCGCTTGACAACTCAAACTAGGCCAAAAAGAGTCCGCTGGTTAAGCCAAAAGCTGGTATGAATCAAAGCACCAAACATGTCTCTTCTCAATTATCAAGAGATTTTAAGCAAATTCCAGCATACTGCCTCTCTACAAATGCCAAAGAAGGCAGAAGATTTTTTTTTTTTAAAACCTATCCTCTTACTGCCTCATCTACCTCATTTGACTATGTAACTTATGACCTAACACTTCCCCACTCTCTGTCCACAGGTGGAAGGAGACGTGGAGGCCGCAAGTGCTGTCTGCGGCACGTCTACTTCGGTCTTAATCATTTGAGTGGCCGTTCCGTTGGAAGCGAAAAACACTAAAGTCCGACTCTGGCTTCAACACCAAACAGAGCCTTAAAGGGGGACTGGCGGATTTCTGAGTGGTGTCTCGAGTTCTTCGTGAACTGAAAAGAAAAGGGGAGACTGCCAGTGCTAATATTTTAGGAAGGTTACAAAGTAAAGTAGGTTATAGCACTGTCAGGGGAGAGAAATGTGCATGATCGACCAGTGATCGTAGATCTACTGTAGCCAAAGCACACAAAAAAAAGATAGGAACTTCGTGAACTGTACAAATTTCAGCCCCCAGCTCCATTCTGTTGTTCCGTTGTCATCCATCCACGCTGTAAGTGCATCCTTTATGTCCAGAGTGGCTCGACCTGCTGATCCTTGTGACTGAGTCCCAGTAGCAAAACGTCTTCGGGCCCACGACGGCCGCAGTGGGCCCGAAGACTTTTGTTTGCTGGGAGACTGGCTTGGCGCTCCGTGAACTATTTTCAAATGTGGCCACAATTTTGCAAGATCTGAGACCACAGAGACTGTAAATTCTGAGCCGTGGTCAGACTGGAGGATTGCTGGAGGTCCTATGGTGAGAAAGATATCCAGAAGCTGGTCTGCCACCTCCTCTGACCTGTTGGACGTGAGCGGGCGTAGCAAGACAAATTTAGTAGAATGATCCTGGTAAACTAAAATCCATTTAAACTGTCCATTGGGAAGTGACTGCATGTCAATCAGATCCACCTGGCATCGAGACAGGAGACCAGGTGTCAAAGTAGGCTTCACGACAAGCGCTTCCACTCTTGGTCGCTTTTGTTTTCGCTGGCACTGTTCACAAAGTGTTTTGTAAAGTTCTACTGCCCGCCGTGGTATATTTGCGTACGTTTTACCAAGCTCCTTCATCATTCGATCCCTGCCGCCGTGTCCTGTAGCTACGTGAGCTTGGTGAATCAGGTCATACATGTCCTCCACAGCAGCAAAGTACAGAGGTGGGTCCTCTGGATCATGTCGTTTTCTGATGAGCTTCTCTGCATCGCCACACTGCATGATTTCATACCTGAAAATGGTTACTGTAGGTTAGAAGAGAACATTGTAGCCCTTCATTGCCGAAAAAAAAAAACTTATGATAATCCAGCGGCAAGAGACATAGATCCTCTTGAGCGCATGCAGTTGCAAGGGCTAATGCGGATATATATATATATATGCCTCTCGCTGACACTAAATTGTATCCATAGTACTCGGACGTTTGTTTTGTTTTGTTTTTATGGAGTGGGGGGGGGGGGGGAGGGGAGGGCTCTTTTGCGTTAAATTAACAAAGGTTGCATAAAGAAAGATTGCAGAAACACAAGCTGCGTCTATTGCCAGTGAAGGGGTGAAAAGAAACACACACACACACACACACACACACACACACACACACACACACACACACACACACACACACACACACACACACACACACACACACACACACACACACACACACACACACACACACCTCACTACAACAAAGAGCCCCACCCGGGTCTGCCTGGGGGACTTGGGTGGGGTGACTGAACCCGCGGTCTGCCTGGGGGACTTGGTTGGGGTGAATGAACTACTTTTTAGTTTCCAGGGTCACCCTGGTTAGCCCCGTGGCTGGGGTTTTCTTGTGTTTTCTGGGGTATATTTTTCTGCCTACTGTTGGGCCATTCATCTGTTTTTCCTTTTTCAAAACTCTACCTACTGTCCGCGCTGCCTGTAACTCTTGATATTGGATGTGTGTTGCTACAAATTATGGTCTGCTGCACCTAAGAGATGACATGTGTCTGCAGTTAATGCATTTTTGTTTAACTCATTCAACTCCGACACGCCACGGCAAGATATGGATCGAGTGCGATAGTTTAAGGGTTGTGCCAGAATAACTTGGCACCCATAGGCGCCAAGCTATTTTGGCACAATCCTTGAACTATCACGCTCGATCTGTTTCCAGAAGTGTAATACAGTCTGCAGGGGGCAACTTCAAAACTTGCGGATTTCGGTCCTGGAGCAGAATGTGTTAATATATTATTTCCCTGCTCATATTTTGTAATTGTAATGATTTTTGTAGACTAGGGTACGATAAATTAGCATAAAGGTGCAGCGTCCATAGCATGTCTTAGTTTTTTTTTAGCATACTAGATCGGCTAGCGACATACATTCAATACTGTGTTTAGTTGTTGTTGTTTTTTTTGTTGTTTGTTTTTTGTGTATTTTTTGTTTGTTTGTTTGTCTGGGGTTTTTTTTTAAATTTTTTTAATTTTTTAAATCACAAGCAGTGCAGGCACGTCATGAGAAAGTCGTGTTGCTGTCGGGACGTTAAGCAATGTACAACCAATCAACCAACCAACAACAAAGAGAGAGAGCGAGCGAGCGAGGGAGAGAGAGAGAGAGAGAGAGAGAGAGAGAGAGAGAGAGAGAGAGAGAGAGAGAGAGAGAGAGATGCGCAAAAGCACAAACAGATGAAGCAAAAGAGACGCTTACTTCCCCAAAAGGTAGTAATCCCGTCGAGTTCTTCCTGAAATTGTCACAGTCGCATTCTTTATTTCGTCCAAGAGCTGATCATAGGAGGGTTTCGAAAGGAAGTAACCTGATACTCCCCTGTCATTGCAAGATGTAAGTTTTCCCGCAAAGTCCTCACCCAGGGCCATTTATCGTGTTGGTCTGTGCGGCCGCTGTGCTCGTTACAGTCAATAGAGTCAGTGAACTTTTTCACTGGTAGTGTTGATATAGCCACAATGACGTGAAAATCAGTAGCAGTTCCCTAAACACTGCAGAAATTCTCACAGCAGCCGCCAACTTTGGAGATTCGTGTATAAGCTGGCCGCCATTTTAGGAAATTCATGAAATGCCTTGCTGTTACAGTCACTTCGCTAAATGACTGTATTTGATGGGTGCCTTCCTACTTGAACAGGAAATTCAGTCACGAATTTCCGGATTTCATGGATTGACTCTAACGTAGGTTCACATTTCAAAGCCGGCAAAATATTCAGATTTCTGGAAAACGATCCATGACTGACTCGACTTTTGGGGTCAACCCACTTAGCTGCGACGCCGCATTACAGCAGGACCGCCGTGAGATGGCATTCGTCGCCTGATCGGCGTTAAGCCCAAGTAATTAACTAACTACAGCAGGAGATGACTCGACCATGATAATTCAAGGGTAGTGCTAGATTAGCTTGTTGATGGCGCCAAGCTAATCTGGCACTACCCTTGAATTATCACGGTCGAGTCATCTGTTGCAACGGATACATGGTCGTTTGGTAAAATATTTGGGAAATGAAGCCATGGGATTACTGGTCACTACCGCAGTAACTGTTCAAAGATACACTTCTGTAACAGATAGTTTCGAAACGCTACACACGGGTATAGTTATGGTTCATTTAGTCACAGGACAAATCAAGACAACGCGTCGTCTTTATATTAGTCCATAAGCTAGGAAGATCTACCGTGCACCCCCCCCCCCTCCCCCCAGTACTCAATAAGATGGGTTTCAAAGTGTTCCTTAGTATGTCCTGAGATGTTTAAGCCATGTTCCCGGAAAATCCATAGGAACACACCAGAGATATAGCCGACGGCGCAAGGGTACCCCCATTCACGCTCTTCGCAGGTGCTAAAATGAGGTTGGGAAACATTTTCCTCTAAATAAATCAGAATTCGTTCCAGAAGCCCAAATCAGGCAATATTATGCCAAGGCACACCTTCTGCAGCCTCTGCAAAAAACAGAATGAAAATATATTAAATCTCTGGCTCACAGTGAAGGTATTTGTGCACCCAGTAAACGCCCATTTCCACGAAATCGCAAAAAAAAAAAAAGACAAAAATAATGTGTCGGATGACTTCAGACATTTTCTATAGCGCTGGCAGTCCATTTTCAGGCTTACATCATTAAAACTGGATGTCACAATTATTATAAACTTGACTAGGTGATGCTGTGATCACTGTGAGTGCCACAGTGGTTGACTATTTTGTATCCCTACCCCCAAGTTATAAAAATACACAAAATTAATTAGAAAAAATTACTAAAGTTATTCCATTTCATTTTGACCTCTCTTTACCTATTAGGTTTCAATAATGTGAGCATAAAGTGCAAGAAAATAAGGAAAGTCGGCATCATTTACGGTACATTCGTGGTGAATGATAGCTTTTTCCCATTTAAAATTGCCGAATTGGGAAACAAACGTTGTTTCCGATGCCCTCAGAAATTTTGTATACAACCGATAGGTCTTTGTTAGGTTTTATTTGTTAGGATAGAGTACCACAGTTACTCCCAACCTGATTTTGTGATGCTGTGATGCATTTAGGGGCCACAGTGGCTGAATCTGCTGCCCTACCCCCATTTTACCAGTATGCAAAGTAACGCAAAATAATCATAAAAAATTGCTTACGTCATACTCTTAAATATTTTTTGTTGCCAGTTGGTTTTTTTTTTTCTAAAGTATGCATATTGAGCATAACAAGTTGTGATCATTTCATTAATTTCAATGTAACCCATCCATTTAATTGTAACTATTTTTAACTGCCTGGTCTTTTAGGTGATATTTTACCTAGCATAAGGCGGGTCTAGTAAGGTCTCTCCTTTTCCTTTCATTTATTTTCATCTAGAAATGTGTAAATATGAATATGCGTAATAAAGTTTCATGGTTCCTAATAGCCAAAACAATGTTATCAAATACTTAGTTTCCACATGTCACGAGATCTCCACTTCCACCTTCTGCAACGTTCAATTTTTTTTTTTTTTTTTTTTTGTGGCCGTCTTTAAATCTTATATTGTTCTGGCTGCCAATAAGTGAGCTGTCAAGAGCTAGGCAGCATGTTTTCAGAGTTTTGTGTACAGGGGCGTGTCTTCTGGTCAGAACTGCCAGCAGACCGCTTCTCTGTATGGACATGTTTGGAGAATGTGCTAAGGAGACTTTCTACGCCAAATTCGCATAGGGCTGTTTCCGCATGACCCAGTCTCACGAGGTGAGTCCAGCAGGGTCCTTACGGTCTGTGAACATTTGTAAAAGTTGTTAAAAAATGACAAGTTTTTTTTCAGGGCCCTGTAAGTCTGTCAATTTCAGTCCTTTTCCTTAAAGTCTGTGAAAGTTTGTAAAAATGACAACGTGCTGGAAAACTTTTGTCTACTTCTTTTTTTTCTCGCCCAATTTGTGACTATTCCATTGCAAACGATCATGCTGGCGCTTGTTGCAAGTGATCTATATTTAGCTCTGATCATAAAGTGACTGCATGGCCTTTCTGCGGAACATTCTGATTGGTTGTTTACGCTTCTACTGAAGTCCGCCATTCGCTAAGCGTTCTTTTATTTTGGTATCTCTTCATGCATTAGGCACAGAAGCTTCAAATAATTGCTGATACAGAATGATCTGATTAAAGTGTCTAAACCTTCAGGCTTCAGTTTGGGTTTGTGAAACGTTCCTGATTTTCTGTATGGACCCAGTCCAGAGTAATCAGTGCGTAGATGAAAGATGGTGGCCTAGCTCTCCCTGTTCAGCTTGTTGATGTCATCTTCCCACGGGCTGCAGCTGCCATTCTGCTGTTGCCAAGCACTTTGTTGTTGTAGTGTCTCCATTCCCAGCTAGTCCAGAATGCACTGGAATCCACTGCAGCACTATTTTGTGGACAGGGCATCCAGTCTATCTTGAAGCTTCCTGGTGAGATCAGTGGATCAAGCTGCTGCCTTTCCCTAGCTAGTGCTCTGCTGCTGTGTTGAGCACCTGCAGATCTGTATGATAGTTGGAGCTGCTGCCGCCAGCTGGTAAGGAGAGGGAGGTAGTAGTGCGGTCTGCACAACAGATGTACACGCCACTTCCTTCATTCCGCACGGCATCTTGTGTGGTATCACAGCTGCTGTGAGGGTAGCGCTTGTGCACAACCTCCAGCACGATGGCTTTGTGCAGTTCCGCAACCTTTGGCAAAGAGTCCTGGAACATTGTTTATGTTGTATTGAAGGCTCTTTCGAGATGTCCAGGTATCTGAAGGGAGCTGTTCACACATCTTTGGGCTTGGTTCCAGGACGTCAGTGTTAGCCCTTTGCAGGACCTTAAGTTGGCGGTTCAGACTTGGGCGTTTCTGACGGTTCTTGGTCTGCTCCTGTAGTCTCCCACGCTGTCGGTGTTTAGTAAGTCTCTTCATCGTGTGTGCTGTTCTGCATTCCAGTGGCTCCATTGTCCTCCATTTCCTAAATTGGGGTGCTCCAGATGGCTCTAAGAATGTCACTGTATCATGAGAATGACCCATGTTCTGCATCTTGTCAAGCCTGGCTTTTTGGGTTTTGCAGGCAGTGTTTCATGTTGTCGATGTATTTTGGTCTGACCGAGCAGGTGTTTGCTTGTGCCAAGATGCTGTAATTTGCGCCAATGTGGTCCCCACCAGTTTCTTCATCAGAGACTTTTTTTTGGCAGCTCTAGCTTCCGTGGCTTCGATGTGAGGCCTCCACGTGAATTCAGTAATTGATTTGTTGCCAGTAAAGTTGGCCTGTCTGTTTTTGGTACTGGAAGGTCTCCAGTTTTGAGGTGACCTCCTCCATCTGATTGAAAGAGATGGTCTAGCTCAGTTTGAGTGGCCTCTTTCAGTCCAGCTGCTGACTCTATTGGCAGCATCCTGGATTCTGGAGATGCTATTTTTTTATGTTCTGCTGCGCTCCACACTGCAAAGTCATCCGCATGGAGGATGTTCGAGACGAACCTTGGTACTGCACTACTGTTGTACTGATGTCATTAATGTAGACCAAAAACAGCATCAGACACAACATCTCCCTGAGGTACACTTTCCCCGAGTTTGACAAGAGTGCTGAATGTGCAGACGGTAGAAGCTTCAGCTGCAGCCCCTGTTAAGCATGCCTTAAATAAAAAACCAATTACAATTAAATTGATGGGTCACATTGAAATTAATGAAATGATCACAAATGTTATGCTCAATATGTATATTTTGTTAAGAAAACTGGCAACAAAAATATTTAAACAGAGGATCAATTGTTATGATCATTTTTCGTTCCTTTGCATACTGGTAAAATGGGGGTAGGGCAGCAGATTCAGCAACTGTGGCCCCTAAATGCATCACAGCATCATAAAATCAGGTTGGGAGTAACTGTGGTACTCTATCCTAACCAATAAAACCTAAAAAAGACCTATCAGTTTTATACAAAATTTCTGAGGGCATTAGAAACAACGTACGTTTCCCAATTTGGCAATTTTAAATGGGAAAAAGCTATCATTCATCACGAGCATACCGTAAAGGATGCCGAATTTCCTTATTTTCTTGCACTTTATGCTCACATTATTGAAACTTAATAGGTAAAGAGAAGTCAAAATAAAATGGAATAACTTAAGTAATTTTTTCTAATTAATTTTGTGTATTTTTTACAACTTGGGGGTAGGGATACAAAATCAACCACTGTGGCACTCACAGTGATCACAGCATCACCTAGTCAAGTTTATAATAATTGTGACATCCTGTTTTAATGATGTAACCTGAAAATGAACTGTCAGTGCTATAGAAAATGTCTGAAGGCATCTGACACATTATTTTTGTCTTTATTTGCGATTTCGCGGAAATGGGCGTTTACTGGGTGCACATAGTCCTTCACTGTGAGCCAGAGATTCAATATTTTTCAGTCTGTTTTTTTGCAGAGGATGCAGAAGGTGTGCCTTGACATAACATTGCCTGATTTGGGCTTCTGGAATGAATTCTGATATATTTAGAGGAAAATGTTTCTCAACCACATTTTAGCACTTGCGAAGAGCGTGAATGGGGGTACCCTTGCGCTTTGCGCCATCGGCTATATCTCTGGTGTGTTTCTAAGGATTTTCGGGGAACATGGCTGAAACATCTCAGGACATAATAAGGAACACTTTGAACCCCATCTTATTGAGTACTGGGGGTGGGGGGGGGGGGTGGGTGCACGGTAGATCTTCCTAGCTTTTGGACTATATCAAGTAACCTGACAACGACTCCAATCCGTTATAGAAATACAACGCTATCAGTACGAGAAACAGCTAACACTGTATAGATTGACACGCGCGCTAACAGCAGCGCAGAATAAATAAGTGCGAGTGTGCGTGTGCTTTTGCTGCGTGTCCCAACTGCTGTTAAAGTTTATTAGGTGTGTCGACAAGGCATAACAAACACAAATGGTGCTGAAGTGTGGCTTTAGATTTATTCGTAATTTGATGGTACTTTAAACTGATTAAATCCACAGGCATGTCAATCGTTAATAACTGGTCACCTCTTAAGTATTAACACCGATAGTAGTTCATAGCACTACCGCCCGTGTCAAAAGAAGTGACCAACTACGCAACGATCATCCCATGCCTGTGGTTAAATATGTGCCCGTGGACTGGTTTAGACCCAACACAATATTTAGGAGCGAGTTTAACCGTGGTTGTGTCGGCGGTGAACAATAATAACATTGGGGTAAAGACGCGTTATTATTCACACGTACGCGTACATTTTCCGCCGAGTGGTCTCCTCAGTAGCAGTCAAGGGGTTAACTCATTCGCGGCCAGCCGCATCCGGATGCGCGGCATAAGCCGCGCATCCTGATGCGGCTTGCCGCGAATGAGTTCAGTGATGAACTTTCCCGCGGGCCTCAGTCTTGCTAGACAGCGCGGTGTGGGCGAAATAGCCTGACTCCACGCCACCCGGCAAATCCCCTAGATCAGCCCTTCTTCACTAATACGAAATATGCTGTATCATTCTGAATCATTATCGTCATTATGCATACGGCATAGTCAGCTTTCTCGATCTTTGCTAGTGATGCGTAAAATTGATGATTAAAATCAGCAGGAAATAAAAATGAATGGTAATGACATGCAGCTCTACCGCGCTCGGATTTCTTTTTCTTCAGTTTGATAAAAAATTAAAAAGAAAATGTCGTAAAAGGGGTTTCAAGTCACGTTGACATGTAATGCAATACTAGAACGCAATCCGGACCAAAAAGGTGACTGCCAAGCGTGTAAAATGCAAAGAAGTACCCAACGGAAAAAGAAACACGCTTAGAAACGACACTTACAACATTTATTAATCAGTATTTCGGGTAAATACCTCTTTTCAAAATAGACAAACAAACAGATATAGAGATCAGTCGCTACTTATCTTCATTTATCGCAGAAAGAACTGATGTGGCAACTCTAGAATACGGTAGATCTTCATGTCATTGCCATTCATTTTCATTTCCTTCTGATTCTGATCACCAGTGCTACGTATCACTAGCTAAGATCGAGAAAGCTGACTATGCCGTATGCATAATTATGATAATGATTCAGAATGATACATTAGCATATTTCGTATTATATAACTCATTCAGCCCGACGGCCGTATTTCCCAAATTTTGGAGGCGTCATCAAATGACTATTCACCAGTTGCAGGAGATGGATCGACCATGATAATTCAAGGGCAGTGCCAGATTAGCTTGGCGCCGACACTACACTTGAATTAACACGGTCGACCCATCTCCTGCTGTAGTGCGTCAGGGCTGAATGGGTTAATGACGAAGGCTGATCTGGGAGATTTGCTGGGCGGCGTGGAGTCCTATGTCGCCCACTCGCTGTCTGGAAAGACTGAGGCCAGGGCAAGTTCATTTCACTTAACCCCTTCAACTTGAATACTAGAACAGTTTCCTCGCGTAAATTCTGGACGCGCGAGGGTTCACGAGGAGAAACTGTACTAGTAGATCTGTTGCATTGCGTCAACTCATTTAAAGCAGCCCCGCATCAACTATTCAGATGCCGCGGGGTGCGTTGAAGGAGTCACGCATGAATAGTTGCGGAAGAGTCGTATAGCGTTGCCGGCAGGCAACGCTATACGACACTTTGGCAACTATTGATGCCGCGGGGTGCGTTGAAGGGGTTAACGTGAAGAGCGCATTTTTCGTTTGTCGTTGTTTGTTTCATCATGACTTGACCGTATTAAAAAAAAAAATCCTCAGCGTCAAAACATAAATCTAGCGATCCTATCTCTGATCTGCACTGACGCTGGGTAGCAAAGCCGGTCGCCGCCGGATGTCGGACCGAGGATGTCATGCTTACTGGGAATGTGAGTCAATCTGTTTTCACGCTGAAACCGAACGTATGTGTGTCAAGGCTTTGCCACTGACTGAAAAATGTACAAGCAAAACAGGAAAGTAACTGGGGCCAACACTGTGACAACGTCGGTGACTCACTAGCCAAGTGAACTGCAAGAGACACAGATCCCCAGGAGCCCCTGCGACTGTGGGGGCTCATGAGGATCTATGCCTCAGTTTTGCTGAGACCAAATTGCGTCCATGTTTCTTGGATGGTTTTGGCTTTTTGGTCGCCAGTTGAACACAGCTTTCAGACGCACAAATGTAGAGGCTAGGCCGGTGTATCGTGGGGGTTGCGGAGGGACAAAGCAAAAAAGACAGTGCTTCGTTAAACGGGCACAGCTGAACGTTTTGAAGGTTTCAGTTCGCAAAAAGCTTTCAGTATGCATACCCACTTAGACGACAGTGACCTCCCTATTGTCCCACCAAATGCTTTCTTTCGTCCGTTCCAAGCAAAAAGAGGCCCATCGGAATCTTGTGACAGGACACCGTGAAAAGATTGCTTCTGATAGGCGATGGTAGCTGACGTCATAACTATTCTATACGACCTTAGGTCATCTGCATAATTATAACCAATCAGAGACAAGATGGCGGATGAACCAGCGAAGAAAAAAATGGAAGTATCAGTCGACTCGCGCTGACAATGACAGACTCGGAATTGAAGTGAAGAAAGAAGAAGAGAGACAAGAGTGATACTCCTAAGTAGAATTGACATCGGACAAGGGAATATGGAGCTTGGCTTGAGCGCCTATCCGGAATTTATCGCTTTCCTGCTCTGTGAATCAGTAAGTAATCTACGGTCTTTGTCGATCTTTCTATAGTTCCGCGAGCTGGCTCAGTCGCTTTGCGCGGAGAGTCGAACAAGCTGCAGCATGATCGTTACTAGTACATACTAGCAGATCAAGCGGAACCCGCATTGTGATTTTGACAGCATAGCGCGTATGGAAGATTTATTCTACATTTTCGTGGAAAATTACGCCAAAGGGATGCCGGAGAACATCAGCACACGTGTACACTGACATGTGTGTACACCACACCGATGACCTCGTGACCTGCAGTATTGCGATACACTGATAGTCGGCCGGGTTTTGCGGCCTTGTGACGTAGGCTCATAAATATGCATATTAATTGAAAACCAGGCCGATGCCCGCGACTCGGGTACAAAAACAATACACCCTGCAAACGATGAATTCGACATTTGGCATTGTACTTACATCATAAAGCTCTAAGATAGTACAAAAAGGACATACAACATATTGTCAGCAGTATCTGTTGTAGACAGTTTTTAAGTTGACTGTGTTGAGATGCTTGATCCTGGGCAATATAACTTTAAGGCCAACTACGGTGATCATGCCGGCCTTAGGAAAAAACAAGATAGGCCGGGGGACACCAAGGCCGGCGAAAAGAAGGGGTTGGAAGGTGGCGGGACAGATGTGAAAATGATAGTGATTTTGAATCATGATCATTCAGCCACACGGGTTGTCTCCGTCGATTCACTACGGAGACAACCAGTCAGTATGGCATTTTTGAGCCGGTAAGCCCTCTGCTGCAGGCCCGCTGAGGCAGAAAGAGTGTTCACCAGGGGTGGATCAGTTCCTTCCCGAAGGGGGGGGGGGGGAGAGAGAGAGAGAGAGAGAGAGAGAGAGAGAGAGAGAGAGAGAGAGAGAGAGAGAGAGAGAGAGAGAGAGAGAGAGAGAGAGAGAGAGAGAGGGGATTCCAATTTTTTGTTTAGGACCCTTTAACCGGCTCAGACAAAAAGTTCCGCGAGCCTAAACCATCCTTTCTACTGATTAAAAGAATTGGGGGGTAGCAGTACAACGACAATATTGAAGGAGGGGGAGGGGGACTCCAAAAAGGAACATTGATGTAGCGTCTTAAACTGTATAGTTTTTTGGACTGAAGGGAGGGGGAGGGGTTTGGAAGCTCTGGACTGACACCCTCCCCTACCCCCAACGCCTAGATCCGCCCCTGTCCACTGCGGAAAAACAAAACCCACACAAACAAGCAAACAAACAAATAAAACAAAAACAGAAAAAGAAATGTACAGGCTGCAAAAGAGAGAACCAAATAAATTGTAAAATATCCAAAATTGGAGTAGGTGACGCGGATAAGGTACTAAAAGGGAATCAAGTTACAGCTATAAATCCAACGGGAATAATTCACAGGTCTGATACTGCTAGCTCACATTTCTGTCATGATGCAACCCTCACCCTCACCACATGACTTGTATACATCGTAAATTATACTCTTGTTTTGCTCGTATCATATTGCACCAACTACATCCCAACAAGTACTGACACGGTGCGATTGGTTAGTTCGGATTTAACGTCCACAGCACCGAGGTGATCATGGACGGCCCTGACGGGCGGGCTATAGGGGACAGGGAAATCTATTGCCTATGGAGTATAGTACGTCCTGAACACTGATCAACTCAGGCGCACTCCAACTATGCCACTTTTATTTACCAGGACCTTTCAACGGACATGCTATTGAACAAATCCGTTTTTTCCCCCTGGATTGTGAGTCCAGCTACCGGGGCCGTGACGGGATTCGAATCTACGACCCGGCGATTTTCCGCCTGAGCTATTTCGGACTCTCGACACGGTGCGGCCGGGCTAACTTAAAATATACTGACCTAATGACGAGTTCAAACTCCGCAACCTTCCTCATAGCAGCTGTTCAAAATGATCTCCATATTGAGTCACCTTGCAAGAGGCAAGAGGGGGTTTATGAGAATCTATGCCGGCAGGTGGACGGGTCTTATACGAGGACTGCGAGTGAGCATTGTTTCAGCGTGCCATGGTGCGAACAAACGAAAACACGACTTGCTCGAGGCGGGCCGGGCGCCTGTACGCTGGCCTTGACCTAACCCTGACCTTGGGTTTGGTCGCCGAGTGTCACTGTCACTTGATCACAAAGATGCACTGGCTCTGGTACCCTGGGTAAGTAAACTCACACAGGTTTCGATAATTTTGTGTGTGCATAGGTCATCTATGATTGAGACGATAGAATTTAATAATATTAATAATAATATTAATAAATAAATATATTTTACTATTATACGTATCCTTTTTTTGCATCAGTTCCAGAGCGGCATGCAAGTGTGTGTGTGTGTGTGTGTGTGTGTGTGTGTGTGTGTGTGTGTGTGTGTTGTGTGTGTGTGTGTGTGTCGTGTGTGTGTGCGGTGTGTGTGTGTGTGTGCCGTGTGTGTGTGGTGTGTGTGTGTGTGTGTGTGTGTGTGTGTGTGTGTGTGTGTGTGTGTGTGTGTGTGTGACTTTTCAAGTAAAAATATTTTGTATGGGCTTTTACCTTACTTATGCCCAGAGTGTTAGTGTCTTCCTTTTCTTTTACTTTTTCTTTTTTAGAGATAACAGAATGCATGAAACCTAAAGACAATTTTCTGTTTTATCTTTTTAAAACAGACAATAACGTTTTCTTGATTCTTGATTCTAATAATAATAGCATCATCAACAACAACAATAACAGCAACAACAACAACAATAGTTAGTAGTGGTAGCAGTAGTAATAATAGTACAGTATCATTTTTATACTATTATTATTATCATCATCATCATCATCATCATCATCATCATCATCATCATCATCATCATCACATCATCATCATCATCATCATCATCCCCATCATCATCCAACTTCTTCACGAGAGGCTAAACACAATTTCTACTGTTATAAAAAGTTTCATCAGTTGTACAATGAGATGGCCGCCGGTCGATGGCCTTAATAGAAAGTTCAGCGTCAACCCCTTGGGATCACCTCAACCAGACTGCCACGCTACCAACATCCAAAGGGTTAAGTCCCCATATCTGACTAATTTTACATTTTTACCCATTACATCCTGAGGCTGAAAGGTTTCAGAGTCTTGTCCCGGCTGTGAGGGCTTCATGATTAGCAGATAGATGAACTATTTTTGTTCAAGGGTAGTGCCAGAATAGCTTGGCGCTAGAGATGCCAAGCTATTCTGGCACTACCGTTGAACTAAAATAGACAAATTTATTTAATGTACTAGTGTATCATGATGTAAAAGGTTAAGGGGCTGAATTATATACCTTACCGTGAATTAGTCTCGAGCTGTTTGACAGATAATCAAGTGGCCACAAGATTCACAGTCAGTCTACTGTGTAATTGTAATTGTCTCTTTGCATCGCGCTGTCTGCCAATCAACACACAGTTTGTTCGTTCGTTCGATCGATCGATCGATTGGTCGAGCAATTGATTTAATTATTTTGATTGATTGATTATATTGATTAACAAAAGCTAATGGATCATTCACGTCATATCTGACTCAGAACTTGTGCCCGGGTGAACCTACGACTCCAGGTGCCAGATAACCTAGATGAGACTACGGTCGCGTGTCCCAGCTCTTTGTCTGCGGCCGAGATTCAGCAAGTCCAAAGTCGAATTGCCCCACACCCTGCCACGATTGGTCGCAGATTGTGTTTGTGTGTTGCGGAACACTTTTGTCACCCCACTGTAACGGCCTAACGACTACATATGTACCAGACGCAGGAGATCATGATATTTTCAAAGGTAGTGCTAGATTAGAGCGGGCGCCAAGCTAATCTAGCACTACCCTTGAATTATCATGTTCGTTCCGTCTCCTGCTGTAGTGCGGCGGCGGCTAAATGGGTTAATTTAACGCCAACGAGCCCCAAAACCGCGCAGGAGACAAGGAATGCGGTAAAGAGGCATAGATCCTCATGAGCCCCTGCATCTGCAGGGGCTCATGAGGATCTATACCTCTTGCTGTTGAGTGTGTTCAAATTTCCACGGCACTGAACCGGTTAACCCTTACCAAACTGAGGCTAAAAGCTTCAAATTTGTACACTGTCATATATGCAAGCTACATTCTAGTACTTATAGACCAATGGCTTTAGTTCAAGGGTGGTGCCAGAATAGCTTGGCGCCTAGAGGCGCCAAGCTATTCTGGCACTACTCTTGAACTATTTTAATCAAACCTATTTCACACACTGGTGTATTCTGAATGATAAGGGTTACGTATTTGCATGCCCGGCCATGCACGTGAGGCGAAAACCAAGGCCTGCCATAATAACTGAACTTAATTTTAAAGATTTTTTGGCGTCAACCTTCACCTGTGCCAAAATTGGTTGAACGTGTGCTCTGGTCCAAACTGGACGTCTTTTCTGTCTCCAAGATAAAGTTTCAGTTTAGAAACGAACGTTTGGTTTCAATATCGTTGTAATCTTAGCGATATGATGTGCGAGTTTCGCCAAGTCACTACGAGTTCGTTCCAATTTGTCCAGTCAGACCTACTGCACTGAGGGCACGCTACAGTGTGGCCTTCTTCTCTTCCGGATCCCGACAGTCCTTGAGATGGCGATCGATTCTGTTTTTGGACGAGCTGATTATCTCATTCAGCCCGACGCACGTATTTCCCACAATGAAATGGATCGACCATGATAATTAGTCAAGGGTAGTGCCAGATTTGCTTGGCGCCAAGCAAATCTGGCACTTACTTGAATTATCATGGTCGACCCATCTCCTGCTGTAGTGCGTCCTGGCTGAATTGGTTATGATCAGTATCAATGGTGCTCTCTCTCTCTCCTCTCTCCTCTCTCTCTCTCTAGGGAGCAGAGTGGCGTTTGACTCTCGTGCGAAACTGAGGTCACAGGTCACAGGTACGAATCAAGCTGAGGTCAAAATTTGTTCAGACCTTATTAGGTGCCCCGTCTTTGAAATCACCTTCGTGGTGAACAAAAGACGTTAAGTCCTAAAAGTTTAACGTTCTCTCTCTCTCTCTCTCTCTCTCTCTCTCTCTCTCTCTCTCTCTCTCCTCTCTCTCTCTCTCTCTCTCTCTCTCTCTCTCTCTCTCTCTCTCTCGGGTCTGCCCTGGGGGACTTGGGTGGGGTTAGGTACTTTTTAGTTCCCAGGGTCACCCTGGTCAGCCCCACAGGGTGAATTTTTCTCTCTATTCTGGGGCATGTGTTTCTGTCTACCTGAGGTCCATTCACCTGTATTTGCCTTTTTAAAAATCTCCCTACTGTCTGCACTGCCTGTGGCTCTTAATATTGGATGTGTGTTGCTAAATGGTCTTAGCTTTATTTAGGCCCCATGTGTTAGGTTTATTTAACGTATTTGACCGGCTGGCGACATACATTCAATGTTCTGTTTAGGTTTTTTTTTTTTTTTTTTTTTTTTTTTTTCACAAGCAGTGCAGGCACGTCCTGAGAAAGCCTTGTTGCTGTCGGGATGTTAAGCAATGTACAATCAATCATCTCTCTCTCTCTCTCTCTCTCTCTCTCTCTCTCTCTCTCTCTCTCTCTCTCTCTCTCTCTCTCTCTCTCTCTCTCTCTCTCGTCTTTCTTATTCAGGAGCTCTTTTATGGAACTCACTTCCTCCCACTATTCAACAAACCACGTCCCTCTCTCTGTTTAAAAGTAGAGTACATGATTACCTTTCTAAGACAACGAAATGCCGATTCTTTCTTCTTCTTTGTTTCTAGACATGATACGCTTCATGTTCTCACTTTTCGCTAGTTTTTTTCTTGCTTCCAATCTAACCTCCCAATCGGGTTCCCCCCCCCCCCCCCCCCCCCCCCCAGCTTGTTTTTGATAGTACGCAAAATATCCTACCTACCTAAATGTTAGATATGTGTCCACGTACGTGTGCATGTGTATGTACAAAAGTGCGCATGTGCACGAGTACATGTGTGTGTGTGTGTGTGTGTGTATGTGTGTGTGTGTGTATGTGTGTGTGTGTGTGTGTGTGTGTGTGTGTGTGTGTCGTTATTATTTAGTTAGTTTTTGTTGTTTGGTTGATTTTTTTTTTTTTTTTTTTTTTTTTTTTTTTTTTTTTTAAAGTAGCTTAAGTTAACAAGGACAGACTGTAAGAAAGGCCTGCGCGCCTAATATCTCAATCCTTGGAAAATAAAGTTTCGTTCGTTCGTTCTCTCTCTCTCTCTCTCTCTCTCTCTCTCTCTCTCTCTCTCTCTCTCTCTCTCTCTCCTCTCTCTCTCTCTCTCTCTAACGCCATTAAAAAAAAATTCACCTATTGTGTTTGTTAACTTTTTTCCCCTTGATATTTTTTTCATTATAATTATGCTGCGTTTGTTTTCCTGTTGTGTTCTGTTTTGTTTACAGGACAGCAGCTTGTAAAACAGGCATTAAGTTGCCTAATAGCTTTATCCTGAAATAAAAGATTCATCATCTCTCTTGCTTGCACACACACACACACGCACACACACACACACACACACACACACACACACACACACACACACACACACACACACACACACACACACAAACACGTCATCATCATCATCATCATCCCATGCTTTTCTTTTCTGACAGTACTTTCATCTGACAACAAACTTTTCTTTTGTTTGCTCACAGCTCCAAAATAGGTGAACAATGCTGCAGCGTGGGTGTGTCTGATTCTGTTCCCGTCATTCTCTTACACATGCAAGTTTAGCGAGATGCCATCCTGTCAGCTGAGATAACGGATTACGCAAACTCACGGTTTTCTGTCACGACTGAGTTAAAATGGCTCACATATTAACTCATTTAGCCCTGACGCACTACAGCAGGAGATGGGTCGACCATGATAATTCAAGGGTAGTGCCAGATTAGTTTGGCGCATGAATTATCATGGTCGATCGTCATGGTCGATCGTCGGCGCCAAGCTAATCTGGCACTACCCTTGAATTATCATGGTCCATCCATCTCCTGCCACTGGTGCATAGTCATTAGATAACGCCTCCAAAATTTGGGAAATACATGCGCCGGGCTGAATGGGTTAACCTTTTGCGTATCGGTAGTTTTTTGGTCGCAATAATTCCTGTTGTGTTAACCCTTTGTGTGTCGGTAGCGGTTTTTCAGTGTCGCTACGATTCATGTAGGAATCATCGCGACAAAACCCGCTACCGACACGCATAGGGTTAAGAATAATTCTCTAAGCACTATTGACAAATTTTCGAAATTTATGACAAAACTTTAGTTCAAGGGCACCTGCAGGCGCCAAGCTAATCAGGCACTACCGTTAAACTAGCGCGGTGGTTCTACCTCCCCGCAGCTGGCGCCGGTAGTTCCGAGTACGTGCGATTCCACTCGTAACGCCTGGACCCCAAGACAGGTGTGTTCAAAATGTCAGTCGCACGGAAACGTGTCACCTCTGAGGTCATATTCGTCAAGGTCAAGGCCAAGGTCACGACGTCAAGACGCACCTGTCGGCCTGTCGGTCAAAGTCGAACATTTCTTGATTTGCAGATGACGGATGATAAAAACATTACTATGCAGATAATTATGTGGACAAGCTCAAAAACAAAACCTACAAAAACAAGTGAAAGAAGAAAGAAAGAAACAAACAAACAAAAAGAGAAAAAGAAGGAATATAAGAAGACGCCAAACATTGCAATTGTTTGTGGATAAGTGCGTAAATAAACATTGATTGATTGATTGCAGCAAAAGGCGTAGATCCTCATGAGCCCCCGCAGCCCGCGAGGTTTGTGACATTAAGTTACAAAGTTCGTTTCCGCAACTCCTCCTAACCCCCTTCATCCTACAGATTATTTGTTTGTACATTTCTTTGCCTGTGAAATACGCCCATCTGACGGGAGGTGTTGTTTGTTTTAACTCCTTGACTGCCGAAAAAAAGTTAACACACCCAACTGCAAGAGACATAGATCCTCATGAGCCCCCGCAGTAGCGGGGGCTCATGAGGATCTATGCCTCTTGGTACCACCATTTTGAAACCGCGTTTATAGGACAGCAGGCTATCTTTGGCGTGTAAATAACTGAGACTACAGAACTAACACAGCCTGCGGTAACTAGCAGTAAAGGGGTTATTGACTTCTGCGTTGTGATATAAACTAATGCATGCAGTAAGCAAACACACTGTCATACAAACATGCAATCAATCATTTGACTACACACAAAAGCCAACAGCTTGAAGGAATCAGACATATTGACTGAGATAAAGGAGTCGCTGAAATATTATCATTAAATTGCTTTGTAACTGAAGTATTGTTACTGTCTTTTCTAAGCGTGTTTCTTTCTCCGTTGGGTTCTTCTCTCCATATTGACAGAGAGCCGAACGGCACAAGCAAGCAAGCAAGCGGCAAACAAGCAAGCAAATAAAGCAGGCATCAGTGACCTTGCTGCAGACTTTTCTATGCGTCGGTGCATGATGTTATGTCATAGCCGGCAACTCGACTCTCTGCAAAAAGTCTTCAGCTTTATAGTTTCTTGTTTTTAGGAATGCAAACGTAAATGTAACCAGAGCGATTACAATATGCGCATGGCCCCTGCGCAATTGCGAGGCTCCTGCGGATTATTGTGATAAGAAAATACACTACGATTTTCGTTGTGATGCAATCCTTCTATCATCTAACCGATATCCCCGGCACGGTCTAATCCGGGCAACCATGTTATCTTTCCCGGCCCCCATTGGTGCAAACCAGCTGTCTTACGCGTGGTATATGACCTATATACACCCGTTGATTCACCCAGTAGAATGCGCAGTTAGACATGACTAGCCGCCGGTGCAAAATTACTTGCCGAGTACGTCGTGTAGGACATAACGTTGAGATTGAAAGTCATCTTATAAGTTTCAAGTGTTTGTTGGAAATAGCCTACTGTGCTTTTTTCCCTCAAGGCCGGTCAGACCTATCAGCACACCGGTTGTCTCAGTCCTCGCTACCGCTGTAGCGAATCGACGGAGACAACCAGTGTGACATCAGATGGATCACCAGGCGGGACATATTGTTTTCGTTCAGATTATTTAGATATTTCAAATTTAGTTGTGAACTGTAAAATACAATTATATTTTAGAGGTGAACGTTTTTTAAACTCGCTTTCTATTCGTATTATCATTCTTCATACATGTTGCGTCAGTTTATCTGGTCGCGTGGCACTGCACTGCTGTGAGGCGTCTTCCCCGGGGAAGTCAGCCCAAAATTTGCTCTTGTGAGTGGCCGGGACTATAAACTTAAAACAAAATTTTAATGAGCTGGAGCAGTTTTGGAAAGTCAGGGCGACTGAAAAACAGGCAAACAAACAAACGAACGAAAAAATAATTGGCAAGTATGCAAGCAGTCAGTCAACAAGCTAGCCAGCAAACAAACAAACGAACGAACAAACAAACTAACTAACAAATAAGTAAACACAAAGCAAACAAATAAACAAATCACACACTTGTAACCTAAGTCGTATACTGAGCAGCAACATTTTTCACCCAAGCCCACAATATTCGTCAATATTAGTTAGACATAAAATGTTCTTTCATTTATAAATGTATGTATTGTGAACCCTTTGGCTGTCGGTAGCGGTTTTGGTCAGGGTGATTCCTGCAGGCATCAGCGGCTACCTGCAGCCAATTGGTGAAGTGTTGTGAAGTGTTCCTCTGTTTTGCATAGTACCAAACCTTTCCTTCCTATTTCCCTGATTTCCTTGCTACACCGTCAGATTCCTTGGTAGTGATGTTCTACTATCTTCGTCAGTCACCCCTCCCCTCTCACGTATATAGAGAGCCTACTGGTTTGTCTAAATTTGAACGTACTGGTCTGCGAGTTTGAACCTTTGGCCAAAGGCCGTAAGGTCCAAAATCACAGACCAGCACTGACGTGCCAATTTTGGTTTTCTCTTGACCATCACGGCAAACATACTCACAGATCCGAGTTCGCCGGCTAAAATTCGTTCGCTGGACTGACATGGATACAAATAGGCTAGCAAGAGGCGGAGCAGATGCTCGTGCATGCTTGATGTAGTGGGGCACATGAGCATCTGTGTCTGTTGCAGGTGGTAGTTCGTTTTTGTTTTTTTTTTTTTTTTTACGCAGGAGTGAACAAACAACTCATTTTATAGATGGGTACGTGACAATTTGCGAGTGTCGTCAGCTGCGTGGTGGCGCGCACGTTCACAGTCGTACACGTTTGTACCTAAGTAAAAATGCCGTCGCTTGGAGCTGAAGGACATACATTTAATCTTTGACGAGGACTTTATTTAGGAAATGTGGAATGTGTACCCCGCCACCCCCCCCCCCCCCCCAAAAAAAAAAAAATAATAAAAAAATAAAAAAAAAATAAAATAAAATTAAAAAAAATAAATAAATGAATAAATAAAAAATTAAAAATAAATAAAAAAATAAAATAAAAATAAAATAAATAAATAAAAATAAATAAATAAATAAATGAATAAATAAAAAAACACACAAAAAACAACAACGAACAATTCTATTCAGACATGTTCTCAATTCGTTATCAACCTGCGTCGCTGTGACTTATCTGAGGAGCGAGATACTCCGCTATCATCTACTGCAGGTGACGAAATATTGTTTAACACATTCAGCCCGACGGCCGTATTTCCCAGGAGGCGTCATCTTATGACTATGCACCAGTTGCAGGAGATGGGCGCAGACTGTGCGTCAAACTCTCTGTAGATTCAACGTCAAGTATCTCCTGCCTTCAAAAGAACTTGGATACAAAATACGTTTTAACAAGAGGCACAGATCCTCATGAGCCCCCGCATCAGCGGGGGCTCATGAGGATCTGTACCTCTTGCTGTTGAGTGGTGTTAAAATTTTCTCCGGCAATGAAAGGGCTATGCATATCTCTTTTGTCGTTTTTTTTTATTAAATTTTTTTAGGAACAGCAGGTTTGTTCTAGCTGACGGATACAGTTTCATTTTAATTAACCCCTTTGATGTCAGCGGACATGAATTGTGTCTTTGAAACCAAAACCTCTTGAAACAGGGATCAAATGCGCCAGCAAGAGGCAAAGAATACCATGAGCCCCGGCATCTGCGAGGGCTCACCAGTGTCAGTCGTTATTTAACCTCTTGCAGGTGGGTGGCGTTCGCATTTTCCGCGGCAGTGAAGGGATTAACCCTTTTGATGGCGGTAGCGCTCATTGTCGTGGTGATGCCATGCAGGAGTCACCTCGGGAACGAAAAGCGTTACCGACAGCCAGCAAAGGGTTAAACACTGTTGCGATGCGTAGTCGTCTGGTCATGCAGACCGGCTGACGGCTGACCCGGCCAGGCATTAATCAGGTCATATGACTGTCGCAAAGCAGACTGATTAGCAAATGAAACTAGTGATACATTTACAACCCTTCACCCTCCCCCCCCCCTCCCACCACCACCACCACCACCCTCAACTCTCCCTCCCCAAACCCCAACCCTACCCCCTAAAAAAAACAAAAAAAAAACAAACACCAAAACAACAAAACCAAAACAACAAAACCAAACAGACAAACAAACAAACAAAACAAACAAAACACACACACACACACACATACCAACAATATGTCGTAATTATCTTTGGCTTCGTCATTTGCAGTGGGATTTTTTTCTTCGCCCACACAGAAATGTGAGCTGGTCTGTGATTTTGGAGCTTACCGATGAAAGCGGTAAGGTCCAAAATCACAGACCAGCACACATGCACGCACAGCAAGTGCACAAGAAGTCAGCTGCTCCCACACAAAGGCAGGACTGCAGTACCCAAGGGCGTTGGCAAATGTTTTACTTACTGACACTTAGTGTGCTTACTACACTCTGACGGAGGGCGGATAGCCCGAGTCAACCACGCCTTGAGTCAGCAAGAGGCATAGATTCTCGTGAGCCCCTGCGGCTGCAGGGGCACATGAGAATCTATGTCTCTCGCAGATAGTGTTAGACGACTGATGAAATGCGGTAAACAATTGTTCTATTATCGCTATCAGCAGGCGAATATGCGTTATATCGGCAGGGTGGTGGAGGTTATCGCCCTATACCCCAGCAGCAAAATGTCCTCGGGCCCGCTCCGGCCGCAGTGGGCGGCCCGAAGACGTTTTTCTTCCTGGGTACAGTCTCAAGCGCTGTGGTGTGGGGCAGGCAGTGAGTGCATTGCACTGTGCACCCTTAGTCATCATCGCCAAGCCAGAAATAAACTGTGTCGGTGTTGTATCTGTTTGGGTTGTCCGTCTCTTACCCTTGTACTTAGCTTTGTTTTGTATCTTTGTTTTTGTGTTGTTTGTTGTGCTGTGCTATGCTTTGTTTATTCTTTTTTTATTCGTGTTGCTGTTGCTGTTGTGGTTATTTTTTCTTTCTCTCTTCTTTTCAGTTCTCTCTTTGATTAGCGATTTTGCAATAGGTTGATTTCCTGCTTCGTTTTGTTTCATTGTGTTTTTGTTTAACTTAACCCACATCATACGGCTGAGGCTAAAAGCTTCAAATTTGTACACTGACATGTGCAAGCTACATTGTTTTCCTCCCCACGTCACACGACCAGTCACTTTAGCGCAAACTGTACCGTGTGACCGTGATATAAAAACCACTGTAGCGAAAAATGGCGGACGTTTTATAGCCCTCTCGATGACGCGTTAGGACCTCGTTTTCGAGTCTTGACAACAACTCGGTTCGACAAAATTGCAGAAAAAAAAACGTACTAAAGTAGTCCTATTTGACGTAATACACATCCTCTGCCATACGTGCGGAGCCAACTTAAACAACATTTCACCACTAATTACACAGCGCAAACAGCAAAAGCCTTCGCCAAATCCATCTCATCGCTATGCACCGAGAAATTTTCAAAGTTCGGGAAACCACGGAACAAAAATAGCTTCCGAGTTTTTTAAAAAAATCCAATCAGACAGCAATCCTTGCAAACCGGCAACACACTGTCGTCTGCTCAGCCACCAACATGCCACAATTTCACCAAAGCACAGAGCAACAAATTCAAGAACTAAAACGAAAACACACACCCAGCAACACTATACACAAAGCACGCTATTGCCAAAGTTCTCTCTTCACGTCACTCAATGCAGGACTATCTAAAGAAAAACATCTCACGAAAGTTCGAAGACTATCTGACATCATGTCAACGCTGTACAATAGAATCTTACTTTAAAATTCATCTCAGCACTAGTCCTGCTGTTAACAACGAGCGTTTTTTTGGTATTCCTTTTTCCAGATATCCCAACACACATGACACTTTAGGATATAACAACGACAATCTGCTGCACACTCGAAGCATTCCCTTCAGTCATCTTGAATCTAAAACTGAGCACGAGGCACCATGCTAACTTGCACAAGCTGTCACATCGGACTGAGTGGTCAGATGCCGATCGCTTCCTCAAAAAGTTCTTATTTTTTCTGAAGCACACAGCAGTCAAGAAGCCCTGTCACTGTCATACTCTAACGACCTTTTGTAGACATTGCATCTTGAATCATTCTGTACACAAGCCAAGATTAGTAGCTTTTTACTCGCGAAACTTGCGCTTCTGACACGGAATCATGCTACGTCACAGTCTGGGAATCCCCGGCAAAACATGTATATTCAATGGTGTCACCTATCCGCCACAGAAGCGGCCGTCTTTATAAACCGGATTTTTTCTAAACAATAAACGGAGGAAGGAAAACAAATACGTTATTGGTCGGAGGGGTTCGGGAGGTCAAAGGAATCATTGTATCCCTCAGGCCTTCGGCCTCCGGGGTACAATGATTCCTTTGACCTCCCTCAGGCCTAGAAAGGTCCGTGTAGCGAACCCCTCCGACCAATAATTTATATTATAGTACTTACAGACAAGGATATAGACCAATGGCTTTAGTTCAAGGGTGGTGCCAGAATAGCTTGGCGCCTAGAGACGCCAAGCTATTCTGGCACTACCCTTGAACTATTTTTAGTCAAACTTATTTCACACACTGGTGTATTCCGAATGATAAGGGTTAACCCCTTTCCTGCCATTGGTTGCAGACAGTGTGTCAAATCTTTTGTTTATTTAACGCCATTTGAACACCCCAGCCGTCCGGCAAGGACCACAGATATAGTGCTGCCATGACAGTTCACTAGAGGACAATTTTGTCGATATAAATTTGCAAAAGCCAGTATATCCATTTTTGACAAAAGCGCGAGTTCCATTGCCATACAACGGAAATCTCGCTTTTCTAAAAAAATGTACCTATCGGTAACGGCACAATTCCAGAACAGCTACGCAACTTCTAGGCGCAGGCTAATCTGTCACCACTCTTGAGCTATCACGGTCGATCTGTCTCCTGAGTTGTAACGTTATATACTCTTTAGAAGACGACGCATAATTCCAGGCAATTCGATCGTCTCCTGACGCATCAATAGCTGCTTCATCTGCATTAGGTTTTCATAGAGTATGAGTGAATAGAAGCGTTTAGCTAGTTTCAATCACAGCTGCTAAATGAGTGCACCAGTATTAATCCCTTAACCCTTTAACTGCCGGGACAAGTCGAACGCTCTCCAGCTTGCACGAGATATAAATCCTCATGAGCCTCCGCGACTGCGGTGCCTCATGAGGATTTATGTCTCTTGTTGGTACTGCGTTCTTTGTGCCTGTTAAATTCTGGCCCCATTTAGTTTGTGTTCTTCACGCGAACGGCGATCGGTGTGCGGAGGTTCGTCATCAACGGCATGGAAGCGGTTAAACTATTATTATAGCTGCTAAATGAGCGTTAATTTCTTTTTTTTTTTTTTTAATTTTTTAAAATTTTATTATTATTATTATTATTTTTTGCAGCTGCTACACAGCAGAATACAATAATCACCATAACGACCAAACAACATGGGGACTGAATTATGCATGATCGGAATTATGCATTGTCATTACGTGTTGCGTTTTGTGGAACATTACAGGTCGGACAGACTATTTATTGCTTATGAATTAATGAAATGAATGAATTCGTATGAATGTTATTTAACCTTCTGGCTGTCGGCAGCGCGTTTTGTCGCGATGATTCCTGCAGGAATCATCGCGACAAAAACGCGCTGCCGACAGTCAAAGGATTAACGTCTGTTCGCACCCTGAACAAATCTGTTGTAATAGAGCATTCAATATGATATGTTGAATAGAGAGAGGCTCTGAGCACTCACAAGTGACATCGTTTGGAAAATAATTTCTGTTTTCCAAGTGTTTATGTTTTTTTGTTTTGTTTTTTTAATCGTAATTTGAATATTCGGGTTTGTCTATTTAGTCATTTTTTTTTTTCAGGTTATCGCTTCCGTGAGAATTGCTAGCGGACATCTAATCAGTTTCACTAGTGCAGAGATTCGCTTCGCAAGTTTCCTGCCGCCTGTTCTCCGTTCATTTGTTTGTATGGGAACGAAATTATGCACTAGTAGGCATAAGGAGCTTGTTCATGTTTTTGTTGTGACAAATGCGTGTAGTCAGATTGTATCTTCTATGCCTGCAGGGGCTATTAGATAGAAATGTATATCAAACAAATTCTTGAATATTAACTCATTCAACTCCGACACGCCACGGCAAGACATGGATCGAGCGTGAGAGTTCAAGGGTTGTGCCAGAATAGCCTGGCGCCCATAGGCGCCACGCTATTCTGGCACAACCCTTGAATTATCGCGCTCGATCTGTTTCCAGAAGTGTAATACAGTCTTCAGGGGGCAACTTCAAAACTGATTTGCGGATTTCGGTCTTGGTGCGCAATGAGTGAAAATGCTTTCTATTTGATAATTATATCAATACTTGTGTCAAAGAAGCGGAAACTGACTTTACAGAGCGGGCACATATATGTCTAGACACATGTTGCAACATAACTTACTGCGATGAGTATCGAATATAGTTCAGATGTAGTTTTAAACTTTAAGATCAAGAGTAAAAAAGCCCGCACCACTGTCTGATGAATCTAAACCAGTAAATATTTTCAAATGTCTGAGATATTTGTTACTTAATTTTTCTTTCGCTATGCTTGATAATATAGTGGCATCCTCTTCTACTGCATATGACACAAACCGTGACATTGGCATAGTCCTGACACATCAGTCTCATGCACCAAATGCGCTAAAGGCCATCGGGCCGACGTCGGCTCGATGGCCTTTGACGCAATGGGATGTGTGGTGATTAGCCAGTAGACGGAGACTGCGTTTTTGAAATCATTGTACGTTCGACGTCAAAGTTTTCTGGCTGTCGTTGAAAGGAACATTGATGCATAGTGGGTTTAACCAAGAGGTATAGATCCTCATGAGCCCCCGCAACTGCGGGGTCTCATGAGGACCTATGTCTCTTGCAGCTGCGTACGTAGGGTTATTTTTTTCGGCAGTGAAGGGGTTAAGTTTCAAGTGGCTTCCACGTATGGAAGTCAGAAAAAATAAACTAATGTTTATGGCAAATCACTTTTGGTCAGTCCTCTGCCAGGCCGCGCGTTTTGGAAACTGTTTAAGGCGCGGTAGATGGATCCGGAGGTATGTCAACTCATGGATACATGCCTGATTATCTTTCCACCTGATTTTTATCCGTTTAACCCATTCAGCCCTGACGCACTACAGCAGGAGATGGCTCGACCATGACTCTAATTCAAGACGAGGGTAGAGCCAGATTAGCTTGGCGCCTGTCGACGCCAAGCTAATCTGGCACTACCCTTGAATTATCATAGTCGATCCATCTCCTGCAACAGGTGCATAGCCGTTAGATGACGCCTTAAAAAATTGGGAAATACGTGCGTCGGGCTGAATGAGTTAACACGCGAAGCACTAAGTTCGAAATTCCTAAACTGGGAAGTTTGTCGTCGTCTTTAGTCTGTTTAACGATTCAGGAGACACTGAGGTCGACCGTGATAGTTCAAGGGGGGTGCCAGGACAGCTTGGCGGTTGGAGGCGCAAAGCTAGTCTTGGACCACCCTTGAACTATCATGGTCTGTCCATTTGTTGTAGAGTAGCGCCGCAGGGCTGAAAATGTGGTGAAATCTTGGGCAGTTGGCGAGAGAGTGACTTGAAAGAGGTCTCACCTGCCTCAGAACTCGGAGTCAAAAAACCGCTTGTAACACTGTCCGATTTTTCGATCGATTTTGCCGCCACAGGTTTCGGGATCTTACCACTACGTAATTGTCTCTGCCTCTCACTGCTTCTGGTCAGCACGGGTTTTTATATAAGCGACAGACAAGTATACATCGCGCGAGCTTCCGAAACCTGTGATTTTGCTGACTTCGCTAATCTGTTAGTGCTGGTTTGTGATTTTGGACATTACGTCTCCAGGCCTTAAGATCCAAAATCACAGACCAGTATAATATAATAGTTATGTGTTTTGTTGAACTCCTTCACTGCCGTGAAAAATTGAACATCACGCAGCTGCAAGAGGTACAGATCCTCATGAGTCCCCGCTGTCGCGGGGGCTCATGAGGATCTATGCCTCTTGCTGAAACCACTTTGTGTCCGTGTTCCTTTGACAGCAGGGGATCTTTGATTTTAAACTTCCAATGATTTCGAAAACACAATCCGCCTCCATTGACAAAGCATTGACGTCAATGGTTGAATTTCTATACGCAAAAATGTCCACAGCATCTTGTAATTATTAAAAAAAGAAAAAGAAAAGAAAAGAAAAGAAGATATCTAGATCATAATCGTGGTAAAATTAGAAATCATCTGTTGCGTAGAGAGTTTTGCTTTCCGCACTGGAGTCTGGTCGTTCGTTCCATCACTATGATCAGTGGCCAGAAATTGTCAGAAAACTGAGAATCGTACCGTTTGTAGCTGGTCGTTTTGTGTCAACAGCTTGACTGCTGGAGATACCAAGCGAGATCGTTAACAGAGGGATAGAAAGATATTTTTCATTGGGGGAGGCGACAGTCCAACCTCCCACAACTACTATAATTGAGATGGGGAGGGAGGGTTCTTTAAGTTTTTTTTTTCTCCCCACTAAAATGATCTCCATTTTTTTTTCGGGGGAAGAAAGGCGGGGGGATATTCCTCCCGTTTATTTCTACTTTTTATTATGGGGAGGGGGGGGGGGGGGAACTTTCTTCTTCTTCTTTTTGTCGTTCGCTGTGGGCTATACGGTCAATCCAGCACCGGCGGTGAATGACGTCGTTTTCTCCAGGTCTTCTCGACTGCCGTAGAGTCAGTGGAGTTGGCGACGGCCACATTTCTTTTCTTTCATCGTCATGGTAAGGGGCATCTCTGGAGAATGTGTTCCGCTGTTTGGTCTTCCTGACCACAGTCACAGGTTGGTGATGGCGCCAGCTTGAACTTTCTGTTCATGTGAGCGTTCAGTCTGTTGTGGCCGGTACGCAGTCTGACCAGGACAACTTGCTGCTCTCTGGACAATGTTTGGTAATCGTCTCTGTTTGACCTCGGCCTCATCAATGCCTTGATGATTGTCTTTTGCTCACTATAGCTGACGCTGTTTTCTTGTTGGGGAGGGGGGACGAAGAACCCCCATCGATCGCCCCCCCCCACCACCACCACCACCACCACCTCACCCTCACCACCCCGCCCCTCCCGTTCCTACAGACCGGTCAGCCGCAGTCAAGGGGTTAATCCATTGAGGGCTTGAGAACATGTGAACACCACCATACTACAAGAGGCATCGATCTTCATGAGTCCCCGCAGATGCGGGGACTCATAAAGATCTATGCCTCTTGCTGACACCACTTTCAATCCACAGGGCCGGATCCAGGGGGTGCTTTGGTACTACAGCCACTACCCCCCCTCCCCCTCAGCTGGCATCAAACTATAAATTGGTGTGTTTAAAATTGAGTTGTAACGCTTGTGTTTCAGTGCCCTACGTAACACCAGTTAGAAACTTTCAAAAACGTCAGAAGAACAGTTTCGGTTGTGGTGTTTTGATATATATACTAGATCCTAGCTATAGACAAAATAAAAGTTGAGCACCCCCCCCCCTGAAAACGTATTGATCCGCTGCTGACCTATGTTCTTGGGAAATGTCATTAGGACACTCTGGTGGTGAATTAACAACCTGAAGAATGCAGGAGCACAATCTGCGTCACCAAACTGGCACTGAACGGGTTAATTCAGACCTTGCCTTTCATCCGTCCAGTGCTGGCGTCCATAGTGCCTGACGGACTGAGATGAGTCAACAATGATAATTGAAAGGTAGTGCCAATCTACCCTTGAGCTACAACAATCGAGCATCTTCCACACTATTGGCGCAGGTCAAAAAACGTTTGGGGCTTAACGTCTTTTGTCCACCATGAAGGTGATTTCAAAGACGGGGCACTGAAATAGGGTCTGAAATTTTTTTGACCCAAGCTGGATTTGAACTCGTGTCGAGAGACCAACACTCTACCACCGAGCCAACCAGCTGCCCAGGCGCAGGTCAAGCAAAGGAAAGAATTATAGATTTCTGAAGGCCATCAAGGCAGGGATCAAGAGCGCTGAGTCAGCGTCTATTTTTGCCTGTGACCGAAATCGCCTCCACCCCTTCCCAGCCACCCCCGGAACTACACTGACGTATCCAGCCTACATCTATCCGGAATATCTCAGTGCCGTTACACTTCCAGCGGCAACAAGGCCGGAGAGATGAACTGATCAGTCGTGTTGGGGCAGTTTAACTCATTCGGGAAGTGCCGCCTCCGGATACGTACGTCTCGAATGAGTTAAGACTGACTTGGCGACTGTGACGGCGCTCAAGGTGGTGGTAGTGAAGCAGCAAGCTGTACGCATCAGCGTGAGCGACCTTTCTTGTCCGGGCACCAGCTGACTAGGCACTAACTGTGACACTTTCATCTAACACTCTCAATCGCCTCACATATATTTTTAGGCGGAAGACGTTGGGGAAGAAGCCCCGCCGACCGAATGTCCATCTGGAGAGATGGATGCAGCAGTTTAACCCTTTGCCTGTCGGCAGCTCTTTTTGTCGCGGCGATTTCTGCCGGAATCCGCACCGCGACAAAAAGCGCTAACGATAGTCAAAAGACTAATCTGGCACACACTGGCACCCACACCCCCACTCTCTCCTCCCCCTCCCCCCCCCCCCCGACCACCCGTCCCCTTGAACTGTCCAAAAAGCTGATGTGAATGAAATCCAGTTTGCACGCCGTTAGCTTCAATGCTGTGAAGGGTGAGACAAGAATGGTTTGAAAATTCGATATTGATACACGTAAATGGGTTTCGGTCTCGCAAGCCTATAAAAAGATTCACATAGGCACATACCCAGTACGCAAACTACCATCGAAACCGCAGTGAGCCGCAGTGCGCCGCAGGACGATGATATCTGGCGCACTCGGATGAGACCGACACTACTGAATTAAACTATATAAATAAAAATATACATAATATACTGGAGATGTCTAGTAGGTCGGGTAGCTCTGTACCCCAAATTTCCCGTAGTGGGACCAACAAAGACCCCCTCCCCCCTCCCCCCCAAATAAATAAATAAATAAATAAATAAATAAATAATAATAATAAATAAATAAAAATAAAAAAACAAATAAATTAAAATAAATAATAAATAAATAATAAAAAATAAAAAAATAAATAAATAATACAAAAATAAAATAAATAATTTTTATTAAAAAATTGCTTGTGTCAGCCATTGCCTGTGGTCCGAGCAAGCTCCATGTATTGACCTGCTTCCGTCAGTCGCGGATCGATTCCATCACCACCAGGGCCGCTACCAACGACCTTCGTCGGCCACCACCATCACTCGTGGTTTACATGCGACCCCAACCACCATTCTCTGTACACTTACAGGCTTAATCCCCGATAGCCTCCTCTGGAGGGAGTGGTACAACGATCAGAGAAGTGCAGTACTTGAGCAGTTGCCGTGCAAGACAACTTCGAGTAAATATGACCCAGTGCGCAAAGGTCATCGGACCGACGTCGGCTGCCGTTGGCCGCACGCGCACGGCCGTGAGCGGGCCAATCGACGGCAAACATCGGCCCTATGGCCTCTTGCGCATTGGGTAGGGCCGGATCCTTCAAGTTTTCCTGCTCCGGTAATCATCATACATCATCATTCTAAGCTTGTCTGTCAGTCACTTCCAAAATCACATACACGCCAGCACACATTTTGGAACAGTAAAGTTAGAAATCTAACACGGCCAGGGCTAAGTTGCACGAGTGACGTTAATTCTGCGCAAGCCACTAAGTATAATTGCTCCGCTATAGCGGAGCACCTTGCTTAGTGGCGTGCGCAGCTCTAAGCTCATGCAACGCGAGGCGCGGCCGGCTCACATACTGTTGACGCAAGATCCCTGTGGCCAGCCAACACACTGCACAATATTTATTTTTGTGAACCCAATCACCGCCTGCACAGTATATTGGGAGTCTATGCCTCGCGCAGATGTTCGGGAATAGACGATAGACGTTCCGTTCGCAGAAATCCTGGAATCCACTTCTTCCAAAACCCTCTACGCTACCACGAACACACTCCTAGGCACTTCTAAAGACTCTCCTCTTCCCAACACACACAGCAAAGAAGAACTTCCGTCCGCTATCTCCTCCTATTTCTCCGACAAAATCCAAACTCTGCGGCGGCAACACACTCGACACTCTGCCTTCTCCGCCTTGCCTTCCTGACCCCCCCCCCCCCCTTTTCCGGCACTCCCCTCTCGTCCTTCCGCCCCGTCTCTCAGGATGAAGTCCTCAAGACCATAAAGTCCATGCCTTTCAAAACCTGCGAACTAGACCCGCTCCCAGCTTCTCTCTACCGGGACGGCCTCCCAAAACTTTTGCCTTTCATTACCGACATCATCAACACATCTCTAGAGAATGGCTCCGTCCCCGATATCTTCAAGTCCGCTATCGTCCGTCCTCTCCTAAAAAAACACAACCTCGACCCAAACGAACTCAAGAACTACCGCCCAGTCTCCAATCTCTCTTTCCTGTCCAAGCTTCTTCAAAAGGTTGTCCTCAACCAACTCAACCTCCACCTCGCCGACAACAACCTCCTCAGTCCCTTCCAGTCTGCCTATCGCAAACATCACAGCACTGAAACAGCCCTCTACATATCCTAAACGACCTGCTTCTCTCCACTGACTCGGGCAACATCTCCCTTGTTACGCTACTCGATCTCTCTGCCGCCTTCGACACCATAGACCACTCTATCCTCCTCCACCGCCTTCACCACTCCTTTGGCATCACTGACTCAGCCCACTCCTGGTTTCTCTCCTACCTCTCCGACAGACAGCAGTCCGTCACCATCGACGGCGTCTCCTCCAACCCAGTCAGGCTCTCCTGCGGCGTTCCACAGGGGTCCGTCCTGGGCCCGGTCCTTTTCACACTCTACACCTCTCCCCTGTCCAACATCATCCAGTCTCACCACATACACCACCACCTCTACGCTGACGACTCACAACTACTAGACAAAGACAAACTCGACAACACTCAGACACTACTGACTCGCACGGCTGACTGCTATGAAGACGTGAAAAACTGGATGACAGCAAACAAGCTCAAGCTGAACGACGACAAAACGGAAGCCATGCTGATAGGCACTCGCCAGAAACTTTCCCAGTTCCCTCCCTCTCTCCACCTTCAACTCGACAGCACCCCCATCTCCCTCTCTGACTCGGTCAAGAACCTTGGCGTTATCCTCGATTCCTCTCTTTCCATGACCAGCTTCATCTCCGCCACGGCCCAGGCATGTTATTTCCACCTCCGCCGCATCAGTCAGATCAGAAAATACCTCACTACCGAAGCTTCCACCAAACTCGCTGTCTCTCTCATCTTATCTCGCATTGACTACTGCAACTCTCTCCTTTCCGGCCTTCCTCACTCTACCACTCTCACTCTCCAGCGCGTCCAGAACAGTGCTGCCCGCCTCGTCCTCAGAAAGAAAAAATCCGACCACATCACTCCCCTGCTGAAGCTCCTTCACTGGCTCCCCATCCCCCAACGCATCCAATACAAGATTCTGTCTCTCTGCTACAAATCCCTGAACAACTACGCTCCTACCTATCTCTCCAACTTACTTCACCCCTACACTCCTTCCCGCTCCCTCCGCTCCGCCTCCGACCCTCTCCGCCTCCTCATCCCCCGCACCAAACCACGGTCCAACCACCTGGAACACTCTCCCACTCTCTCTCCGTCATTAACACTCTCTCCCCTCCTTCCAGTCCGCCCTCAAAACTCACCTCTTTCAACAGTTCTAGCACTACATCACCAAACTCCCCACCCCAAGCTGACCGTCGTAATGTATTTTCACTATTTGTGGTACGTGAGTCATTGTCTAAAGCGTGCGCATGCGTGTGCGAGTTGTGAGTGCGCGCTTAGAGTTATAATTATTATAAGATAAGCGCATTATAAATATTTTATAAATACCGTAATTATTATTATTATTAATTCTCCTTTATCGTTTTCTCAAACCCAGATGAAAATTAAGGGGAAAGAGCAGAGGAGGGAAGGGGGGGGGGGGGGGGGGTGTTGAGGGATGGGTCTTTACCGACCCTGTACCGTTCAGTCTTTGCCAACGAGAAGTTTACCCAATGCACAAAGGCTCAGTATCGGGGCGGCCGTGGGCGGCCCAACAGCGGCCAACGTCGGCCCGATGGCCTTTTGCGCATTGGGTATAGATTCTCAGGTGCCTCAGTGGCTTCGGGGCCCTATCAGGAAACCTACGCCTCTTTTGGACGGAAGGTTTTTGGATGGATATCTGGTTCCAAAGCCGTTTATTCACAGTGTTGCGATTACTGGTGGGTCGCAAGGGGCAAATTCAGTGAAAGACTCGTGGGTTTTTAAAGATGCTAGTTCTACACTAAATATTCTGATAGCATATACCATTTAGATATCGTCAGTGAAATAGTTTTCAAGTAATGTATGTTGGTATGCTTTTAGAGACAAGAAGAGCCAGAATCTTTATGACTACACGCAAAACCATTAGGGAATTGTTTTAGCACCCCCTTGCCCGTCCATCAACTGAATACACAAGACCCTGTTACATGCTATTATAGTAAGTGACTTACGATAAAACAGAAATAACTTGGGCAATAACTTGAATTCACTACTATATCAATGCATACACACTCCAGACCAAAAAGGTGACTGCTAGCGTGTAAAATGCAAAGTGAAGTACCCAACGGAAAGAAACACGGTTAGAAAAGACGGGTACAATACAATTTATTAATATTTCGGGTAAATACCCTTTGTCAAAATAGACAAACAAACAGAGAGTTCAGCCGCTACTTATCTTCATTCGCAGAAGGAATGTGGCAATGAATGCAAAATGTGTGGTGCCGTGTGTGTTATCATGATCGATCCATCTCCTGCAACTGGTGCATAGTCAGTCAATTCCCACAATGTGGGACTGGGTTAATACGGCCGTCGGGCTGAATGAGTTAAGACTTGTCTTGAGCAAACACCTGTTGTCCTGTTGTTGTTTTTTTAAAGACCATTTCTTCACTTGCAGAAAAGGCGGTTACTCCAAACAAGTTCCACGATTTTTATTCAATATTCAAATTCAAACTCGAGCCCGAAAAGCAAATTGAAACTGTTTTGTTTGTTGTTTCATCATTTCACTCGACTTTATCTGAATGAGTGTAGTAGGCACATACTGACACAGTAATGATATACTCCGCAGCGAGGCACAATTATCAAAAATGTGGTGCTCTGTGATAATGGACCTTGCATCTACAAGCCGCTATATCCAAAAATCACAGAACAAGAACACATTTCAGTGCAGACCAGTCCTGAAACTAGGCGCCCGAAATGACTCAGATTTGACAATGACCTAAGTTTGAAATAACAGTATGCAACATGTATGCCTGATCCTTGTGTATTATAAGAATCGGGATTTCCAAAGCAGTGTGTAAGTGGCTCCAAAAACACTAGCCTGAAACCCCAGGTAGCTCCTATATGCGAGGTGCTGAGGTGAACATATGTCTGGTTCACCCAAACAAGAGGCATAAATCCTCATGAGCCCTGAAGGTGCAGAGGCGCATGAGGGTTTATGCCTCTTGCACCTGAAAATATTTTTTTGTGGGGGAGGAGCTTTAGCACTTTGCAAGCCGGCTCAGTGTTGACCAGCTTGCACAAGCAGTAACCGCCTACTGTCCGGCAATTCTTCTCAGTGTTTCATTTGCGCCATTGATATTTATAGACTGAACTCTCGGCCGGAAGGTCCCGGTACACAGTGCTGTTTCCGTACTGTACAGTCTCTTAGCCATAGTCAGTCCCAGGCATCCCCTAATATTTCAATCCCCTAAAAAACACTACTGCCCACCAGCTGCACATTTGCCATGCACAAAATAACAATGAAAACAGCACATTGACAGTCTCATTTCTTGGCTATGAACCCGATTCCTTACCAACCCCACACCCAAGCACAGCTGAAATCAGCGTGCCCCTCAAATCACTACGTCAACGGCAACTCAACATAGGCACACAATTGTCCACTGGATAAGCTCAGGATGGTATGAATCAAAGCACCAAACATGTCTCCTCTCATGTAACCAGAAATTTCCAGCAAATTCTAACATTCAGCCCTACTACAACATTTCAAACAAGGCAAAAATTATTTTTAAAAACACCGGTCCTCTTACTGCCTGAACTAGCCAAATTTGACTATGTAATGTGACCTGAAAAGGAACTGTCCCACCTGAACACCATTCAATCTGCCATCAGTGCAACCCTTAGACACTAGCTAAGTTAAACCCAAAGTGACACCATTGAATGTTGCTGCATCTTTAAGTTATGGCCCATTATGTAAAGCGCGCTGTTGTGGTGTTCAATATGCTGTTAATGTTTTGGATCATGCATATCTGATGCCATGAAAAACAGACTAGATACGGTCAGAATGCCTCCAAAATTGGCATGTACATCAAGTAATATATCTGATCTTCAGAAATGTTGCATTTGGGACACAGGCACCTGCAAGTCTTTTTTTTTCATATTTTTCCACTACCCACCCCCCTACTTTGTTTTTCCATGTTTACAAACACATGCAATACAGTCAAACTGACTTCTGGTGGGCTGGACAACTAAAAAAGCTTACCATGACACTGACATTGATGAAAAATGAGCTTTCAGACCCAAGGCCATTTCCTTGTGTATCTCAGGGCAGCCAAAAAGACAATGCCCTGGCATCCTCATTGCCCTGTTGTCTGGTGCCAACAAGCAGGAAGAGACCAGTAACCAGCTACCATGCCCTATATACTGCTGGCAATCTTTTCTACAGGCAAAAGGGGTCATGAAACAGCTGTGCAATTTAAACATTAAGTCTACTGAACTAACCCACAGGCAAAAGACTACACAAAACAGCCAAAACTATGCTACGCGGGACACACCGCATACCTAAACAAGTGTCTGGAGTGCTTATTTAGGAGATAGCAGGGAAAAATGGTTATGTACAGTTCATTTTTATATAAAACACACCTGTCAGAGTCTCAAAAGGCCTAAACTCATGTTGCAAATGCAGCAGGCGTGTGTGTGCCAAACCTGTGAACACTCCTGTAAAAGCCTGTACTGGTGGCCGCAGCTGCTGGTCCCATAACAATGCACTCAAATGAGCTTTACACAGAGTAAAAATGCTTGTGTTTGGCTCAGAATAGACACCAGAGACATCCTTAATGACAATTACAGCAGAATGACACATCAGACGCAGCCAGTGTAGCTGGATCATGCAAAATAACACATCTGCATGTCACACTATTTTTCACTCTGAGGTCAGCTGTCTAATAAAATGAACATGCTGACACTGTTTCATTGTAGTTTTGATATTAACCTTTGACCTTAAGCCCCCCCCCCCTCCACCCCCCCCCCCACCCCCACCCCACAACTTCAATAACTGAAAAGTGCCTCTTTTTTACGCATTTATAAAACTAAACGCCCTAAACCCCACCACTTTCAAGGTCAAGGTCACAGCTCAAGGTCGAAGGTCAGACTCATGACTACTTGTAAACTCATGGCTTCTTGTAAGACAAAAAAAAATAAATCAACAAACACCTAACCATAGCTCACAGTGCAGGTAAACAGGGTGTTGCAACGCAAAATCATGCAAAAACGCCTATATAAATGCAATCGCAGCGATATTTTGGCAAAATTTGAAATTTTTCATGATTTTCTCAGTTTTCCAACTGCAAAAGTCCAAACTGAATGATATGGTTACATTAAACCAGTTTCTGATATCTTCCCCGTAGGGCCGGAGAGCGACTCCAACTGGTCACCACGGCATTCGGAACGGAGGCAAATAAATACGATTGAAGAGGGGGGTAGGGGGGGGGGGAGAGATAGCGGAGGAGGGTGGGGGGCTGGGGGTGGGTGGGTGGGGGGGGGGCGAGATGATACACTGTGCACGCTATTCACTGAACACTCAAAGTCAGTCTCTTTGGAGGCTCTCCCCTATAGTAATTCCGGCTTAGAAAACACTGACGTCCTAAAGTTTCACGTTGGTAAGTGCACAGACACCGTAGATATCCGAGGTCAGTGCAGTCACACTCACACACACACACACACACACACACACACACACACACACACACACACACACACACACACACACACACACACACACACACACACACACTTGTACATAAGACAGTGCATGCGTCACGGTCAATCACTGCATTGTCGGTGGGCTGGGTAGAGGGGGGGGGGGGAGAGTGAGTGAGTGTGGGTGGAGAGGGTGGAGGAGGCAATCAGAGGTACAGTAGTAGGCACCGACTAAGCAATCTGTATAAGAAATTCCCACACCGCCGTCATCAGCGGCAGGTCACTAGGTCAATGGACAGGTAGTGTCTCTGCTACGTAGTGTCACTGGTCATTATTGAAACACGGATCGTATTTCTATCCACACGTAGAGCTATTGACCTTTAAGCCCCAACGATTGTTTATCAGTTGTAGGAGATCATGATAATTCAAGGGTAGTGCCAGATGAGCTTGGCGCCTGAAGGCGCAATCTCATCTGGCAATACCCTTAAAATAATTATCATGATCAATCATCTCATGCTGCAGGGTCCCCGGGGGTAAAAGGGTTAAGTAATCTAGAAGGCGTAGGTTTATCACTACACATGCTGTCGATCGTAGTTCTATTGACTCGTAGATCTAACTGTCATAGTTCTATGGACATGTAGTGCTCGTGAATCGTACTGCTAACAAGACTCACCACCTAAAAACTATGTATCAGTTTCAGGAGATGAATCGACCGTTATAAGTCAAAGGTAGTGCCAGTAAAGTAAATTTTTACATATTTCAAACGTGCACAAAACAGTATTAGGGGGCCTACTCTTAAAATGATCAGTGCAAGCTAGTGACGCAAATTGTGTTCAGTTTCTACAATCGTTTTTAATTCAACATCAAAATGCCCTTGCTGTCCATAAAACATGAATTCAAAGTGGTGTCACCAAGAGGTATAGATCCTCATGAGCCCCCGTAACTGCCGGGGCTCATGAGGATCTATACCTCTTTCTCGGCACTAAACCGATTAAGCTCTTAAAGTAAAGTTTACTTTCAGCTCACTGACCCTCGATTCACTCGATTCATCACAACAAAGCCATCCATCGGCACGAGACATAGATCCTCGTGCACCCCGCATCTGCCTTAAGGCTCATGCGGATCCAAACCTCTTGTTGGTCCCATAAGAATTTCAGCCTTTTGTTGACCTCATTCATCCGTCTCGGTTACCGGGTCTGTGGAGGGACGTGTCATCCGATTCACTGGGCACTGACACGTTCTCTGGGTAATTCTGCAGCTATTTGCTAAATAAACACACCAGCTATTTAACCACGTAGTGTCCCCATGCTAGGACCCGAGCGTAAACATGCTGGGCCAATCTGACAAAATAATTCTAAAAAAATGGATCGATGTCGCCAGTACCAGTTGAACCCCTTTACTGCGGAGACAAATTGTACAGGACCCAGCTGCAAGCGGTACGAATAATGATGTCCCCCCACTCCCCCCACCCCACCCCCCATTTGCGGGGGCTCATGAGGATCTATGCTTCTTGCTGAAGTTATTTTGCATCCATATTCCTATAACGTCTGGGAATACATATTTGTTTTGTACGTTGACTTCACAAAGAATTCAGGAACACAAAGTGCGTCCACTGGCAGGGACGGGGTTAAGCCATTTAAGCAGTGACACCTGAAACAACAGTTTATGGGATGGACCAAGATCGTACAAGAGTGGTGCCAGAATAACTTGGCGCCAAGTAGATCTGGCACCACCCTTGAAGCTTCATGGTCGAACTGTCCCATGAAGTGGTATGTAGAGGCCAACTCGATACCAGGTTGGCAATTCAGTTGGAAATTTAGGCTCAACGCGTTAACTCGTTCGCGGCCAGCTGCATCTGGATGCGCGGCTTATGCCGCGCATCCGGGTGTGGCTGGCCGTGAATGAGTTAATCCCTTTACTGCCAGTGGACAAATTTAGGTCTTTGGAAGTAATGCAAATTCGCCATCGGATAATACCATCGATCCAAGGAACACGGATATCAACTCAGGTCAGCAAGTGGCAAAGAACCTCATGAACCCCCGCATGTGCGGAGCTCATGAGGGTCTGTGCCGGCTCTTGCATTAGTTGGTGCTTCACATTTTGCCAGCAATGAAAGGGGTTAATGAAGACCCGTCAGCTTGCACAGACCCGTGAGGATCTGTGTATCTGGAAGATGGATTGTGATCAAGTCGCCAGTGGAGTTCGTGTAACCCTTTCAGTGCCAGTCAGCGGGCAATAATGGGATTGACACGATGTTTCAGTGAAACCACTGAAGACAGAAAGGGCAAGAACCAATTTGCGAGAGGAAAACGTAGGTAGACGGAGTCAGCAAGACTGAGAAGAGGACCGCGCATCTGCGGGGCTCTTGATGCTCTAAGCCTCTTGTATAGTTGTCCGGTGTTTTATTTTAGTCCTGGCAGCGAAGGGATTAAAAAAAAACTTTAGTCAGGACGCCCTTGTCTGAATTCAGTCAGACTAAGATCAAGGCCTCATTTGAATGACTCGCTTGTATTTTGCGTAAGCCACTAAGCAAGGTGCTCCGCTGTCGCGGAGCACCTTGTTAAGTGGCTTCCGCAGGATCATTTTTAAGCTCACTCATGCAACCTGCGCCAAGCCTCTTGAAATAACAATTCTCAGCAACCTGCAAACACTCTTGCTAGAAGTAGGACATGGTTCTTTAAAACTAGTCGTAAAATTCGAGGGATGTACTCTATCCACATAGCCAGCGTGGCCTTCAAACTCTAACAATTCGCAGGAGATCGCCTTTCCATTAGCAAGCAAACACGGCAAACTCCGCGGAGGAAATCGGCGTCCACACTCATAAAGCGCCAGATGAAAGGAAAGAATTAAGTGCAGCAGAGGCCGTAATGCGCCAGCCTCATTGCAATCTCACTGAATGTGCGCGGTTTAGTGAAACATGATCCTGAGCCTGATCATAAAAACAAATTACAGTTTCGAACATTGCCCCTCAGTGTCTAAATTCCTGGACAAAGGAGTTGCCCTATGAGTACTTCGCATTAAAGTTCAGGAGTTATCGAATAATATGATGGTTCACGGGTGGTGAATTTCCAATGACTTCACTAGTGGTCTAGTTGTTATCTGAGGGGGACCAGACTACGTGTACAATTCATGAGTTATATCGACCTGGACAGCTCAAGGGAGTTGCCAGAATAGCTTGGCGCTAAATGAAGCGCCACCCCAAAGTGCAAATGGCCATCGTGCGCGAGCCAACGGCGGCCGACGTCGGCCCGATGGCCTTTGCGCACTGGGAAGCTCTTTCTGGCACTATGATAGAACTGTCACGGACGGCGACGCGCCAAGCTATCGATGATAATTTATCAGTCAAGTTGTAGCCTAGGCACTTCCATTGAGCTGAGAAGTCGTACAAAGCTCATCACTGGCTGACATGCGGCCGAATGGAATCGCCCGTGCCAAGGACTTGTCCATTTTTGTGAAAAGCGAGATCATCATTGTCGTATCGTAAAAATCTCGCTCTTCACAAATTGGACAGAGGAGCCCTTTTGCCTTCCAGATCTGTCGCATCTGGCACCCCAGAGGACTCCGCACGCGTCTGGAAAATTCGATGGCCCTTGTGTGGAATCTTCTATTTAGGGGGAGGCGAGAGGGGGGCTGATCGGATGCTTGCAGTTTGACCCTCTTTTCCACTCCAAGCAGTTCTCGGCGGAGGGTCCAGTATGCAAGCCCGCACTATCAGACCCGGTAGGACATTTTTAACTCATTCGAGATGTGCCGCATCCGGACACGCGGCTTTATGCCGCGTGTCCGGTTGCGGCACATCTCGAATGAGTTAAAAATTGCCTCAATAAGTGCCAGCAGACAGCAACGTAAAATTCGATCCTTTTTCATGTAGCTGTGTACCCTTTATAGATGATCATAAAAATGCGCAATATAGGGGCTGCGCCGCCTTCTGATCTTCGACAGAGAAAGGACAAGTTCCCCTTCTGCACTCTCAGCAGTTTTAACTGCACAACAAAAGCTTGGGTTGAGGAACGCGTTCTCACTGTCGTGAAAATGCGTTCAGCCCAATCTTATGTTATGCAGTTATCAATGTTTGTTTTTACGTTTTTAGGTTTGTTTTAAAATTTAGCATTACAGATAGTTTGTGATGTGATATGCGTGCACATACTCACTGTAATCAGTCCGTGTGTTCTCAGTCAGTCAAATGTATTTATTTGTTTTATGTTCACATTTGTTGTGTTTACAACTGTTTTACAAAAATTCCCCTGCAAACAAATTTCCCATCTTGGGACAATAAAGGTATTCGTATTTGTATTCGTAAAATTTCGCTGCGAACAAATTTCTCATCTTGGGACAATAAAGTTATTCGTATTCGTGTGCGCAGCATGTATGTATTCTGTTCAGTATAACTATAAAATTGTTATTTGAAGGCCCACTACCGCCGTAACTGTTCAAAGATACACTTCTGTAACAAATAGTTACGAAATGCTACACACAGGTGTAGTTATGGTTCATTTGGACACTAGGAGAATCCAGTTCAGCACACGTCGTCTTAATATCAAGTAACCTGTCAATGACTCCACTTCGTTCTATAAATACCGTGCGTTTATTTACTTTCGTGTGAAACTGTTGTTTTGTTTGTGTTCAATGGTAGTTCTTAGCTTAATGGTAGTAACGGCAAGTTTGAAAATTGGTCCTGTTACCAAATACTTTTACCGTTATAAAATAAAGGTTCATTGTTCATTGTGCTATCAGTACGAGAAACAGCTACAAATAGTTTGAAACGCTAACGCCTGCCGCACAGAATAAATAAGTGTGATTACGTATGCGCTGTAGTTGCCTACGTCCAAACTGCTGTTAAAGTTCATCAGGTGTGTCGACAAGACGTAACAAACACAAATGGTGCAGAAACGTGTCTTCGGATTTATGCGTAATGGTACTTTAAACTAACTATGTGAATTCGAGGTGACCACGACGAACCTGTTACACTGATTTCTGGGCATAACTACTGCAAGGTTCACTCACCTGACTGCGATATAGCACCACCAAGGCTGTTATATCAGATCGCCAGCTACTTTCTGTTTTGCTCTAGGCTAGAGATTGGAGCTATAAATAGCTTTTACCTCTGTTCTGCCGCTTGGTGGATTTGAGCGCTGCGTTACGCTTCAGGGGTAAAACGGACACAAAGTGATGTAATCACGCAGTCATGAACGAAATGACAAATATAGCCACTCGTTAGGAGGCACTATAACTCATTTTATATTTATATCAGGTGTTGATATTCAACACAGTTGTACGCAATGTTGAGAATGCTCCGGGTGCGCTTAGGGCCTTTAATGGTGAACAGAACAAACAAATACAGCACAACCTGTTTTGAGGGAAATCAGCAGACACCACCTGTCATTAAAGTCTATATAGGAGAAATCACCTGCCATTGAAACATTAAACATTGGGTACTGTCCATTACATGTTACGCAAGCAATGGAAACTTGTCTTTGACAAAATGTCTGCTTTAACCCCGTGACTGCTACCTACGAGACCATTCGGCTGAAAACACGAGTAACTAAGCGTCTCATAGTCCGCCGAACGGTATTGTCAGCAGGAGTCAAGCCAGTTAAATAGAATTCAGACAACAAAAAACGCCTTTGCTGTATTAACTCTCCTAACTCCACGGCCGGATTTCTAAACTTTTGGAGGCGTTGTCTAACGACTATATACCAGTTGCAAGAGATAGATTGATCATGATAATTCAAGGATAGTGCCAGATGAGCTTGGTTCCTTCAGGCGCCAAGCTCATCTGGCACTACCCTTGAATTATCATGATCAATCCATCTCCTGCTGCAGGACCCCGGGGCTAAATGGGTTAAGCTCAATACAGTAACACATCAAAACACTTGACAAAAGATAGAAAATTGAATTTCAGCTTTTGCAGGCATGACTTATTCCACAAACTAAATACGCCAGTTTAATACCACCTAAACACTTGCAGAACCTGTTTGTCCAAGGCCGCTGACCGAGTTTTCTACTTCAGTCACGTTGTACGCAAAGGTCGCCATTCCGCCACTGTAATGTATGGTCAAGAGACCGGCTCCCAAATTTGGGAGCCGGTCGCTTGACCAGGCATTACAGTTCAGGAGACAGATCGAAGGGTGGTGCCAGAATAGCTTGGCGCCTACAGGCGCCAAGCTATTCTGGCACCACCCTTGAAGTGCTGTAGTGTCAGGTGTGGGCGGGTTGATTTCTTTGTCGGTTTTCCAGGAAGTAACCTTTTTCAGTCTGTAATTAGCCCACTTACTGAGACGTTCATGCTTAGCTTTCTTCAAGTGATAATTGCAAAACGGATAGCCGTAACAGCTTAAAAGTAGTGCCTAAATAGCTTGGTGCGTGGTAGCTGAAGGATAATGACCGATCAGTTTGGCGCAGTAACCTTTTCGCGTTTGTATTTAGCCCAGCTCAGTACTAGAATTTTCACGCTTAATTTTCCTTCCAACGCCTACTGGGAAAATGGGTCAATATTTATAATATGTTTAAAAAGGGGTAGTGCCTGATTAGTTGAGCGCATAGATTGCTCGAAGACAGCGACCGATTAGCTTGGTGCAGTTCACCTTTCCTAGCTGGCCGACTGTTAGCCTAGTTACTACAAGCATAATCATCTTCCTTAATCTTCCGTCCAGCGCTTGCCTGATTAGCTTGGCGCTTCACGCCAAGCTAATCAGGCACTACCCTGAAGCTAGTGCGCTTGATTCACGGTTGATTCACAGCACATCCTATGGCAATAATCAATAGGCGGTTTGTGAAAAGCGAGCTATGTGGGTCGGAAGGAACAAAGACTGACTATCGGTTACACGTAATGTCTGAGATAAATAATAGGACCCCCGCGGAGCCGCCCGGCAGACCTAATTACTGTAAAACGCTGACACCGTTAGCCTTTGCGTTATGGTGAGTACGTGCTTGACCTTTCTGTCTATGTCAGTCAGTCAGTTATTGAGTCAGGAAAGTATACACGTATTTTTAGAACGCCAAACGCATAAACCGGACTCTTTTGCTTCCAGGAAATATGATCCCTAAATTGCATCGACCTTTTTTTTAAAAACCCTTTTTTCTTTTTTCTTGCTCCTAGCTGGGTTCGAACTCACCACCTTTCGGATGACAGTCAGTCGGCGCTACCACCTGAGCTACTCAAACCCTCTTATATTTCTGAATTGTCTGCCACTAAGAACATGCGTAGTGTTGTAGACATGACGCAGAAACAGAACTGGCTGAGCGCTGAACATGTTCCAGTTGAGCATTTTTATTTTTCAGTCCAAAGGTCGAATGTTGCAGCTGTGGAGAAAAAAACTCAAGAAATGTCACATACACAAGAACTCAGTGGTGTGAACAGCGTTGTAGCACTTTTAACACTTTGGCTGTCAGTAACGTTCTTTGTGGAGGTGATGTGTGTGTTCGTGATTGTGTATGTGCCAGTGTTTTTTGTGTGTGGCTGTTTAGTTTTGTTGTTAACTCATTCGAGACGTGCCGCCTCCGGATACGCGGCTTATGCGGCACGTCTCGAATGAGTTAATATTTATCTGTATATTTAAGTTTGCATACTGTGTGTCTATTGTAAAGCGTCTAAAGTCCCGTCAAGAGGTTAGGTGTTATAGAACTATCCATTATTATTATTATTTTTATTATATTATTATTATTATTATACCCGGAGGACTCCCATCGATAATAAACACCACAGACACTCAAAGGGTTAACGTTTTTGCTGTTAACCCATTACATCCTGCGGCTGATAAAAAAATATTGCTTGTTGTCCTATGAAGACTACATTACAGATTACAAGGCAGATCAAGCATTTTAGTTCAAGGGTGGTGCCAGAATAGCTTGGCGCCTTAGGCGCCAAACTATTCTGGCACCACCCTTGAACTATTACAGTCAGATTTATTTCAAGCGATGGTGTATCAGGATGAAAAGGGTTAACCCGCGGCGAACCGAACCCAAGTTACACGCTGGTATCCTAATCCTACTACGCCAGCGAGCATGTGTCCGGCGGCTTATTCCGGCATGCAGTGTGGACAGTACAGTGGTCAAGACTGCGGCTGACCACGCGAAAACCGCATTTCAGTTAACCCCTTTGTGCGTGCACACACCGGCGCTTTTTGACTGTACCGGTTGCTGCGGCATGCGCAAGAGATAAATGGGCGACCACCCATCGATTTTCACAGATATAAATAATTTGGCCGTAGATCCTCATGCAGTCAATAGATTTCTCCAGCATAGTCAACATCAGTGACTGGACGAAGACGAAAACTTTAGTACAAAATCGCAAATGCAAGAGGCATAGAAACTCATGAGCCCCAGCAGTCGCGGGGGCTCATGAGGATCTGTGCCTCTTGCACGTGTCAGTCGTTAACCTGTGGAGTTTATGAGCTTATGCAAGAAATATTTATCTGAGCACATGGTGAATAATACGTATGCCGGCCGGTGTAGAACGGCAAAATGACCCCCACACGGGGCTCTTTGTCGATCTTCCGTGAAAGCCATTTTGGCAAATTATTCACCTCACGCAAAATTTCCAAAGTGACCGGGGTCGGTCTGGCTGGAGAGTCATATAGACATATTTATCGTTTTACTGTCAACCCCCACGCAAAACTGCCTCGTCAAATTGACCCCGGGTCAATCTGAGTCATTTTGGTGTATTGCTGACCTCTCTCTGACACAAAACTGCTGCGTCTAAAGTGACTCGGGTCGATCTGGAGCGAGTCATTTTGGCGTGTTGCTGACCGGCTCTCTCTCACACAAGACTGCTGCGTTAAAAGAGACTCAGGGTCGATCTGGAGCGAGAGTCATTTTGGCGTGTTACTGAACTCTCTCTCTCTCTCTCTCTCTCTCTCTCTCTCTCTCTCTCTCTCTCTCTCTCTCTCTCTCTCTCTCTCTCTCTCTCTCTCTCTCTCTCGCACAAAACCAGTGCTGCGTCTAAAAGTGACTCGGGGTGGATCTAGCGCCACTAGAGTCATTTTGGCGTATAAGTTACTGACCTCTCTCTCGCACAAAACTGCAGCGTCTAAAACTAGTGATCTCGGGTCGATCTGACGTGAGAATCACTGATCAGTTTGGTGATCACTTTTGCGCGGGTCAACGGCGACCGATGTCGGCCCGATGGTCTTTTGCGCATTGGGTTCGCTCACAAATGATTGCCCCGCCAAATTGACCTTTTGCCCAAACCCCGAACAGGAACATCTGCAGTAATCAGCCGGGTGGGGTGTGTGTGTGTGCGGGTGCTTGGGTGGGGGGAGGAGGGGGGGGGGAGGGGGGTTGGAGGGGATGTCAGTGTCATAGTGACCGTTGGTCGATCTGTCGTAGGGGTCATTAGCGGCGTGTAGCACCGACCGGCGAATGAGTTAAGTCGGTTATTCTAATGAGGCTATGGCGTCACTACTGGCGTCCCGATAAGATGATATGTACATAGGTCATGTTACATATTCAAATGTGGTAGGTGAAGCAGTAAGACAACTGGTGTTTAAAAAAAACAACACCTTTTTGCCTTGTTTGAAAATTTGTAGTAGGGCTGAATGTTGGAATTTCCTGGAAATTTCTGGTTAGATAAGAGGAGACATGTTTGGTGCTTTGATTCATACCATCCTGAGCTTATCCAGTGGACACTTGTGGGCTGAGTTGCCGCTGCCATGGTGATTTTAAGGGCAGTCTGATTTCAGCTGTGCTTGGGTTTGGGGTTGGAAAGGAATCAGGTTCAGAGCCAAGAAATGCTGCTGGTGTTTTTTTTTTTGTTGTTTTTTTTTGTATTTTGTGCATGGCAAATGTGCAGCTGGTAGGCGGTAGTGTTTTTTAGGGGATTGAAAAATTAGGGGATGACTAGGACTGACTAAGGCTAAGAGACTGGACAGTACGGAAACGGCACCGTGTTCCGTGGCCTGTCAGAGGCACCATATGCCATATGTGACATAGACCTGAAGCTGCTTTAATGTTACCATATAATTGAGTTTGGACTTTTGCAGTTGGAAAACTGAGAAAATCATGAAAAATTTGAAATTTTGCCCAAAAATTGCTTCTCTTGCAATTTTATAGGCGTTTTTGCCTGTTTTGCGTCGCAACACCCTGTTTACCTGCACTGTGGGCCATGTTTAGTGTGCTTGTTCATTTATTTTTTTGTCTTACAGATAGTCAAGAGTCTGACCTTCGACCTTGAGCTGTGACCTTTGACCTTGACCTTGAAAGGGGTGAGGTTTCGGGCGTTCAGTTTGCTAAATGCATGAACAATAAAATGTACTCATTCAGTTATTAAAGTTGTGGGGCGTGTGGGGTGGGGATGGGGGGTGGGGGGGTGGGGGTGGGGGTGGGGGTTGGATGGAGGTGTGTGTGTGTGTGTGTGTGGGGGGGGGGGGTTAAGGTCAAAGGTTAAGATCAAAACTACAATGAAACAGTGTCAGCAGGTTCATTTCATCAGACAACTGACCTCAGAGTGAAATCAGCCGCCAAAATAATGTGACATGCAGAAGTTATTTTGCATGATCCAGCTACATTTGTATACAACATAGGCTGCATCTGGGGTGTCATTCTGCTGTAATTGTCTTGAGGGATGTCTCCGGTGTCTATTCTGAGCTGAACACAAGCACTTTTACACTGCGTAAAGTTCATTTGAGTGCGTTGTTATGGCAGCATCAGCTGCGACCACTGGCACAGGCTTTTACAGGAGTGTTCACAGGTTTGACACACACATGCCTGCTGCATTTGCAACATGAGCTAAGGTGTTTTGAGACTCTAAAAAGTGTTTTATATAAAAATGAACTGTACATAACCATTTTTCTCTGCTAACTCCTAAATAAGCACTCCAGACACTTGTTTGGGTATGGGGTGTGTCCCACATAGCATAGTTTTGGCTGTTTTGTGTAGTCTTTTGCCTGTGGGATAGCTCAGTAGACTTAATGTTTAAATTGCACAGCTGTTTCATGACTCCTTTTGCCTGAGGAAAAGATTGCAAGCAGCATATAGGGCATGACAGCTGGTTACAGGCCTATCAGTTCCTGCTTGCAGTCACCAGACAACAGGGTCAATGAGGATGCCTGGGTGTTGTCCTTTTGGCTGCCCTGAGATACACAAGGAAATGACCTTGAGTCTGAAAGCTCATTCTTCGTCAGTGTCAGTGTTATGGTAACCTTTTTCACTTGTTCAGCCCACCGGAAGTCAGTTGACTGTATTGAATATGTATGTAAACTTGGAAAAGAGAAAAAGTAGGGGGATGGGTAATGACAAAATATGAAAAAAAACCCAACTTTCATGTTCCTGTGCCTCAAATGCAACATTTATGAGAATCAGATATATTACTTGATGCACATGTCAATTTTAGAGGCATTTGACCATACTAAGTCTGTTTTTCTATGGCATCAGATATGTATGATTCAAAACATAAACAGCATAGTGAACGCCTCAACAACGCGCTACACATAATGGGCCATAACAAAGATGCAGCAACATTCAATGGTGTCACTTTGGATTTGACTTAGCTAGTGTCTAAGGATTGCACCGATGGCAGATTGAATGGTGTTCATGTGGGACAGTTTCTCTGAGAGGTCATGTTACATATTCAAATGTGGTAGGTGAGGCAGTAAGAGGACCGGTGTATTAAAAAACAAAAACATTTGCCTTGTTTGAAAATTTGTAGTAGGACTGAATGTTGGAATTTGCTGGAAATTTATGGTTAGATAAGAGGAGATATGTTTGGTGCTTTGGTTCATACAATCCTGAGCTTATCCAAGGGAGAATTGTGGGCCTATGTTGGCTACCGCTGCCATGGTGATTTGAGGGGCAGGCTGATTTCAGCTGTGCTTGGGTGTGGGGTTGGTAAGAAATCCGGTTCAGAGCCAAGAAATGAGACTGTAAATGTGCTGTTTTTTTAAATATTTTTTTTTTTCAGTTTTTTATTTTGTGTATGACAAATGTGCAGCTGGTAGGCGGTAGTGCTTTTTAGGGGATTGAAAAATTAGGGGATGACTGGGGCTGACTAAGGCTAAGAGACTGGACAGTACGGAAACGGCACTGTGTTCCGTGGCCTATAGGTCAGCACAGGTCGCAAGTTTTAATGATGTCAGAGTGGTCAAATAATTATAACTGGGCTTGTACTGATTTTTTTAGGGCGGGAGGGTCAAATTAAAATACTTATTATTTTGTAGCGATCACGTTCTTGCGTGCGTGCGTGTATGCGTGTGCGGGCGTGTGTGTGTGACGTGTGTGTGTGTGTGTGTGTGTGTGTGTGTGGCGTGTGTGTGTGTGTGGCGTGTGTGTGTGTGTGTGTGTGTGTGTGTGTGTGTGTGTGTGTGTGTGTGTGTGTGTGTGTGCGGTGTGTGTGTGTGTGTGTGTGTGTGTGTGCGCGTGTGTGTGTGTGTGTGTGTTTGTGTGTGTGCGGTGTGTGTGTGTGTGTGTGTGTGTGTGTGTGCGGTGTGTGTGTGTGTGTGTGTGTGTGTGTGTGTGTGCGTGCGGTGTGTATGTGTGTGTGTGTGTGTGTGTGTGTGTGCGCTGTGTGTGTGTGCGGTGTGTGTGTGTGTGTGTGTGTGTGTGTGTGTGTGTGTGTGTGTGTGGTGTGTGTGTGTGTGTTCGTACACAAAACCACTGAAATGGGTTACTTTCATTACCATCCTTATGCAAAATGGGTGTGTGTAAAATTCTGGGTGACCAAGTCAGGCACCCATTTTTTCTGAGGGTTGTTTCTGCATTATCTTTCATTCAAAAGTCAGAAAAAAATATCAAAATAGGATGTCCCCAGTTCCCCAGATTTACTTCATGTTGTGTTTTGGCGATGCCCTGGGCCTGTGTGTTGACACGGAAGCGAGTGTTTTCAGATCATCTTGATGATCGCTGATTGGTTAGCCCAACACCGATGAACGGAGTTGTTTCCCTTGCCCTTCCTAAAACGTCTTTCGTCCCCAACCGCTGGCAATTCTTCACATTTGCAGAGGTACTTTATGCAATATTTCTTAGTTAAGAGCACGCCCAAATGTACTTGTTCAGTGCATTTATTTAACTGAGAGATGCCTCCAATCCCCGATACCCGTTTGGCCCAGAAAAATAAGGCGTCTGCTTCAGCCGCGGCTCGGTCCGTGTCTTCCTCTCTTGACCGTTGAGTCTTGTAGTAAATTATAATAGAACCCCACGATTTTAACAAAAGCTTTCTTCTTCAATGAAAGGAATTCATTCAATAACACCATTACAAGGTCAATCTGCCACGCGATTTTGTTTCTTTTTTTTCTGACAATCGTCAGTGATCAAAAAGTAACTTGACACATGCATGCACAGTATGAGTTGACTTTAAAAAAAAAAAAAAAAAAATGGCGCCAGATTTCAATCCTCGTTCGCAAAACTGCCTTGCGATTCGAAGAACAAACGTCCACAAACAGGTCTTTCGGATTGTGCAACTGAAGTGTCGCTTTTTACTGTATTACCAGTTTTTAGTTCCCAGGGTCACCCTGGTCAGCCCCACAGGGTGGGTTTTTCTCTCTATTCTGGGGCATGTGTTTCTGTCTACCCTTTGTCCATTCACCTATATTTGCCTTTTTAAAACTCTCCCTACTGTCTGCACTGCCTGTAGCTCTTGATATTGGATGTGTGTTGCTAAATGGTCTTAGCTTTATTTAGGCCCCATGTGTTAGATTTTTATAACGTATTTGACCGGCTGGCGACATACATGGCAATGTTCTGTTTAGGTGGGTTTTTTTCACAAGCAGTGCAGGCACGTCCTGAGAAAGTCTTGTTTCTGTAAGGACGTTAAGCAATGTACAATCAATCTGATTCAAAATGTCAATTGGTTTACATGGTTGTATTGGACATGTTTGCAGCAACACCGTTTTGGTCACACCGGCTCAGGACTTTCTGCACACACCCAGCGCCGGATGGCAGCAGGATGTCCAAACCCATCGGGATCTATGGAAGTGGACAAGCACGCACCTTCCTGGCACATGACCAAGGCCCATGGCCAAATTAGTCAGCTGCAGCATCATAGCCCCCCCCCAGCCTCTGCCACAGAGGGTGCGTCTGGTAGGAGGGTGCATGGACGGCAGCGGAATGCTCCCAATTACAAACTGGTAAATAAAGTGATTCTATGATCATCTTCATTTTATTGGCTGGCGTGCGTGCGAAGCAAAAGTGAGTTTATGTTCTGGGCCACTGGTCGTCCGTCCGTCGTCCATGGTAAACTTTAACTCATTCTACCCCAACACCAAAATCCTTAAATTTTGCCCCTGTCCTCTCAAGACCGCATTGCAGCGCAGGACACAGATCGACCATGATAGTTCAAGGGTGATGCCAGAATAGCTTGGCGCCCGTAGGCGCCAAGCTATTCTGGCATCACCTTTGAACTATCATGGTCGATCCTTATCCTGCTGTGGTGTGTCTGGGGTAGAATGAGTTAACGGTGGCATTTTCTCGGAGACTATTCAAGCCACATTCTTCAAGCTTGGCCCAAGGATACTTTGTGGCAAGACCTTTTTAAACATGCCAATTTGAGTGACCTCTTTCAAAGGGTCACGCAGGGTTGACACATGTGTGAAAACTGCTTGCATTTTCAGAAAACGTGGATTTTGCTGCTGCAGAAGCCAGCCCTCGTCACCGAGGTCACACATATGTAAATCGGTCATACACGGGATTACTCTTTTTTTTTCTTGTGCAAGGCCCCTTAAACCAAAATTGGGCTGTTTCTGTCCTAATGCAGCTTTGGTTTCAATCTTTCTTTCTTTCTTTCTCCAGTTGGCAAATGGAGCCTGGGATGGACCTGAGACTGAGAGTAGTGCCAGCGCATCGCAATACGAGGGCAGTGATGACGAGGAGTTTGTTCCTGGCTCGAGCTCACCGGATTCAGAGGGTGTGTCGGCATCAATTGCTGGGATCTCTGACATAGACAGTATTGTATCGACTATGTTAGATTTCATCAAAGTGGCAGGTTCGGGGTGGCCAGGTGTCGGTGACGCTAGTACCAGCAAGGTGCAGTGTGCGTTAGGGGGTGGCAATGAGAATGTGGATAGGCAGAAGGAACATGATGCTGGAAAGAGTGGGGAAAGAGCACTTACAGAAGAAACAGGTGTGCACGTGTCGCAGAGAGGGAAAGGAAAGTACAAATGGGACAAGAAACATGCATGCAAATTGTGTGGCAAGCTTGTCTTGAAAATGAGCACGCACTTACAAGATGTCCATGCAGATGAGGCAGACGTTGCTAAAATTTTGTTGATGAAAAAAGGGACAAAGCAGAGACGTCGAGCATGGATCAGACTACAAGATGAGGGTGATTACATGCATAACGATGCTGTTCTTGAAAACAAATCCGGATGTTTGATTCCTAAGTATCGCACCAAAACTAGTAAGGTAGACGACCTTCTCGCCTGTAGCCATTGCAAAGGGGCTCTATAAAAAAAGCTGATCTCTGTACACTCAAAACGTTGCTGTCAGAAACCAGGAGGGGTTCAGATCACTCAGAGAGGGGAGGCGGCGCGCCGTGGTCGCCTAATGCTTCTAATACCCTTAGAAGTTGAATTTTCCTTCTATCACAAGGTCTTTTCTGTCACAAGGTCTTGGACTTTTCTCTTCTGGTAAGTGTCACCGTTAATTCGGGCGGACCGTCGGGGGTTCTTTCTCCGGGTACTCCGGTTTCTTCCACCCCCCCCCCACCCCCCACCCCCAACACTTTGGTACCGGTCTCAGGCCACTTCACAAATTTCAAATACAAGCGATCAAAAATCTCTGTAACTTCAGTAGCTGACTGGCCCTTCGTTTGTCTTGTACTGTGTTCGTACTGTGTTTGTCTTAAATGGCGTAAATCCGTGTCTGTTTCGTGAGTGAGTGTGTTGGGTTTCAGGCGCGGCGCTTTGAGTCGATTTCCCCAAAATTGAGAAAAAGCGCCTATATAATAACGGTATTATTATTATTATTATTATTATTATTATTGGCCAGGCAGAGAGATGATGAGAGAAGCCGTCTCATCAGAACTGACCCCTTGCTTCTTGAGTATGGAAAGAGATTATTTGACCGCAGGGACATTGAAGAACACACGGCTGGACAAATCAGCTCCAGGATGCGGGAGTTAGGGAGACTATTAAAGATTATCAGAGTGAGGTCAGAAATGAAAATCACAAGTTTAAATGCTGTGATCAATTCAGCTAGCTTTGATCATGTTGTCCTGGCTGTAAAAGAGCTAGCAGATTTTGATGAGGACACACATCAGTTCAAAAAAGGCAATCTCGCAATGCGCATAGGCCATGCTTTGAAAAAGTGTTCACAGATCAGTCACAGGCATCCAAACAGCTTGGGCAGGGTTCAGACGACAGGTGGCGACAGGAACTCTCTGAGGCGCAGCGGTTTGACTCTGTCTTCAACGGGGACTGGTATGATTGTGTGTCCGCTACAGCAGCCCAGTCGGTCGGGAAGATGACCATGAACAAACCCAAGCTGATCCCATCATGTGAAGATGTGAGGAAGGTCCAACAGCTTCTTGAGACAAGGATGGTTTCGGAAGATTATCCGACAGTGGTTAAAGCAACTCTTTGTGCTGTATCACTTTTCAACCGAAAACGAGGGGGAGAAGTTCAGAGAATGAAGGTGTCAGACTTCCAGAATGCTAAGATTGGATCGATCACCAATCAAGATATCTTGAAAGGTCTCACAGAGGTTGAGAAGAAAATGGTGAACCATTTTCAGCGAGTGGAAATCAGAGGCAAGTTTAATAGGAGTGTTCCCGTTTTGCTGACGAAGAAGATGATGACAACTGTGGACAGAATCCTTCAAATGAGGCAATCAGTGCCAGCTCTTGCTGATTCCCAGTACATCTTTGCCACACCTTCTGGTCAGAGGCCTTACAGAGGCCATGATGTTCTGAAGGCCCATGCCCTAGAAGCACGGGTGTCATACCCAGCCATGTTCACATTTACTCAGTTACGGAAGCAGGTTGCAACTTTGGCTCAGTCAATGGCCATCTCGGAGTTAGACCAGGATCAGCTGGCAGATTTCCTTGGCCATGATATTCGGATACATCGCCATATCTACCGCCAACCTCAAGACGTCCTTCAAAAGTCAAAAGTGGCAAAGATTCTTCTGTCAGTTAACAATGGGATTAGAGCTGAGCTGGGCGATGATGAAGAGATTGACTTTGACAATGAAGACACATCAGAAACTGGCAGAGAGGTCTGGGGGTGGGGGGGTGGTGGGGGGGTGGGTGGGGGGAGGGTGGGGGTGGGTGGGTGGGGGGGTGGGGTGGGGTGGGGGGGGGGGGACAGCACCTGTGAATGAAGCAAGTAGCAAGTCAACAACACAGGAATCAATGAGCATGACGGAGAAAAGACGTCCAGAGCCTGATGACAATCTAGATAGTTTTGATGATGACAGTACTGCGTCAGCTCCTGTTCGAAATAAAGCTAGATTTACAAGGAAACCATGGGGGGAAGCTGAAGAGAAAGCTGTTCAAACTCGTTTTAAGACACACCTCGTCATGAACAAACTTCCTGGAAAGGCCGAGATACAGCACGCAATGGCAGAAGACCCCGCACTTAGACATAGGCGCTGGACAAACATTAAGGATTACGTCCGCAACAGACTGAAAAAGTTACAAAAGAAATATAAATGAATTGAGGTTCCCCGCCACTCGCGGGATTTTCGGTTTCATACAGATTTATTACAAGAGTGTTATTATTGGGGTGGTTTCAGCATGTATAGCCTGCTTTTTTTTTTTATCTGATGGACGCCTGGATCATTTTGTATACTGTATAACCTTTGGATTTGCAAAACGAAACAGCCGGCTGGGGACAAAAGACAATAATAAGATAAGATAAGAAAACCATTGACAACGTAAAGATTGATTACAAGAGTGTTATTATTGGGGGGGGGGGGGGGGGCGCCTGGATCATTTTGTAATATACTGCATACCATTTAAAACTCTGCAAACGGAAGAATGGTTGGTTGGGGACGAAAGACAATAATAACGGCTGAAGTTTCAAGTGATTTCTTATGTTGTCAGTTAATTAATTAATGTCAGTGTTCTGTTCTGTCATTTTAACTCATTCTACCCCAAGACCGGAATCCCCAAATGTTGAAGTCGTCTTCAGAAGACTGCGTTGCAGTGCAGGACACAGATCCACCATGATAGTTCAAGGGTGATGCCAGAACAGCTTGGCGCCCATAGGCGCCAAGCTATTTTGGCATCACCCTTGAACTATCATGGTGGATCTTTATTTTGCTGTGGTGTGTCTGGGGTAGAATAAGTTAAGTGTTATTTTCTTCGTCTGGGTCTTTTTCTATCTTTCATATTTTTCCACACTTTTTGACCCGCATCATACTGAGGCTAAAAGCTTCAAATTTGTTCACTGCCATAATTCTATGCAAGCTACATTACAGTACTTACAGATGAGGACATAGACCAATGGCTTTAGTTCAAGGGTGGTGCCACAATAGCTTGGCGCCTAGAGGCACCAAGCTATTCTGGCACTAACCCTTGGACTATTTCAGTCACACTTGTTGCACACACTGGTGTATTCCGAATGATAAGGGTTAATATTCAAAATGCTCTGTTGCTGTTTGTCTGAAACTCCAGAGTACCCAAAACCAAAAAAAAGTGTCATTTAATTTCCAGAATACATTATGTTGATTCTCACATAAATGCCATGATAAACTGTTTTGCTTCAGAAGGACAAAACGCAGCAATGTTTAAAAGATTTCCTCTGTAAAAATCATAATGGAAAGGTTACGGGCCAGTGTTTATTGAATTTTGCACCATACAATGTTAAAAATGTTAAAGCACACATACACATTAAGTTGAAAAAACAACAACCCCCAAAAATAATGTGAAACAGAAGTATTCCATGAACTTGACCTTATTACAGACTCCTAATGTTGTGAAGACACCCATTTGGACTGTAATGCCAGTTTTTGTGTGAGAGGCACCCACTTTATTGGCTCTGTTTCTAGAAAATGTCTATTTTATTCTAAGTTATAGAGCTTAGTTATAAGGTGAGTTCTAAACATTCGCATCAATTCCAGAGCCCTAGAATAAAGAGAAATATGGGAACCCATTTTGACATAAAATGGTAGGTAACCCACTCTGACGCTTTTGTCTGCATGTGTGTGTGTGTGGCGCGTGTGTGTGTGTGCGGTGTGTGTGTGTGTGTGTGTGTGTGTGTGCGGTGTGTGTGTGTGTGTGTGTGTGTGTGTGTGTGTGTGTGTGTGTGTGTGTGTGTGTGCCTTGTGTGTGTGTGGTGTGTATGTGTGGTGTGTGTGTGTGTGTGTGTGTGTGCGGTGTGTGTGTGTGGCGTGTGTGTGTGTGTGTGTGTGTGTGTGTGTGTGTGTGTGTGTGTTTGGCGTGTGTGTGCGCGGGTGTGTGTGTGTGTGTGTGTGTGCGCGCGCGCGCACGCGCCGCCGTGCGTGTGTGTCTTTGTGAATCTGATGGTATGTATCCGTGTGCGCATTTGACCTGCTTTATGTCTTTGGTTGGTTTTGTTTGCTTTTTAAACTGATTTGTCTTCTTCCCAGTGCGCAAAGGTCATCGGGCTAATGTCGGCCGCAATTGGCCCGCGCATTGGGTTGTCTGTCTTCTGGTTGGTCTGTATCTTCGTCACGGCGGATAACTGAGCAGTACGATGTATTGTGCATTGCTACAGCACTTAACACATTCTGCTCCAGGATCACTTCTGGAAACAGATCTAGCGTGATAGTTCAAGGGTTGTGCCAGGAAAGCTTGGCGCCCATAGGCACCAAGTTATTCTGGCACAACCCTTAAACCGTATCACGCTCGATCAATGTCTTGCCGTGGCCGCGTGTCGGAATTGGAATGAGTTAACTCATTCTACCCCAAGACCGAAATCCCCAAATTTTGCCGTTGTCCTCTGAAGACTGCATCGCAGTGCAGGACGCAGATCGACCATGATAGTTCAAGGGTGATGCCAGAATAGCTTGGCGCCCATAGGCGCCAAGCTATTCTGGCATCACCCTTGAACTATCATGGTCGATCCTTATCTTGCTGTGGTGTGTCTGGGGTAGAATGAGTTAAGACAGAAAAGCATCTCAGTTACTGCGCATTATTTTGTTCACACTTCCTACAACAAGCTTTCACACCGTGCTGCATTGTAAACTTGAGTACTGGTCGCACGCTTCTCAATCAGTACGCAAATTTCCAACAAGATGGGATGAACCATAACCCACAAAGTCCCTTCTATATGAGAGCTATATTCGCTGTCCAGGGTCTCTACCTTTTGTCTTTGACTTGATGCTGATGTTGAAATATCTCCTTTTGAAAAAGCCTCGCAGATGTGCCAATGTGTCATTGTAAACCCTATAAGGGGCGCGCGCAGTGCATACGCGTCATTGGTTTGTCAAACGTCATTTGTCATGACGTGTTTTTTTTTTAATGTAATTTTATTTTTAACGTGATAAGGTTTACTATAACCATAAAGATCGGTCGTGTGACGTAGGAATAAATCTTTTTGTTGTTGTTGTTTTCATTCATACGTCACACGACCGAAAGCATTAACGCAAACCGTACCATTTGACCTCACTACAAAAAAAACCTTGTAGCGACTAATTGGCGGCGGACTTTTTGTAGCCCTCTTTCTGAGGCGTCTTGGGTGCCAGTTTTGTTCGGCCTTCTGGGTACAATGGTTCCTTTGACCTCCCTCAGGCCTACAAGGTCCGTGCAGCAAACCCTTGCCACCAATAACTTATAATAATTATACAAGTAGTACAAAAGTGCGGAGATCGAAGCAGTGCATGTATCGCGTTATTGCCCTCGTCTAGCGGGCCAAAGACGATCTATCACTGTTTTTTTCTGTGGGTCAGTCTATTACGACCAACAGCTCAGTTAAAAGGTTTTCGGGCGACGTCGGGCGCCGCTGGTAGTCGGCCCAGAAATCTTTAGCTCACTGTACTGACATGACGTCCCCGACATATCGGACATTCCAATCGGTCTCCACTGGGCAAAACTAAAACTATTACGGTAGCTGATAAGGGCGAGTCGAAAGGCAAACTGTTGAGAGATGTTTACACAGACCTGACTCTGTGACAAACTGCTGGACGAAATTTCTCTGCAAGTCCCCTAGCCAGCACTCTTCGACTGATTCCCTGCATCAAACAGGCCGCCTGCTCTTTTGCCTTCTATGTCATGTCGTTTGCCACCCCCCCCCCCCCTCCCCCCCACCCCCGGCCTCCCCCTCCTCCTGCGGAGAGGCCGAGATGGGCCCCGGCGGGCCCCACGGTAGCTTACTGAAAATGAGGTGATCCCCCGAATTCAAGTGTACGACTGCTCAGGGTTTTGGAGTTGCAAAGGAGCGAAGTACAGCTAGAACCGCTACCCCAGTCTCTGGCACAGGATAATTATGATCGTTGCGTCAGTGGGCACCACTTCACAGAGTGTAGTAGTACTAAACAGCACCAAGGTTGGTCAAATCAGTCTCATAATACTCAATGCGCAAAAGGCCATCGGGCGACGTCGGCCCGATTGCCTTTTGCGTATTGGGTACAGCCTGCAGTCGAGTCGCGTAATATCGATACTCCTTTACAGAAAAAAAAAACAAACCAACAAAAACCACGAAACCCAACAACAACTACAACAAGAGCAAAGCACACCATCTTTTAAGATTCACAAGACGCATCCGTTCCACTGTCGCCAGCCGTTTTCAGTCTTAGCCGTCGTGTTGATTTTACCCTGAAACTCCTCTCTCCTAGTCTCTCCCCCCCCCCCTCCCCCCGAACTCCTCTCTCCCTTCCCACCCCGCTCCCACCCCACCCTTTTACGCACACACACACACACACACACACACACACACACACACACACACACACACACACACACACACACACATGCACACACTGACCAAACACGCACACACATACGCATGCACACACACACACACAGCCCCCCCCCACACACACACACACACACACACAAACGCACACACACGCACACACTGATACAACACACACACGCAAGCACACACACACACACACACACACACACACACACACACACACACAGAGACACAACACGCACACACATACACACACATTCACACACGCACACACACACAAGCTTCCCCCCCCCCCTCTCTCTCTCTCACGTGTGTGCGTGTGTGCGTGTGCGTGTGTGTGCGTGTGCGTGTGCGTGTGTGTGTGTGTGTGTGTGTGTGTGTGTGTGTGTGTACCCCGAAACAGCATATATTCACTGTACAAAAATGTTTACACCGAAACAAACGTAATATAACAAAAAAAAAAAAAAAAAAAAAATACAACAATAATAATAACAAAATTTTAAAACTCTTACCAAAGACAGTAATTAATTTTCAGATGGAAATGACGCACAAAGCGGGCAATAATTTTGAGCCCGGCCAAAAATTAAATACCAACAATTGTCACTTCAAAGACTGCGCGAAATACCTGTTGTTATCATTGTTGTCCAATAATCACAACACATGTCGAGTGACTCATCCTTCCCACCCAGCAAGCAAACGGGTCCTCAGGCAGACGTCGCTCCGGGGACCCTTTGGTTGCTTGTAATTGCCTGCTGCGCCATATTGCACATCCTGTGCATGCGGTGCGCAGTTTGCGTTCAAGCCTAATCCAGGCCGGTTGCAAGAGGCATAGATTCTCATGCGGACGCAGGGGCTCATGAGAATCTATGCCTCTTGCTTGGTGTGTCATGGAAGCATTACATCCCAGCTGCTCACAGAGAGGAAGGTTTCGAGTGATACGCACGCCAATGCTTTGTATGATAATGATTATTAAACCCGGACGCAACATGTTGTAGAAAAAGAGCACTGTGTGCATCTACAGCGATAAAAAATTCCAGTTGTAGACTGACCCCTGATAATCTGCTCCATGTGAGGGATGGAGAGTACATGAATAAATAAGCCAGCAACAGGCATCGATCCTAATGAGCCCCAGCGTTTCTTTGCCCTCACAGATTGGCGGTTTTTGAAGACTCGGTAATGACGAAGGACACACTCTCCTATATTTTCAGATGGAAGTGTAAAATATGGTGACTATGAGGGTCTACGCTCCTTGTAGATAGATGGCGCTTTATGTGCTTGTCTCTCACCTACTTTATAGTTTATGAGTTTGTACTGTTGTGCTCGGAATTCCCAAAGGCTTTTTGATGACGTGTACTTTTGATGGGGAAATTTACGCCATCGCGCTTACGATATGACTCGAGTCTTTGTCTCCAAAACGCTGCACCATTCATTTTATAATATAACGCTCTCATTGCAGACATTTGCAATGGTAGCGGTGAATAATTCGACTGATAGGGTCTTGCCATTCACCAGAAAATAAAACACTTCTGTGGATTCATGAGGATCTATGCCTCTTCAGTGCTGAGACCAAGATGTCAGTATCCGTGGACGATAATTGTGGCTTTCTGATCGTTGCATGAACGAAGATTTCCCAGAAACAAAATATACGGGCAGAGACAGGGAAGGGGTTAAAGCAATCTTGAACAAAAATGTCGCTTCACAATCCATGTGCGTAGGCTCAGGTAACAGTGGTTTTCTCACAAACCAAGGGGAATCACTCAGCGCTGGACAGACAAACGGTTTGATCCCCTGCCCCCGCCTATCAGGCACCCATTCGCCAGCCCACAGAGAAATACGCAGGTATAGAACAAGACGATCATCTACATCCCTAAAAAGGATGCATCAGGTCTCGCTTATAACCCATGTCTTTCTCCGGAACTTAGGAAGTAGGCAAGATAAACATACATACACAAACACGAAGGTGCGCTACTATATGTGGTCGGGTAAATACCCTGATTTCCCACAGTAGATGCACAGAACATTACACAACAATGTAACGATACAAATTTGCCTCGAGTTACAGATACTCACAAATCAGATAGGTGAGGCAAGCGCTGGCAGAATTGTACAGTCAAGGGGAATCACACAGCGCTGGACAGACAAACGGTTAGATCCCCTGCCCCCGCCTATCAGGCACCCATTCGCCAGCCCACTAAATGTTCTGTGCATCTACTGTGGGAAATCAGGATATTTACTCGACCACAATAGTAATGCACCTTCGTGTTTGTGTATGTATGTTTCTCCTGCCTACTTCCTAAGTTCCGGAGAAAGACATGGGTTATAAGCGAGACCTGATGCATCCTTTTTAGGGATGTAGATGATCGTGGGTCTTGTTCTATACCTGCGTATTTCTCTGTGGGCTGGCGAATGGGTGCCTGATAGGCGGGGGCAGGGGATCTAACCGTTTGTCTGTCCAGCGCTGAGTGATTCCCCTTGGTTTGTGTACAATTCTGCCAGCGCTTGCCTCACCTATCTGGTTTGTGAGTGGTTTTCTCAGTAATGCCACTCTCCATGTGCGCACCGCGGGCAGGGGAACTCTCCTGCGCGCAACGGAGAAGAGCAATATATATATATATATATATATATATATATATATATATATATATATATATATATATATATATATATATATATATATATATATATATATATATATATATAGTTTTGATACTTCATAAGTCAGTAAGCCCTTTGTCCAGGCACCAAGTTGCACGAGTGAGCTTAGTCCTGCGCCAGTCACTATGCTTATTGGCTGGCGCAGGACTAAGCTCACTCACGCAGTTGGCCCCTGCAGTATTGAAAGACATTATAAGAACAGTAATAAATCAGAACCATTAAATTCTTTATTGACTTGAGAAAGACCCTTCAACAAGAGCGAAGTCGTCAAAAAGTTTTAATTGTCTTTTGAAGACTACATACGATTTAAAGAGATAGATTGACCATGACAGCTCAAGAGCTCTGCTAGAATAGCTTGGCGTCCAGAGGCCCTCAAGGGATGCTGAGTTGGTAAACCTCGCCCTGTGCCTAGGTGACATGCACCAGCGGCGCCGTTGTTGCTATTTTCGCACCTGACCGGTCGCTCGGACCGGTCCTGTGCACCAGATCGGTTTAGAGCGTGTGCTGTCTGCACCTGTAAGCAGCAATCTCGGAGAAAGAATCACCTGACGTTTGATTGTTGCAAAATAAGATGAATAAAGAATAAACCCTTTCCCATATGCAATCAGGCAATAATGCATCCTTATGCTAGCACCACGAAACATTACACAATTTGGCAGATTTGAAAAATACCTTTTTTCCTCAATGGTGGTGATTTTGCGACATCTGCGTCGCTTTGCGGCAGAAAGCACCATCGTAACCGTAGTACGAGAGACAAGTGTGCTACAATGGACTTGATTCAGGAATACGCAAGTTCTGACGAGAAAATGAACTACCCCCGGAAACCTAAGTTCTGACGAGAATAAACTACCCCCGGAAACCTATCTTTTTTCCAGTAGGGACGTATGCCCTCGAACATGGTATGATCAAGGGAAAGGGGGGGGGGGGGTGGATAACGCTAAAACCGGAAACGACTGAACCGCTTTTTGACTGCGATCCCAATCTCAAGTTCCGCGGGAACGTACGAGACCATACACAAGTGCAGAAGCCTACCTGCGCGCGCAGTTCTGGTGCACAGGACCAGTCCGAGCGACCGGACAAATCGCAGTAATGGCGCCACTGGTGCGTTTAACCTAGGTACAGGGTGAGGTATACCAACTCGGCGTTAATTATAACGTCAGTGCTCCACATTCACCTGTAAGTGCAGCATGTGTGACTTTCAAGTGTAGGCAGGTCGACGTAGTGTGACCCAAAATTTGCTTCCTATTGAAACTGTATACCAACTCAGCTCAAGGGACTGATCACACGCCTCTAGACGCCAAGCTGCTGTAATCTGCCAGGCTTTGAACGGGTCAGGCAGTAACAGACTTATGGCTAGGCGCATGCGATCCTCGTATTACAAGTACATGTAGTTGAAGTATGTAATGTAAAAGTTCTACGCTTTTTGCAGAAACCTAACACTCAAAATCGATTTTATGACCAACTAACCCCGGTGTCATCGCGCGTTACAGTTGTAACACGGACAAAGCGTAACAGCTATACACACGGTGCAGACAGGTAACAGCCACAGAGGCCGGGTACACGTATGCAACGTCTATTTTTCTCAAAACTTAACCCGTTTGTGCACACCCGCAGCCACCGGTACTGTCTACAGCAACGGTGACAGCATTGCACAGGAGGGTTTAGCAGAATGGACACGTGACTCGACCTCATGCAGGTAAAAGCTATACATGTACATCAATGCAACATTGATCAAGTTTTTCCGAACAAGGAGCAATAAACTCAGAAAACTATTAACTGGCGGCAACATCTGTGTGCGTAAAATCGAAAATTTGCAGCCTGTGCAGACCTACTTACCTCGGTTGTATCTGGAGCCCGAATTACACCGACATTCTTCAACAGGATAGGGATCGACCATGACAGTTGAAGGGTGGTGTCGGAATAGATTGGCGCCTGTAGTCGAGAGATGAGTTGTAGTATTAACTCATAAAGCTCTGACATGCTACGACATAATGCAGACCGACCATGATAGTTCAAGGTTTTGCCAGAATAGCTTGGCGCCTGTAGGCGCCAAGTTATTCTGACCGCACCCATGAACTGTCATGGTCGATTTGTCTCCAGAACTGCGAGGAAGACCTCAATAGATATCAATGACAATTTTATCCTCAGGACGTGACGAGTTAAACGGATAGCTCCAATGATAGCTCCACGGCCGTGTCTGATTAGCCTGGAAGTGGGGAGGGGGGAGGGGAGGGATAGCGCGCGCGCGCGCGTGTGTGTGTGTGTGTGTGTGTGTGTGTGTGTGTGTGTGTGGAAACTCACCCAAAAATCAAAAGGGGGGAGGGTTGTTCCAAACACCCCCAAAAGGGACTTTGTTATAGCTTTTTATGTGGGGGGGAGCGGGGGGGGGGGAGAGGGGGGGGGGCGGGGGGGGGGGGCGGGGGGAGGGTGTGCGGGGGGAGGGGGGGAGGGGGTCCGGAACCCCCAGAACCCCCCCCATTCTCACCCCGAGATCCGCACATGGTACGCCCAAGGCCACACGCAACATTACGTCAGTTTTCTGAGGAATGAGGATTGTCATACTGTACAGAAAGGAAGGGTAAAAAAACCAGCGGCACTTCAGTACACTTCAGTTTTATCAGCAAGAGGTATAGATTCTCATGAGCCACTCGGTGTAGCCTCTTGCTTGTAGCAAAGTATCAAACTCATTTATATTCTTTAAAAAACGGCATTAGGGTTTCAGTGCAGTAGGCCTACTACTGAAAGGGTAAAACCCACACCAGCTGAATGCATCAGTACAGCCAGAGACCGGCAGGTTGCCAGTTTATTTCTGTCTTCGTCAGTGAGAAAAAGATTCAAGTCATCGCCTGAACACACCGCATGCCCGGCCCAGTACGCCAAAGGCTGTCGGGCCGAAGTCCGCCGCAGTGGGCCCGAGTGCCGGGTGCGGGCCCACTGCGGCAGGCTTCGGCCCGAGGGTCTTTTGCGTACTGGAGCTTGAGTTTCGAAACTTCGTGGTGCGCTTTGGCCTAAAAATCAGGGCAATGTGACCTACAGCAGAATTTCGATTCATCGATGGGCGTGTGTAGATAGATTAAAAAAAAAAAAAAAAGAAAGAGTAGAAAAGCACAGAATGATGGCTTGGCTGAGTGACGATGGATGGATAGATGGATGGACAGATGGATGGACAGATGGATGGATGGATGGATGGATGGATTGTTTGACAGAATGCCATCCAGGTATCTGTCCACCATTTTTTCGTTGGTCAGTTGGCCACCCAATGCGCAAAAGGCCATCGGGGCCTATGTCGGCCCCGATGGCCTTTTGCGCATTTGGCAGCTGATTCATCGATTTGTCTTTTCTGTCTGTCTATCATCCCTGTAATGATCCATCCATCCATTCATCCATCCAATAACCCCACTATCCACTCATTCATTCTTCCAGGTCATCCATCCATCCATCCGATGGAAGAGACGATCCATCCATCCATCCATCCACCCACCCACCCAATATCCACCCAGTATACCATCCACCATATAACCCGATGTACCATCCATAATGATATACCCACCTCTCCCCCCCCCCCCCGCCCCCTTCCGGCTGATCGCATGCACCGGTACGTAAAAGTCATACAGAGGAAATGTTGACCCACATTCAGTTCTTTCAGTCAAGGCGAAATCCTTTGATCACACACATATCGCATGGCCTGATCCTCAGTCCGTACAGCAAGACCCAAACAAGGTCGTAAACAACATTCCGAGTGTGCAAAATGTCCCCGGGCAGACGGTCTGTCACTACACTCTGCTCGCGTGCAGCCGGCTCACCTTTTGCTTTCTGGGAATACCTCAGTGTCTTGTCTTGCGCCTTTCATTGCCGGAGGGCACAGATCAGGTTTTCGAAATCTGTCTTGGCTCATTCAGCCCGACGGCCATATTTCCCAAATTTTGGAGGCGCCATCTAATGACTATGCACCTGTAGCAGGAGATGGATCGACCATGAAAATTCAAGGGTAGTGCCCGACTAGCTTGGCGCCGACAGGCGCCAAGCTAATCTGGCACGACCCTTGAATTATCATGGTCGACCCATCTCCTGCTGTAGTGCGTCAGGGCTGAATGGGTTAATTCAACGCCAAAGAAGAAAAGGGGAAGGGGGCGGGGGGGGGGGGGGGAGGGGGGGGTGGTATGATCTAAAATTGTGATGCGTGATTGGCGTTCTTTTGCGTGTGGTGATTCGTGATTGCAGTTTTTCATCATCGTGAACAGTGGAAGAAAAGTTCGTCATAAAACGTGAAAGCCAAAATACGATCTTCGTGATCTGTGAAAACGTCCTGGTTATTTCACGTGAAGTGTGAAATGTCTGTTGCTACAGATATAATTATATGTTCAACCCCCCCCCCCCCCCCCCTCTTTTATTTGAGTTTTCGGCCGATGTCTTCATCGTCTCTTCCATCGTGAAACGTGAATACCATTGGGGTGGGGGGGGGGGGGGGGTGGGGGGGATTCGTGAATCGTAATGGTTCACATTCCCCGCTCCCCCCCCCCCCTCCGTCCCCTTGCACACACACTGTTTGGTCAAACAATCCTAGCTAACCCTTCAAGGAACATGGATACAAAGAGGCATCAATAAGAGGCATAGGTCCTCATGAGCGGGGGCTCATGAAGATCTATGCCTCTTGCAGCTGAATCATATGGAGAGCGGAGTTTTGTCCTCGTCTCCTGTAAAAAAAAAGAAAAAAAAAAAGAGGCAAACTGCACGCAGATTAGAATTGTCGCTTTTAACTCTCGACAGATCGACTGACATAGATAGCTCAAGGGTAGTGCCTGATTAGCTCGGCAACTGACGGAATCGTCTTGTACACAAGAACGTCATGAGTTTAAACCCCTCCTCTGCCCACTAACAGGATGCGGCATAATCTGTTTCTGAAACCTGCGTTCATTCAACGACCACAAGCCACGGTCCAAGGATCGTGGAAACAAATTGGTCTTAGCAAGAGGCACAGATACTCATGAGCCCCCGCGGTCGCGGGGGCTCATGAGGATCTGTGCCACTTGCATTTGGATCGCGTTCACCTTTTTTCTCGGCTGTGAAGGGGTTAATTGCCGCATGATAGACTGGGCCGACCGTAGGACGGGGTAAAAAGGTCAGAGCCTGATCAACTTGACTCCTGGAAAGGCCGCACGCACAAACAGGTACACTGCCTAAAGAGGCTTTAACCTAACCAGACACCACCAGCGAGCTGTCATAGTCGATCCATCTCCCGCTTCTTGGCGTCAGATGTGAAATAACAGCACGTCCGGGTTACCGAGTTTTACCGAGTAACCTCCCCCCCCCCCCCCCCCCCCACACACACACACTCTCCCTACCCCTTATCAAGGTGTCACGCTGAACTTAAGTTGGCTCACACAATTTCTAGTCACAAGCGACGAAGCGGAATAATTGTTCGTGGTAATATTAAGGGGGCCTCTAAGCTGGTATGCATGATGTATCTATTTTAGGTACAACTGGAAAACTAAACTGCCTCATGACACGAGGTTATTGAATAGATTGTCAGGTACGGGGGCTCACGGGCAAGCTACCGTAAATAACCTAAGAAAAAAACAAAAAACAAACAAACACACAACAACAACAACAACAACAACACTGAAAAAACAGAGTTCCGCGATCGCAATCATTCAACGGTTAACTCATTCCGCCCCGGCACACCCCAGCAAGACATGGATCGAGCATGATAGTTCAAGGGTGCGAATAACCACCAGGGCCCTTGGGGCTTAATGCTGTCCAGTCAGGTAAAGGAGGGTAGCTGGGCTAGCGACCCACCGTAAAAGAACTGCTACGGAACGACACGCGTGCTCAAGCACGGCGCAGAGGCTGAATGAATGAGATGCCGATGCTGGCGCCATGGGCGCCAAGCTATTCTGGCGCCACCCTTGAACTATCATGCACGAAAACTGACTTACTGTCTTTTAACTTTAGAGGTCTGAATTGAGTACACGTAACTTCATGGAAAACTATCAAGGTACATGTGAGGATCTGGCGTGGGGAAGAGAGTCCAGGGATTCTGCCCCCCCCCCCCCTCCCTCCAATCCCCCCTACTCCACTCCCACGCCCCCCTCCCCCACCCCCACCCTCCCCCGCAAAAAAAGAAAAAAGAATTGGACAAAAGGTATAGATTTGAAATCAGTACAAGAGGAAAACGATCTTGAAGTACTCCCAAGAGTCGTTTCCCTTGTTCCGACAGAGGGCGCATTCCTTTCTTCCACCATCACTAACAGGCCACATTACATATATAGGTCACGGTATACATTTAAATTGGGAAGTTCAGGCAGTGCAAGGTCCCGTGTTTTTAAAAATAATTTTTGCCTTGTTTGAAAATTTGCAGTTGGGCTGAATGTGGGAATTTGCTGGAAATTTGTGGTTAGCTGAGAGGAGACATGTTTGGTGCTTTGATTCATACCATCCTGAGCTTATCCAGTGGACATTTGTGGGCCTATGTTGAGTTGCCTTTGGCGTAGTGATTTGAGGGGCACGCTGATTTCAGCTGTGCTTGGGTGTGGGGTTGGTAAGGAACCAGTTTCATAGCCAAGAAATGAGACGGGTCATGTGCTGTTTTTTTTGGTATTTTATGCATGGCAAATGTGCAGCTGGTGGGCGGTAGTGCTTTTTAGGGAATTGAACAATTAGGGGATGACTGGGATTGACTAAGGCTAAGAGACTGGACAGTACGGAAACACCACTGTGGTCCGTGGCCTGTCAGGTGCACCACATGCCATATGTGACATAGACCGGAAACTGGTTTAGTGTAACCAGATCAATGAGTTTGGATGGTTGCAGTTGGAAAAGTAAAAAAATCATGAAAAATTTGAAATTTTGCCAAAAAATCGCTGTGCATGCAGTTTTATAGGCGTTTTGGCATGTTTTGCATGGCAACACCCTGTTTACATGCACTGTGAGCTAGGTTTAGTGTGTTTGCTCATTTATTTTTTGTCTTACAGGTAGTCATGAGTCTTTCCTTCGACCATGAGCTGTGACCTTTGACCTTGACCTTGAAAGGGGTGGGGTTTGGGGTGTTCAGTTTGATAAATGCGTAAAAAAAAATTCACTCTTTCAGTTTTTGAAGTTGTGTGGGGTGGGTGTAGGGTGGGGTGGGCAGGGGTTTGGGTTGGAGGCCGGGAGGGGGGGGGGGGAGGGGAGGGGGGGGGGGGTTGGGGGCTTAAGGTCAAAGGTTAAGATAAAAACTACAATGAAACAGTGTTAGCATGTGCATTTCATCAGACAGCTGACCTCAGAGTGAAATAAGCGGCCAAAATAATGTGACCTGCAGAAGTGTTATTTTGCATGGTACTGCTACACTGGTTGCATCTGAGGTGTCATTCTGCTGTAATTGTCATGAGGGATGTCTCTGGTGTCTATTCTAAGCCAAACACAAGCACTTGTACACTGAGTAAAGCTCATTTGAGTGCATTGTTATGGGACCAGCAGTTGCAGGCACCAGTACAGGGTTTTACAGGAGTGTTGACAAGTTTGGCACACACATGCCTACTACATCTGCAAGATGAGCTGAGGTGTTTTGAGACTCTGACAAGTGTGTTTTATATAAAAATGAACTGTACATAACCATTTTTCTATGCTACCTCCTAAATCAGCAGTCCAGACACTAATTAGTGTATGCGGCGTGTCCCGCGTAGCATAGTTTTGGTTGTTTTGTGTAGTCTTTTTCCTGTGGGATAGCTCAGTAGACTTAATGTTTAAATTGCAGAGCTGTTTCATGACCCCTTTTGCCTAGGGAAAGATTGCCAGCAGCACATAGGGCATGGCAGCTGGTTACAGGCCTCTTCCAGCTTGTTGTCACCAGACAACAGGGTCAATGAGGATGCCTGGGTGTTGTCTTTTGGGCTGCCCTAAGATACACAAGGAAATGGCCTTGGGTCTGAAACCTCATTTTTCATCAGTGTCAGTGTCATGGTAACTGTTTTAAGTTGTCCAGCCCACCAGAAGTCAGTTTGACTGTATTGCATGCGTGTGTAAACTTGGAAAAACAGAAAAAGTAGGGGGGTAGGCAATGGAAAAATATGAAAAAAAACCACTTTCATGTGCCTGTGTCTCAAATGCAACATTTCTGAAAATCAGATATATTACTTGATGTACATGCCAATTTTGGAGGCATTCTGACCATATCTAGGCTGTTTTTCATGGCATCAGATATGCATGATCCAACACGTCAGCAGCGTTGTGAACGCCACATCAAGGCACTTCACATAATGGGCCATAACTTAAAGATGCAGCAACGTTCAAGGGTGTCACTTTGGATTTGACTTAGCTATTGTCTAAGGGTTGCACTGATAGCAGATTGAATGGTGTTCAGGTGGGACAAGTGTCTCTGACAGGTCACGGTATACATTTAAATTGGGAAGTTCAGGCAGTAAGAGGTCCCGTGTTTTTAAAAATAATTTTTGCCTTGTTTGAAAATTTGCAGTTGGGCTGAATGTGGGAATTTGCTGGAAATTTGTGGTTAGCTGAGAGGAGACATGTTTGGTGCTTTGATTCATACCATCCTGAGCTTATCCAGTGGACATTTGTGGGCCTATGTTGAGTTGCCTTTGGCGTAGTGATTTGAGGGGCACGCTGATTTCAGCTGTGCTTGGGTGTGGGGTTGGTAAGGAACCAGTTTCATAGCCAAGAAATGAGACGGGTCATGTGCTGTTTTTTTTGGTATTTTATGCATGGCAAATGTGCAGCTGGTGGGCGGTAGTGCTTTTTAGGGAATTGAACAATTAGGGGATGACTGGGATTGACTAAGGCTAAGAGACTGGACAGTACGGAAACACCACTGTGGTCCGTGGCCTATAAATGAGTTAGGTGAGGCAGTGCAAGGACCGGTGTTTTTTTTTTTTTTTTTTTTTTAATCTTCTGCCTTCTTTGGCATATTGTACGGAGGGAGTATGCTGGAATTTGCTTGAAATCTTTTGATAGATGAGAAGAGACATGTTTGGTGCTTTGATTCATGACCAGCCTTCCCTTAACCAGCGGACTCTTTTTGGCCTAGATTGAGTTGCCAAGCGGAGGGTGATTTGAGGTGTGTACCAGTTTTGGCTGCGTTTGGGTGTAGGGTTGGTACAGAATCATGTTGATAGCCAGGAAATAAGACGGCTGATGTCCTTATTTATTTATTTATGGATTTTGTGTATGTCAACTGTGCAGCAAGTGGTCGGTAGTGTTGTTTACTGGATTGAAAAGTTAGGGGATGACTGGGACAGACTAAGGCTAAGGCATTTTAACAGATGGGACTGCAAGGGAGATTATTTTGTGGTCTTTGGCCAACAAGATGGATGGGAATTTCTGTGAAGGACGTCTGAATCAGCACGATTTCACCAAGGCCCTTGCGGCTTACCTGAAAAAGTCTGGCAAGTTGAAGGTGCCAGAATGGTCAGACATTGTCAAGTTGGGCAATTTCAATGAACTGGCTCCCTATGATGAGGACTGGTATTGCCGCACACGGGCTGCCTCCACCTGCCGTCACGGCTGTACATCCGTGCCCCCGTCGGTGTAGGTGAGACTTGACCAAGATTACGGAGGCAACAAAAACAACCGCACGTGCCCCTGTCACGCCGCCCGCGGGTCACGCTCCCTTGCACGTCGCGTCCTGCAGTCCCTGGAGGGAATGAAGAAGAACCCCAAAACAGAAGGGCGACGCCTGACTGCGCAGGGTCAACGTGACCTGGACCGCATCGCCTCCCAGATCGGCACCCGTGCTGCCACCAGCAAGAAGGCCGCCGCCGTTTCCGCCACTTCATGATTTGTGTTTTAAATCAGGAAATAAATGCCATGTAAGGGGGAAATAAAGACGGAAAAAAAATTGAAGCACTCGCCCCCCCCCCCCCCCCCACTCTTTTTTTTTCCTCACCCCCACCCCCTTCCTCCTTTTCCCCTCTAACTGTTTGACTTTTATCGGCATTTGAGATGTAATCAAAATTGCTTTCCTTTGCTATTCTAGCTCTCTTCCCTCATTTCTGCACCTTTTAGCTGTAAATAAAAATATAAAAATATTCAGTTCTTTCAAATCGTGAGAGGGTCTTAGTATTAACAGCATGCTCGGCCTTACCTCGTTCAGTGTCGAGAAAAAAAAATTGAACACACCCAACTACAAGAGGTCTTGATTCTCATGAGCCGCCGCGGTCGCGGGAGCTCAAGAGAATCTATGCCTCTTGCTAACACCACTTTGAATCCATGTTCCTAGGGACAGCTAGGGCATGTTGATGTTAAACTGACGAAGATCGCAGAAACACAGTTTCCGTCAACGGGCACTGAACGGCGTTACACCCCAAATAACTTATTCAACTCGTTTTATTTTTGGTTACTAATTATACATTATAATGGCAATTTCCTATTAGAATGTGTTGACATGAAGTGGACTGAGCGGACGGAAAACTTTATATCTTTTCCGCCGAGTGTATGAAAGAGGACTTTGAATTGATGCGGACGGCACTTCCAATATCAAATCTATCTATCAAATTGTGTCGGTGTACATACTTGAACAATCCTCCAAACGTGATCGTGACCAATGTCAGCGCCTGGCGGGCCAGTGAGCCAAAAGGTCTTCGGGCCGACTTCAGCCCGTCGATGGCCCGCGCACGGGCCATAGACGGCCGAAGTTGGCCCGAAGACTTTTGCTCGCTGGAAGGAACCTCGTGCTTTTTTTTATTTTTTATAAATTAAAATTAAAAAAATCCGAATGGAACAGATCTTTTTACATTGTCGTCAGTCTGCAAAATGTCACGCTAACATTTATCCAGGCTCTTTTCTGTTCTCTGCACTAATATAACTGGCGTGTGTGGGTCTGCGCCATTTGCAGAGAGATATTTATACCAAGATACAGAATACATCAGGGGAAGGAGACATGCACAGGTTTAGTTCGAGAAACGTGTTGTTTTTTTTTTTTTTCTTTCTTTCTTTTTCTCAGTTGTCAGTTTCTCAGTTCTGGTCCATGATAGTTTAACAGAAGAGATTAACACTGTAACTGTATACATATGTTTAACCCATTGAGAACTGCGAACAGCACCCGAGACAAGAAAAAAGTGTGTGTGAGGGGGGGGGGGGGGGGAGAGAGAGAGAGAGGAGAGGGGAGGGCGGGTTGCGAGAGAGCGGGCTCGGAATTTTTAACAATTTTATTTTATTTTTTATTTTATTTTATTTTATTTTATTTATTTATTTTATTTTTAGGATGGGCGGGGTGGGCAGGGAGTGGGAGGGGGAGGGGACGGGGTAGGCGAGTTCATGAGAATCTACGCATCAGTCTTGCTGGCTCTCCTTTGAAGCCATGTTCTTTTGATGGATAATACCCAGTAAGCAAAGGTCCTCGGGCCCACGACAGCCACAGTGGGCCCGCGCACTGCTGTGCGTCCACCTTGGGCCCACGACAGCCACAGTGGGCCCGCGCACTGCTGTGCGTCCACCTTGGGCCCACGACAGCCACAGTGGGCCCGCGCACTGCTGTGCGTCCACCTCGGGCCCACGACAGCCACAGTGGGCCCGCGCACTGCTGTGCGTCCACCTCGGGCCCACGACAGCCACAGTGGGCCCGCGCACTGCTGTGCGTCCACCTTGGGCCCACGACAGCCACAGTGGGCCCGCGCACTGCTGTGCGTCCACCTCGGGCCCACGACAGCCACAGTGGGCCCGCGCACTGCTGTGCGTCCACCTTGGGCCCGAGGACGTTTTGCTACTGTGGTCAGTATATCATGTCAGTTTGTTTTCCCACTGCGCAGACTGAACACCTCTCTTCGGTACAGTTCAACACACTCTTCAAATGGCAGCGGCTGTGTGCCACCGTCTGTTCTTTTGCGGCTCAGTGTGCGCGTGTGGACTTTTCCAAACTTAGCTTTAGGTAACTCCCATACGCGCTTCACACACTGCAAAAGTGAAATGCCACCCACGCCACACTTTCGAGCCTTTTAACTCTTTGAGTGTCGGCAGCGATTTTGTCGAGGTGATTCCTGCAGGACTGAATCACCTCGACCATAGTCGCTACCGACACCCGACGGGTTAACACATTCGAGACGTGCGGCACGCTTAGAATGAGTTAAACTCTTCGGAGTTTGTGAAACTATTAGCAAATCATCCTTCCACTGTAACTAATAGGAGAAGCGTAAAATGATACACGTACACGCTTTAATTTGCTCGTTCAGCAAATTATTTTCATTATCGAAGTTCCTGATCACGCGAGAAGCAGCCACGAAAAAGGTCAGCATATCGACAGATTGCGTCTTAGCGTGGTTGGCAGATTCCTATTTTAGCCAAGAAATGCTGATGTTCACATCAATGATCTTTACCAGTTGCTGACTCCGTCTGTTCAAGTTGCTCTGTTGGGGGTGTTTCAACCCACAGGCAAAGATCGAGAATTGCGGTTTTTCTTCTTTTTTTTTTTTTAATTAAAAAAAAAAAGTATAATGTACTTAAAGTATTTAACTTACACATAAATTTGAAGACACATTTCAGCACCATTTGTGTTTGTTATGCCTTGTCGACACACTTAATAAACTTTAACAGCAGTTTGGACACGCAGCAAAAGCACACGCGTAATCGCACTTATTTATTCTGCGCAGCAGTTAGCTTGACAATCTACTCTTCTTTTTTTTTAGCTGGCTTTCGTACTGACAGCGTTGTATTTATAGAATGTAGTGGAGTCATTGTCAGGTTACTTGATATAAATACGACGTGTGCTGAACTGGATTGTCCTATGTCTAAATGCTCACAAACCAGATAGGTGAGGCTAGCGCTGGCAGAATTGTACACTACATTCCAAGGGGAATTACTCAGCACTGGACCGTCGTACTGAGACAAACAGTTAGATCCCCTGCCCGCCCCACCTATCAGGCACCCAATCGCCAGCCCACAGAAAAATACGCAGGTATAGAACAAGACGATCATCTACATAAACAATAACAATACACAAATAAATAAATGAACACTAAACTAGAACTTTATGTAGCGTTTCGTAAGTCATCTGTTACAGAAGTGTTTTTTTGAACAGTCTACGGCGGTAGTGGGCCCGTCAAACGTATCAACCGCATCTCAGTGCTTCACCTGAGTTTATTCACCGACAGGCGATGCCCGCTGAAATAGTGCGATTTCCGCGATGTTTATCGATTTAAACCGTTCATAATGTTTCAAAACCGAGAAAATGAGAATGCTACTTAACTCATTCTAACCCAGGCACACCACAGCAAGATAAGGATCGACCATAGTTCAAGGCATATGGGCGCCAAGCGGCTATTCTGGCATCACCCTTGAACTATCATGTCGATCTGTGTCTTGCACTAGAGTGCAGTCTTCAGAGGACAACGGCAACATTTGGGGATTTCGGTGTTGGGGTAGAATGAGTTAGGTGCAAGAGGTACAGATCTGCGGCCGTAAGGTCCAAAATCACAGACCGGCACACACTAACATTTGTTGGCCGGGGTGTTGCCGGTTATTTCGTCATTGCGCACTTCGGTCCAGAGTGATTGCCAGGCTCGCTGGTAGTACACATGTAATCTCAGTTATTTGCCAGTAAAAAGTGCAGATGACCTTTTCAGATACGAGTTATGTATCGTGCGGAGAGTAAGTCAAATGGTAGTTAGTAACGATGGATTAACTAGAACACAGATCAGCTAATCAGATGAAATGGAATCCCATCCGGCTGGGTGCTATTCCGCAGTGCGTTCTTTGCCGAAGGCCAAGCTGGCGTCAGCACTGTAAAGGAACACACCTTCTTTTATTTAAAAAATTTTTTTTTTATAGTTCCACAGTCACAATTTTGATTTCTTCAAGAGGCATATATGTTAATTGAATCAGTGTGGCTATCTATGACTTCAAGTTTGTTGTAAAGGGTTTGATTTTGCATTGATGCGTCTGTTCCGTAAACCGAGGAAATCGTTGGGCTATGCGCCTGTGACTGGCTTGACGCGTAGTGGGACTCGCGCACTCGACGTAAGATTGCTCTCTCTCTCTCTCTCTCTCTCTCTCTCTCTCTCTCTCGCTTTCTTTGTACTAGGAACAACCACTTCATCTACAAGCGGGCATAAATCCTCATGGGCCCCTGCGATCCGCAGGGGCCCATGAGGATTTAAGCAACTTGCCGCATTTTTCTTTTTGTTCGTCCGTCGAGTCACTTTCTCTCAAGGTTTAGTTCATTTGTTTGGAGGAGGTTGTATTTGTGTATAAGCGCTGCTGGCATGCGAGCAGCTGAGAAGGTCACGTACACGCTGGTTCAGGTCACGGTATACATTTAAATTGGGAAGTTCAGGCAGTAAGTACTGCCTGAACTTCCCAATTTAAATGTATACCGTGACCTGTCAGAGACACTTGTCCCACCTGAACACCATTCAATCTGCTATCAGTGCAACCCTTAGACAATAGCTAAGTCAAATCCAAAGTGACACCCTTGAACGTTGCTGCATCTTTAAGTTATGGCCCATTATGTGAAGTGCCTTGATGTGGCGTTCACAACGCTGCTGACGTGTTGGATCATGCATATCTGATGCCATGAAAAACAGCCTAGATATGGTCAGAATGCCTCCAAAATTGGCATGTACATCAAGTAATATATCTGATCTTCAGAAATGTTGCATTTGAGACACAGGCACATGAAAGTGTTTTTTTTCATATTTTTCCATTGCCTACCCCCCTACTTTTTCTGTTTTTCCATGTTTACACACGCATGCAATACAGTCAAACTGACTTCTGGTGGGCTGGACAACTTAAAACAGTTACCATGACACTGACACTGATGAAAAATGAGCTTTCAGACCCAAGGCCATTTCCTTGTGTATCTTAGGGCAGCCCAAAAGACAACACCCAGGCATCCTCATTGACCCTGTTGTCTGGTGACAACATGCTGGAAGAGGCCTGTAACCAGCTGCCATGCCCTATGTGCTGCTGGCAATCTTTCCCTAGGCAAAAGGGGTCATGAAAGAGCTCTGCAATTTAAACATTAAGTCTATTGAGCTATCCCACAGGAAAAAGACTACACAAAACAACCAAAACTATGCTATGCGGGACACGCCGCATACACTAATTAGTGTCTGGACTGCTGATTTAGGAGGTAGCATAGAAAAATGGTTATGTACAGTTCATTTTTATATAAAACACACTTGTCAGAGTCTCAAAACACCTCAGCTCATCTTGCAGATGTAGTAGGCATGTGTGTGCCAAACTTGTCAACACTCCTGTAAAACCCTGTACTGGTGCCTGCAACTGCTGGTCCCATAACAATGCACTCAAATGAGCTTTACTCAGTGTACAAGTGCTTGTGTTTGGCTTAGAATAGACACCAGAGACATCCCTCATGACAATTACAGCAGAATGACACCTCAGATGCAACCAGTGTAGCAGTACCATGCAAAATAACACTTCTGCAGGTCACATTATTTTGGCCGCTTATTTCACTCTGAGGTCAGCTGTCTGATGAAATGCACATGCTAACACTGTTTCATTGTAGTTTTTATCTTAACCTTTGACCTTAAGCCCCCAACCCCCCCCCCCTCCCCTCCCCTCCCCCCCCCCCTCCCGGCCTCCAACCCAAACCCCTGCCCACCCCACCCTACACCCACCCCACACAACTTCAAAAACTGAAAGAGTGAATTTTTTTTTAACGCATTTATCAAAACTGAACACCCCAAACCCCACCCCTTTCAAGGTCAAGGTCAAAGGTCACAGCTCATGGTCGAAGGAAAGACTCATGACTACCTGTAAGACAAAAAAAAAATGAGCAAACACACTAAACCTAGCTCACAGTGCAGGTAAACAGGGTGTTGCCATGCAAAACATGCCAAAAACGCCTATAAAACTGCATGCACAGCGATTTTTTGGCAAAATTTCAAATTTTTCATGATTTTTTTACTTTTCCAACTGCAACCATCCAAACTCATTGATCTGGTTACACTAAACCAGTTTCCGGTCTATGTCACATATGGCATGTGGTGCACCTGACAGGCCACGGACCACAGTGGTGTTTCCGTACTGTCCAGTCTCTTAGCCTTAGTCAATCCCAGTCATCCCCTAATTGTTCAATTCCCTAAAAAGCACTACCGCCCACCAGCTGCACATTTGCCATGCATAAAATACCAAAAAAACCAGCACATGACCCGTCTCATTTCTTGGCTATGAAACTGGTTCCTTACCAACCCCACACCCAAGCACAGCTGAAATCAGCGTGCCCCTCAAATCACTACGCCAAAGGCAACTCAACATAGGCCCACAAATGTCCACTGGATAAGCTCAGGATGGTATGAATCAAAGCACCAAACATGTCTCCTCTCAGCTAACCACAAATTTCCAGCAAATTCCCACATTCAGCCCAACTGCAAATTTTCAAACAAGGCAAAAATTATTTTTAAAAACACGGGACCTCTTGAGGTCCCGTGTTTTTAAAAATAATTTTTGCCTTGTTTGAAAATTTGCAGTTGGGCTGAATGTGGGAATTTGCTGGAAATTTGTGGTTAGCTGAGAGGAGACATGTTTGGTGCTTTGATTCATACCATCCTGAGCTTATCCAGTGGACATTTGTGGGCCTATGTTGAGTTGCCTTTGGCGTAGTGATTTGAGGGGCACGCTGATTTCAGCTGTGCTTGGGTGTGGGGTTGGTAAGGAACCAGTTTCATAGCCAAGAAATGAGACGGGTCATGTGCTGGTTTTTTTGGTATTTTATGCATGGCAAATGTGCAGCTGGTGGGCGGTAGTGCTTTTTAGGGAATTGAACAATTAGGGGATGACTGGGATTGACTAAGGCTAAGAGACTGGACAGTACGGAAACACCACTGTGGTCCGTGGCCTTCAGCCTGCGACTGAGTATCTATCTAGCTCTGTTCTTGACACTGCGCCAGTCTGTCAGCTGGTAGAGTGTGCAGCTCTCAAGGCCAAACACACAACCTCGTTCACTCAGAGAGCACGTGAATGCTGACACCATTTTTTTTTTTTTTTTTTTTTTTTTGCGTACTTGGTATTTACCCAAATGCCGCGCGCAAGGCCATCGGGCCGACGTTGGCCCGCGCACGGCCGTGCGCGGGCCATGGCGACTCAGCCCGACTGACGGCCTTGCGCGCATTGGGTACTCTCGCTCGTATTTGCTGTGCTGAGGCAATACCGCCGGACTCCAGTGTTAGGTGGTTGACTGCCTAAGAAGTCAGTGGTGGCTATATACTGAACAGTCGATTACTTACAGTCAAACCTGCCTTTGCGACCACCTTTATAGGATGGGCACCTGTGTGTTGTGGTCAGGGGCGGACCGGTCTGGGGGGTCATTCCAGGCCGAGGGCGGCCGGCTAACTGATCTGGGGCCCACTCCACCTTTGAACAAAACTGACTAGTCAGGGTTTTTTTTTCTGTTCGAATATAAGCAATAATTTCATTTGGTCTCGGTTTTGGTACGTCTTTAAATCTGTCTATTGAGTTATGCCTTCCATAATTCATAAATGGGAGAAAAAAAATCAAATCGAATTAAACTAAACAAAACAAGACAAAGCAAAATAAACCACAAGGCAACTGTGACAACAACAACAACAAAACAGATTAAACTGAGTTTAAATAAACTAAAACGGTCGAACTGAATTGAACTGAAGTGACCTCAGCTGAACTATGAATTGAATTTAACCCTTTTAGCCCCAAATGTTGCCTAATGACTATGTATCAGTTGCAGGAGATGGGCTGACCATGATAATTCATGGGTAGTGCCAAATTAGCTTGGCGCCTTCAGGCGCCATCTCCTGCTGTAGGAACTCGGGTCTAAATGAGTTAACTGAGCTGAACTACTAAATCGATAAAGTATTGAACTGAACTGAATTGATAAAGAATTCAACCGAACTGAATTGAACTGAACAGCAGATCAGTCTGAATTGAGCTGAACTGAACAAAACTGATGATTGAATTAACTCATTCGGCCCCGACACACCACAGCAAGACATGGATCGACCATGATAGATCAAGGGTGGTGTCAAAATATCTTGGCGCCCATGGCGTCAAGGTATTCTGGCACCACCCTTGAACTATCATGCTCAAATTGTCTCTAGAATTGTAATACAGTCCTTCAGAGGGCAATTTCAAATTTGGGGGATTTCGGTCCTGGGGTAGAGTGTGTTAACTCATTCTACCCCAAGACCGAAATCCTTAAATTTTACCGTTGTCCTCTGAAGACTGCGTTGCAGTGAGGACACAGATCGACCATGATAGTTCAAGGGTGATGCCAGAATAGCTTGGCGCCCATAGGCGCCAAGTTATTTTGGCATCACCCTTGAACTATCATGGTCGATCCTTATCTTGCTGTGGTGTGTCTGGGGTAGAATGAGTTAAAGGGAAATGCTTGTGACAAAGCACCTTATATACAGGTTTCACTGACTGCAACGTGACCCTCTAGGCCACCCATCTGCAAGAGGCATAGATCTTCATGCACACCCGCAGCGGGATGCGGGGGCTCAGACATCTCTTGACTCTTGACTGACCGACTCATGATTTTTTTCCCCTCATACAGAGAGGGCGGTGACTGAACTTAGTGTCGAGTATAGATTGGTAACGGCATAACGGTAGAAATGTTAAATATATTTATGTAATGTTGTAAAAGAACATGCCGCTTGAGCATGCCCCTATTATGCATTTTAATTACGTACTGTCCAGCCCGTGGCCGATTTACTGACTTCGGAAAGTCAGACTCAGATTACAGCAGGCTTTCAGTCAGACCTTTGTTCCGAGTCATTTTGTGGTAAATGCCGAACCCTTTGTGCATGCAGCCACCGGTGCTGCGGTACTGTAGTTTCTTTTTAAAAACAAAGAAGGGGGGTGGGGGTGGGGTGGGGGCTGCTGGGAGGGTGGTAGATGACGGGTGGTGGTGTTGGGGGGGGGGGGGTTAGGGGGGGGGGGGAGATTTATCTCCATGTCTCCTCAGTTTTTTAAAACCCCTTAACACTGACTTTGTATCCCCGGCAATGCGCTAAAGGCCATCGGGGCGACATCGGACAGCACAGGCATGCGCACATCCGCGGCGGCCGATGTCGGCCCGATGGCCTTTGCGCACTGGGAGTCTGATCAGCCTCTTGATTTAGGTCGCTCAAGGGAAGAAGAAGAACGACTATGAAGATCGGGGGGTGGGGGGGGGGGAGGGGGGGAGAGGGGGGGGGGTTAGAGTTGGGGAGGGACAGGGCCGGTTGATGATGAGACTAACCTGACACCATCAACAATAGAATCAGACCACTAGTTGATAGAGCTGGCGAACAGCCGCCGGTCTCCGTAATCAAAACGGTAATTTTCGGGAAGGGAGATAACAGGAGAGCGTTTGGGACAGTTCTGCCCGCGACACACCACTCACAGTAATCACAGCATCACCTAGTCAAGTTTATAATAATTGTGGCATCCTGTTTTAATGATATAAACCTGAAAATGGACTGTCAGTGCTATAGAAAATGTCTGAAGGCATCTGACACATTATTTTTGTCTTTTTTTGCGATTTTGCAGAAATGGTCTTTTACTGGGTGCACAAATACCTTCACTGTGAGCCAGAGATTCAATATTTTGTCATTCTGTTTTTTGCAGAGGATGCAGAACGTGTGCCTTAACATAATATTGCCTGATTTGGGCTTCTGGAATGAATTCTGATATATTTAGAGGAAAATATTTCTCAACCTCATTTTAGCACCTGCGAAGTGCGTGAATGGGGGTACCCTTGCGCCATCGGCTATATCTCTGGTGTGTTCCTAAGGCTTTTCGGGGAACATGGCTTAAACATCTCAGGACATACTAAGGAACACTTTGAAACCCATCTTATTGAGTACTGGGGTGGGGGGGGGGGGGTGCACGGTAGACCTTTATAGCTTATGGACTACCTGACGCTCAGGCGCACAGTGTAGGGACAATGACGTGAGTCGGAAGCTGAAAGAAGAGAGAGAGAGAGAGAGAGACAGACAGACAGACAGACAATTCATAAGACTGACATGACAGGCAGGTGGGTGGGCCGCGCCGGGGGGGGGGGGGGGGGGGGGGGGGGGGGGTGTGTTATCCACTCAGTTAAAGCTAAAGCTGAAAACTGCTGAATTAACGAGCTCTTTAATACACAACAATAAACAACACCAATAATAACACTGCATTACACAGTATGTACATTTTGACTAATAAACTGTAATAAGCAAAACACGTTCGTAAACTCAGAAAGCAACAACAACAATTTCTCTTATATGTCTTTACGTACTGTGCTCAAATTACACTTTCAAAGTTGCCGTCTACAATATACAGCTATCGATGCATGCAAATCCTGCCGCTGTGTCGCATTACGTCTCACAAGTAAATATTTGTTTGATGGACATATTTTGAAGTTCTCCATTTGTATTAACTCATTCAGCCAGACGGCCGTATTTCCCACATTTTTGAGTCGTCATCTAATGACTGTGCACCAGTTGCAGGAGATGGGTCGAGTCATGATAATAATTCAAGGGCAGTGCCGGATTAGCATGGCGCCGACAGGCGCCAAGCTAATCTGGCACTACCCTTGAATTATCATGGTCGACCCATCTCCTGCTGTAGTGCGTCGGGGCTGAATGGGTTAAGTTTATAGCAGCACACCAACAGAAATGTAAAAAGTCTTGATTAAGTGTTTATCAAAATTGTGATCGGAAACAAATACTTTGCTCTTATGTGCGAATCAAACAGAAATGACGGGAACTGAACTGAAACGAGCGGCATATGCAACCGGATGGATGACCAAGCAGTTCGAACAGTGTCACCGCGAATGCCGCCGTAAGCAAACTATCCTCGGGCCGACATCAGCCGCAGTGGGCCCGCGCCACTGTCGTGCGCGGGCCCAATGCGGCTGGCATCGGCCCAGATGTCTGAGTTCTGAGTTACTAAGCCGTTTACAACTGACGTAGCCGGTGAAGTCAGTCGGATGGTCTACTGAAATGTTGCTCGGAGCCTCGCTGAGTTCGTGCACTGACAGCCCGGCGTGCTGTAGTAGTGAAGTTGTCGTCGGCTCGAAGATGTGTTGCGGCTAATTCATTACTCAGCCGGCCCGATAATTGAAGCTCAAGGGGTAGTCAGTGGTGCCATATAGCCTGGGCGCTTGTAAAAGACTCAGTTCAGTAAGATGATGCCTGATTTGCTTGGCGCCTGTAAAAGGCGCGGGTAAGCCGGCCCAGTAATCAGGAACCAACTTTGGTCTATACTAGTACTGACGGCGGAGTCAGGTCACGCAACACGGCCGTCCCGCTGAAATACGTTATACGCAACAAACTACGCTACGCCGCATGCCTAAATCTGTAGTAACCCCTTCACAGACAGCGGACGCAGATTGTGTTTCTGAAATCTTTGCCGAAGAGCCCCAGCCGTCCAGCTACCATGGATGCAAAGCCGTGGCGGTGTCAGCACTGAAGAGGCATAGATCCTCATGAGCCCCCGCAGTTGCAGGGACTCATGAGGATATATGTCTCTTGTAGTTGGATCGTGTTCCGTTTTATTTTCTCGGGCCGTAAAGGGGTTAAACCCGGCCCACGCCTCTGGCAAAGGCTGCTGTCGTCACTCAGCTGACCTCAAACAACACCACTGAGGCTACGGCAACTGGTGTTGCAGCAATGTTAAGTGGGGATTGTTTTCAGCCATGGTAAGCTCCCAGCATAACAATTTTTATTCTGTGGACTCAAAGATTAAAAAAAAAAAATTCTCTAAAGTCGGAGTGTGGCCACCTGAATGGTGGGGGTAATTAGAGGCAGCTACACACGCAACCTAATATCCTCTGAAGTGGGTGTAGCCAAATACAAAGTAGGTCAGTGGGGTAATAATAATATTTTATAAAAACCCAGGCATGCATACAATCCTCTCGCCTGCTGGGTGACCCCCGCTGGGAGTGTTCAGGCCAGAAAGAACAACAGACGAGCATACGGGCAGATAGTAATTTGCATATGCCGCGTGTCATACTATGACGGAATATGGCTTCAAAGGGAAACAACCTCAAAACCTTACTGACCTAGCGATTCCAAGCTGATCGCGTCAAACTTACAAACCGTAGCTGCACCGGCTGTTCCTTGAACCCGTTAAGTGTCAAGAAAATGTGAACACACCCAACTGCAAGAGGAATAGATCCTCATGAGCCCCCGCAGTCGCGGGGGCTCATGAGGATCTATGCCTCTTGATGACACCACTTTGAATCCACGTTCCTAGGAAAGCTAGGGCTTGTTATGATGAATTGACGAAGACTGACTTCAAAAATACGGCCGTCAACGGGCACTGAACGGATCAGTTAAAGCATCAAAACCTGGCATACTACACAACAGGATACGGATCGATCATGACAGTTCAAGGGCGGTGCCAAAGTAGCTCAGTGGGCGTCTCTACTGTAAGCGGCCAAGACACTATGATGGACGCACCGCCCTTGAACTCAGTATCGTGGTCGATCTGTATCAAAAACTGTAACTTAGATTTCAAGCAAATACTTTGTGGATTCCGCCACAGAGCTCAGGTTGTTATGCTATGATCGGCTTATGATCTTGCGTACTTTGAACATTACGATGCCAGACAGGAACTGATGGGCGCGCTGTTCAGTTCTGCTCAAAGCTGTCCGCTATCACCGACCTACAGAGGCTCAGCATGAGAATACGTATCTTGAAGACGAAAGGAGATATCTGAGAAAATTTGATGTTTGCAGTGTTTTTGTCCTGAAACAAGGAGATCGCGGCGTAGTGGGGAAGGCGGGTGTGGGAGGAAAGGGAAGGGGGGAGGGGAGGGGGAGAAGGGGTATGGGTATAGTCGAGATGAGTAGAACAACTAGGTACCCAATGCGCAAAAGGCCATCGGGCCGACGTTGGCCGCCATTGGCCCGCGCATGGACGTGCGCGGGCCAACGGCGGCCGACGTCGGCCCGATGACCTTGTGCGCATTGGGTAGGTATATTGAAGATTATGAGCGAAGGGAGACAATTCAGTCACGGTCGCACTAAAAACTGATTCTCTTACTGGCACAACTGAGTTTGAAAGAAAATTGAACTTTATACAATTATAATCATGAACACAATGACAATATGTACAAAACTCCACATCTAACCTGCCAAAGGTCTCTTCATGCCATTTTAATCATGTACACGAAATACAGTCTGACATAACAACGTACACATAACTACCTTCTTCTCTCTCAAGAAAAATGGACAACTGAAGAGCCCACCTCACAAAAGCGTTATTCTGTTTGAGCATCTATTGCCGTGTACATTACGATTCTCTCTGGCAATAACCACAAACAATAGCACTTGAAACAACGGCAACAACAAAAACATACCCCAAAAAACCAACAACAACAACAACAACAACACTCAATAGCGTACAAAAGAGAGAACATTATTTACATATTGTCCCAAGAAGAACGGAAAACACAGCGGCACAGCTCATACCTCAATGGGAGTCCAGCAAACTACAACAACTACAACATGCACATGTCGAAATTGGTTCTCATCTCAATCTCGACCAAACTATCATCTAACAAATGATTACAAGAATATAACCACGTACCATGTTATATACCGTCAGTCTCAGCCGATTCAGATTTTCACGCGCATCAGCCATCACGCGAATCAGTCTACACAGCAGTAAAACAAATATTCGTGTACTGGTCTGTGATTTTGGACCTTACGGCCTACGGCCGTAAGGTCCAAAATCACAGACATGCACACACTTGCAGCATCATTCAGCGCCGCACCACAGCAAACCAGAGTCCCGATCACAAAATGCTGAGCAACAAGAAAGTGTCAGTTACTATCAGTAACATGGAAGGAAGCCAGTCATGATAAAGCAAATGTTTGATCACTGTTCCTGAGGTCCTGCTTTATCATATGAGCTCCACCCTCCTGATTCAATATTGCGAGCTACAGCGATGACATGGGCGATCCATCTCCAGCGTAGGTTACATCTTATCAAGTTCAATGCCGCAAAATGGGCGATGCCGGCATCTCCATTCAAAAGTCAGACACTGATTCTGTGTCTCAAAAACACGTATCTCCACCAAAGGTCGAACAAGACATCACATCAAGTTCAATGCCACAAAATGGGGGAGAGATCTCCACTTAAAAGTCAAACAACACACATTACGCTGATCATAGTGAGCATACAAACGATTTGCTGCATAAACTGACAAACAAAACCGAAATCATGCCGCCCTATATTTAGACTGACAGTCCAGTCAGAAAAATGAATAGTCAGTACAGACCGTGAAGCGTAGAAAACTGCTGCATTGCTACTAATCTGTACATTGTTCTAGTCTATGCTTTGGGGCCTGATGGCTGAAGCAGCAAGATACAAAACTTCATGCCACCACACAAGCAGTCAAACGTGCACGAGCCTTAAAAATGGCAACGCAATTTTAAGTGATCATCTTACACATGGCAAAAAAAACAACAACAACAAAAAAAAACACACAAAAAAAAAACAAACAACACCAACAACCAGAGAGACAACTTATGTCGGGGAAACACGTTTGACGATAATTTATCAGAAAGTAAATGTTGAAGCTGCAAGCAATGGCCATTAACTCTTAGCCTCTTCCCTGTCAACGTACATACACTGTACGCACGTTTTTGTTTCTGAAACTTGTCTTCGTTCAGTTCATTCAACGACAAAAAAAGCCAACACCATCCAAGACACATGGATACAAATTGTGGGGGCTCATGAGGATCTATGTCTCTTGCAGTTGGATTGTGTTCACATTTTGTTTCGGCAGTGAAGGGGTTAAACTCCCAGAGTTTTGGGAGTTCAAGAGTTAATGTCCTTGTGCTTGCAGCCGCCGTACTGTACTACAGTACCCGCTGCTGCATGCACAAGGTGGTTACATTTTTAAGTTTTTTGTTTTACAAATGGCTTTGGCAGTGACAATTATAAAATGTTCAACATGAACATAATTATATGGGCCTGTTTTGATGCTTTACTCGTACACCTAAATGTGAACAGGCTTCACACATTCAAACACATTTGATTCAGTTTCTTGACAGAAGACAATTCACAAAGAGGTAGTCAAGAATATTATACAATGTGACTGCCCGTGTTCCACACAGATCAAATGTGGTAACACGCCTAACAACGTGATCATACTTCAGAGATGGGGCGGCGAGGGGCGTAGGTAAAAATCGGGACACGTAAAGCCGTCATGAAATAACACCACCTCCCTACCTTCCCCCCAAAAAAACCAAAACAAAACAAAACAACAACACACACACACCAAAAAAGAAAAAGAAAAAGAAAACCCCAAACAACAACAAACAAACAAACAAACAAACAAACAAACAAACAAACACCCCAAGAAACAGACCAACAACAACAAAAAAACGTCGACAACAATAACAACAAGACTTTAAAAACTGAAATATTGGCAACTGCCAGCTGTTTCTAAACGTTTGTGGTAGCAGCCATAAATAAAACGTGGTTGATCATGAGATCAGGCAACAAGGACAACAGAACTATCGTGCTTTAATAGCGATTACCTCATTTAACCCTAACACACAACAGCGAGAAAGCTAGATCGACCCTTAAACCATACATCGCAACTGTAAAAAGCAGTCCTTCGTTTAACTCATTCTACCCCATCACCGAAATCCCCAAATTTCGCTGTTCTCCTCTGAAGACTGCCTTGCAGTGCAGGACACAGATCGACCATGATAGTTCAAGGGTGATGCCAGAATAGCTTGGCGCCCATAGGCGCCAAGCTATTCTGGCATCACCCTTGAACTATCATGTCGATCCTTATCTTGCTGTGGTGTGTCTGGGGTAGAATGAGTTAAGAGACTTCAACCTCACTTCCTGCTCTGCTTTGCGCGTCATTTTTTTCAGGCTGAGAGGTATGAACGTTTTTTAACATGTAGTGATGGGTTAAAATTGGCAAGATGCATAATTATATCCTCATGTGTCCCGGCTGAGGAGCAGAGGCTCATGAGAATCTATGCCTCTTGCTGACCAACCTCGACTCATAGGGCCACCCGGCTGCATGAGCGAGCTTAACACCTGCGCCAGCTACTAAGCAAGATGCCCCGCTGTGATGAGCTAATCCTGAGCCAGTCACTAAGCAAGGCCTGCTCCCGGCTACAACGGAGCACCTTTCTTAGTGTCTGGCGCAGCGGGTTTTCAGCTCGCTCATGCAGCCCGGCGAGGCCAGCTCTTCATCATATCTCGCGTCACACCACGACTGACAGTTTGTCATTCATTAAACAAGCTTGACATAGACTGCTCATGGCTATGATGACGACGATTACGTCACATCCGCAGGACAGCGTCGATATAATTTTATACGACTTTCAGCCAAAGACCGTATAGTACTATACAGCTTTTCGTTTCAATGGCTTCACACCCGTCGGTGTTGCTCAGTACTGACGGAGTCACGACTTGGAAATTTTGCGGATCTTCGGGCAGACGGCGCCGTGGATGTGGATGATCTCCTCCAGGGTCTCGCGCTCGTCCCTCAGCTTCCGCACCTCTTCCTTCAGTTTCTCTTGCTTCTCCTCCAGACGGCTCACGTCCTGAACAAGATAGAAAAGGAATTTTTTTTTTAAAAATGTCATTAAGTGTGCCGGCTGAGGAACCCACACATTGCCGAGAGACTGCAAGAGGCATCACGACCTGTCAAAGAGGGGGTAATTTTACCCCGGCATGCTTCTAAAGCCAGCTTATTAAGATATATCGACCGTAACAGCTAACTAGTATTGCCTAATTAATCTGGCTCATGGAGGCCGGTCTACCAAACCACTGCGCAAAGGCCATCGGGTCAATGTCGGCCCGGTGGCTTTAGCGCAGTGGGAAAGCCGCTCTGCCATCTGTAGCAATGGGCACAACTGTCCGTTCGCATAAAGTTATGGACATGCACCAAAATTCAACATAGCCGGTCTCAAAAGCCAGCAGCTTTTCATGAAGTCATTCGGCGACTGAGGCGTCAGTGCCGCATTCGGATACGCGGCTTTTCGCCGCGTATTCGGATGCGGCACGTCTCGAATGACTGAGTTAATATGCAAAAGATCAGTCGAAATCAGTGAAGCCATACCTTTTCTACGTCCTCTGTCTGATTCGATTCAGATTCACTGAACTGATGCGGGACTGGCGAGGTGACTCGAAATGATGATGCACTGACACACTCTCTCACTCTCTCGGCCACTGACATCACCTCTCACTCCTCATCACCCAGTCACACTCTCGCACTCTGAGGGACAACACAAGGACACACGTTCAGTGCATACTCAGTGAGGGTGATGGATCAACTGTAATGAGTCAAAGGCACTTCCTGAGTCTAGCGGTAAGCTCTGCCCCGACCCAGGCTGTGTGTGCCGCAGCCCGTAGCCTGGACGGTCAGTTTTGTCATGAGTCAGTCAGTCGGCAGCGTCAGCCGGTTAACTCATTCTACCCCAACACCGAAATCCCCAAATTTTGCCGTTGTCTTCTGAAGACTGCACTCTAGTGCAGGACACAGATCGACCATAATAGTTCAAGGGTGATGCCAGAATAGCTTGGCGCCCACAGGCGCCAAGCTATTCTGGCATCACCCTTAAACTATCATGGTCGATCCTTATCTTGCTGTGGTGTGTCTGGGGTAGAATGAGTTAACGCGTTTGTCGCGATGATTCCTGCAGGAATCATCGCGACAAAAAGCGCTACCGACAGCCAAAGGGTTAACAGGTAATGTTAAACTGAATAGCCGCCATTTGATTCTTGAGTGAAAATTGAAGATAAAGCGACGCACTACTTAGTCTTGGGAGAACCGGTAGGAATGGTTTGTGTAAGGGATGCAATCCTTACCAAAAAGACAGAGGGAAACGACTAACCACATGATCTTTATTTTGAAGTGTGATTACCTCCCTTTAAGTAATCTAGTTCAAATCCCGTCTTTTAACTCATTCTACCCCAGACACACCACAGGAAGATAAGGATCGACCATGACAGTTCAAGGGTGATGCCAGAATAGCTTGGCGCCTATGGGCGCCAAGCTATTCTGGCATCACCCTTGAACTATCATGGTCGATCTGTGTCCTGCACTGCAATGCAGTCTGTAGAGGACAACGGCAAAAATTAAGGACTTCGGTGTTGGGGTAGAATGAGTTAAGTAACGCTGAACCTCCCAGAACTAAATGACTTACATTCTATAGAATAGAAGTCATTTTGTTCTGGGAGTTTAAGAGTTAAATGCAAGAGAATGTGCAAAGCGATCAGGTCTGAGTTGCTTGAATGCTACCATTTAAAGAACAACATCCTGAAAACCCCACTGTCATTCCCTCTAGAGAGAATAATAGTGGAGCTTTTGGGGTTTGAGGTGTGACCATACAATAACAGTGGGGTTTAACTGAGGGTGCCAGGTGTGACCAGGTTCATCATGGGGTTTTGCGGACGCACTGACGAGGCGATTCACAGAGGGAATTTATTCATGACTGTGGGGTTGTTACATTTAAGGCGCGACTGAGGTACGACCGCTCCCAAAGTAGAACCATTCATCAACTGGGAATACGAAACGATCGAAGCAGGTGAAACAATTCACCTTCAGGCGCTTGTGTGGAGTATAAGCACGCACACACACACACACACGCCTGGCATTCACAGGCAAATGCAACAGAACCTGTTTTGAGCGACCATCAGACGGGAGACCATCATGTAGGTGGCAGAAGCCATATACATGATTGTCTTTTACTCATTCAGCCCGACGCTCGTATTTCCCAAATTGTGGAGGCGTCATCTAACGACTATGAACCTATTGTAAAAGAGGGATCGACCCTGATAATTCAAGGGTAGTGCCAGATTAGCTTGGCGCCGACAGGTGCCAAGCTAATCTGGCACTACCCTTGAATTATCAGGGTCGACCCATCTCCTGCTGTAGTGCGTCAGGGCTGAATGGATTAATAAAATATGACACTGTTTGCCTTTCAAGGTTTATTTTGAGATCAAATGTCTTTTAATACCACTTTTATCTTGAAAAAAAAAAAAAAAAAAAAAAAAAAAAAAAAAGGAAAGAAAAAAAAAAAGGTTGCTCGAAACAAGTTGTATTGTGATTCGCTACAATAGATTGTAAACTGACAAGCAAAATCAATGCGACATTTTTGGAATCATCGGAAACACTACGAGCAAAAGAAATGCGACACTTTTGGAATCATCGGAAACACTTTTCGTTTGCTCGTCAGTATTGGATGTGGGCCTATCTATGAAGCTCAAATACCTTTTGCAGTGACTCGGTTTTGTCCTTCTTCCTGTTGCGGCATTTCTGGGCGGCCAGGCGGTTCTTCTCCCGCTTCTCCAGATCCTTCTGAAGATCGTCTGTTGAGTCGTCATCACCGTCGTCATCATCGATCTGAAAACAGAAATCAACGATGAAAAAAGGTTGTAGCCAAATAAACTGGCGTCAGCTGAATGAGTGAGCTATACAGGTATTCATTATTATTATTACTATTATTATGTTGACGTTTCACATATCTGCCGGCAGGTCCCCTGAAGCTTTCGGTCTCTCGGGCTGTTCTATCTGCAAGAGGCACAGATTCTCATGAGTCCCTGCAGTCGCCGGGGCTTATGAACATCTGTGTCTCTTGCAGATGAAACAGGCTGACTGACAGTTGTGGGTCTGATAACAGAAAATGGAGAAAATGGGGATAAAATGTTAAGCACTGTACAGTGAACTATACGACGTTACGACGTAACATAAGTGACATAAATGGGGCCAACACGAGGCCCCACGCAGTCTCCGATGACTAATGAGGATCTGCTTCGCTTGTATATGGTGGCCTTCGGATGTTCATGAAGATGTACGTTCTGTCAGATGGGAGGTGCCTCTGACTAGAGACAACGACGCCAGTTGATTGCTCTCTCTCTCTCTCTCTCTCTCTCTCTCTCTCTCTCTCTCTCTCTCTCTCTCCTCAACCCCTACTCGCCCCCCCCCCCTCACCCCCCTCTTGTTCTCTTTCATCACTCTCGAAATTTACCGATACATTCCAGGACGACGTTGAGGACGTATGTGAGCGCCTTGAACTGTCCAGCATGACGTCGCTGTCCTGGCTTGTGGATGACGACACGCCTTTAGCGTAAAGACGTGACCTCATTCTATTTCTGACGTCGGATCCGGACTGTTCAGCCACATCGACAGTTAAATCTATGTTCCACAGGCTGCTGGGAATATTGCGACAGCTGCTGCTGTTACAGGTGGCATCGTCTGAAGTCTGTGAAGTAGTCTCGGGGTCTATCGTCATCAGCTGCTCAAGTGACGCCAGATTCCCGGTGGTGGGCTGCATCATACTGTAACCGGACACTACTCCCATAAGCTGAGTCAGATCGATTGTAGTTTCTGCAGAGGCAAAGCCCTGCATGGTGTCAAAGGTAGCATTGTCAGAGGTGGACAAAAGGTCCACGTTGCTGTAAGTCCCCATATCTGACTCCGGCACAAAAGCGAAGGACCCAGAAATGTTCGTCACGGGCACGATGCCCAAGTGTTCACCGGATGATGTCATTTCCCCTGATGACGTCAGGTCGATGATGTTCTCCACCCAGGTGTTGTCCTGCGTCTCGCTGTCTGTGTACAGTCCAGGGCTCGACTCCGCCTCCAGCGCCTCCACGTCCAGACAGGCGCCAAGGTCAAGGTCGGCACGTGCGGTGACGTCCTCGGGTCCCTGCGGCATGTGCACCTGCCACTCGTCGCCTCCTGAGGCCATGATGGTGGTAAAAATCTGAAATGCTGCGGTCGCCTTCATACCTGGACAGACAAGGACCATTGCACAGTCACAATGGCAGTCCCACTCTAAAAACCCCGATATATCCGGCCTGCTCTCTCCTCCCCAATGCGAAAAAGGCCATCGGGCCGATGTCGGCCGCCGTTAACCCGCGCACGGTTGTGCGCGGGCCAACGGCGGCCGACGTCGGCCCGATGGCCTTTGCTCACTGGGTCCGGTCTCTTTTCAATGGCGTGTTTGATTTACCATTGACAAAGACTTGTAAGAAATGCAGACTGTCTGAAGTCAAAATCGTGGAAACTTTTGGAGTAGAAAATACCCGCCACATGTTGTGGCACTTCAGCTTTCCACCCTAGAAAATCAGTGTAACCCTTTCAAGACATATAACACGCAAAATTTTATGTCTTTAAAGGCAGAGCAAACTGAACTCCGGATATTCCCATCAATCTAGAATATAGATATGACTAGGTGGCCAGCAAGAGGCAAAGAACCTCACGAGCCCCCGCATCTGCGAGGGCTCATGAGATTCTTTGCCTCTTGCAGTTGGTTCGTTGTTGTTTGCATTTTTTTCAGCAGTGACGGAAGGGATTAACGTCAGTGTAACTGGGAAATCACGTATCTGACGCACTTTTATGTGACAAATACAGTCTACTCCGCTTATAACAAGGACGGACTATATAACAAAAGTCGGATATAATAACATGTTTCTCTGAGATCCTTATATAAATTACTTAGTTTATATCAAACTTCGGATAAAGCAACAAGAAGAACTGGGTCTACTGGCGATTTGCTGTATTCGACGTTTACTGCAGGTTTTCCATTTACACCGACGATAAGTCTCTCAGTTTCGTTTCAATGGTGCGGACTCTCTCTCTATCTCTCTCTCTTGGTCAGTCTTAGTCGCCTGCTCGGCGTTAAACCCAAATAACTCTCTATCTCTCTCTCTCCCCAAGATCTCAGTTCAGACAAAACTAATCAGTAGGGAAGCTGTGAGGAGCGAAGAGGACGGGAAGGTGGGGGTAGTGTTGGGTGCCAACCTCGGCGTCAACCCAACCTCGGCCAAAGTGACATATACTGCAGGTAGTGGTTAAACCGATTTATTATTAGCCTATTCCTGCCATTGACAAAGACTTGAAAAGAGTTCGTGACCACAGCCGGAAACCACATGCTATGATTAGCAGCAAAAGTCTTCATGGTCGTGCGGCCACAAGAATGCAGTCGAGCTTTCAGTCAACACAATCGAGACTGACGTGCTGCGCGCGGGTACGGCCATATGCCGCGTATATGCCGCGTATCCGAATGGGGCACGTCGCGGGTGGAACGTGTGAGCCCTTTGGCTGTCGGTAGTGTTGTTGTTGTTTTGTTTTTTTTCGCGATGATTCCTATAGGAAATCCTTGGATCATTTTATTGGGGCCAAAGTATGCCGGCAATAGGCAATAAGCCCCTGCGGATGGCTGGGACACATGAACATCTATGTCTGCTGCATATCGATGGAATGGACTGCGCACCTTTCAATTCCGACTCCGCACGACTATGCTGTTTACTTTGCGTGGCAACACCGTGTGCCAGCGGTTGAGATTAACCCTTTGGCTGTCGGCAGCGTGTTGGGTCGAGGTGATTCCGACAGGAATCACCTCGACCCAACACGCTGCCGACAGCGGCCAAAGGGTTAACAGACGTCAGACTATGGCGAGGAGCCAAAAGTCATTCTGAAACCTTTTGTAGGTCATTAAAAAGTCAGACGGATTGCATTGGTCGACTGACATACAATACATGCTGTTGTGGCACTACACAAGACTCGTGACATTCTGATCGTGTTTCAGCATGTTCAGCTAATATTAGCGTGCCTCGTTATATTATAACAGACAATACCTAACAAAACAAAACAAACAAAACATTAAAAGCATACTGACTGACTGACTGACTTACTGACTGACAAACTGATCCTGATTGCCTGTCTGGTCTGATGGACTCACTCAACTGACAGAATGACATATGCCATCGTTTCCCAAGATTATATTAATATGTTAATTTGCGCGTTTCAATATCCAAGCCTCTAAGTTCACAGACAGACTCGCAGACCGCTGACACTGACTCTGGCATGTATACGGTCGATTGACTGAACACAAGAGGTAGATAGATTGATCGATTGATTGATTGATGGACTGACTGGCCGATCGACTGGCTGTCTGACTAATTGACACAGTGACTGACTAATTGACAAACTGGCTGATTGACTCACTGACTAATATACCGAATAACTGAAGAAATATTAAGTTGTCGCACAATAATGAAAGTGAAGATGTGCATAAGCTGGCCATACCCAAATCCGGCGCCCGGCTTGAAAATATCCGTAGTACAACATGGCACAGTGTTTCGACTGAGAGTATTACTGAAGTAAAACACACACATCTGCAAGAGACATAGATCCTCAAGAGAGATCTATGCCTCTTGCTTTTACAAGAGTATTCTGTGTTCCTTGACTGGAGCAGGTCAAATTATGTGGACTATGTATTGCGGGAGGGTCCCAGTGGTTTGTGGTGTTACCGGTTTGCGTCAGAGTTTCGCCGGCAATGTGTTTCGCAAGGCTTGCAACAGTAAGCGGATACACTGAGCACAAAGCTGTCAACGCAACTGGTGTCGGATAATACGATTTTAGAACGTTTAGTTGTATTACACTTGCTGATGTAATAACAAAATGGGCTAAAGAACACACACACACACACACACACACACACACACACACACACACACACCATCACACACACACACACACACACACACACACACACACACACCACACACACACACACACACACACACACTGACACACACACGTCATTTCACGTTCTACCATTCACGACTGTAAATTGCTCTCTCTCTCTCTCTCTCTCTCTCTCTCTCTCTCTCTCTCTCTCTCTCTCTCTCTCTCTCTCTCTCTCTCTCCTCTCTCTCTCTCTCTCTCTCTCTCTCTCTCTCTCTCTCTCTCTCTCTCAGTAACTGTAAATTAAACGTTTGACCATCATCATCATCATCATCATCATCTCTCTCTCTCTCTCTCTCTCTCTCTCTCTCTCTCTCTCTCTCTCTCTCTTTCTCTCCTCTTTCACTGAATGATTATCATGGTTGGTCCGTCTCCTGCAACTGGTACATAGGCGTAGATGACACGCCCAATTTGGGAGGAAAATGCGGGCTTGGCATTGAGCTGCCTCGATCGACTCCAAGCTTCAGCTATCATGGTCGATCTATCTCCTTAACAGAGTATGTCTTATAATCTTAAGACGTCAAGACACACATTCATGACTTAACCATTTCTATCCTGATACACCCATTGTTTGACTACAAATAAATTTTACTGAAAGTTCAAGGGTGGTGCCAGAATAGCTTGGCGCCTGAGGCACCAAGCTATTCTGGCACCACTCTTGAACTAAAACAGTTGGTCTATCTCCTAATCTGTAATGTAGCCTTCATGGGACAGTAAGCAAATTTGACAAAATCAACTTCAGGATGTAGTGGATTTAGGCCATGGTTGCAACTTACTTTATGGTCCCAGCATTTTTCAACTTTCCCACGTATCAGATTCATTTAATGACAAAACTGCTGACAGATGAACTGCCGCTAAACAAACACCGGCACACTGATCGATACAGACGTTCCCCAACTGCTGAAGCGGTTAGTGGAAATGACTTTAATCATGTCCGCAGTACACCAATCAAAACATTAAAAAACAAATAAACTGGTGTGGCAATGGATGTTTTGTTGAATGGCGGCTTTTAATGTGTGTCATAATATTCGAGTTGTGAAAGTCATAAGCTAAATATGACATTATTTCATTCACTAAAGACGGACTTTATATGCGCGGACTGGTCGGTAGCACATGGCAGACACGATTTGTAAACAAACCCACATACCTGACTATGGCGGTAGCCTGCACGCATACCACTGGTCACAAAACTCCTTGCCAGTATTAAACGATAGCTTGCCTCGTGATTGCGAGATTCAATGTTTCCTTCTTTCGCTTCTCGCTCTTGGTTTCTCAAACTATGTTCTCGTCGGCGCTGGAGACGAGCTTTCGGCGAACGTTCATCCGGCAAATCCATTTTTATATTGCGGGGCAATACGCTGAGGTAAAAATAGAAATGAAGTCATCACGTGATAGCGAGATATCGATCGTGACGTCAGAGACTAGGTCATGGATTCTCTCGCCTGATGTTTGTTTGTTTGCACTGTAGCCAGAATAAAGCAAAAAATTGAATAAAACTGTGACATTATTCCGAAAAAATGATTATTTAAATAAAATAGTCCTGTTTTATTTGTGGGTTGAAGCTCAAATGGACTGCAGACCGTCTGAAATGAGTCAAGCCACGTGTTGCATTACTCATGGTCTCTATGGAAGCGAACTGTTTGTAGGGCGAGTTCTTGACCCAGAAGGGGTCAGGGGTCAGCTTGAACCAATCAATGAAGCTCCGGCGCGAAACTGTGACACGCCTCTCACCGGTAAGAATAAGTCAATTTAGGTTTTATTTTAGTGAAAAATTAATTCCAAACACCCATTTCTGCTAGTATACCACTAGCGAAACCATTTTCCTGCAAATGTTTCCATTACATTGAGAAACTCAGGTGGTCGACATAACAGGTGTTTTCAGTCTCGGGCCAGCCGGGTGTCCTTCACCTGTATGGTAATAATGATCTGCCGTCTGCTAAAGAGGTCAGTCTATCAATTTTGGCTGGTGACACACACCTGCAAAAGTAAAGTCGCACCCCTGCTAAAAAATTCAACCTCCTCAATCTGTGGAAGAACTTAAATACACTACATTCAAGAGGCATGGATTCTCATGAGCCCCTGCGAATGCAGGGACTCATGCGAATCTATGTCTCTTGCACACGGAACAGGGATGTGTCTGAGCGACTAGGTAAAACACCCTGGGGGTGCATGATGACTAATTTAGGGTGGATAGGTTGTTGTCTCTATCAGTATCGTGTTTTGACTGAGTCGACGTACCCGCTCGTTGATGACTGCCTCTTCAGTATGACTGCTGTCACACGAGGATGACTGCTACCCAGGGTGCATGCACCCGGTTCAGGATTCAAAAGTACATTATTTCAAATTGTTTCATTGCATTCATATCATATTGTTCATGCACGTGGAAATTAGTTTATTGTGCTGCTTGTTATTTGACGTTCGACTATGAGTGAAACTAACAGCATAGAGTATTGTTGTTGTTGTTGTTTTGTTGTGGTTGTTGTTATTGTGTTTCCAGTACACATTAACAATAAAATATGATGCATAACGTTAAACATTTTTTTTACTAACTTTTTTTCCCACAATGAAGGTGGTTCTAAATGTCCTAAATTCTGCGTTTAACTCATTCTGCCCGCGACACAACACATCAACATATGGCTCGACCATGATAGTTCAAGGGTCAGTGGTGGCAGAATAGCTTGGCGTTTATAGGCGCCAAGCTAGTCTGACATCACCCTTGAACTATCATGGTTGATCTGTCTCCTAAACTGTAATGCAGTCCTCAGAGGATAACTCCAAAATGTGGGTATTTCGTACCTCTGGCACAATAAGTTAACAAGTTTAGTTTTTTTTTTCTTTCTTTTTTTCTTTCTCCGGCAGCTCTCTATACTCAAGAAAAAAGTCTTCACCTGCCTGCCCGCATATGCGTGTTTTTGAAAGCTAGGCTTCCGTCACTTGAAACCACGCATGGGCTTGCCCTTCCTTTATTTTGCGCAATAATCTTGTTATTGTGCTTGTAATACCCCGCAAGCACACTGATTATTGCCAGAGGGGGTTTCATTTAAACTCACGAATCGCATACAGCATTGTTAGTCGTACAATGCACCCCCCCCACCACCACCACCCCCAACCCCCCCCCCCCCCCCCCCGCAAAAAAAATAAAAAATGAAGAGAAAAAAACAAAAACAAAAAACAACAACAAAAAGAAAAAAAAACAAATTGTCGATGTTTCAACAATCGATATGTAGAGCGTAATTGTGTGAGGTAGAATGTTTTTGGGCGGTTCATCGTAAATTAATCCCTTCACTACCGAGAAGACAAAACTGAACACGATCCATTTACAAGACAGTGGCGTAGGAACCCGGGGGAGGGGGGAGGGGGCAGTGTAGGATGGGAAGGGGTGGGGGCAGAGTATTACCCGGTTCCTCAATTTTTTGGACAAAAGTTGTTTTGCGAGACAAATATATATATATATATATATATATATATATATATATATATATATATATATATATTATATATATATATATATATATATATATATATATATATATATATATTTTTTATTGAAGTACAAAATAAGGAGATTTGGATTTTTTCTTTGATGTATTGGAAGCCGGACGACTGTTGCCTCGTCCCGCCCCTTTCCTCCTCCGGGCCGTTTGAATTTGGAAAGTTGGATTGCAGTGTGCCTAGAGCCCCCCCCCCCCCACCCCCTCCCCCCCTTACCCGCGACCTTTCGCACACCACCCCTCCCCACCTCTGTTTCATCTTTCGCAGGTTGGAAACTAACGTCGGGCACGCTGTTCCTCCCACCCCCCATTCTCCCCCCCCATCCCCCCCCCCCCCCAATTAAACATATCTTCGTACGCCACGGCATTAACCCTCATGGTTAGTTCGGGGTTTAACGTCCACGGCACCGAAGTGATAATGGACGGCCATGGGGGACAGGGAAATCTATTGCCTATGGAGTACGACCTGAACACTGATCAATTCAGGCGCACTGCAACTGTGCCACTTTTATTTACCAAGGCCTTTCAACGGACATGCTATTGAACAAGCCAGTCTTTTCTCCCTGGATTGCGAGTCCAGGTACCGGGGCCGGGACGGGGATTCGAACCCCAGGCTAGACCCGGCGATTCCCTTCTCTCTCCTGCTTCGGCGACGCTTAACCGCCTGAGCTATTTCGGACTCTTGAGCACCCTGCGGCAATTGGAATTTTGGTCCGCGTCATCGGGTTGATGTAGGCTCCTCAGTGCCCCCCTCGCAGTCTGAAACAAGGATGTGACCTCACCCCAACACATTTCAGCCCGGCATGGCAGTGTCACGTTCCCGGCCGCGCTGACTGCTGCATTCCAGTGCAGTGATGACAGCATCCACATCAGAAGGCCGTCGGGCTGAATGAGTTAACTCCAGATGAGTGCATGCTGTCACTGAAGAAGGTGACGGCATAAGGGTCTGTTGATAGTATCTTTGACTAATGCAAATCCACTGCGCCACCGCGTGCGCGCAAGCGCCTATACTAAGCTCAAGACAAAATACAAGGGAGGAAACGAAAGGCACACGTGAAAGACGATGCACTGTGATTCCAGAGCAGTTTCAACCCTCAAAGCAATCATCCTCCTAAAACCCCGAACTGAACAAACTCAGTAGATATTTTGCCACAAATCTACACCAACCTTGCCCGCCGATCATAACAGATAGTTTAGTATCGATGCTTTTTGCAAAGTGAAGCATAATTTTTGCAAACGCCCATCGTAAGGTTTTAGATGCGGCCGGATGTACTCAACATGCTCATTTTTCATTGGTTTATGTAAATTACCATATCCAATAAAATTAAAACAAGAGATCGATTACAGGGATTGGTCACCTGCCGTATGAGGAGAGACTGGCCTTTTGCAATTTGCAGAAATTGGAAGAAAGGAGAGACAGGGGAGATCTCATCGAGACTTTCAAGATCATAAAGGGACTTGAAAAAGTTTCTGCGGACATATTTTTTACTTCATGCCAGTCATCATTTTACCATAGAGGTCACAGCAGCAAACTGTTCAAAGGGAGGTCCAGACTGAATCTTAGAAAAAACTTTTTTTCCCAAAGAGTTGTGAACCCATGGAATGCTCTGAAACAATCAATTGTCGAAGCTGAAACTGTCAACCAGTTCAAGAACCGCCATGATAAAGAGACAGTTAAGGGGGTTAAAATAAGTTCTCAAACTTCCTACCCCGTCGGCCGCGCTCAGTGGCCACTCAGGTAAATTCAGGTAAAAAATTCCTGTCGACATGAACTTGAACTTGTGACCCGGGCTGCACGCAGCAGTCGCTTTAGTAGTCCAAGAGCTAGCCCGATCTACCGTGAACCCCCCTTGCCCCCCCCCCCCTTTCCCCCACCAGAACTCAATAAGATGGGTTTCAAAGTGTACCATAGTATGTCCTGAGATGTTTAAGCAATGTTCCTTTAAAATCCTTATAAACACACCAGAGATATAGCCGATGACGCAATGATACCCCCATTCACGCTCTTCGCGGATGCTAAAATGAGCTTGAGAAACATTTTCCTCTAAATAAATCTGAATTCATTCCAGAAGCCCAAAATCAGGCATTATTATGTTAAGGCACACCTTCTGCGTCCTCTGCAAAAAACAGAATAAAAATATATTGAATCTATGGCTCACAGAGAAGGTATTTGTGCACCCAGTAAATGGCCATTTCCTCAAAATCATAATAAAAGACAAAATACCTTCAGACATTTTCTATAGCACTGGTAGTCCGTTTTCAGGCTTACATCATTAAAACAGGATGTCAGAATTATTATAAACTCGACTAGGTGATGTTGTGATCACTATGAGTGCCACATTGATTGGTTTTGTATCCCTACCCCTAAGTTGAAAAAATACACAAAATTAATTAGAAAAAAATACTAAAGTTATTCCATTTCATTTTGACCTCTCGTTACCTATTAAGTTTCAATAATTTGAGCATAAAGTGCAAGAAAATGAGGAAAGTCGACATCCTTTATGATATGTTTGTGGTGAATGATAGCTTTTTCCAATTTAAAATTGCCAAATTGGGATGGGAAACGTATGTTGTATCCGATGCCCTCAGAAACTTTGTATACAACTGATAGGTCTTTTTTTTTTAGGTTTTAATAGTTAAGATAGAGTACCGCAGTTACTCCCAACCTGATTTTATGATGCTGTGATTCATTTAGGGGCCACAGTGGCTTAATCTGCTGCCCTACCCCCATTTACCAGTAAGCAAAGCAATGCAAAATGATCATAAAAATTGATTATGTCATACTCCTCTGTTCGTTGCCAGTTTTCTTAACAAAGTATGCACATTGAGCATAAAATTTGTGTTAATTTCATTAATTTCAAGTGACCCATCAATTTAATTGTAATCCTTTTCTGTTAAAGCATAAAAGGGGGAAACGTCTGTAAACAGGGGCTGCCGATGAAGAACTTTCTCTTTAATAGAACAGCAAGACTGTAGTAAACGGCACATTCAGCAGTCTTGTCAAACTCAGGGAAGGTATACCTCAGGGAGGTGATGTGTTTGGTGCTGTTCTTGGTCTACATTAATGACATCAGTACAGTACAGCAGTACCAAGGTTCGTCTTGGACATCCTCCATGTGGATGACTTTGCAGTGTGGAGTGCAGCAGAACATACTGAAAGAGCATCCTGCAGAATCCAGGATGTTGCCAATAGAGTCAGCAGCTGGACTGAAAGATGGCCACTCAAACTGAGCTAGACCATCTCTTTCAATCAGATGGAAGAGGTCACCTTGAAAACTGGAGACCTTCCAGTACCAAAGACAGACTCAGGCCATCTTTACTGGCAACAAATAAATTACTGGATTCAGGTGGAGGCCTCACATCAAAGCCATGGAAGCTAGAGTTGCGGGAAAAACGTCTAAGATGAAGAAACTGGTGGGGACCACATTGGCGCAAATTACAGCAACAACCTGGCGCAAGCAAACATCAGTTTGGTCAGACCAGTACTAGTGGGGTACCAAGATACTTCGACAATATGAAACACTCCCTGCAAAACCAAAAATGCCAGGCTTGACAAGATGCAGAACATGGGTCATTCTCATGATGCAGTGACATTCTTAGAGCTATCTGGAGTATTTCATAACATTATTTTCCCTGTCAAGGAACCATGGAACTTTATTACGCATATTCATATTTATACCTTTCTAGACAAAAATAAATGAGAAGAAAACACCATACTAGACCCACCTTACGCTAGGTAAAATATCTCCTAAAAGACCAGCTAGTTTCACTCATTCAGTCTATCATATGTGCCTTTTTTTTCTCCAATAAACAAACATCAAACAAATTGATTGGTCACATTTTGATCAGAATACAGTCCAACGTTCCACATATTTTACCGACATTAAAGTGATCGGAGACACGACACCTCCCTGAGATACATCTTCCCTGAGTTTGACAAGACTGCTGAGTGTGCCGTCGACTTCAATCGTGCAATTCTGTTGAAGAGAAAGTCTTTCAGCCATCAGTACATCATGCCTCCAAATCCGGATTGTAGAAGCTTTAGCCCCTGTTTACAGACTCCCCCCGCCCTACCCCCCCCCCCCTTTTATGTTTTTAATCCAAAATAGTTACAATTAAATTGATGGGTCACATTGAAATTAATGAAATGATCACAGATTTTTATACTCAATATGCACACATTTTTTTAAGAAAACTGGAAACAAAAATATTTAAAAAGAGGAGTATGACGTAAGCAATTTTTGGGATGATTTTGCGTTCCTAAAATGGGGGTAGGGGAGCAGATTTAACCACTGTGGACATAAAATGCATCACAGCATCATAAAATCAGGTTGGGAGTAACTGTGGTACTCTATCCTAACCAATAAAACCTTAAAAAATGATCTATCAGTTGTATACAAAATTTCTGACGGCATCGGAGTGCGTTGTATTTTGTTTTTGTACTTTTTGTTAATTCCATTTTTGTAATTAGTTATTTTTTGTACATTAGTTTTTGTTAAGCGCCTAGAGCTCTAATCTGAGGTTAGGCGCTATACAAGTACTCATTATTATTATTATTATCGGAAACATTATTATTTTTTTTTCGATTTCGCAGAAATGGCCATTTACTGTGTGCACAAATACCATCACTGTGAGCCACAGATTCAATATTTTTCATTCTGTTTTTGCTGAGGACGCAGAAGGTATGCCTTAACATAATATTGCCCGATTTGGGCTCCTATAATAAATTTTGATTTATTTAGAGGAAAATGTTTCTCAAACTCACTTTCGGATCCTCGAAGAGCATGAATGGGGATACCCTTGAGCCATCTGGTGTGTTCCTAAGGATTTTAGGCGAAACATGGCTTAAACGTCTCAGGACATTCTAAGGTACACTTTGAAACCCATCTTATTGAGTATTGTGTGTGTGTGTGTGGGGGGGGGGGGAGGTAGGGGGTGGGGGGTGGGGGGGGGGGGGGGGTGCACGGTAGCCAAGACTGACTTATGGAGTATATATACGCATTTCCCCCAGGCTAAAAGGTCTAATTTAATGGAGTCTGGTTTAAACACTGCTCAGTTGTCAATATCTTTTCGAGTAATTCTCTTTCGACTTTAAAGTAAACACAGCAGAAAAAAAAATGGATGCACTGCAGTGCATAGAGGCCTCTTTCATAGCTCTCTACTAAAGAGTTTAACGTTCAACTCTCTTTGTTGAGAAAGAGGTCCGTGCATGCTGGGATACTTCCGGCCGCATCCAAAATTTCGCGGGCGTGTTCGTTTCCTCTCTTGTATTTGTCTTGAGCTTAGTATAGGCTCTTGCGCGCACGCGGTGGCGCAGTGGATTTGCATTAGTCAAAGCTACTTTCAACAGACCCCTATGAGTGACAGGTATTGTCTTCAGAGCCTTTGTGTTCGCGCTCTGATTTCACTCAATGCAGCGATGGATCGGCCCAAGCCAATCTGGCACTACCCTTGAACTTCCATGGCCGATCATAGACAGTTTCTCCTCGGCATGCAACAACCTCAGCCTTACCATCAGTATAAAGAAGAACAGGCTACCCATTGGAAGCATCATCAAGAGCCAGTCATCATAGTGAAGGGACAGACATTCCAGGCAGTTGACAGCACTCTTTCAATGGCATTGACCAACATTGACCTGGAGGCCAGCAACAGATTAGCCAAAGCCAGCTCAGCCTTAGGGGAGACTGCGTGACAATGTATGAGAGCGGAGAGAAATCAGCCTTACCAGTTACCACCATGCTGAAAGTCTACCGTGCTGCGGTGCTCACCGCACTCCTGCCTGTACACATGTGACTGATTGCGGACTGTGCACAGGAGGCATGCCAGACAGCTCACCCATTGACTTTTACGCGGCTCCGCAGACTCCTGAAGATCAAGTGGCAAGACAAGGTCCCCGACAAAGACGCCCTCGTAAGGACCAACATTTCCAACATCTACGCTCTCCTCCAGACGGCCCAGGTCAGATGGGGCAAGACATGGGTCACGTATGTCTGATGACCACCTGTCGGCAAAACAGCTGCCACACAGCGAACTCGGCTTTGAGGGCAAGCACTCGGATGAAGGTCAAAAGAAGCGCTTCCCCAATGCGCAAAAGGACAATTGGCCGACGTAGACTTCCGTTGGCCCGCGCACGGCTGTGCGCGGGCCAACGGCGGCCGACATCAGCCCGATGGCCTTTTGCGCATTGCTTCAACGACTCCCTTAGAAACATCAATGTTCAGGGATTAATATTATTAGGTTTCACTGTGATTTGTTTGTGTTGTGTAAGTGCGCAAACACAAACAATAACAGTACCGTGAAACCAGATCATGCGGTTGTGATCGACTGAGCCGACTTTAATCAGAGACACTTCTAATCTCGCGCGCACATGTATACTCTCATTCCCAGGCAGAGTCCGAATGGATTAGAAAGTGCAGGTAAACCTACCCGCCAGAATATGATTCATCGGTAGTTTGTTACTTACACACCTGTGCACCTGTATATCGCCCATCACCCGCTGAACGGCACAATAAGTAGGACAGGAGTTACTCCGATTAGGCTGTCGCATCAGTGTATGACTCACAGTTATGACTTTCAGTTCTTTTTATAATGGCATAGTAGTCAGTATACTAGTTTTAAACTAGTTCTTCACTGGCGCGTTTTCGCAAATTCATCACACCTGAAGGCATTTTGCAACTTTCAGTGAGACGGTTGTAAAGACTGCACTAGCTGTTGAAGGTGAATAGGCCATGGATGTTCAAAGGTAGTGCCAGACTGGCTTGGCGCCTTGCCAATCTGGCACTACACTTGAACTATCGGCATAGCCTGTCATAGCCGACCCATAGCACGTTTTGTTGTCCCAGATATGAACATATGTTGACATGAGTCTGTGTTGATTGCTCTGGTGAGAGGAATTTTAAAGTTTTTTTAAAGTTTGTTGTTGTTTTCTGTGAGCGGAATTCGGAAACGTCTAGGAATGGACAGATTGGCTATAGTCTGAGGGTAGTGTATGATTCAGGCCCAGCTCAGTAATCACACACTGCCCTTGAACGAAATCATTGCGTTCGCGGATCCTCGGTTGGCGCCGACAGTGAAATACATTGGCACTACGTTACTATGCAGTACGCTGCAGTACTCCAGAAGTCACGAACAGCTCGCGGGCAAAACTATGACCACATTGCATTAGCCGCACTCCAGCAAGTCTCCGCCTGTCTGCGAGAAGCATATCATATTATGTTTATCAGTGAGAACCTGCAGACGGCATGGGTTCACATGGTTTAGTGATTTTTTTTTTTGGACAAAGATGTGACGCATTTACGTCTTTGCCCTGTCTGAATGTTCCCACAGACAAGGTTGGCCGGGCCATTCAGGTCACGAGGCATTCACTTGCGGTGACATGAATGAATGATTATAAATATGACATCATCGGTGTCAGTAAACAGTCCGGTCAGGCGTCAGTGGTACTTCCAGGTACAAGAGGCATACATTCTCTTGAGCCCCTGCGGCCGCAGGGGCTCATGAGAATCTGTCCCTCTTGCTGAATGCCGAGAGAGGCTTTAGTTTTCACGCAGATTGTGGGTGTTATCTGTGACTGCATCAAATTTCGTGTCAACAGACTTTGGAGTGTTGCCACCCCTGTCGTCTAAAACCTGACCAGTCACAGTCATTCATAAATCGTGGGTGAGTCAGATAAACAATCTTTAACTCATTCGAGACGTGCCGCCTCCGGATACGCGGCTTAAAGCCGCGTATCCGAAGGCGGCAGGTCTCGAATGCGTTAATGGTTGTACTCATATCGCACTGAAATGATACGTGTAAAAGCCCACGATCGACCGCTGCATTTGTGGACGATAAGAGATGCTTGTGGTTGATTGGAGAAGCATATGGCTGATAGAATATCCACTTTTTTTTTGGTATTTGTATTGTAACGGACAGCGAGTTCTAGTGTAGCTGTTGCGCAAGTCAGCAATGAAGTTTACTTGTAACTTTTTTAAAAATTTTATTTTATTATTTTTTTAAAAGAATGTTTCGGGTTGGCTGATGAATGATGACGCTGTAGAAAATTACCCGTAAAACAAAGTTAGACTTCGAGTCGATAATTGGATTTTGTCAAAACTGCTTGTTTATGTGTGTGTGCGTGTGTGTGCGTGTGTGTGTGTGTGTGTGTGTGTGTGTGTGTGTGTGTGTGCGTGCGTGCGTGCGTGAGTGCATGCGTGCGTGCGTGTGTGTGTACCCGCGCACGCGTATGCAAGCCAATGTGCCAATGTATGCGTACACACACGCACACACAAATACACAGACACACACACACGCACGCACGCGCGTACACACACACACGCGCGCGCACACACAATAGGGAACTATACACCTTAAGAATTCTTACTTGCCTCATATTTTCCCACAGCCAAAATATTTTTTATGATGTAAGACTTCTAATTATAGGTTGAATATAAAAAGCTTGGTGAAAATGAAAGGATAGGCACACACTTAGAGTGGCCTGGGCCAACATTACACCACGATCTGCACACTGATGTAAATGTTGTATCACCTCTATGAACCTGACTGACGGCACAACCACAGGTCCCGGACTCCAACACGAGGTATGGCTTCTTACAGCGGCTCTTAACACATTCGGGCGCTGCCAGCTGCAGATTGTCTTTCTGTATTAGTTGTTAATGCAACGCGAACGTCCAACCGTGCAAGGCACATGGATATAAAGTAATGTTAGCAAGAGGCATAGATCCTCATGAGCCTCCGCAATTGCGGGGGCTCACGAGGATCTATACCTCTTGCAGCTGGTTTGTGTGCAATTATATTTATCTGCAGTTAAGAGGTTACGAGCCGCGGTTGAGGTGGGACTTGTGTAGGCTTCCAGGACCTGTGGCCTATGTCTGACGTAGGTAAGTGAGATGTATTTGTGACTGAAAAGGAACAGTCTTCTATTTTAACTCATTCTACCCCAGACACACCACAGCAAGATAAGGATCGACCATGATAGTTCAAGGGTGATGCCAGAATAGCTTGGCGCCTATAGGCGCCAAGCTATTCTGGCATCATCCTTGAACTATCATGGTCGATGTGTGTCCTGCACTGCAATGCAGTCTTCAAAGGACAACGGCAACATTTGGGGATTTCGGTGTTGGGGTAGAATGAGTTAAGTGGGCTCATTGGGATCTTATCTCTTTCAGCTGGGTTGTGTGCTTATATTTCTCTGCAGTAAAGGGGTTAAGAGCCGCTGTTGATGCGGGACTCATGTAGTCTTCCAGAGTGTGGCCTATGTGTGACGTCTGTAAGTGAGATGTATTTGTGACTGAAAAGGAATGAACTTCTATTTTAAGTGCATACCTGTCCCTAACCCCCTAATTTGCAGGGTGTCCTAAATTGGTGGACCTTTGTAAGATCTTGCGACATCTGTTATGATGTGTGCTCAGTTCCAGCTAAGTCGGAGGCTGGGTCCACACAGTTTAGCAACATCTCAACCCCCCCCCCCCCCCCCACCCCCCGCCTTTAAGAACAGGATAACTTGAACCAATAGGATACTTTGGTCAGTATCACTAACGTCCAGACGAGGTATGGCCCCTCCCCCCACCCCCTCCCCCCACCCCCCTTTAAAAAAAAAAAAGAAGAAGGCGGATTACTTGAACCCAAAAGATCCTTCTTTGGCCAGTATCATTTACGTCCAGAGGAGGTATCTCCACCCCCCCCCCCCCTCCCCCCACACACCTTTACCCCGTCACCCTATTTCCCGCTGTACGATCTTCAATGTAAAATACATTATTTATTCTCTTGATCACTGATATTACGGGACTGCCACGTTAGAAAGCTTTGCTGCTCAATACATTGAAGAGACAGAGCAGTGCTGACAGCGGTTGTATTCTAGCCTGGCAAATCTGAGATGTAAGTGCGGAAGCACCGGTGTGCGGGTATTGCAACATGTTGATTGTTTGCCCTTGACATTCCTGAGGCCGGAGATCCCATTGAGGTAGCGACAGGAAGCCGCACCTACACATTTTTTTTAATGGTATTATTTAGTCTAGTTTTAAATGGTATTATTTGGAACAATCACAACAGCCAAGTGCCAGTTACTACTTCGTCCGAATAGGAAGCATACGTACACACGAGTAATTCAGTAATGGGGCCGAATTATATATACCACCATATAGATTCTCATTAGTCCCTGCGGATGCAGGGGCCCATGAAAATCTATGCCTCTTGCAGATGGAATGTGATGGCTGAGGGATTTATGTCAGTAGTGACAAAATCGGCGGGTTAGGAAGTTCACTGTGGGTTATTTTCACTACTCAGTCATCACGACTTCAACCAGTTTCTATAGATGCGTGAAACCTGCTTCGTGTTTCTTTTGTGAATAAGGGAACACATTAATTTTCAATAGTAGAAAATGTTTTCACCCTTATCATTCGGAATACACCAGTGTGTGAAATACGTTTGACTAAAATAGTTCAAGGGTGGTGCCAGAATAGCTTGGCGCCTCTAGGCGCCAAGCTATTCTGGCACCACCCTTGAACTAAAGCCATTGGTCTATATCCTTATCTGTAAGTACTATAACGTAGCTTGCATATGGCAGTGTAAAAATGAGAAAGCTTTTAGCCTCAGTATGATACGGGTTATGCCAAGAAACGCGCGCACGTTGTTATTTCAATACCGTCTCTCTTGCATTGACACTCGGCAGAGTATTTTTAACGAAAAGAAAGAAAGAAAGAAACAAACAAACAAATACACAAACAAACAAACAAATAAGCAAACAAACAAACTACCTACTAACTAACGAACTAACAATAAAAAAGCAAACATTACATGCACTTTGAAACTGCATGACCGTTTAAAAAAATAAATTATCCCAGGTGCATAGCCGGGTCTGTTGAGTTTATTATGTATGTTATGTTTTGTTGCAAACACTCATAATATTATATGAAGTTGAACAGATGATGGACTTGAATCTGCCTTTTTGGCGTAGGAACCCGGTGTGTTTTACCGTGACCTTTTGTAGTAAACATGGTATGGTCCGAGTATCTTTTGGTCATAATAATATGTCAGCTTTCCGACTTGTCGTGAGCCATACCTCCTCTTTGCCCAGTCTTATATACTTGAATGTAAACGGCTTTGGCCAGGCTGCATACTTGTTAATTGATTCAGCCCTGACTCATCAGAGCAACACTGACATAGATCGAGTATATTAGTTCAGATGTGGTGCCAGAAGCTATTCTGGCATCACCCTTGAACTATCATGCTCGATCTGTCTCTATAATTGTAAAACAGTCCTTCAGAGAGCAACTTCAAAATTTTGGGGATTTCGGTCCTGGGACAGAATGTGTTAATGACACACCGAAATTTGACAAGGTAGGACACTGGCCTTGTAACCGGAATGGCAGGGCTGTAGACAGGAAACAAGATCCTCATGTCGGGCCGCCGTCAGCAGCAGTGGGCCGGCAGCGGCCTGAGGACCTTTGCTTACTGGTTACCTCCTTTTCAAATACACTGAGCTCCCCCCCCCCTTCCCTTCCCTGCCAACCCCCCCCCCCTCCAACCCCCCCCAACCCCCCCCCCCAAACCCCCCCAACCCCCTCCCACCCCACCCCCCTTTCACCTCTCCCGGGCTTTCAAATCCCCGAGGGATGATTTCTCTTCTAAAACTGATGTTTCCCACGCCAAATGACTGTTACTGTACATCTCTATCAGCACAGCAAAGGCGGCCGCATCTCCGTCAAGGCATGAGAGTGTAGATCTTATGTGAGGTAACTCCTTGTTTACAGTCTCTGTGATATCTGATCCCTTTGACCGCAGAGTGTCTGGAGTGCCGTGACGTCATATGGGGTGAGCGGTAATGGACTCGTGAGCGCGTGACAGTGAACGCGGTGACTCAGCCAGCCCTGTGTTCAAGTTCTATTTATATTTTCACTCGCCGGTTAAACGGTCGTATACTTTAACCGGCGTACTCTGGCAGTCTGAGAGTACTAATACCGGCAGATTGTGTCAGCAAGAGGCATGGATTCTCATGAGCCCCTGCTATCGCAGGGCCTCATAAATTGCGCTTGCAGATTTAGAAGGGTGCGGTTGACGCACGCTATTACGGCTACCACGTGGCTAGTGTATGATTGCTTCGCGGATAACGACAGGGGATTCCCCTTGCCTTGTAGCGGTGTACCGTGCTAAGCAAGACCGGCTGCACAGCATACACAGTGGCTGCATTGCACGACGCTACCGAGGCCAATGCACTTAGACAGGCATAGGTCTTCATCACTGCAATGGTCACGGCTATCATCAAAAAACAGAGAAAATGAACCATAATTATTTCTCAATACTTTTGCATTTTTAGTTGTAGATGTTAGGAAATCCAAATTGGAATGTTATTCCTGTTAAAGTTGCATTGAACAGGAAATAGTGTGTATATTGTTGGGTAGACTTTTCCTTAAAAGACGCTGTGACATTTTAGCATGAAATATTTTAAAGATATATTTACGTCTTGTCTTAAGACCTTTCTTTTAGTCTGGCTGGCCAGATTTTTACTCATCCCACCGTGATATGGCCTTAGTCGCCTGCTCGTTAAACCCAAATAACAAACTAAGTATATTATTGTTTCTTGATGTCGTCTTGCCTTAAGTAAAACTGTTCTGTCCTACCCAATGCGCAAAAGGCCATCCTGCCGACGACGGCCGCCGTTGGCCCGCGCACGGTCGTGCGCGGGCCAACGACAGCCGACGTCGGCCCGATGGCCTTTTGCGCATTGGGTTCTTTTCTTTTTAGATGGGTTGCAGTGAGCAGGCACACTGACGCAGCAGCGGTGCCGTTACTTTACGGAGGGAATTTCGTGTAGTTAAGGAGAAAAAGATTAGAATATTATTGTCCTCCATGTTATGATATCCAGGCTTCATATTTTGTTTTAATTAACTCTTATCGTTTGGAATACACCATTGTGTGAAATAAGTTTGACTAAAACAGTCCAAGGGTAATGCCGGGCGCCAAGCTGTTCTGGCACCACCCTTGAACTAAAGCCATTGGTCTATATCCGTATCTGTAAGTACTATAATGTAGCTTGCATAATTTTATGGCAGTGTACAAATTTGAAGCTTTCAGCCTCAGTATGATATGGATTAAGGGGAGCTGGGTGGCGGCTCAGGTAGTAGAGAGTTCGACTCTCGTCCGAAAGGTCACGGGTTCGAATCCAGCTGGGGTCAAAATTTGGTCAGACTGTACTTATTGCCTCGTCGTTGAACTCACTTTTGTGGTGGACAAAAGACGTTGATTAAGCATTAACAAAAATTGAGTTAAAGGGGCACGACCGACCTTTTTTAATGCTTCAGTTCGCAAAAAGCTTTTACTGGGCTTCAGTATACATACCCACTTAGACAGTGACCACCCTATTGTCCCACCAAATGCTTTCTTTTGTCCGTTCAAAGCGAAAGAGGCCACCGGAATCGTGCGGCTGGACCCGGTCAAAAGATTGCTTCCGATAGACGATCAGGAAGCTGACGTCATAACTATTCTATACGACCTTAGGTCATCTGCATAATTATAACTAATCAGAGACAAGATGTCGGATGAACCAGGGAAGAAAAAAAGAAAGTATCAGTCGACTCGCACCGGCCGCCGACAATAACAGACTCGTAATTGAAGAGAAGAAAGAGAAAGAGAGACAAGATACCCCTAAGTAGAACTGACATCGGACAAGGGAATATAGAGCTTGGCTTGACCGCCCATCCGGAATTTGTCACTTTCTTGCTATGTGAAACAGTAAGTAATCCGGTTACGATCTTTGTCGATCTTCCTGTAGTTTCACGAGTGCTAGAGACTGCGAATTCACTTTCAGTAGAATTTATCTCTTACTGATTCTGCAAGATTTTAAACCTGTTTTATCATGAAGTTACGAGCTAGTTCATCAGATTTTATGCTGCAAGGATCAGACAACTACGGCCTGTGTGTCAAAATTGCGGCACTGGCTGCCGACATCGATGGTCGTGACACGTTTTTGTCTGTGCGGGCTCTCATTCACTCGCTTCACAGATGTAGTGTTTCTGCTGCGATGGTGCATTTGTCGTTTCCAGAGATGATTTCAGTTACGTAGACTTCGATGTGTGTGACTCATGTGAAACTGCAATGCAGTATAAGTGGGTGAAATACCACGTTCTGTTTCGTGACGCTGGCTCAGTCGCCGGCTTGGCGCGGAGACCGAGTCGAAGAACTTGAAGCCACGCCCACAGCACGATTTGCCCGTTACTCAGGTCAGCAGGTCAAGCGGAACCCGCATTGATTTTGACAGCAAAGCGAATAAGTGGAAAATTTATTTTACATTCTCGTAGAAAATTATGTCAAAGGGATGCCGGAGAACATCAGTACATGTCTACACTGACGCGTACAACGATGACCGCCTCCATCGTCTGCAGTATCGGATTGATCGGGTTCTGCCTTGTGACGTAGGCTAGTTAATATGCACAAATTCAAAACCAGGCCGATGCAGACGATAATTTGCACCCTCGGGTACAAAAACAACACACCCATCAAACGATGAATTTCGACATTTGGCATTGTATTTACATCATAAAGTTCTAAGTTAGTACACAAAGGACCCATACATAATACTGTCAGCAGTATCTGTTGCAGACAGTTTTCCGACTGTGTTGAGATGATTAAACCTGGGGAGAATCGCTTTAACACTTTGTGCAGCATTACTACAAAACACAAACTAGATAGATGATGCTAGCGCTGGTAGAATACTTCAATTCCCCTTGTTATTTGTAGCACTGCTACAAGACTGACACGTCGAGATCATTCATAAAGCAGATACATGTACTGCAAATTATAAACTCGTTGTGCCCGAGGTACGAAATACCCACATTTTTGAGTTATCCTCCGATGACTGCTTTACAATTCAGGAGGAGCCAAGCTATTCTGCCATCACCCTTGAACTATCATGGTCGAGCCATATGTTGCTGTGGTGTGTCGCGGCCAGAACGAGTTAATCTTTACTTCTTGTTTTGTATCCTCGGCTTAAAGCTTTCTGAAGCCTTTGTCTATCTCTGACTGCATGTGTGTTGGTTGCTTGCTTGCTTTGTTTCGCCTGTTATTTTACCAGTTAGTTTCCTTCCGCGGTCAGTCTTCCCTGTTGCGTTCTTTACCCACTGCATTTTAACCCTTTGTCTGTCGGTAGCGTGTTTGGTCGAGGTGATTCACCAAACACGCTACCGCGGACAGCCAAAGGGTTAATAATATTCCCATAACCTTCCCCGATTCGCGGGAAATATCTCACTGTCCAAAATACCTGCGCCGGCGAGACAGGGTGAGTGTACCATTTAGCGCCGGACCATGAGATCGAATCAGTTTTGTGCGTGGTGCAAGAGTTTTTCCTTGATTGCTAAGAACGTTTGATTGCCTTTCAGGCTGACTCTACCTGTCTAGCTCACTCACTCTTGGAACTTCCCAGGTGCTGAAAATAGTCAGGTGTTCCTATGGTTATGAATGTGCCAAGGGGGTGGCAAATCGATTTCAAGTTGTGCGTGTAGTGCCATCCCCTCATTTTCCCTGATGTGTAAGTATTTAGATCGCCTTCTGTGCCTGATTCTGCCTGTCTGCATGACACGCTAATGGACTGAGCCTGCCATATGCCAGGAAATATATCGGAGGATTAATCCCTTACTGGTCGCAGATTGTGTTTCTGAAATCTTTGTTATCTCAACATCAAAGAGCTCCACCCGTCCAGGGAACTTGGATACAAAATGGCACCAGCAAGAGACGTAGATCCTCATGAGCCCCCGCGACTGCGGGGGCTCATGAGGTTCTATGTCCCTTGCAGTTTGGACCTTCCTTATATTTCTCTCCGAGCAGTGAGTGGGTCAATGTACCAGCGACGACGAAGAGATCAATTTAATGCGTCTCCTGCCGGGCCCTATACTTTTTCCACGATTTGTCAGTCCGGTCTGTTGAGTATCGGTTTGTCCACCGGTCCAGCTGCGTCGTGGAACTTCCCATATGCCAAAATTACGTTCCCCGTTAACCCTTACCTTGCCAGTGGACGCGAATGATATCCTAAAATCTTAATTAACCCCTTCATTGCCAGTGGACGCAAATAATATTTCAGAAAAAAAACCCGTTCAACGCCAACGAGCCCCAGCCGTCAAAAGAACATATATGCAATGAGGTGGCAGCAAAAGGCATAGATCCTCATGAGCCCCCGCAACTGCGGGGGCTCATGACTCTATACCTCTTGCCGTTGGGTGATGTTCACTGACTTTGACTTGGTAGTGAACGGGTTAAGGTGAGTGTAGGATGCCGACACGCCACAGGTCGATGACGTGCTGTGCAGTAATAAACCCAGAGTTCCCCTGATTTGTCAGTTTTAAATCTGACCTGGTTGGCTTAATTACCTGTCTGGAACTTCCCAGCTGCCCGAATTATGCGTACGCTGCCAAGGAAAAAGTGAACACCACCCAACTGCAAGAGGCATAGATCCTCATGAGCCCCCGCAGTTGCGGGGACTCACGAGGATCTATGCCTCTTGCTGTTACCCCATTGCATACAAGTATGTTCCTTTGACAGCTGGGGCATTGAGGATGAATGTGTCGGTCTGGCCAAATCGGTTTACTGCGTATAGTGCCCGAGTCTGATTTTCCAAGATTTGTCAGTTTGATTGTTTCACCTGATGCCACCGATCAAGCTGACTCAAGGACATTCCCAGATGCTAGATGAATAAAAAGCACGAATAGGCCTATCTGTACCGTAGTCGAGATGAATCTACCCGTGGCCGGCGGCAGATCGATTTAAGGTGTCTAATTTTCCCAGATTTGTCAGTTTGATTGTCTCACCTGATGCTACCGGTCAAACTGACTCGTGGTGGACATTCCCAGTGTCTAAAGATAAACAAACAAAACGCGTAGGCCGGCCTACTTGTGCCCGTGAATCTGAGATGAATCTACCCGGTGGCCGGTCGCAGATCAATTTAATGCGTTTAACGCCACACTCTGATTTTCCAGGATTTGTCAGGGCTTAACCTGATGCTACCTGTCTAGCTGAGTCGTGGAACTTCCCAGGTGCCAGGAATACTTGCACCCAGGGTGTACTTTGTCCGTCGCTGCAGGCCGAATCTGGTACTGCGAGGTTAGTGTCAGACTCCGGTTTTCCTGGATTCTTGTCGGTTTAATACATTCGAGACGTGGCGCATCCGGGTGCGCGGATTTGTAACGCGTTTTGAATGTGTTAACCCCTTCACTGCCAAACAAAGCTAATAACACCCAACGCAAGAGGTGTAGATACTCCTGAGCAACAACCCCCCCCCCCTCTCCCCCCCCCTTCCCCCGCTCCCCCCCCCCCCCTCCCCTTCAGACGTCTGGCCCGCTTCTTAGAATTTTGACGACTTGCTGCCCGCGGAATTAAAATTATCTGTATTATGTGGCTCAGGCAGACGGAGAGAGTCTCTGACTGTCCGACTGCAAGAGGTATAGATCCTCATGAGCCCCCGCAGTTGCGGGGGCTCATGAGGATCTATGCCTCTTGCTGATATCACTTTGTTTCATCATAGGAATAGGCGGTCGCAGATTGTGTTTCTGAAAATCTTTGATAATTTCTTTGTTCATTTAACCCCGTGGCCGCGTTTCCCAAAATTTGGAGGTGTCATCTCAGTAACGACGTAGCTGTTGCAGGAGAACTCTCGGCCATGATAATTCATGGGTAGTGCCAGATTAGTTTGCGCCTGATGGCGCCAAGCTAATATGGCACTACCCTTGAAATTATCCCGGTCGAGACATCTCCTGCTGTAGGGCTTTGGGGTTAAATGGGTCGCCTCATCGCCGAAGAGCCCCAGAACTACGTGGATATACAGTGCCGAGGAGGCACAGATCCTCATGGGACCCCCCGGCAATGAGCTATGTCTCTTGCTGTTAGATCGTTTTCATTCTTTCTCGACATGAAAGGGTTAATAATTCATTATTTTTCCTGTTAATAATCAACTTTTACCTGGCCGATTGACTGTCCCTCCGAATCGAGGAGTTCCCAGATACCCGTAAATACCCGACTGACTTGGAATGAGTGTACCGGCCGGGGTGCCGGCTGCAGGCCCGTCCATACTGCACACTGCCCGACCCATCTCCCTTTGATTACATGTCTGGCGGCTTAGTAATCATTCTTTACCTGATGTAGAAAATTTCCCAGGTACCCAAAATATCTGACTCGCGCGCAAATCTTAACCCGTTCAGTGCCGAGAATCTTTGGAACGTCACCCAACTGCGAGACTGAGGTACAGAGCCTCATGAGCCCCCGCAGTTGCGGGGGCTCATGAGGATCTGTGCCTCTTGCTGACATCACTTTGAATCCACGTTCATGGGACTGCTAGGGTATCAGTTTTGGTGTTGAATTAACTCATTCTACCCCAACACCGAAATCCCCAAATTTTGCCGTTGTTCTCTGAAGACTGCATTGCAGTGCAGGACACAGATCGACCATGATAGTTCAAGGGTGATGCCAGAATAGCTTGGCGCCCATAGGCGCCAAGCTATTCTGGCATCACCCTTGAACTATCATGGTCGATCCTTATCTTGCTGTCTGGGGTAGAATGAGTTAAGAAAGATTGCAGAAACAGTCTGCGTCAGCTGGCAGTGCGCGGGTTAATGAGGGGAGTGTCAGGTTGTGGACTGAACGCAGCCACCACAGCCACCCTCCTCACACCCAGCCATACCCCACTTTTGCATAATTATTTATTACTCCTGTAGAATTTTAAATTTTTTTTTTTTTTTTTACCGATTACTGTCCCTCAGTCCCCCACCGACCGCCTCTCAGTCTCAGTCTATCTCAGTCTCAGTCTATCTCTCAACCCCACCCTCCTCATCCCCACTCATAACCCCCCCCCCCCTCCCTTTTTATAATTGCATAACTATCAATTGCGCCTCAATAGAAAGCTTTTTCAGTTTTCACTTCTGTGCACTGTACCACCCCGTCCCACAGTTCCCCCACCGACCGCCTCTCAGCCTCAGTCTCTTATATAAACCCCCACCCCTACCCCCACCCCGCCCCTGCCAACCCACCCGGTTCCCTCCGCCTCCTTTTCCTTATTAGCAGCGCAGACATCATGAACAAATCTAGCGTACGGACGCCGCGGTGTTTCCCCTTCAAGTTGAGCGAGGATGATGACGTACTCTAATTCAGTCACGTTTCCAAACTGAGACACGGTTTGCTTTCTGTTCAGTGCCTTCGCGTGTGTCGGCGTTGAATTTGACTCTTCTCAGAGTTCTCAAGTTTATTGATGTGTGCACATCTTTTATTTTACTACCTATCAGTGCTGATTCAGTACTTTCCATTTTCCAGAGGCTGTTGTGTGACTGTAAAGATATTTCAATCAACCTCAGAGTTTAGTGTGTTTTGTGTCTTGTTCAGTTACAGAGCCGTCTGCTTTTGATGGTCGAGAAGCCGGAACTGACATAAAGCTGACTGTGGCACTTTTCAGAGGAACGCTCACACAGTGAAAATGTACGCCCACTCATCAAGTTGTGGTTTTCCGGCTGGAGATAATAGGCCTTTTGATCACACCTGTCACCTCCCTCGACGCGGCCAATGAACCCCTGAGCCGTCCAAGGAACGTCACAGTATCGTCAGCAAGAGGCATAGATCCGCATAGGCCCATGCCGACTGCGGGGGCCCATGAAGATCTATGTCCCTTGCCTTGCGGGGGTTTCTGCATCATAATCGAGTGAGGCCAGTGTGCCTTTTGATACCGTGTTATTGGTGGAACCCGGCTGCAGCAAGACAAACGCTACAAATCGCCGTGAATCTTGGGCAATGCTGGGGAAGCAAGTTCTTTTCGTAACCTCTGTCATCGTTCAGCGACATGGATACTTTTGTACGTCTGTCACAGTGAAAACAGGTGAGCGTCAAGTTAGTTTGTATCAGGTATATTTATTGTGTGTTAGTATGGGGACTGAAAACTCTGGTTATCATCCTCAATCAGTCGATTCGTTTCGCATGACCTGTAGAGTATCACGCGAGAAGTAATCAGAGTCATTCTGTGCAAAGGCCATTGCCGACGTTAGCCGCCGTTGCCTCCCCCCCTCCCCCCCCCCGCCCCACCCCCCCCCCCACCAAAAAAAAAATTAAAAATAAATAAATAAATAAATAAAATAAAATAAATAAATAAAAATAATAAATAATAAAAAATAAATAAAATGAAACAAAAATTAAATAAAAGAATGATTAAAAAAAAAACAAAAAAACTGAGGCCCCGGCCGGGGTTAACCTTAGCTACGTTTTTCACTGAGTCGGCCGCGCTCTGTTTATTTGTTTGTTTCTTTCTTTCTTTGTTTATAAATACCGGTTTGTTCCACCCCCCCCCCCCCCCCTTACTTCAAAGAGTATGCACACCTGTGTAGCACGCTGGTTGCCTCCCTCGAGGCTGATCAGCGGTACATAATCGATGGAGACAACCAGTGTGCCAATGAAAATGGAACAACTTTGGAAGGGACGTAATAATAATCAAATAAACCTCGTTAGTTGTACACGAGTTGTTGCCCCTGGATCGTCGAACCTGCCCCGTGTAGCACACTGGCTGTCTCCCTCGATTAGTTACTGGTCATGTTACATATTCAAATTGGGCAGTTCAGGCAGTGCAAGGACCTGTGTTTTTAAAAATAATTTTTGCCTTATTTGAAAATTTGTTCTGCTGAATGTTGGAATTTGCTGGAAATTTCTGATTAGATGAGAGGAGACATGTTTGGTGCTTTGATTCATACATCCTGATCTTATCCAGTGGACAATTGTGGGTCTATTGAGTTGCCGTTGACTTAGTGATTTGAGGGCACGCTGATTTCAGCTGTGCTTGGGTGTGGGGTTGGTAAGGAATCAGGTTTATAGCCAAGAAATGAGACAGTCAATGTGCTATTTTTTGGTCTGTATTTTGTGCATATGACTCAAATGTGCAGCTGGTAGGCGGTAGTGATTTTTAGGGGATTGAAAAATTAGGGGACGACTGGGACTTACTAAGGCTAAGAGACTGGACAGTGCGGAAACGGCACTGTGTTCTTTGGCCTACTAGTGTATTGCTGGTCAACGGTAGCGAATCGAGGGAGTCACCCAATGTGCCAGTGGAGATAGAGTAACGTTGGAAGGGAAGTAATCAAACTAAAAGTTAAGTGCACACGAGTTTTTGCCCCTGGTTCGTCAAAACCTGACAATTGAGGGGAAAGAATTCCGCCTCTACGCACAGTCTCCGCTTGTTTACTTCCCTTTACTTAATAATAATAATAATAATAATAATAATAATAATAATAATAATAATAATAATAATAATAATGATGATTTCTATGGCGCCTAACCTCAGGCTCTAGGCACCTTACAAATTTCAAAAATACAATTACAAAAACTGTACACAATATTACACGCGCGCGCACGCACGCACACACACACCGGCTTGGTACGGACACTACACGCAAAATGCGGCTGTCAGCAGAGGATCTGAGTTGTCTTGAGGGAGTGTACAGCTGCAGGAGAGAGGACAGCCTACGGGCGGCTTGATGTGGAAATGCAGCTGAAGCAGACAGAAGAAAGTTTATACTGAATTCTTGCAGCCACAGGGAGCCAGTGGAGGGATTTAATCACAGGTGTAATATGATCAGTTTTGCGCTTTTTGGTGATGGGCCTCGCAGCAGAATTCTGAACTTTTTGAAGCCTGTCAATCTGATATTTGGGACAACCTGCATACAGTGAGTTACAATAGTCCAGCTTGGAAAGAACAAATGCACAGATGAGGGTTTTTGTGGCTTCGATGGTCAAATAGTGTCTGATAGAAGAAATGCGACGGAGCTCCATGTAGGCTGTGCGACAGGTGTTGACAATCTGTGTTCACTGAACTAATTGTGTGCCAGGTACCAAATCCCCACATTTTGGAGTTATTCTCATTACAATGCAGGAGACAGATCGACCATGATAGTTTATGGTTGGTGCCAGAATAGCTTGGCGCCTAAAAGCGCCAAGCTATTCTGGCACCACCCTTGAACTATCATGGTCGAGTCATATCTGGCCAGCTGTGGTGTGTCGGGAATGAATGAATTAGGGCAACTAGTCAAGTTGTGTCAGCAATGGGAGCTGCACTTTCATGTTTGCAACCGCATCGCGTGTACTATACGGGGGACATCTTGTGCCCACAATGTTTTTCTTGCGGCGTTCAAATCACACCCATAACACTAGCATCACCTGACTTACATAGGCTTAGATACACCTGAGTTGAAATGTCAGCACACCATGCGAAGTCTGAAAATGGAAATTAAGGCCGGGGAGAAATAAATTGTAGAAGTAATTTAACCCTTTGCGTGTCGGTAGCGGAGTTTGTCGCGATGATTCCGACAGGAATCATCGCGACAAACTCCGCTACCGACACGCAAAGGCCGTTAAGCATTGTCTGCCATACAAATGCAGAGTACACCGTGCTGTTCTTTGAGGGCCACAGTGACGTAGTTCATTTCTCGTTTTCAGCACCATTAAACAGGTATTTAGATAGACAGACCGACCGACCGACCGATAAATAATCGATCGGCCGATATATAATCGATCGATCGAGAAATAAATAATCGATCAGTCGATTAATCAGTCAGTCGATATTGATCAGTAAGGCAGTCAGTTTAATCCATGAGTCAATCAGTCACTCAATTACTCAGTCAGTCACTGAGGAGATTCAAAACCAGCCTTTGTACATATTCAGGTTAGGCAGGTCGGGCAGTAAGTCTCAGAAGTGTTTTTTAAAAAAAAAATCTGCCATGTTTGAAATTTGTGTACATGGGCGGTATGTTGGAATTTGCTTGAAGTTTCTTGAAAGATAAGGGACATGTTTTGTGCTTTGATATGTTGGTTTAACCAGCGGACTATTTTTGGCCTAGTAGTCCGGGCGTGGGTCTCTGTAAAATATACCGAAGTGTGTTTTGTTGGAAGTACAAAATGTTTTAGCGGATTATTGTTGTCTAACACCCCCTAGTTACGTATCCGATGTATGCCACTCGCAGAAACTTGAGCGTTTTTCTGTACAGCCATCGAAAGTTCAAGTGGGGTGTGTATGTCACATTTTTGCCGCATCCCGCGAGTAAATTTAGCTCATCCCGCTTAGTCCATTTTCAGCTGAGGGGTGACGCAATTAAAATGACTCATCTGCAACCTTAGCCGTCTGCTCAGTGCGGCGGTTAGCTTACCTGTCGCGCGCCTAGTGGACCAGTCGAGGAAGTCCCCCCAAACAATAACAGGCCTTGTCTGACACTGCTATATGCGTTGACAGATGTCATTAACAACAATTGGATGAGACAATGCTACGTAAACATTGGTCTGCACTTGACAAGCGCTGCCTTAGCGGCTAATGAACACACGCCATACAGTCTACTTCGCTTATAACAAATGAGGTCGGATAAAATAAAGTCGGATATAACAACACTTTTCCAGAGGCCCCGACAGCACTCTAGGTACTGTACATTACTTTGCTTATAACGAACTTGGGAATAACAAGACGTTGCGTCCCCTGGCGATTTGTTATATCCGAAGTTCATTGTATATAGATGTATTCACTAAAATAGGCGCTAGCCATCCAGTATGAAGAGAGCCACTTTGGTTTTTGTTGAAAAGTCATTTGATAATTTCAGTTCTTCCCCTACCCCCTACACCCTCTCTCTCTCTCTCTGTCTGTCTGTTTATAGGATGTAAGCTAGGGTGTGTGTGCTTGTGCGTGTTCGGCATACAGTAGCAAACAGACTAAGCCAACTGAAGAGTACTCATTCAGTCAGTACTACGCACTTTTATCTTTAATAAGCCTACCAGGATTGGTGTCCATGTACCTTTTGAGCTGTCGGTTTTGGACCATATGTATTACAGACAAGGCGGCCGACCAGAAATGGACTCTGTTCACAAACGGTCAGCCGCTGCTGCAACAGGTTGTCAACACACAAGATCTAGACTGCAAAACTGTGGGTACAAAACTGTATGTCATGTAGCACCAAGAAGGCCTTTGGAATGGCATGTGATTGGACCAGTACATGCAATGAAACAACGTGCATGTGTCACGGACCGTCAGACATGACTGGTTCGACTCTGAACGAGTATGGATATACTCCCACAGCTTCTGCTTACAAATCATGAGTGACATAAAAGGCCTTGACTCGTCGTCGCTGTTGTGTTCACAAAGAGAAGCACAAGAGCAGTGTCAAGGAAGATGCCGTGAGGACAGGGCCAAGATAAGAGAGGTGTTCTCATCTGTATCGATGTCTTTGTGACCAGCAACCCAACTACAACGCGGCTGGTCAACAATGATCTGCTCCGGTTGTGTCATGATTGATACTGCTGTCAATACTCACGACAGGCTAGCAGTCTGAGAAACAGTGGACTGCTGAAGTTTTCATAGCAAGATCAACCAGAAAGTGAAGAACACGTCATCGGTGCAGATAACAGCTTTAAAGCCTAGCAAGGGGAATCCGGGATGCTCAAAGGCATGGACCATGCTTCCATTTATACACAGGTGCGAGAGATCGTTGCATCATCACTGAAGCTGTTTCCTTGGAGTCTCTTTCTCCAAATGATCTGGCACTCGCCACAGTTCTGTTCGATGAAGACCAATGCGGGCAACCGCCAGATCTGTGCTGAAGTACAAGTTGCAAGGTCTGTCTGAGCTACGAAGCTAGGATTCCTCAGAAGTTGTCATCCTCGATGCCTGTGAAATTCTCTGGACGGTCCCCTGGCCGCCGCACCAACCAGAGCGTCGTAGTTCTGTCAATGCTGTTGTCACAACGATCATAACGAGGTATATCGAAACAGCACATATTCTGTACGTGGATTTTGGCCGGTATTTCACCAGATCAACTGACATTAAACTGTGTTGCCCGTCAATTCGTCAAGGCATAAGCCGCATCTACAGCATGCTGGAAGAACCCCACTGCCCAAGCAAGCATACAATCTTATCTGTTGCTAAGAGAGATCATTACCAATTAAACACCATGAATGATGTAAAGTAAATCGCGCAAAGGTCACGATGCCCAATATACTCGCTGCACACTCTGTGACGAGTTGTAACACAGCATCGTCAGCTGACAGCCTCCGGCCAGCAAGCTTCAGTTCTTTGATGGCCGCGCCGGTTCTGGAACTGCAGGGATACAACTGCCACGAGGCAAGAAATACTAATGCGGCTACGACCACGAGCCCAGCACACACTTGGCTGAGAATGAGGGAAAATATCTCCAAATGGGAAGACAGCAGGATGCAGAGCCCAGACTGATTTGAAGTCCACTACTACGTACTTACCATCATGTGTGTTTTGCGGGAACGCGGCAAGCTCTCCATCTCCATGCCGGTAAGACATCAGTCCAAGTTTGAATGTGGATTCAAGATACTGTAAACCAAATACATGTACAATGTAAAATCAGTAGTAGGCTGCAGCCGATTCAGTTTCGAACCTCATGCACTGCAGCTGCAAGACTAGTTCCAGCTCTGTAATCACCACAACAAGGTATTCAGCGGGCTTTACCTGACCTGCACCAAGTTCTGCACGTGCAAATGGTGTGAAGAATGCAATAACCCTTTCACAATCGTAATCCCTGACCAGATGTGAAAGAAGCAGAGCCAAGTAAACGTGAATTGATACACAGGAAAAGTCACCATTCACAACTGAAGACTGTAAGCATTCACGATAAAAACATACAAATAAAGCCACTTTTACACTTGCAGGGGCAGATTCGTTTCCTCATGAAGGTGTGGGGAATGGGTTGGCAACGTTTTTGTTTAGGACTTTATACAAAAAGCGCCCAGAGGAGAAATCAGATTTTCTGAGCACTCTGAATCTCAAACAAAAAACCCGGGCCGAAAAAAAAACAAACAAACGTGCGGTGTGTGTGTGTGTGTGTGTGTGTGTGTGTGTGTGTGTGTGTGTGTGTGTGTGTGTGTGTGTGTGTGTGTGTGTGTGTGTGTGTGTGTGTGTGTGTGTGCAGGGCCGGATCCAGGGGGGGGGGGGGGGCTGGGGGCCTTGCCCCCCCTTCCCCCATAAAAACTACAACATAAAGTTTTGATACACTGAAGGATGATCTTTGCTCACCTTGGTGAGAGAAAAAAAAAACAACAACAAAATAAAGCCATACTCAAAACAGTAAAAACTCTGCTTTAGGTGTCTGTTTCAGGTGGTTAATTTCTCCCAACATTTTTTTTGCCCCCCCCCCCCCCACAAAACATGTAAGTGGTCCGGCCCTGGTGTGTGTGTGTCTGGGGTTGGGGAGGGGGGTGGTGGAGTGGCAGTATCTCAAAGGGGAGATGTCCACACTAGCAAGACAAGAGGCAAACTCTCTTACCTCGGCGTTTTTCTTTCTAAGCCAAACGGGTGGGAGGTCCTGAGTTCTGAACATCTGCCCCCCACCCAGTCCACGCGATCCGCCCTTGATTCGATGTAGAAAACTATATATTTATTAAATTCCTTTGGATATAATCTAACAAAATGAGCCATTTTAAATGATTTTTCGTGTTTGAATTGTAAATTACATGTGACGGAATGAAAATTAGTATTTTCCTGGCGGCCATCTTGGATTTCCCTTTATACAGAAAAACGCTCAATATTTACAGCGTGGCATACAACGGATTCGAACTCAGCACCCCAAAATAATTCAGGATCCATTGAAACATTTTATACTTCCGACAATGCAAGGTAGACCCTACTGACATACGACCGGACTACATAGCCAGTGAGTTGCCACGCGGACGGTGATTTGAGGTGCGTACCAGTTTTGCTGTGCTTGTGTTAAGGTTGCTACGGAATCAGGTTCATAGCCAGGAAATGAGACAGCTGATGTTCTGATTGATTGATTGATTGATTGATTGATTGATTGATTGATTGAATGATCGATCGATCGATCGATCGATCGGTCGGTCGGTCGGTCGGCCGGTCGGTCGGTCGGTTGGTTGGTTGATTTTTGTGTGTTCATGTCAGATGTGCAGCTGGTGGGCGGTAGTGTTATTTAGGGGATTGAACAATTAGGGGATGGCTGACTAAAGCTAAGGTATTTTAACACTTTCCATCCTGGTACACTTTGCATGAAATAATTGTGACCATGATAGTTCAGTCAAGGGTGGTGCCAGAATAGCTTGGCGCCTGTGGCGACAATCTATTCAGGCACAACCCTTGAACTAAAATGGTTGATCCATCTCCTAATCTGTGATGTAGTTTTGACGGGACAATACACAAATTTGAAAAAGTTCACCCTGAAGATGTAATATGTTAAACAGATGGGGCAGTAGGGACGATGTACTGTGGTCTCAGTGTCTCCGACAGAATGGACACATCTTGCGTGCAGAGGGACCGGAGCTGTAACTCGCACAGCCCTAGAGACCATGTCTTGTTGTTGCCTCCCTTAGTACACTGTGTGCGCCTCTCTCTCTCTCTCTCTCTTTTTTGATTCGAAGGTGCTTGTGACCCCCCCCCCCCCCCACCTCGCCCCCCTTTGTCAGTTCTTACCCCCCCCCCCTCACGCATCCACCTCCCCGCACAACCTCCGTCCACTAGTCGCCACATATGGATTCCCACCACCACTCCTCCCGTCTGCTAAATTTCTTTTCTCAACCGAGTTCCGTAACGCGCAAGCTCCACGAATTGTTCTGCCTTTCGGCAGTGTGGCCTGTCGGCAGTGCGTCAGAGTGTGGCCTGTCAGCAGTGTGTCAGAGTGTGGCCTGTCGGCAGTGTGTCAGAGTGTGGCCTGTCGGCAGTGTTTCAGAAAGTGGCCTGTCGGCAGTGTGTCAGTGTGTGGTCTGTCGGCAATGTGTCAGTGTGGCCTGTCGGCAGTGTGTCAGAGTGTGGCCTGTCGGCAGTGCGTCAGAGTGTGGCTTGTCGGCAGTGTTTCAGAATGTGGCCTGTCGGCAGTGTGTCAGTGTGTGGTCTGTCGGCAATGTGTCAGAGTCTGGCCTGTCGGCAGTGTCTCAGAGTCAGGCCTGTCGGCAGTGCGTCAGAGTCTAGCCTGTCGGCAGTGTGTCAGTGTTCGGTCTGTTAGCAATGCGTCAGAGTGTGGCCTGTCGGCAGTGTGTCACAGTCTGACCTTTCGGCAGTGTTTAAGAGTCTGGCATGTCGGCAGTGTGTCAGAGTCTGGCCTGTCGGCAGTGTCAAAGTCTGGCCTGTCGGCAGTGTGTCAGAGTCTGGCCTGTCGGCAGTGTGTCAGAGTGTGGCATGTCGGCAGAACTATGTGTGGAGCTTGCGTTACAGAACTCGGTTGGGAAAATAATTTACGCCTCTCGGTCGTCGATTTGAACAGTAATACGCAAACATCTGCACCGTGACCTGTTGAATCAAAAGGTTAATGCCGCAACTCCCTATTATCATAACGCGCAGTCGCAATTGGCAGTCACCATCCGACGAATGAGCAGATAGATATTTGATTATATTAAGACCCAGCAATATCATCACTGCATACATTCTCATGGGCCCTTGCGGGTGCAGGGGCTCATGAGGATCCATGCCTATTGCTGAAGGAGGGCCTGGGAAGGATGATGTACTGTGCAAACGATAACACGCAAATAAATGGCCTTTTTCATCACACTGTGTTGATAGCTCCGTTGACACTGACGAGGGAATTAATAGGTAGACAACACACACACACACACACACACACACACACACACACACACACACACACACACACACACACACACACACACACACCAGACAAAAGATAACAATACAAAAGAGTGACAGAAAAAATCGTCCATCTGCAAGATACATAGATTCGCATGAGCCCCTGCAGCTGCAGGGGGTCATGACAATCTATGTATCTTGCTGTCAAACAGTCGGCTCCACCTGTTTCACAAATTTCGGATGTCGCCGCGTAGACTAGGCAAACGGTTTGTAAATAATTAAAAAGATAGCGCAGTCCTTCATCGGCAAGAGGCATAGGCTGTCATGTTCTACTGCGACTCTCTGCAAGAAACAGATTCTCATGAGCTCTTGTGACTGCAAGAGCTCGTCAGTGAAAATCTATGTCTCTTCCTCCGCCTGTTACTGATCTCGGACGGCATCAGGTGTCATAAAAGCAAACAAATGCAAGCAATAGACCACCCAAAATTATTAGAGTGACAAGAAGCCTGTCCGTCTGTAATAGACGCAGATTCTCACGAGCCCCTTGCACGTGCATGGGATCATGAAAATCTAGGTCTCTTGTCGGCCGAGATCGGCTCCAGCTGTTAACAAGCCAACAATAAGAGACACCGGTCGAAAACAACAGCCGCGGCTGTTATTGTTAGCGCGGGAACTGTGCCAGACTGGCGAGACTCGAGACGGCGTGACACAAAAGTAGGTTAGAACGTCAAATAGAATTCTGTTATAAAGCGATCTGCTCCAGTTGCATGAGTGAGCTTAAGTCCTGCGCAAGCCACTATGCAAGGTGCTTCGCTATCGCGGACCACCTCGCGTAGTGGCTTGTGCAGGTTTTAAGCTGGCGCATGCAGCTGCCAGTCAGTGGTCCCAAAACTGGTTTAGGACTCCTAAATCAGTTCTCATAGTTCTCAACTTCACAGTAGATTTTGCTACCCTTCCTTTTACAATCCATGGGAGTAGGAACATGTACTGAGCAGCGGTTTTCTGCTGCTCCGGGTTCGAGTCGGCGGAACTCTTCTACCTGCGAGGGAGAGCAGAAAGGTCTTTCAGTTTAACTCATTCTACCCCAAACACACCCCAGCAAGATAAGGATGGACCATGATAGTTCAAGGGTGATGCCAGAATAGCTTGGCGCCCATGGGCGCCAAGCTATTCTGGCATCACCCTTGAACTATCATGGTCGATCTCTGTCCTGCACTGGAGTGCAGTCTTCAGAGGACAACGGCAAACGGTGTTGGGGTAGAATGAGTTAAGACATTCAAATTTCATAAGTTTTTAACGTATTCCTTTTGTCCAGCATTATTGTGAGACATACTAAGAACGTCTATGAAGGAGACAGTGCACAAGGCTATTTGACCCTTAATGCCTAAAGCAGTTCTCTTTCATTAGGAACTCAGTTACTGACCTGGTAACAGTTCGCGGAAAAAAGTTAGATAAGTTTTAACTCATTCAGCCCGGAGCACGTATTTGGGGACGTAGTTTAGTGGATAACTGAAGACACTGCGCTGGCAGTCGTAAGATCCTGGGTTCGAATCCCCTGCGGGTGGGCAGGGATGGGATGTGGACCGCTTTTCCTCATTCCCGCCATCGAGTCAAATTTACGTACAGACTCGGCCCGCTTACGGTTGCCTGTCTCGCCTTCGTGTGTACAGCACGCATAATCATCAAGTGCGCACGTTAAAAATCCCATTACCACTATTCGAAAATAGAAGGCCCGGTAGGGCGGTGAAATGGAAACGGATATATATTACATGCACCGAAGTTAATAGTAGGGTCAGAGGGTTGCACATAATGATAAAGTAACGCTCAGTAGCAGCAGGCTTTCAAAGCTTCAGCTTCCATCCCTACGGCGCCTTGAGCATCTTTAATTAGATGGATATGTGCGCCTCGGAGACACCGGCCATACCATACCATACCATTTCCGAAATTTTGGAGGCGTCATCTAACGACTATGCACCTGTTGCGGGAGATGGGTCGACTATGATAATTCAAGGGTAGTGCCATATTAGCTTGGCGCCTGTCGGCGCCAAGCTAATCTGGCACTACCCTTGAATTATCATAGCCTGTCCACCCATCTCCTGCTGTAGTGCGTCAGGGCTAAATGGGTTAAGATGTGATAAAATAATTCAGATGCAACACATTCAATCAACATCCATAAATGCTATAGGATTAAACGTGATCTACTCCTTGAAACACGGCTTCAAAAGTCTATCTACGTTTTGCGTATTTACAACAACGCGTGTTCAAAAAGTAGCTTTGCACGCACAGTCTCTATTATTATGTCTCTGGCAGGTGGATCACGCGGAGTCGTTAAGCTCGTCATAAAACTCAACAATTAAAGTCAGGCCCTATAATTGTTATACAATGCACGTACATCGATAAAACGTGAACTCAGGACAATAATTACCTACATGGCGGGGTGAGGGGATGGGGGGTGGGGGGGGGGGGGGGGCGGGTTGTCTCTTCACCTCCAGTGCCAACTGCACGAGTAAGACGATGTATGTATGTTTTATGTGTTGATCTTAATATGAACGCTCGTCACTTACGCCGCAAAAAAATCATAATGTTTATGCATCTGGCAATAAAGTTTATCTTATCTTATCTTAAGAGCTTCTACGATAGCTACCCTTGAGCGGTCAATTTTGAATAAATAAATAAATAAAATATTTGTACCTTACCCTATGCTCGTTGTAGATGACCCCCGCCCCCCCCCCCCCCCCCCCCCCACCACCCATCCTCACCCCCACCCCCGATTTTTTTTCAAACCTAGCAGATTAGTGGAGTGGACTGAGGGAGGGGGATGGACTAGGTTGAGAGGGGGGCGGGGGGGGGGGGGGGGAGAGATGGGGTGTTAGGGCGCGGGATGTGTAACACATATTGTGAATGTTTCTGTGCAGGACATAACTTTTAAGGCAGGTGGCTGCCAGCACATGTATTCCCCAATTGTCGTTCAGTCACTCCATTTTCCGACACTGTGATTGGTCAGCATCTAAAAATCGCTGGGGGTTCAATGCCCCAATGCCTACCTCCTAGAACCATTGCCGTACCTGTAATTTTGAGAATCCCAATCCGCAGTTCTAGTATCGCGCACTAATCTGTCCTAGGTCTTTCGTCTGAACGCGTATATCAGGGCTGTCCGGCACCTTACATCATAAATAACCGGAAAACACTAAGATCAAATGGTGGGCGGTAGATAAAAGAATTGAACCTTATTTCGGCATGACTTAAGCGGTGAGCACACTACACAAGTGCTACACAAATGTGTCGCAATTCAAACTCTGAACTGAGACAGCTCAAAACTATCCATTGTGCTCCATGTCAACGCGTATGCTGTTTTAGAAAGCAAAGACTGTTGCTACTCGTGTAGTAAGAGAGAAAGAGAAAGAAAGAAATATAATGTGATAGATCTATGGCATTTAAGTTTCTTTTGAAAAGATCGAGTCATTGTTGAATGCGTGTATGAGCTCTACCGGTTGGCGAAAGATGCCAACAATACGTTATCATGTACGAAATCAGATCTACCGTGTATCCAGTCGCTTGCCATGCAGTTCTGCGCTCAAAATTTTGAAGTTTTATTTCTTGAACCCTGTGAAAAAGTCCGCACTTGATTGCTACAGATTCTGATCTTGTCACTGGCTGCTTAGAAGAAGCACCGCTGATACTAACTTTTGAAATTACAGCGCCGCAAAAAGCAAGCACATTTGCACGACCGGGCATGGTAGCCTATTCACAAAGAGTCGCGTCCCCTGTGTATTTCTCAGAAAATAGTCTGACGTCAGAAATATTTGGCGTTTTACTCCTGACGTCAGACACACACTCGAGGCTTCAAATAGTGCGTAATTTAGACTGAACGACAATGACATTGAACCGTCTGTGTTGGGTTACTTCTCGGGTGACATCGTGGTTTGTAGTCCTCTCAGTGAAGCTGATTATCAGACCTCCGTGCCTTCGGCGCGTCGGTCTGATAATCATCTTCATCGGACTACAATACCACGATGTAACCCTCGAAATAACCCAACACAGACTATTCAAAGCCTATAATTGCCCTAATCCAGACGCGCCGCATGCGGATACCAGGCAAAATTGCCGCGTATCCCTCTACGACACGTCTTACTGAAATACCTACACTAGAAAAATAAAGCAGAAATACAAAGAACGGAGTAACCCAATGGCGTAAACGGCCGTCGGGCCGACGTCAGCCCGATGGCCTTTGAGCACTGGGAAAGAGCATGCGACATTCTTTTCTTGTGTGCCGGGTTGTTGCAACATGTACTCATCATTTCGTGTTGAAGGGCGACAAGCAGTTCAGCGACAGCACCATTCATCTTGACCGGCCGGGGCGCACCACAGGGAGAGGAAATCCAGGAGTTGTGTGCCCCTGACCGGTTCACCGCGTCGATAAAATAGCCGCTCGGAGCCAGTCAGGGGCACATAAATCGTGGGGGTTCCCTCGCCCTGTGGGTATACACGATGACGTGCCATAGGGACGAATCACGAAATTAAGGCGTCTGCTTCGTGCGACGTCATCTTCGTAAATGATCGGTAAAAATCTTCGTTTTAACTACTTCCGGTGACAACACTCGGTGTCCAACTAGTATGTTGTTTGAAGAATTTAATTTGTGTTTTGGATGGTAACTGTCGATCTTAGACTTTTTGAACAGACAAGACATGATGATCATGGTGATAATAGTGTAATATATCTTAGTCATATAATATCAATACTGTTATATATTTTATGTATGTATGTGATCTCGAATTGCTGCGGATTACCTCACATTCTAGATTTGGTAGCCTGACGGACTACCTCAAATTATGACCAGTTATCTATTATATGACCAGTCATCTATTATTTTTTTGCCGATTTGTAAGGCATGACGAACACAAGCGTCGTCTACTTCTCGAAATTATCACCATATTATTTATAGTCATGTGACCATGTGATAACTTTCACGACTTTCTGCTAGCAGACGACAGGACTCTTATGTTGTTTTGATTTTTGTGATGGCTCACTGTATTGTTTTAGAAAGCGATCCTTAAGAAAAGAAGAAGAAAACAACAACAGATGAAGCGATTTTTTTTAAACGATTACGTTTTGCAAAAGATTTTAAGCAATGGTGTATAAATAATAAATGTTCATTTAATTTACAGTGATACTTTTCTGATGCTTTTTACCATATGCAGTTAGAAGGTAGGCCTATCTAACGCTGTGTTAAGTAATTTTTTTGTGAGAAATATAAATTTTTTTTTATTTTAAGAAAACTTATAGAAAAAAATACAATTACAATACTAAATGTGTTATTTCATTAAATGTTTTTTCCTTCATTTTTTTCACTAACATTGTACAAGCATTCTGATTTTTGGTGATTAGTAAGCGGACTAGTTAAGATTCTTGCAGACTAATTCATTTTTTTTTCTTGAGCTAGTCCGCCAGATGACCTCAGAAAAAAAAAGATTTGGCCACCCCTGTATGTATGTGTGTGTATGTGTGTGTGTGTGTGTGTGTGTGTGTGTGTGTGTGCGCGCGCCGCTGTGCATGTGTGTGCAGTCAGAACAAGAAATCAGTCATTCTCAGGAAATGCCTGTAGACAAATTCAGCTATTTCTGGGAAATGCCTGGTTTAGGACAATTTTCAATTATTTACGGAATGAGTGATGTATTTCGATTCAGAGAATTGAATTTAACAACTTACAGATCTTTCCGTCTAAATAATTTCTAAGTGCAATTATTTACAAAAAGAGTGGTATTTTTATCTGTAACATAAGGTATTTATTTTGCACCAATTTAATAAATTCTTTTAATAGTGTTCTACTTTTCAGTGTTTTAGGGTTGACATCTTTGTCCATGTCTTGTGTGTTATTTTATCTGTGTTGCAAATCGAGTAATACTTGTTGACGCTGAAAATCAGTGTTTTTCATACATGTAAGCATAGTCAGAAAACAAAAAGCAACCACTAAGACAAATCTGAAATAAATTTACCAGCTATTTATTATTCATTTTTCATTGCATACAAAAATTATATTATCTAAAAAGATGAATTATGAGAACACTTTACAGCATAATATTTTAGCTGGAAACTCAATATGATGGTACATGTTGCATTTTCCCCAGCTGCAGTGCTTCGTCGGCATTTTCGACGGTCAGTGCCATGTCACCGGAAGTAGTCATTTGCGCTCGGAAATCTATTTTTAGAATTTTTTTTCGCGGGCAAGGGTCGTGATTCGACCCTATGCCGAATCATCACAGTAAAGATGTTAACGGTCATCAATTCAGAATACGATTTAACTCATTCGAGACGTGCCACCTCCGGATACGCGGCTTATGCCGCGTATCAGGAGGCGGCACGTCTCGAATGAGTTAATTATACATCCGCAGTCCAGCTACGCACCCACAAAGACTGAATGAAGATTACCTCATGGATCTATCACATTCGAGACGCACTGCTATTTGGATACGGCGCGGCTTTATGGTCTCGTGTATCGTGCGTTGAATCCGAATGAGATAACGCATTAATTTTATGGTCCCCGGCATCAATAGCTGCGGAAGTGTCGTATAACGTTGCCGCCGCCGGCAACGCTATACGACACTTTCGCGGCCACTATCGACGAATGCGGGGCGGCTGAAATGAGTTAACTTTCTCAGGCCTGAATAAGTGGAACAGGAGATGCAGTCACTGGATGATGGACTGCGATAGTTTTGAGTCAATTGTTTCTCACCTCTCCATACCGATTGCCGGGTCATCAGGTTTAAAAAAAAATAAAATTTTCCAATCTATTCCAAAGTCAACGTATTATCTCATCATTAGTTGTGTAGCCACTCCATTTTTGTTGTCCATCTTTTGACACATATATTGATATATACACCGTGTAAGAAGCAAATTAATATTCATAAATTTGCTTAACCCGCCCAGTGTCGAGAAAATTCGAAGAAAATTCCAACTGCAAGAAGTATAGATCCGCATGAGCCCCCGCAGTTGCGGGGGCTCATGAGGATCTATACCTCTTGCTGACACCATTTTGAATCCATGTTCCTGGGACACCTAGGGCGTTTTGGTCTTGAATCAACGAAGATCGCAGAATTACAGTCTGAACGAGTTAATACACTTTCCTTTCCCAAACCAGGTTGCAGGCCAAGAAGAGTAAAGTCTGAATGCTTGTCGTTTGTCAACACGAAAACGCAAAATACGCTCATACTGCCACATTTAAAGCTTTTATGCACATTAGTCATGAAATATTCCTTAGTGTGTCTCGTAATTTCTTTCCCATACAAACACAAGAAAGGAGAGCAGACAGCAACAAACATGCGAAGCGAATCGCTGTACTAATTAAACTGACGAGATGCCCGCTAGCGGGCATCTCGTCAGTTTAATTAGCACAGCGAAAGCGATAACCTGATAAAAAGATGAAAAAGACAAAAAAAATGCAGGCATTTTCCGTCATTATCTTGGACAGAACTATCAGCAGAATTTTACTCGCATGAACAATACGCACGATTATTGAAAACACTGAAAAGCGTACGGAATCGCCGCACTGAAGCAGGTGACAGTGCGGTGCGCAGTCGGCGTTGGTGTGTAGGCAAACCTGAAACAACCGCAAACTTGGGCTCGAGGCAAAGGTACAAGTTTTATTTTGAACTGGGTCGAAAGGTATACTGAGCGAAATTTTGCTTGATGTAGTGCCGATAACCGGCAGATGTGTCCCGAATCAAAATGTCCGAGGCTAGTGGCTTGGTTTTGCAATCACATCTGACGGTTATCGTTATTGTATCAAGCAAAATCTGACTCCAAAAAATATGCTAACCTCATCGACGAAACCGACTCTCTAACCCTTTCATTTGTTGTTTTATTGTGGACTTCAAACCTGTGGCTGTATGTAACGCTTTTTGTCGAGATAATTGGCTCGCTTCAACAAATAGCGCTACAGTAAAGGGTTTAAGTTTGTAATCGTTTAATCAGTCTCGCACTGACTGAAGTGGCTCAGTTTGACTGGTTCGCGGACCCATGATTCTTCTCTGAAGTCCTTGAGATTTTGTCAAAATTTCTTCAGTGTTATATTCATACAACACATAATATGTCGAATACAAGGCGTTTTCATACAGTGTACGCTTTTCGAATAACGGTTAGCTCACTGTCTACCGCCCTAGCTAAAACAATTGGCCGTCCCAAATAAGGACACGCTAAGCCTACTGCAGATTTAGGCCGCCGGTAAGGTATTTTTAGACTATGATATCATCTTCCTCGGCGACATGAAAGAACGGGACCGATCCAAAAGTGGGACAGAGGAGAGGGCTTGTTGGGGAAAGGTGAGAGGTGAAAGGGGCGGAGTAATAGTGTTGGTGACTGTTTTATGAGTGAGTTAGTCCTGCGCCAGCCACTAAGCAAGGCGTTCCGCTATAGCGGGGGGCGCTTTGCTTAGTGGCTGGCGCAGGACTAAGCTCACTCATGCAACTGATCCCTGGTGACAAGCGTGAGCTTTGCAGAAGGCCAGGTTTAGCAGCGGTTAGTCCTACTTTTGAGTCAGTGTGCAGATCCTCACTTTTTCAGTCAAGTCTACGATTTTGAGCCTACAGCAAATGTGTGCTGGTGCCTTACTAGCTTCTTAAGTTTCAGTTCGAAATAGTTTTACGACGTTAGCAGAACTAAATTTTAGAACTAGAAACTTCAGTCTCAATTTGACTTGACTACGCATACAGCCAGTATAGTAGTTCTACTACTCAAGATTTTTGTGCAGTTCGGAAGCACTGAGCGCAAGTGCGTGCGTGCGCGCATGCGTGCTGCGTGCGCAAGGAACAAATATGGTGTGCGTGTAGTGTTGGCTGGGGTTGGTCCGATACTGTGAACCGCCCCCCTCTCCTCCCCCCTTCCCATCCCCTCCCCCTCCCCTCTCCCCCCCCCCCAACTACTTCCACGTCTCCTCCACTGACCTTTCGATTTTCGACCAATAGGAGGCAATGTCTGTATGGCCTCTGGGCGTCTTTTGCCACAGGTTTTAAGGTCCGAAACCCCCCCCCCCCCCCACCCCGCCACCCCCCACCACTTCCGAGGGGTAATCGATTCCTGGTGCATGTGCGTTTCTCTGTGCGTACGTGTGCGTGCATACATGCGTGCGTGCACTGCCGTGATATGCGCGCACGTGTGTGTGTGTGTGTGTGTGAGTGTAGTGTGTGTGTGTGTGTGTGTGTGTGTGTGTGTGTGTGTGAGAGTGTGAGAGAGAGAGAGAGAGAGAGAGAGGGCCATACATGAGTCACTGAAAAATCCACTTTGAGATTTCCCCCTTCTATTCAGCTGTGTAATGCCGTGTTTTTAGCAACGCTCTTTGTATATAACTTGCGAGCAAACATATAGATAAGTACGCGCTTTGTTCTTCAGGAAACACAGCTTTTCGCAGGTGACTGACTGCACGTCGACATAGGCACACTTAGCTGGTATGTAGTCTTCAGTAGACAACTCCGGCAGCCCGGCACAACTTTCATTCCTTCGAGAAGTGCCGCTTACATACGGATACGCGGCAAATGCGGCGTATCCATATGCAGCACTTCTCGAAGGAATTAGTACATGCACGCGGCACGTCAACTCTTGAAGGAATTTGTGCATTGTGTTACGCGGCACTGCTCCAATAAATCAGTGCATGCACGGACGTGTTGCGGTCTACAAAATATTAAATGCTGCTTCGTATGCAGATGTGCATGAAAACAGATATTGGTCCACCGGCCGCGGCCAAGTCAGCGACATCGGCTGCAGCAGCAACAATACGGAAGTTTCTATCGCAAATTACAACCGCAGTGCCGAAAACACCTGTCGCCGTACTGACTGGCGAGGTCACACTCACAATTTGACTGTGTCTTTCAAACTACACAGTGAAAAACCAAACCTGTGGAAACTTGATATTCCGACATATAATGTCGCATTATGTATGAGTTTGAATCCCCCCCCCCCCCCCCTTTTTTTTTTAACAAACTATAATCGTTTAACTCCTTGTACCCCAAGACCGAAATCCCCAAATTTTGCCCGCATTGTCCTCTGAGTGCATTGCAGTGCAGGACACAGATCGGCCATGATAGTTCAAGGGTGTTGCCGAATAGCTTGGCGCCCATAGGCGCCAAGCTATTCTGGCATCACCCTTGAACTATCATGGTCGATCCATATCTTGCTAGCTGTGGTGTGTCTGGGGTAGAATGAGTTAAATTTACCTTTCAACCTTTTGCACTGTCAGTGATCACGACTTTCGCGTGTGCAACCATCGCACGCTGACAGACATTCGCGTGAAAAATCACACCGGATATAAATCTAGGCATAAGGAACACAGGACTAACAAGACACATAAAGCCTCATGAGGGTTTATGTCTCGTGGCGTTAGGTGGTGTTTGCCTTGCCTCGTCAGGTAAGGGGTTAAATCGAGTTGTTGTTGCTGCTGATGGTGATGATGAAGCTGTGAACAACTCTTTCGGAACATCTGTGTCTGCAATGTACTCATGCTTCTTGTGTGGATATAAACTCAATGCAGACGAACCTAAGTGGCAGAAATGGCTGATAATGGCGGTGTTGGTACGTTTGAAGCACAGCATTATGTGGCCACTGTCTGTTTACTACCCTTTTAACCCCAATGTCCCATTTCTCAAAGTATGGAGGTGTTGCCTAAAGGTTTTCTCACACGGAGAAATTGAACGAAACGTTTCGTCGAAATGTCCGCATTTCAGACATTTCTCCAACATTTCATCGTTTCACGAAATGGGAAACGGTACATTTCGAGCAATAAAACCTGTCTCTATTGCGAAACATTTCGCCGAAACGTTTCTACCCGTTGCCCAATCAGCGTGGTCCGCTCGGTCACATGCTAAATCTGACGTCATTCAAGCCCAAACACTCAAGATGACGGGTAAAGCGATGCCGTGGATTCAGGTCTATTATGGCTAACAACGCGTGATGTGACGCACGATTCTGTAAGATTTACTGAAGCGGAGGGGATCGTTTTCGAAATGGAATCTATAAAGTATCATCACTAAAGTACCATCAAAATATGATTTTATGTCAGTTTTCTGAACCCCACTTTCATCGGCTGCTCTGCGAAGCCTACAAGATGGCTTCCCTACAGGGAGAAACGAAATGCACAAGAAACGAAACATTTTCATTGCATCGAAATGCCTTCTCCGCACACGCAGAAACGCTGTGAAAATTCATTTCGCTTGGTACAGGGGAAGTAACTCTTCACTGACACATGCTCTGGTTTGTATCGGTGGATATCGGGTCATATTTCTGACTACTGACGCTTAAAAACTAAACATATAAGACATGTGTGCCTTCACTTACACAATTAAAGTGAATTGTCGACCATATCGAATAAACGTAAGCGCTTTTGAATGCGTAAACAGGGCTGGTTCAAGTCACGTGAATCGACTGAGGATGCCCGCGCCGTCACGTCTCGATGCCAGCGATAGCCGCCATCTTGTAGGCGGCTTCGCGGCGGAGCAGCCGATGAAAGTGGGGTTCAGAAAACTGACCTAAAATCATATTTTGGTGGTACTTTAGTGATGATACTTGATAGATTCCATTTCGAAAATGATTTCTCCGATTAAATCTTACAGAATCGTGCGTCACATCACGCAATTCTAGCCATACTGAATAGACCTGACTCCACGGCATCGCCGCGGCCGGCTACCGTCGTTGCTATCTTCAGTGTGTGGGCTTGAATGACGTCAGATTGGGGCCGGGTGTGACCGAGCGAACGACGCTGATTGGGCGACGGGTAGAAATGTTTCGGCGAAATGTTTCGCGAATAGAGACAGGTTCCATTTCGTGAAATGTGTCGTTTTGCATTTCGTGAAACGGTGAAATGTTGGAGAAATGTCTGAAAACGACTATGTACCAGTTGCAGGGGATGGATTTACCATGATAATTCAAGGGTAATTCTTAGATTACTTTTCGGCGTCTGAAGGGACCCGAGGCTAAAAGGGGTTAAACGACACTGTCGACAGTGTTCGCTATAGGCTAATAAATTATTTTGCACAATTTTATTTAAAACTCTCACAATACAGTGTGTTCCTGAACGCGGCATGTGCTGACAATTAAATATCATATTTTCCACAGGACAAGCAAGTCAGCATTGTCTATCCTCATCACTTTCAGCGGCAGTGTGATAGCTGTGGGTAGTGTCTGATGAGCTAGGCACCTGGCAGAACCTGACTGATTAGCTTGGCGCTTTTTTTTCAAGGTTAGTGCGGCCTCAGTGATCGACTGACTTGGCCTCTTTGACCATGATAGCTCGAGGGGAATGCCTGATTTGAATGTGGAAGGTCAAAGGTAGTGTCGCGTCACTCAGCTATTACACTTGATTCCATCGCCTCGCCGCTTCAGTGCAGCATAATAATAATAATAATAATAATAATAATAATAATAATAATAATAATAATAATAATAATAAGCGCATTAAATAGGCGCTTTATCCCAATTGAAAATCGGCTCAAAGCGCCGCCGCGAACTGAACCCAACAAGCACTCTCACATGAATCACGCGCATTCACTCACACACTGTACATAAACGCAGAACATTCACGTGGTGCTAAGGGCAAGCTCAAGCGAGCTACTGTAGTTTTTGGAAATTCAAAATCGTTTTGTATTTGAAATTTGATTAAGTGGGCTGAAACTGATACCAAAGTCGTGGGAGAGGAAGAGCCGGAGTACCCGGAGAAAGAACCCCCGACGGTCCGCCCGAATTAACGGTGACACTTACTAGAGGAGAAAAATCCGACGCCGGAACCCGTAATCGAACCTCGCACCTTTAGCATTGATGGCAGGCGCCTTAACCACTGTGCCACGGACCGCCCGGATCATGCAGTGTTTAGCAAGCAATCAGTTCAAAAGCGTGAACTATGTGGCGCACAACTCAGTAGTGAACCACCGCGCACAACTACCCAGTGCGCAAGAGGCCATCGGGCCGACGTCAGCCGTGCGCGGGGCCATCGGCGGCCGATGTCGGCCCGATGGCCTATTTGCGCACTGAGGTATAAGGTCAATAACCTGTATGCTCCATCTGGGACATTATATACTGCGTCGGTCTGCTTGACTGTTTCACTGACGATGCCGTTCGGCGGAAAAAGACGAGTAGTTCTACGCATCTCTTCCTGAGGAGCGGAATCATCAGTAGCAGTCAAGGGGTTAACCCCTTCACTACCAGTGGGCGCATATTGTCACGTGTTTTCGGAAACATCGTAAATTCACCTTCAAAGGGACACGGATAAGTATAGCGGTTTCAGCAAGAGATCTATTATAGATCCAAGGTGGTTTCAGCAAGAGATCATATATCCAAGGTGGTTTCAGCAAGAGATCTATAGATCCAAAATGGTTTCAGCAAGAGATCTATAGATCCAAGGTGGTTTCAGCAAGAGATATATAGATCCAAGGTGGTTTCAGCAAGAGATCTATAGATCCAAGATGGTTTCAGCAAGAGATCTATAGATCCAAGGTGGTTTCAGCAAGAGATCTATAGATCCAAGGAGCGTGGACGCGGAGTGGTTTCAGCAAGAGGTATAGATCCTCATGAGCCCGCGAGGTCGCGGGGGCTCATGAGGATCTATACCTCTTGATATTTGGCGGTGTTCAGTTTTATTCTTGGCAGTCAAAGGATTACTACATTAATTTCAAGTACGCGTTTATGGCAGACGATTGTAGACACACCTGCCGCGTCAGCATTTTTGTCAAAAACTGCTGAAAAGTGATGATTTTTTCCCCGAATTCTCGTCAAGATGACAACGCACGTGCTGTTATGAGATTTGAATCTTACGACTCTAGGACATTAAGGTCCAAAATCTTAGACCATAACGCACATATTGAAATATGGTTATTCCATTCAGCCCTGACGCCCTACAGCAGGAGATGGGTCGATCATGATAATTCAAGGGTAGTGCCAGATTAGCTTGGCGCCTGTCATGGTCGATCCGTCTCCTGCAACAGATGCATAGTCGTTAGATGACGCCTCCAAAATTTGGGAAATACGTGCGCCGGGCTGAATGAGTTATGAAGTCAGTTCATTATCGAAAACCGATGGGTCAAGCACGTAACATTTGTGAGCTGGTAATACACCCACAGCTATGTAAGAATGACATTTCTTTTAGTCTGTAGTGTAATGTGGTTGTAATTTTCCGAGCGTATGCAAATGGACTGCGTGAGGACAATCAGAAATGTCATCAAGGTGTCTGTCTAGTCAGCTCGACGCTTCAGTCAGTCTCAGGGGCGGATCAGTTACCTCGATGGGGGCGGGGGGGGGGGGGGGTATTTGGGACCTTCAACCTGAAAAGGCCTCTCCGACGGTAGACCTTGCTTCTAGGGGCCGAAAAACCGAAAAGCGGGTAGGGGGTGAGGGGGGGGGGGGAGAAGGGAAGACAGCGTGTGTGTGTTAAGACTCTCACCATTCGCCAAAATATCAAACGACGGGGGAGGAGGGGGTGGGGACTGAGAGAGGAGGGGCGAGGGAGGGGGGAGGGAGGGAGGGGGCTTCCAAACACCCCAAAAAGGGACTTTGTTATAGCATTTTAAAGAATTATTATTATTATTTTTTTGGGCGGGGGGTGGGGGTGGGGGGGTGGGGGGTGGGGGGTGTTCTGAACCCCTGTAACCCCCCGTCCCCAGATCCGCCCCTGCAGTCTACGTGTAACAGTCGCTGTGTTAGCGTTGAAGCCGGTCTGATCGTCTCTCAGTAGGAAAGCTCGTCGGTTGTTCTATGTACCCAACTGATCCCCAAACAGCTCAAGCATTATTTACAAGCACAACAAACAAAGAAAGGAGGTTGTCCTATATCAAGTTCCACAGATGTTACTTCGTAAGCCTTTTTTTTTTGACATGTCACCTAGTCCTCACCGGTCACAAAACAGGTTAACATAATGAAATAAGTAATATATAAATAAATACATAACTAAATCAGTAAATACATAAATACATAAATACATAAGCAAACACATAAATAAATAAATAAATAGCTATCACGCTCCATAGTTTTAACTCCCCCTTAGAGCGACATTATGAGATTTTGAAGATATCCTCGCACAGGTTCAGAAGACAGATCGACCATGATATCGCAAGGGTGGCGTCAGAACAGCTGACACCCTTGAGATATCACGCCTAAAGGCGCCAAGCTGTTCTGACACCACCCTTGAGATATCATGGTCAGATCATGTAGGGGCTTTATGGGGTAGCACACGTTTTCTTTCTGAGACAGGCTGCACATTCCAGTGCATTCTGGGCTGGACAACACAAAATTTGATAGCCCGAGGAAAACAATAGCAGGTATGATAATGCCTTTGCACTAAAACCCGCAGTGCTCTCAGCGGGCCACGGCTCTGATCTCAGCATTTAGAGCAATAAAGCTGCATACTTTTAACTCACTCCAGACGCGCCGCATCCGGATACGCGGCGAAAACCCCGCGGCATGGGGACGTAGCTTACCTAATGCGCAAAAGGCCATGGGGCCGATGTGGAGCCGATGGCCTTTATGTTAGTTAGTTAGATTGGGTTAGTGGATAAGACACGGCTGCGCTGGCAGTCGTAAGCTCCCGGCGGGTTCGAATCCCCTAGTGGGCAGGAATTAGATGTGGCCTTTTCCTCATTCCCATCGAGTCAAATGTACTTACAGACTCGGTTTACGTTGCCTGTCTCACCTTCTTGTGTGCAGCACGCATAATCAAGTGCGCACGTTAAAAATCCCATTACCACTACTATTCGAAAAGATAAAAAAAAAAAAAAAAAAAAAAGTTAAACGTCTTGCGCTTAACGTCTTCTGTCCACCACGAAGGTGCTTTCAAAGACGGGGCAGCGAAAAGAGGTCTGTACAAATTTTGACCCCGGCTGGGTTCGAACCTACGACCTTTCGGACGCGAGTCGACCGCTCTACCACCGAGCCACCCAGCGCCCCTCGAAAAGAGAAGGCCCGTTACGGCCGGTAAAGTGTACTCGGAAACAGAAATATATCGCATGCACCGAGGTAAATAGCAGGGTGGAGGTTTGCACACAAAGTAGCGCTTACCAGCAGCATGCTTTCAAACCTCCAGCTTCCATCCCTGCGGCGCCACGAGCATCTTTGAAATATGCGCCTCGGAGACACCTTACATTAACTCATTGAGCCCGATGCACGCGTATTTCCCAAATTTTGGAGGCGTCATCTAATGACTATGCACGTGTAGCAGGAGATGGGTCGACGATGATAATTCAAGGGTAGTGCCAGAAGCTTGGCGCCGACAGGCGCCAAGCTAATCTGGCACTACCCTTGAATCATCATGGTCGACCCATCTCCTACTGTAGTGCGTCAGGGCTGAATGGGTTTAAATGACATTACATTACATTACGTTACATTAAAAGCAGATCGCTCAGTTGTGCATGAAGCATTGGTCGCTTGATCGCGCCTTTGATTGCATGCACTTTGCGTGGCATTCAGTCCTTCCTGGTCCTCAGTTAATTGTACCCCTTGACTGCCAGTGGACGCGGATTGTGTTTTGGATATGTCATTGTAACTTCAGCGCCAAATATCCGGCGCCAGTCGTCTAAGGAACATGTATGCAAAAATGGTTTCAGCAAGAGGAGTTATATATAACTGCTAGGGGCCCTTGGGGGTCTGTTCCTCTTCCGGTCGAGCGGCGTTTCATTCTTATCGACAGTGAAGGGGTTAATTTAATTTAGGGTGGCTTTCATCACTGATCACAGAAGCAAATCGGCCCAAAAGGGGATTTTGCTAACTCTGTCCCGCTGTGAAAACTGTACTGAAGTTCAGTCATTCACGAGTAACTTAATAATGTAATAGTTTGTGTTATTTGTGTGATTCTGCACTGTACATATAAATCAAATTAATGATATATTGGTAATTTAGTAGTGGTTGTCATGAAATAATGTTTTTTTTTTTTTTTTTTTTTTTTTTTTTTTTTTTTTTTTTTTTTTAAAATAGCATAATAGTTCGTTTGTATTTGTGTGACTCTTTTGCAATTGTCCCCATTTTTACTAACATTTGTGATACTGTATTGAGATATTGTGTTTCTAACGTTGACCTACGCTCGGCAGGCAAAGAGAAATATCCTTTAATGGATAATAACATTTCTTGAATCTTGAGTTTTGTGAAAAGCGAGATTTTTCCTTGTGTTAACCCATTCACTGCCGGGGCAAGGCGAACCCGGCTACCCCCATCTGCAAGAGACATAAACCCTCATGAGCCCCCGCAGTCGCGGGGGCTCATGAGGATTTATGTCTCTTGTTAGTCCTGTGTTCTTTATGTCTATTGTGGTCATAACAAAATGTACATATGATTTTCTTCACGCAACTGGCGGTAAGTGCGCAGTCGCTTCAGGCGCGCAAATCGTGATCACTAATAATAATAATCGTACGTGGTATTTATATGGCGCATTTCTCATATTTTTGAATATAACTCAATGCGCAGGCGAAAACGACACACGCACGCACGCACGCACGCACGCACGCACGCATACACACACACACACACACACACACACACACACACACACACACACACACACACACACACACACACACACAGAGAAAATCTGCCGCAGGGGTGTGTGTACAGAAATACAGTAGAATTTACAGAAAGTCTGCGAGAAAAAGTAAGTTTTTAACTTTGTTTTGAACTGCGTAAGGGTGGAGGAATTTCTGAGCTCATTCGATAAGGAATTCCAAATTAATCGAGCTGTACATCCGAAAGAGCCTTCACCGGCCGATTTGAAATGGAACTTTGGAACTTTGAGAAGTGAACGCAGTGAGCAAGAGGGCTGGTAAGTAGGCCTAATTCGATTGGAGGAAAGGTATGACGGAACTTAGACTGCCACTAGCAGTGAAGGGGTTAAGGCAACATAATTAATTAATTCCATTTTTGTGAAAAGCCATAGCTTAATCATATGTTGTATCACACGAAGTCTTGCTGCCTTCGCCGGGCAGAACTGCGACACGCAATCCCTGTATCCTTGTCAGTCGGATTACTCCTTAACTCTTTCGAGACGACTCGCAAACGGACACGCGGCGTTCGCCGCGTGTCCGTATGCGAGTCGTCTCGAATGAGTTAAAGGCATGTTTTCATTGCAGTCGAAAAAAAGTGTAATTCCAGTCGAACAGATTAAGACATTCAGTGTCATAGTTTCAGTGTGTGAGCGATGTCTGTTCCATGGTCCGTACCCAAGTATGAGCCTGTGCGGACATTTTAATATTCAACGCGTCATAATCATGTCCCTCCGAGGATGCGCCTGTAACAATAAACCACGTCAGTCACACTCAACGTTTCAATCATTCCAGCATTCACTTTGTACCGGAAGTATAATCTGATTGGCTGCAAGCGGTGATTGAGCGACCCAATAATCCTGTCTACTGTCGGCCATCACGAACCAGTACACAAATCTGAGTTTCACAAGAATAAATTAATGGTTAGTGCTTCTGTGTGTGTGTGTGTGTGTGTGTGTGTGTGTGTGTGTGTGTGTGTGTGTGTGTGTGTGTGTGTGTGTGTGTGTGCAGGGGCGGATCGGGGGGGGGGGGGGACGGTGTTTCAGGGGTTCAGGTTCCCCCGCCCACCCAACATTTTTTCAAATGCTATAACAAAAGTCCTTTTTGGGCCGTTTGGACCCCCCTCCCCCTCCTTTCCTCCCCTCCCCTCCCCTCCCCCGTTGTTTGATATTCTGGCGAATGGTGAGTCTTAACACGTACGCGCCTTACCTCCCGCCCCCTCCCTCCCGCCCCTCCTCGTTTTTCGATTTTTCTGCCCCTGGAAGCCGCATGGTCTAGCGCCGGGGAGGCCTTTTGTATGAGGTTGAAGGTCCCAAACAAAAAGTTGGACCCCCCCCCTCCTCGAGGTAACATCCGCCCCTGGTGTGTGCAGTGTCATGTGTGTGTGTGTGTTCGTTCAAATCAGAAATAGGGATGGGGGTACAGGACTCCGGCCAACGAGGGAGTTCCTTCAGTGTCCACTAAAGCGGGCCTCCGCATACATGCTTACTGACATGACTTGTGTGTAGTGGTGAGGCGCATCGCTGTGAGTTTCGGTCGTCTCGAGTCAAAGTTAACCCTTTTAGCCCTATGGGTGTTTTTTTCCCAAATTTTGTACGTGTTAATGAATGTCTATGTACCAGTTGCAGGAGATGGATTATCTATGATAATTCAAGGGTAGTGCCAGATTAGCTTGGCGCCTGAAGGGGCCAAGCTAATCTGGCACAACACTTGAATTATCATGGTCAATCAGTCTCCTGCTGTAGGGTGTTGGGGCTTAATGGGTTAAAACGTGTTGTTGTTTTGTTGATGTTGTTGCTGCTGTTGTTACGAAATCAGTTTTGTATTATCAAGTTATCCACGGTTGTCGTCAGCAGTAAAGTTACTGGTCATCCAATCCAACCATTTTATTTTCTTTGTCGATCAAGCTTTTGCTTTTGTACGGTCAGTTCTGCTACTGAATTACAATTGCACTATGTATGTATCTATATCAGACCGGCTATTTATCGACCGAAATACTTGTTACTTCACTGCGGTACACGCGTACCTCAGTCTTGAACCCAGAGACACTGACCCAGCACACTCTCCACGCGGAAATCTTTCAGATAGGACCATTCATCTTGTTTCAATCTGTCAATATCTTTACCCTCTGAACAATCTCTACTATACTCGAGCCGAGCGTCTGCTGAAAGGCAGACTGACTTAGCTCATTCTACCCCATCACCGAAATCCCCAAATTTTGCCCTTGTTTTCTGAAGACTGCAGTGCAGTGCAGGACACTAATCGTCAGTCCATGATAGTTCAAGGGTGATGCCAGAATAGCTTGGCGCCCATAGGCGCCAAGCTATTCTGGCATTACCCTTGAACTAACTTGGTCGATCCTTTTCTTTCTGTGGTGTGTCTGGGGTAGAATGAGTTAGTTTCTGCTCTGTTTACTCTTTTCCACTTACCGCCACAGACTTGCTGTAATTTGATTTCGGAGCCGCAAGAGCTGGATCGCGCATTGCTCGAGGGTAGTGCCTGATTAGCTTGGATCCCTTTCGGGCGCCAAGCTAATCAGGCACTACCCTTGAGCTGCGATGGTCGATCCACTTGCAACCGATGGCGCTGGAAGTTAAAGACTCACTGGATTCCGATCAGGTGAGTCAGCCGTGACACCTTTCAACCACCAAGCTCTCTAGTCTACACGCGCACGTACGCCGCGAAGCCTCGTCCATCTGCTAGAGGCATAGAGCTTCATATGCCCATGCTTTCAGAGGCTTATGAAGATCGATATCTCTGGCGGCAGTTGTTTGAACGCCTCTTGTGAATCTAAGTCCAGGATCTGCGTCAACTACCTCTATGATACTCAGAACGAATGGTTCCATACACTACAAAAGCTCTCTGCTAAAATACGCACACTGTCGAACGCCGCAAGACTTTTCCGCCTGCCAGAGGCATATATTCATAAGCCCCTGCTTTGGACTGAGGGGCTTGTAAACCCTCTCTTTGCAGGGTCTTATGAAGATCTGCGCCTGCGGCAGATGTATTTGCTTGCTATCTAGGATAGACGGTATTTTTTACGTATACGTTCCTCGTGCGGAATAACTCTCCACCGCCACTGCGCTAACCAAGATAGGCCAACACGACGCTCCGCCGTGTTTCACACTGCAGTGTTTATCGTTCGAGAAAGTTCACCTGTGTATGCGATATGTGACCGTTGAAAGCGTTCTTTCTTTTATGCCGTTTGTGTTGGTTTGAGGAGATGACCAAACTGTGTTCTTTGCAAATTGTCTCGTAAACGTTAGACAATCCTAGATAAACGTCAAAATAGGCTCTGCCTCAGTAGGTTAGACATTTCAACAAGACACTGTCATATCTATTTGTAGCTATAGCCTGTCTATCGCTTGTCACTTTTTTTTTTTTTTTTTTTTTTTTCCTCAAGTGTGCGAGTGTGGGTGGGGAAACAGATCAGATCACTGAGAGAATTTATTTAAACAGGTAATCGTATTGCTGTGTGGATGTTTCCGTGCGCAGTGAGAACATGTTTTGAATTACCGCCACTTTGTAAAAAAACAAAAACAAAAAACAACCATGGTCTTAAAAGACAGTTTTAGCCAGCAAGAGAAATCTTGAAGTGTCATCCGTCATTAAAGACCATCATTTAGGTGGCTACAGCCATAGTCACAGCTACAGCCGCCTAAATGATGGTCTTTAATGCCAGGTTATCTCTAATGTGGTCGGTCGCTCAAAACAGGTTATGTTGTATTCTGCTTTGAATTTGTAGAAAAGAGAGCAGTTCTCTTGAATTAGACCTTTTCCTGCCATCAACCACAGATAGCTTGCCTTGGAAACAAAGACGAATTCAGAGTCAAATAACCCCAACCATCTCAGAAATATCGTGGATGAATATTGACTGATCGGACCAGCAAATGGCGCCAAAGAACACCTTAACCACTTCATTCACTGCCAGAAACATGCCCGCACTACCAAAGGCTTCATGGATTGACATTATTGTAATTTCCCACCAAATCTATCAAGTTGTGTAACCCCTTCGCTGTCAGTGATTACGAATTTTGTCGTAGTGAGAAACGGCACTACATAATGACCGACAATCGCGTAAAGACAACCACCACTGAACTTGATGGGACAAGAAACTAACAAGAGACATAAATCCTCATGAGCCCCCGCGACAGCAGGGGGTCATGAGGATTCATGTCTCTTGCAGATGAGTTTGCGTAGTGCCTCGCCCCGGCAGTTAAGAGGTCAAGATGGCATTTGTTTTGGCGAGTCAATCCGTCTTTCAATAGCCGCTTCTGCCGTTAGCTTCACTGATTCACGCTTGCGTCTCACGTCTCTTTTCCCAAACAAACACTTTCTGTGCCACTGTAAGAACAAAGTATGATTTGGTGCCAATTGACCTCAGTTGGACTTTGTTTTATTACTTATTTATTTTATATATATATATATATATATATATATATATATATATATATATATATATATATATATATATATATATATATATATATATATATATATATATATATATATATTTTACTGAACTCCTATGATTTGTCAATGTTGCTGTACAGTCGTGAAAACTTGGTGTAAAGAAAAGAACAAGCCATTTTGAATACCCTAAACAGAGCCCCGGCAGATTTCAATATAGAGGTATGCACACATCATGTATGCCTGCACTGTTTCCGGTTTAGAAGCTTGATCACTTCACGTGGAAATTGATATTTCTCATATTGGGCGTAATGCATCTAGGGCACATTTAGGGATGCAAAATCAGTCATTTCACAATGACGAACAAATTCCAAACGTGTACGATTGTACAGCAAAACTGACACGTCGTTGGAGTTTCTTAACACACTCTACCTCAGGAAGGCGAAGTCCCCAAATTTTGAAGTCGCATTCTGAAGGACTGTATTACAATTCTAGAGACAGATTGAGCATGATAGTTCAAGGGTGGTGCCAGAATGGCTTGGCGCCTATGGGCGCCAAGCTATTCTGGCACCACCCTTGAACTATCACGCTCGGTCCATGTCTTGCTGTGGTGTGTGGGGGATGAATGCGTTACTGACAGGCAAAACAGATTAGTTCAACTGTCACTGAATGATATTTTGTTCTAAGATGGGTAGTGGTTTAGAAGTAGTGGTTATCTGCGGAGATGTTTGCGAAAAACGTTGTGCGTTCCGATGTCAAACGACCCAATCAGAGAAAGTCATTTCAGTGGACACGACTTGCGTTGAGTTACTGCAACGTTGCTCTTGCCAAAAGCTTTCTCTCTACCCCGTGATAAAAAGCATTCAGTCGTTAGAAGCCGTCTCGCTGGCTCGGGGTTGGGGGTATACTTAGCAGGGTATTTTAGTGGGAGGTAAACGGGTACACGGGTACGCTGACAGTAATACCAGCTTTCTTTACCTTACCCCTCTCTTTTCACTTCCAGAACCAAACGTGAGATTTATAAAAGGAATTCATCACAGGTGGCCGTAGACGGAGCCATTATCGACAGGCATGCAGTTCAAGGGTAGTGTCTGATTAGCTTTGTGCCTGACGCGCCAAGCTAAGCAGGCACCACCCTTGAGCTATGACTCTCGACCCATCTCCCTTTCATGACGCTCAAAGTGAAATAAGTGTATATATAAAATCAGTTCAACAAACGCTGAATATCTTCCTTCGTAAAAGTCGCAGTTTCACTAGAAAATGTGCGCTCAGTGGTCTGTGATTTTGCAGCTTATGGCTTACGGCTCCAGCATTAACAAGTGAACAGGAACTCCAGCTTGCAAGAGACATAGATCCTCACGAGCCCACTCCCCCCCCCCCCACCCTCCGTGACCGCGGGGGCACATGAGGATCTATGCCTCTTGCTGAGATCAATGTATATCCGTGATACTGAGATCCTGGGTTGTGGCTTTTGGTCGTTAAATAAGTCAACAAAGATTTCACCAGAAACAAATTACGCGCCCAGTGGCAGGGAAGGGGTTAATGCCCAAATCACAGACGGGCACGCAGTCACAGGTTCACAATGACAGTTTCTTAGCTGGCTAGTATCTTCCCTCAAATCTTCGCTCAATCCCTATCTAGTTGCCGCGATGGCTCTTGCTTTTATGCGACTGTAATAGAGGCTTGGGGTTCATTTAAACCTTATCATTCGGAATACACCAGTGTGTGAAATAAGTGTGACTAAACTAGTTCAAGGGTAGTGCCAGAATAGCTTGGCGCCTCTAGGCGCCAAGCTATTCTGGAACCACCCTTGAACTAAAGCCATTGGTTTATATCTTATCGGCGTGAGATGGCCTCAGTCGCCTGCTCGGCGTTAAACCCAAATAACTAACTATATATTATTATCTGTAAGTACTATAATGTAGCTTGCATATTATGGCAGTGTACAAATTTGAAGCTTTTAGCCTCAGTATGATATGGGTTCAAATTTAGTTTTCCAGTAATATTCGTAGTGCGTTCGGTGTATGTATTAAAGGCCCAATACCGCCGTAACTGTTCAAACATACACTTCTGTAGCAGATGGTTACAAAACGCTACACACAGGTTTAGTTATGGTTGATTTACTCGAAACAGGAGAATCCAGTTCAGCTCACGTCGTCTTTATATCAGGAAAGCTGACTCCACTCTCTTCTAGAAGTACAACGCTATCAGTGCCAGAACAGAAAACTGAACTGAGAAAAGAAAAAAGATTGACACACTAACGGCAGCGAGTAATAAATAAGTGCGATCACGCGTGTGCTTTTGCTGCGTGTACAAGCTGTTGTTAAGTTCATTAGGTGTGTGGACAAGCCATAGCAAACACAAATGGTGCTGAAACTCGTGTCTTCTGATTTATGCGTAATGTTACTTTAAGTGTTCATTGTATTAAATGGTTTGGTTTGATGGGTAGATGGGTTGGCCGGTTGAGTACGGGGAGTGGGGGTGGTGAGAAGGGGTAAGGGGTGGAGGCAATAAACGGTGAATCATATCTTCAGGAATCTGAGATTCCATTCCTGGTGTCCATGATCTGAGATCAATTTAAATTTAATGGGCAGGGGATAACGTTCATAGCGACGCCCTGTTATTGTAGCGCAAGTTTTTCATTTCACTTATCTTTAGAATCAGTTCTTCTTCAGTTCTCTGTGCAGTATAATACTTTGATGGGTACGGGGGACGACGTGAGGACTACCTTGACTGGCTTGTGTAGTTGAGGCTTTTCCCCTAGACGATCCGCTAACATGACTGGGTCACGAATGCTTTTTCCTCCACTGATGTACACGTTGTGCAATGATTTTTAAAAGAATTGCTTATTGTCCTATGACGGCAACATTATAGATTAGAAGATAGGTCAAGTTCAAGGGTGGTGCCAGAATAACTTGGCGCCTCTGGCGCCAAGCTATTCTGGCACCATCCTTGAACACTATCAGTAAAATTAGTTTTAATCAATAGTGTATGTGTCAGGATGAAAAGGGTTAAAACGCGACAGGTTTGACCAGTTGTATCTATCGACGTGTACATATTTTTTTTAAAGTTGCTTATTTAATTTGTACCAAGGGTTTACCCCCTTGACGACCAGGACTATCCGACCGCAAGAGGTATACGGAAACTCATGAGCCCCCAAGTCGTGGGGCCTCATGAAGTTCTATGCCTCTTGCTGCACTTATTTTGTATCTGTGTTTGTTGGACGGCTGGTTATTTGGCTTTCATTTTAAATTGATTGTCAAACCAAGTCATGCCTGCTGACGGGGAAGGGGTAAACCTGAAAGAAAAAGAATTATACTTCTGTGCGGTATTAATATCACTCCTTTTGTCGTGCTATCAAAGTGCATGGCTGTATGGAATGCTCAGGCAATGGGGATGGAGTGGGGTATAGGATAATTCTTCACCGAGCGGTCTTATTTGGAGGACACATCAGTATCACCCTGATGTATGATCGGTACCTTCCGTACAAACACGAAACTATTTTCAATTATACTAGCTTTTGAGACGTTTCGTGCGCTTTGCCTTCTATTGCCTGTGAAGTGCCCTTACGGTGAGTACTGGCTTTCGCAGTCTTAACTCATTCAAGAGGCCACGCATCAACAGCTGCGGAAGTGTCGTATAGCGTTGTCGCCGGCACCGCTATACGACACTTTCGCAGCTATTGATGGATACGAGACACCTCGAATGCACTAAACTGGTGTGAAGACACGTATGACACTTGGACATTCACGGCCCGTGTTAGTCGATTTATATTCTTGTCCTCGAGAACTATAGTGTCGTTGAAATTAAAAGTCTCCGAAAACACTTCAAGTGGCTCGCACGGCATTAAATCCGCAATGACACGAATGAATTGTGAGTTTGGGGCGTGACCTTTACGAGGCTAATATCCTGCTTAACCCATTCAGCCCCGACGCACTACAGCAGGGGATGGGTCGACCTTGATAATTCAAGGGTAGTGCCAAATTAGCTTGGCGCCTTCAGGCGCCAAGCTAATCTGGCACTACCCTTGCATTATCATGGTCGATCCTTCTAATGCAACTGGTACATACATAGTCGTTAGGCGACACTTCCACAATTTTGGAAATGCGGCTTGTGGGGTTACGTGGGTTAAAGTTACATACTGCGAGTAGCCCCCTATTAACTCTTTTGCTGTCGGTAGCGCTCTGTCGAGATGATTCCTGCTGGATTCACTTAACCCATTCAGCCCTGACGCACTACAGCAAGACTGAGATGGGTCGACCATGACAATTCAAGGGCAGTGCCAGATTAGCTTGGCGCCTGTCGGCGCCAAGCTAATCTGGCACTGCCCTTGAATTGTCATGGTCAGTCGATCCATCTCCTGCAACAGGTGCATAGTCGTTAGATGACGTCTCCAAAATTTGGGAAATACGTGCGCCGGGCTGAATGTGTTAATCATACAAGCTTTACTGACAGCCAAAGGGTTTAGAAAAAGCAAGCAAACAAAACCATGGGTGGGTAGGGGTGGTGGTAGGTGTTGGGGTGGGTGGGCTACTGTCACGTGTTCATTTGACTTTGTTCTGTCAGTCGGCACGAATCACGATACCGAAGGTGAAGATTTGATCAATAATGTCTTGGTATATAAACAAATAAAATTAATGAATCAGGGGTCACCAAGATGTTCTGTCACGAGTCACAACATGAAAACATGACAGAGAAATCGCACATCACCTTTTCAACCTATGACCCCTCCCCTCCCCCGCCGTCTTGAACCCCCCCCCCACCCCCCCACCACCCACACACACACCCCACCCCCACTCCCCACCCCACCCCCACTCCCCACCCCACCCCACCCCACCCACCTCGTTTTTCAGGCTACTGTTTTATCGTGACCTCGGAACACCTCCCTGCCTCCACCGCCCTCAACCCCTACCCCCATCCCACCCCACCCCACCCCACCCCACCCCACCCACCTCGTTTTTCAGGGTACTGTTTTATCGTGACCTCGGAACACCTGCAGGTGCGAAATTGCATTTTACTTGATATGTGTCAGGTGGCATTCGTACGCTATGCATGGAAATAAATATTGTTGCTACGACAGCTAAATAAGGGGACAAGGGGATAAGTGGGATGGGCGGCGGTGGTGGAGGAGGGTGGGGGTGGGGTGGGGGGGTAGTTAGTTATTGGGGTTAGCGCCGAACAGGCGACTAAGGCCATCTCACGGCGGTGGGGTGGGGGGGGGGGGGTGGGGGGTGGTGGGGTGTGGGGTGGGGAGGTGGGGTGATGGGGGGTGGTGGTGGTGGTGGGGTGGGTGGGTGTCAGGCATGGGCGTTAACATCATGGTGTCACTAACGATGTAAAATTATCATTTAATTGAGGATCACGAAATCTGAAATTGATCAGTCACAATTGAACGAGTTGTTCTCGAATCACGTCTCGCGACAGACAATGTTCTGTCACAAATCATGATGATGACATATGCGTGCGCCGATCTATGATTTTGGACCTTACGGCTTTGAGCACACACACACACACACACACACACACACACACACACACACACACACACACACACACACCCGCGCACGCACGCACGCGCACGCACGCACGCACGCACGCACGCACACACACACACACACACACACACACACACACACACACACACACACACACACACACACACACACACACACACATTGAAGCCCTTCGCGATCAGTGGTTTCATTCTGAAATATTTGCCTATAACTCAACACTAAAGAGTCACAGCCTTCCGTGGAACATGGACACAAAGTGAGATCAGCAAGAGACACAAATCCTCACGAGCCCCCGCACCTGCTGAAGCGGTAGCGAATTGAGGGAGACAACCAGTGTGGGATAAACGTCGCTTAAACAGAAACCACGATTCTGACTCTAGCGACCGGCCGGTGATGCACAATAAATGTTCAAGCTGGGGCCGTATCATCCGAAATAGCTCAGGCGGTTAAACGTCGGAGCAGGAGAGCGAAGGGAATCGCCGGGTCGTGGGTTCGAATCCCGTCCCGGCCCCGGTAGCTCGGGACTCACAATCCAGGGGGAAAAACGGATTTGTTCAATAGCATGTCCGTTGAAAGGTCCTGGTAAATCAAAGTGGCACAGTTGGAGTGCGGCTGAGTTGATCAGTGTTCAGGTCGTACTCCATAGGCAATAGATTTCCCTAGCCCCCATAACCCGCCCGTCAGGGCCGTCCATGATCACCTCGGTGCTGTGGACGTTAAACCCGAACTAACTAACCAACCGTATCAAATCCGGCGACTGATGATTGGCCAGCAGCGTTGTTGCAGCGGAAGCCGTTATCAGATGACGCTGGTAAATTATTTCACGCAATCTGGGAAATTATGACGCAGCTGCACGCACGTGCACCCTATATATCCACTATCTCTCGTCTGCACCCCTTCTCCTCCCCCCCCACCCCCTCCATCTCTCTCCCAACTAAGAAACCCTCCACCAAACCTGCACCCCCCTCCCTCCCCCCACCCCCCTCCGCTACCGACCCATACTTGACTATCACTGTACGTAATTTTATTATTGCACTTTCGCAACTTTTGGATACATCTATTCAAGACTGTTTATGCAGCTCTGCAACCATGTGTTACAAGGCTGTCTTGATTCACGTGCTTTGGGACACATCTAGTCAGACTGTTTATGCAGCTCTGCAACCAATGTGTTACAAAGCTGTCTCGGTTTACGTGTGGTGATATGGGCTGTGGTTTGTGCGGTGATGATATGGGTTGTGCGGTCTCCGCCGTGCCTTATTGCTTGTTTCGCTGCAATGGACGATTCTTAATGAGCTTGGGGTCAAAAGGTCGCATGCGCGAAAACGAGGCTATCTGGGGCTAGACGCGCGACTGCAACATGGCGAGTGAAAGCGCAGAACGTCGAGGCCTTAGAATTATGCCGTATTTTGAGCATTAGCAAATATCTGACCACATATAAAAATCACTCCCCTGTAAACCAATCACAGCCATTTGCATTGAAGCTTAATTGAATTGTGTTCGAAGAAACTTGTCAGCAGATTGAGCATTCAGAAGATTGTGGTTCTAGGATTTTCTTCTACACATTTGAGATATATGAGTGTTTTGTCAAAGACACGGAACTTGTAACATACTGAATGCACACTATTTTTTTTTTCAAACATTTGACAGCACATTAACATTGTTGGAGGGGTCAACTCGGTTATATTTTGTGAATTTAGCCAGCGAAAAACAACACAGTTTGAATTCAATTATCGGTTGTGGACCTACTTGGTGTTGTCCCATGCTGCCCCCCCCCCCCCACCCCTCCCCCCTCAATGTTTCCAGTTTGGTGAATTCAAGCATGTGTGGGTGTGCGTCAGGAAGATAAATAAGCTAACGGGTTAACACTATGTACAAGTGTTTGTCCCTCTCTTAACCACTTTGATGATTTCGCAGTTGGTAGCAATTTCAGAAGTGTTTTTCACAGGCATCATTTCCCAACCAAATCGCTGCTGACAGCTAAAGGGTTAAAATTGTCGAAGTCAGAAGACTGCAGCAGAATAAAATGTATGACATTCATCACTCTGTGTGTGTGTGTAAGTGTGTGTGTGTGTGTGTGTGTGTGTGTGTGTGTGTGTGTATGTGTGAGTGTGTGTGTGTGTGTGTGTGTGTGTGTGTGTGTGTGTGAGTGTGTGTGTGTGTGTGTGTGTGTGTGTGTGAGTGTGAGTGTGGCAGCACTACTCAATCATCTAAAGGGATCAACTATGACATTTGAAGGGTAGTGCCATGGTATTTTCATGTGTTAAGCTCGGATCAGACAATACCCTTAAGCTATCACAGCTGATCCCCTGTTTTCTTGGAATCAGTAAGATTGTAAGCCAAAACTTTAATACAATGACATTCTATAGGAAAACACGCACACATACACACGTGAGAACAGGCACCTAACTTAAATTTTACAACAACAAAAATAAATGTTAACACAGCAGAACCTGTTCTGGCAATCACAATTTTTGCTAGAAGAAAGTGGCCTTAAACATCTCATGCTCTCTCAAGAGAGGTCTTGTAGGGCAAACAGTGTCACCCGCGCTGCAGCCACCTAAATGTTGGTCTTTAAAGACAGGTTATCTGCTGTAAGGATGGTCGCTCAAAACAGTTTCTGCTGTAGACCATACTGTCTATACATGCAAGTTTCTCTCACACCCAACACACTGCACATGCACCCACACACGAGCAGATGAATTCGGATCAACCACTCCTTCCTCCGCCCGTTGAGTTTCGGCCGTGTTGCTTTTAGAAAAGCCGGTATGAAATAAAAGTTTCGCGTTTTCAATATTCTGTGCTGTATTTGATGTGCACACGGGAACAACGCAATGGTGTTTCGATCTGAGCTTCGACTGCTCCTTCTCTATCGCCATGAAGTTTGAAGTACTGTCTGCCCCTCCAACACGTTCCCCATATAGCCTCGCTTTCGATGCGACCTTCACCTCATGAATATTCGTTGAGAATGGTCAATGCCACAGAACGAACAGATAATTCAGGCGGGCTAAAGTAAGTGCGACCCAGCTGTGGCACTGTCACCGCGTCGAAGAGAAAAGAATATGTCGATTCTGAGGTTAAATCCCTTTTTTAAAAAATAAGTCTCCGTATAAATAAAATGCGACTGTTCTCCCTTTTGCGTAAAATAAATCACGAGCACTCATGCGGCAGTTCGAACGATAAAATGCGAGCTAATGCTTGCATTTCATTGTTCGAACTGAGCACTCGTGGTTTATTTTGAGCTAAAGCTCGCATTTTATTAGTTGAGCTGAGCACTCGTGGTTTATTTTGAGCCAAAGCTATTTTATCTGTCGACCTGATCACTCATGGTTTATTTTGAGCTAAAGCTTGCATTTTATCGGTCGAGCTAAGACTCGTGATTTATTTTGGGCTAAAGCTCGCATTTTATCGGTCGACCTGAGCGCTCGGGAGGTCTGGCATGTTTTCATCTCTATGTAACAGAAATATCTGGCACTACTTTTGAGTTTCCATGGCCGATTCATCTCCCACTGTGGGTTCAGGGTCACAGGTCTGAAGTCGTATGTGAAAAAAAGGATCAGTCATTCCATGTAGTCTTACTGTTTTCAGGCCTCTATAATTATTGGAATTGACCTGGACCAAATTTCTGATATCATGTGCTGACCTAATCGATATAAGGCAGAAACACTATACAGCTGACTCTTTGTAGGTTTTGTGGAGGTCCCCCCCCCCCCCCCCCCCCCGGTCAATATCTTCAGCTCTCTAAAGAAAGCCAATTTGTTTTACAGAATTAAGTCTCTGTAGTCTATTCAAATCTGACTGTTCTTCTGAACTTCCAAAGTCTGTAGCGGATTGATCTGTGTTACTTTTTAGCTAAGATTACTTTTAAACTGTATTTACATCATGTTTTAAGACCTCTTTCTCTTGGTCTGGCTGACCAGACTTTTACCCTTTCCGCCGTGAGATGGCCGTAGTCGCCTGCTCGACGTTAAACCCCAATAACTAACTAACCTAAATAATTCATTTATTTGTGTATTTATTGATTATCTATTATTAATTTTTAATTAATTAATTAATTAATCCATTCGTTCGTCCGTCCGTCCGTCCGTCCACCCACCCACCCACCCACCCGCCCGCCCGCCCGCCCGCCCGCCCACCCAGCCACCCACCCACCCACCTATCTATCTATCTACTATAAGGTCAGTCACGACTGAAGAACCGATATCTCAGCATGTCTCTAGCACTGCATCTATGCTTGAGTCGAACTTATCATCCGTGGCTACTGGCTAGTTTATGATACCAAGTTTCCGTGAGCCCCTTGGCTGTCGCTGACGACACCCACAGAGCGCGAACGCGAACGCGGTTTTTCGTCCTGGAATATTTTAGTCATTTGTAGAGGAACCGTTCAAATAGAGTGCGAACGCGAACCGCGAACAAATTTTTTTTGTTCGCGCGAACGACCGCCTTGACTGCCCCCAGAGCGAATTTTCTCAGAAGGTCGCGCGGCTTTTTTGCTCATCCGAACCAATCAGCAGGTACTTCCCTTGCATCATTTCCACAAATAGAAACTTGTACGCCTGACCTGACAATGGACAAGACAGAAGCCATGATTCTTGAAATTGAGAAGAATCATGTACTGTATGACAAAGCAGACAAAGATTACAAAGACATCACGAAAAAAAGAGACATATGGAAAGCAATTGGACAGAGAGTCGGACTGACAGCCGGTATGTGATTGACATTAATTTTATTTTACCTGTGTCAACAATGTTATGGAACTGTAAAAAAAAATGTCTGCACGACTTTATTAATTAAACACGTTTTAACTTTCATGTCAGCAGTCTTCATAATGACACCATTTTAGCTCTGTTTTGCGTACAAATACAGTATATACTATGATCTCCTCCGTGTCTGACTCTACCTGCGCCATGATTCCAAATGACCAAATTTTATCTCTCACAGCAAGAAACAGACGAGCCGCCTCGAAAGCCGTCGACGGTTTTCCGCGTTCGGGTTCGTGCTCTATTTGAATGGCAAAACTGCTCAAAAGTCGCGTTCGCGTTCGTGTTCGCGTTGGACGCGTTTGCGTTCGCGCTCTGTATAAACGGACCTTTAACGCACCGTGTGTAGTTAGGAGTTCGCGTCTTTTCCGCCGAGATGTGTCGTCAGTAGCAGTCAAGGGGTCATTTAAACTGAAGCGCTCTTCCTGTTTCAGGTCACCAAGTCACTTTAATTATCTGGCTAACACGTCGAGCCCTACGGCGAACTTTCTCAAATTCAAATTTCCGAGCCGGTTGTGTTCTCAAGACTGCTTTTCAGTTTAGGAGACAAATCGATCATGATAGTTCAAGGGTGGTGCCGCCAGAATAGATTGGCGCCTCTCGGCGGCAAGCTATTCTGGCGGCACCAACCTTGAACTATCAGTCATTCCAGTATCGTGTTCGGTGTAGTGTTTCAGGGCCGAATTGCCCGGTCAAAAAGAATTTTGTAAATGAACAGTTTTGCCGGAGTTTAGACTGGGCCCGCAGCCGAACGCTCTGAACTGATCCAAATCAGTAAAACTGTCTGTCTTGTCAATGTCCGATGCCTATTCATGAAAGCCTTTAGCACTAAAATCCGCTGTAAGTTTCGCTAAGACACACCTCGCCACGCCAAAAAGAATCTCACGCCAGATCGACGGTCGATCTTTGTTGACTTTTGCGTTCTCCAAAGTGACCCCGAGTTGGTATGTCGTGAGAGACATTTTATTGGCGTTTCACTCACGCAAGATTGCCACATTAACGGGCCTGACCATGGATCGCCCTGACACGTACGTCGTCCAAAGTGATCCGCGGTTGGTCTAGCGTAGTACTGTACTAGAGTGTATCGGCGTAGAACCTAATCCAAACCAAAACGGTGAATGCAAAGAAACCATCCCAACGGAGAAAGGAACACGCTAAGGAAAGACAGTAGCAACACAATAACTGTAACTGTCTTTTCTAAGCGTGTTTTTTTTTTTCTTTGTTGGGATGTTGTCTACTAGTATTAAAAGCTGTTTTGAACAACCAACTTGCAAGGAAAGACCGAAAAAAGGTGGTCGTAAAAGGCAATTGCTTTCTAGAGAAAATCCTGACTTAACTCATTCTACCCCAACACCGAAATCCCTAAATGTTGCCGTTGTCCTCTGAAGACTGCATTGCAGTGCAGGACACAGAACGACCATGATAGTTCAAGGGTTATGCCAGAATAGCTTGGCGCCCATAGGCGCCAAGCTAATCTGGCATCACCCTTGAACTATCATGGTCGATCCTTATCTTCCTGTGGTGTGTCTGGGGCGGCAGAATGAGTTAAAGGACAGAAAGTGTTTCCTGTCATTAAAGACCACCGTTTATGTAGCCACAGCCATCTGAATGATGGTCTTTAATGGCAGGTGGTCTCTCATTAGAGTAGTCGCTCAAAACACATTCTGCTGTATAGAATCCGCTAGCACCCTTCCCATCGTAACTTTCTGCGGCCTTCCTGCAGGCCGGAGGCTTTGCAATTTGGTTCATTTTTCGCATTAAGGGACCGCTTTTACACCTCCCACTTTCTCTTAACCCTTTTGCTGTCGGTAACGTTTTTGTCGCGATGATTCATGCACGAATCATCGCGACAAAAACCGCTACCGACAGCCAAAGGGTTTACTTATTGGGACTGTGCGAAAAAGTCTGTTCCCTGGCGCTTTTTAATTGCGACATGATTTCGCGACGAGACGATTCCCCCACTAAATATGACACAACATGACACGTATTCTGTGCATTTACGATGTATATTGGTTATTCTTGCAGGGTCCGGTAGTTTATTCTATTAACACATATCCGGCTGCGACAGGCCGGTCTCGCATTAGTTACTTAACACATTCAACCCCACTGCCACATTTATCACATTTTGGAGGTCGTACCTAACGGCTATGCTGGAGACATTGATTGACCATGATAATTCAAGGGTAGTGCCAGATGAGCTTGGCGCCTTTAGGCGCCAAGCTCATCTGGCACTACCCTTGAACTATCATGGTCAATCCGTCTCCTGCGGTAGGGCGTTGGGGCTAAATGGGTTAAACTGAATACTACTGTTTCACATCAGTACAGAAATCATCCGACACCCAAATGCAGTTATTCTCGATAAGAGACCCGCTTTGAGATGGCCTTAGTTGCCTGCTCGGCCGCGTTAAACCCAAATAACTAACGATAAGAGCCGTTCCTGACGTACAACTGACCCACCGTCCACCAATGCAGCCACCATATAACAGTAGACAGAGCCTGGCTTGGAATTTTTACCTGCAGTAAAGGTTGAATTGGACGAACCGCCCACCGCTGAAGAGACCCTCACAGCCATCCACCAGCTCAAGAGTGGCAAAGCAGCAGGCATTGATGGAATACCGCCAGAGATCTGGAAACATGGAGGCACAGCACTGCACAACAAGCTCCATGACCTCTTTCTCTGCTGCTGGGAGGAAGGAACACTACCAAAAGATCTCCGTGATGCAGTCGTTATCACCCTGTACAAGAACAAAGGCGAGAAGTCTGACTGTTCCAACTATCGGGGAATTACCCTGCTGTCCATTGCTGGGAAAATCCTTGCAAGGCTGCTCCTGAATCGGCTGGTACCTGCCATCGCTGAAGACCAACTCCCAGAGGGCCAGTGTGGCTTCAGAGCAAACAGGAGCACCACCGATATGGTCTTTGTGCTGAGACAGCTACAGGAGAAGTGCCGCGAGCAGAACAAAGGGCTGTACGTAACATTTGTCGACCTAACAAAAGCGTTCGACACTGTAAGCAGGCAAGGCATGTGGCAGATCCTGGAGCGACTTGGCTGTCCCCCAAAGTTCCTCAACATGATTGTCCAGCTACACGAGGACCAGCAAGGCCAGGTCAGACTCAACAATGACCTCTCAGAACCATTCCCTATTCTCAACGGCGTAAAGCAGGGCTGCGTGCTGGCACCGACCCTCTTCACCATCTTTTTTAGCATGATGTTGAAGCAGGCCACAGTGGACCTCGATGATGACGATGCAGTGTACATCAGGTATCGTCTCGATGGCAGCCTGTTCAACCTCAGACGACTGCAGGCCCACACGAAAACCCTAGACCAACTGATTCGTGAGCTGCTTTTTGCTGATGATGCTGCCCTCGTTGCACACACAGAGAGAGCCCTGCAGCGCATCACGTCTTGCTTTGCAGATGCT
>BTPG01000004.1:121043047-121085932 GCA_036245525.1 Semisulcospira habei | reverse complement strand
GGTAGGGCGTTGGGGCTAAATGGGTTAAACTGAATACTACTGTTTCACATCAGTACAGAAATCATCCGACACCCAAATGCAGTTATTCTCGATAAGAGACCCGCTTTGAGATGGCCTTAGTTGCCTGCTCGGCCGCGTTAAACCCAAATAACTAACGATAAGAGCCGTTCCTGACGTACAACTGACCCACCGTCCACCAATGCAGCCACCATATAACAGTAGACAGAGCCTGGCTTGGAATTTTGTACGCCTAGTACTTTGGTTTTCTCCGACAGAATCGGGTTGACAGCGTAATTAGCGGAATTAAATCTTCCCGGCCAGTTCACTTCGCTTATTAGTAACAAGGTCAAATAGAACACATGTCGGATATAACAACGCTTTATGGTGCTGACTACAGTTTTTTTTCAATGGCTTAAGTCTATTAAGCTTATAACAAACGTCTAACAAGTAGAAAATTAATATCAATCCAGTGGAGATTTCAGTGTTATGTCCGGAGTTTACCGTACTTCGGTTTTCCCAAGCCCAAATCACTATGTAAATAACCATGGTTGCCGCCCCCGCCACCGACCTCCAACCCCTCCACCCCCACCCCCACCCAACCCTGATAACTGAATTCCGTTGGGCTTGACTGAGGTAACGGTCGATATCGGTTCAATGTGTATTCCTTCCATGCCGCGTGTTACGAGTGGGACAAAATGTGCCCACAACTGTGTAGTGTTAGTCACTGTCAGTGGTCGGTGTTGTATTGAAAAGGTCGCCATCCGACTCACTTCTGGCCTCTTCTTCAGGCCTAGCTGACACGCGAAAATAGAAGGGGTTTCTAACCTGAAATCTGAACTGACCAGGTCAATCCATTTAGCCCCGAGTCCCTACAGCAGGAGATGGGTTGACCATGATAATTCAACGGTAGTGCCAGATTAGCTTGGCGCCTGATGGCGCCAAGCTAATCTGGCACTACCCTTGAATTATCAGGGTCAATCCATCTCCTGCCACTGGTACATAGTCAGTCGTTAGTTGAGAAATGGGACCTTGGGGCTAAAAGGGTTAAACAAGAGAAAAGCTAAGTAGGTCGTTTTTGTGTCCAGCCAGACCCGTTCGCAAGAGATATAGATTATATCATGTGCCCCTCGGTTGATATAGATTATATCATGTGCCCCTCGGTTGATATAGATTATATCATGTGCCCCTCGGTTGATATAGATTATATCATGTGCCCCTCGGTTGATATAGATTATATCATGTGCCCCTCGGTTGATATAGATTATAAAATTATCATGTGCCCTTCGGTTGATATAGATTATATCATGTGCCCCTCGGTTGATATAGATTATATCATGTGCCCCTCGGTTGATATAGATTATATCATGTGCCCCTCGGTTGATATAGATTATATCATGTGCCCCTCGGTTGATATAGTTTATATCATGTGCCCCTCGGTTGATATAGATTATATCATGTGCCCCTCGGTTGATATAGATTATATCATGTGAGAGAAAGTATATAGGAGATTACAACGACACCCATTTAAGAAACAATTGATTTATTTAATCCTTTCCGTAAATAAACAAACGCACTTGACCAAATTCATTTAACAGATTTATCTGCCCAGTCAGGTCCCCCAACCCCTTGGAAACAAAAGGCTAGTTAAAATATCTTCCCGAGAAATACACACCACCCCCCCCCCCCACACACACACACACACCCCCACACCCCACCACTCAATGCTGTCAGAGTTGGCCTTCCTGAGAAATAGTGTCTACTTCCTGTTCATACCACCATAGTAAACAATAGTCTTCTGTGCCCAAATAGTGTCTCTCTCTCTCTCTCTCTCTCTCTCTCTCTCTCTCTCATCCTCTCTCTCTCCTCTCTCTCTCTCTCTCTCTCTCTCTGCACACACAAAACAAATTAGCATTCCTTTTTGTGTCAACGCTTCAATGTATGTCACTAAACCACTATGTCATTTTTCTTACTCTGGGGCAAACCAAAAATATAGAACAAATCTCTAATATAGGTTATTTCGTAAATGAAACGTCCAACGTGGAAAAATTGTGTGGAGGAAAATTTATCTGTGAAAAGTTTTCACTTCACACATCGTGACTGCTTCGACGCACACGGACATTGCGCTGTTGAACAATCGGTCTTTGTGTTCAAGACTGTCGCGTGATGAAACCAAATCCCTGTTGCGTGCAGTTATTGTCGTCATAACCTGTAGGTAGAGAACAGCTGTTGTGTAGTCATGTGAGTTTACAAGATTGCATCTCTTTAATAACCAGAAAGTTGGGCTTGAAAATTGGTTGTGAAACGGTTTCCTGTTTTCGCTCCAGTGGGTGACAATCAGCCTTTCATACAGTTATTTATTACCCTGTCGCGTGATGCCTTTAAATTGAAACCGACAACTTTAATCCCGGGAGAGACCTCAATTATTCAATTTAGTATACACCCCACCATGTTTTACAAGTGTTTTAGATCACTCGAGGAGAAAATCGGGGAGTGAGTTGTTAGTTTGAACCAGATCACGGACATTGCCTTGTCCTGTTATGCATTTAAATTGAAACCAGATCACGGACATTTGTGTTGCGTGCTGTTTACCCCAACCAACATGATAATGGCGGACCTATCTGTGATTTTAGACCTTGCAGCTTCTGGGTGTAAGGTCTAAAATCACAGACCGCACACCGTCACTGACGTCCAAGTAGGGAGAAAATAAAACCAGACAAGCTTTTCGTAGTCATTATTATAAGGCTTGCGGTGTGTGAGTGGTTAGTTTGAAACCCCTTTTATAACCAGAAAGGCAAGCATAGTGTTTTTTGTACAAACAGATTATATTGTGTTTTTAAAATGGACTTAATGACGCACGATTCACATTGCGGCCTATTTTGTGGCGCCACTTCGTGTGGGAAGACTGAATTTGTTCTTAACCTCTTACAAACAAGATACCTTCATCATTTCGAAAAACATTGTAATATTTTGTCCAACAATCAAACACAACAAAGCTTATCACAACCGTTCATTCATTTGGACTGACAACAACATATACTTAGTCGACCCTGAGAAAAAACTGAATGATTACCTGCTATATTTTTACAAGCAATTTGAAGGACAGCCAACATTGTTCATAGTTGATGACTGTTCTGCAGAAAAAGACATTGTCAAAAAGAGAAACATATTAGCAGAACTTGCCTTCAGTGGCAGACATGCAAACATAAGTGTATGGATTCTCACTCAGAAATATAATGCTGTACTGAAAGATTTTCGAGAACAGTTAAAGTTTATCTGTTTGTTTTACTGTAAGGACCGTGACAGCTTTGAAGACTGTCTCAGAGAGAACGATGTCATTCCAAATAAGCAAGAACGGGATGATGTAAAAAATAAACTGAAATCAACTAAGCATCTAAAGCTCATTTTGAAGACAGATCAACCCACTGGGTATGGATTAGTAAATTAATTTATACTTTTGGGTTTGTCTTTAAAAATGACAGACAGACAAAATTGGCCTATTAGTGAAATCAATAGATATTACACATTGCTTTAAAGATGTTAAATATAAAAGCCAGCTTAATAATAGAGAGTCACCTGGTAATTTATTTATTATACCAACAACAGTGTATATGTCTGGTAATATAACTTTTTATGTTGATAATCCATTTATTAAAAAAATAACTGTTGATATTAAGACACAATCATTTATTATTAATGAATATTATGATGGTTGGTTTACTAAATTGTGTAGTAATTTAGCAAAAGAACTATATAAAATAAATTTATATTTTAACGTTGTTACATTTAATAAAATGGTATTGCACATACAAAACCAATAATGATGATTGAGTCAGTGTGTAAACAAATCTGTTTTGTAGGAGTTACAGTCAATAAAGTGCCATTTTCATTATATAATTTTCTATTTATTTTTTTGTCGGACAAATAAAAAAGATGGACAACCGTCAAAGATTAAGAAACGTGTTTCACACAACTGACTTACCTATATATAATATTTACAATGTCTATGAATCAATAGAAAGATCTTTTTTAGTCATACAAAATAACCTTCTTTCTGATAGTGTAAAGATTCAGATTGTTGCAAAAAATAGAATTTGTCAGAGATGTTGGTAAAGTTATTGTAGCGTATATCTCGACAAGGCAGCACACAGTTAATTCGAGAAGAGAACTAGAGAAAGTGTTTAGAGAAAGATTGTTACCAGACTTCCATGAAGCAATTGACAGAGCAGAAATGCAAGGGTCTGGCTGGCATGAAGGCCTTGTACATGAACTACAACTAAAGCAGTCAAGATATCATCCTATTTTAGGCAAATCATGGATACCACTTCCAACTGAGGTTGCAAAAAAAAAGGCTGTCGTCAATATTCAGAACAATGATAATTTATGTTTCATGTGGTGTGTGCTTTCTAAACTTCATTTTGTAAAAACAAAACCTGAACGTGTATCTAACTATACCAAATTTATAAACGAACTCAACTTCAGTGGCATTGAGTTCCCTGTTAAAATAGAGGACATAGACTTGTTTGAAAAACTAAATCCTGGTATATCTGTGAATGTGTTTTGTATGGGAAAATGAGTCAGAGAATAAGTTACAGCCAATTAGAGTATCTCCAATTGCCCCAACCTATGGGCAGCCAGAAGATAAACATGTTGATATGTTACTAATAAGCTCTGGTGATAACTTTCACTACACAATTATCAGAAATATGTCACGTCTAATTCATAATCATGTATCAAAACATAATGGTAAACAGGAAGTGTGTAAGAGATGTTTACAAAGATTCTCCTCTATTGCAGTGGCACATAAAACACATTCTACATTGTAGGTCAGCTGATGACATACAAACTGTACTTAAGTATCCAGAGCCTGGTAGTCAAGTGTATTTCAAGAACTATGTTAATCAACAAAAGCTGCCGTTTGTAGTATACGCAGATTTTGAATCACTCGTCGTTCCATATGAAGGTCCAATTCCAGAGTCATTACCAAAGACTATAAAATTGAGTGACCAAGTGGTGTGTTCTTTTGGATACATTTTTGTTAGGTCAGACGGTCTTCATTCAGAACCTGTTATCTACAGGGGTGAAAATGCAGCATGCCTGTTTTTAATAGAAATGAGACAACTGTATAGTCAGGTAGTACAATATCTCACAACATGTCAGATGCCTTTGGTGATGACAGAAGAAGACAAACTGAAATTTGATACAGCTGAGACGTGTTGGATTTGTGAACAGCCTCTGGGGGGTGATAAAGTTCGTGACCACGATCACATAACAGGGAGTTACAGAGGTGCTGCACATAACAATTGTAACTTGTTATTAAAAAACAGATCCTAAGACATATAAGTTACCAATCTTTTTCCACAATCTGAAGGGATATGATTCACACATCATCATGCAGGCTGTTGATGAGTCTTACAGAAAAATTAGTTGCATTGCCCAGACAACTGAAAAATACTTGACTTTTAGGTTAGATAAATTAGCATTTTATGACTCCATGCAACATTTGTCTTTAGGATTGGCTAGTCTGGCAGAAGGACTGACTGAGTATCCAATAACAAGTAAATATTTTGAGCCAGAATTGATTAAGAAAGGAGTCTATCCATATGAGTACATCAGTGACTGGGTAGTTTTTGAAGAAACAAGACTGCCACCAAAAGAGAAATTTTATTCTACACTAATTGGTAAAGGTATTTCTGACTCTGAATACCAACACGCACTTAATGCGTGGGATAAATTAGGGTGTGAAACTATTGGTGACTACCATGACCAATACTTGAAAGCTGACGTTTGCTTGCTAGCAGACGTATTTGAAAGTTATCGTGAAAAGGGTTTGTTACACTACAAGCTTGACCCTGCTTGTTACATCACTAGTCCTGGCATGACATGGGATGCATTTTTGAAATCCAGTAAGATATTTATAGACCTGTTGTCTGATCGTACGATGGGTGAAATGGTGGAACGTGGATTGAGGGGAGGCATTAGTCTAGCAGCAAACAATTATGCCAAGGCAAATAATAAATATCTTGATGACTTTGACCCCTCAAAGCCAAGGTCATTTATTACGTACGTGGACGCTAACAATTTGTACGGATTCGCGATGTGTGAATTATTACCATTAAAAAACTTTTGTTTGTATGATTTGTCACAGTATGGCATAAAAAAATTAACAAAATATATTATGGATCGAGGTCAAAATGATGAAAAGGGTTGGATCTTTGAAGTAGACCTGGAGTACCCACACCATCTACATGATTACCACAATGATTATCCATTAGCAGTTGAGAAAATGAGTATGACAGGGAAAAAAGAAGACACCAAACTTGTACCAAATTTAAATGACAAATTCAATTACGTTTGCCACTACCGCTTGTTGCAGTTTTACATCAGACACGGGTTAGTACTAAAAAAAGTTCACAGAGGAATTCAATTTGATCAGAGTGCTTTCATGAAAGATTACATAATGAAGAACACAACCCTTCGTGCCAGAGACGGCAACACTGCATTTGACAAAGACTTCTTTAAGCTTATGAACAATGCTTGTTTTGGTAAGACAATGGAAAATCCTCATCACAGAAAAGATGTGAGACTGGTTACAACTGAATCAGGTGCAATTAAACTTACAGGTAAGCCACAGTACACAGGGTATAAAGAATTTCATTCATCATTGTATGCAGTGTCACTCAAAAAAAAGATTGTCAAACTGGACAAACCAGTATTCATTGGTATGGCAATTCTTGAATTGTCAAAACTGTTGATGCTTGAATTTTATTATGATTACTTCAAACCAAAGTATCCTGAGTGTCGTCTGCTATACACTGACACTGACTCTATGATCATTGATGTGTGTACTGAAGACTTTTATGAAGACATGAAAACAGAGTTACACATGTATGACACATCTGATTACCCTAAAGACCATCCACTGTTCAACACACAAAACAAGAAAGTGCCTGGTAAGTTTAAAGATGAACTAAATGGTGTGCCTATAGTTGAGTACGTTGGACTGAGATCAAAAATGTATTCTATACTGCATCAAAAGGGAAGTCAGTCAAAAGCCAAAGGTATCAAGAAAACAGCAATAAAAAATAAAGACATTCGACATGAACATTACAAGCAAGTGTTAGATGGTGCATTAATGCCTGATTATCCAAACAAGTCACTGAGATCAAACAAACATAATTTAGAAATGATTCAAACACATAAGAAGTCACTTGCAGTGGGGGACATGAAAAGAGTGTTTCACACTAAGGAAAAGGCTTATGCACCTGGACATTACAGGCTCAAGTTATCTGAAGAAATAGCTGATGAACTGGTTGATGAACTAATCAATGAGTTAGTTGATGAAATGATTAAAAATGCGTAACGGTGTCTGGGGGAATAATCTGTAATTCTTCTCTGACAAATGCCCTCTGAGGCGCAGGCTCATACAGATAATATATTGTTGCGTCTGGACCAGGGATTATTTTTTTTATATTATGAACAGATGTTGACCAGATGGGGTCTGTCGACCTGCGCCTGATGTCATTCTCAGCCTCACCAGGTTGATATAAATATCTCACCTGTTTGGTAAATAAACTTGTGTCTGGAGGTGGGGTTGGCCCTTTTTTTGGCTCTGCAATTGTTTTCAATTTAATAGCATCAGCAGGCTTAGGGTGTCCTTCATTATTCATTGCTTTTATCACATGTGGTAATCTCTTAACCCACTCCGTGTTACGGGTGTCATGCATGAGTTCCTTAGAATACTGGTAACTGAAAAGTCTCTCTGACAACTGTTTATTGAAATTTTCTACAATTGCCTGTGATCTGTGCACACCTGGAATACCGCGTCTGACCAGTACGCCATGCTTAGCAAATAACTGATTAACTGCACCTTTGAATTCTGATCCATCATCAACCTGCACTAGTCTGGGGTATCTTAAAGGGCCTCGACCATATATTTTTGTTAATGCTGTAGCAACTGTACTGGCTGTTTTGTCAGATATGGGTTCAGCGTCTTTATACCTTGAAGCAATGTCTACAACAGTCAGTGCATACTTGTATCGTTTCTTTCTTATTGTGTCATGTGGTAAGAACAGGAGGTCCATTTGGTGTGTGTCATTTGGGGTAGTGTTTTCAAAATGAGGCCTTGTTATTTTTCTTGGAGCAGGTAAATATATCTGCCAAATTGCCTGTCTCTGTAACCATTGCTTGACTTGATTGAGTGTTATATCTCCGCCCACAGCGGCATGTAATTTCTGAATAGCTGTTGCTCCTTTCCAATAGCCTGATGGAGAGTAATATATTTTTGATAGTTTATTTTCGGCTGCCATTTTTTCTAGCAATGAAAACTCCTGTAAAATAAACAAATGTCATTCCCACTAGAACAAAGATTATCTCCCCGTTTCTTTGTTGTGTGCTTGGTTTGTAATAGTCACTTAGTTTTGGTTTTGGGATAGACATGTCTTCACCTGTGACAAGAAAATATTCCCTGATTGCTTCGTCTGTATTTGAAAACGTATGCTGTGCGTGACCTTCAAGCCTGAGTTTTTCATTGATGAAATCAAGTTTCTCAATTCTATTCTTTTCATAATCTTGCTGGGCTTGAGCAAGTTTTTCAGATGCTTCATTATGACGTTTTAATTCTTCTGCAGATTCTTCTCTACCCATTTTTGAAAAGAGATAATTAGAGCCACTAAATGCCAATGCGTTAACCATAGCACCTCCTATCATAATAGCTATCGTCGCCATAATATTTTTATTTACATAGAAACATTTTCAGGAATAATTCCCTGCTTAACAAGAAAATCTTTTGTCGCAATTGACGCTGTGACAACTACAATTAGCTTAGCGCTGTCTTCAAAGTCAAGTCTACTCAAGTCTGCTGATTTCATTTTGAGTAGATTTTTTCCCAGCATAGAAAACGCTACTGCTAATCCGCTGATTACGGCAGAGTGATACACAAGGTTCATTAAATTTTTTGAGTCGTTCATTTCTTAGGCAAGAAAAATTAAAATAATATTTTTATTTACTGCATGTAAAATGAGTCCAAAGGTTTTGACACTGTTGGTAATGTGGAGACTTCTTCTTTTATTTTTGGAGTGTCTGATTTTTTGGTCACTGTACGAGTCTGTGGTTTGTATTTTTTGTATAATTGGTAACCTACGTAACAGAATCCTACAGCAAATCCAGCAACTATATATTTTGTTGTTTGAGGTTCGGGGTCAGGGTCAGACTTAGTTGTTTGTCTCTCACTTTCATGAAGGTGTGACGGTACTGACACAGGTCCTGACGATCCTGACGGTGGATCAGTTACATGAGTCTTTTCTGTTTGTGCCTTAAGCTGTAATTTTTTTTGCCTATTATATTCAGCCAGTCTTTTTCCAGCATCAACACGGCCTGGACTTTTAGTCTTCGTCACAGTTTGAACCTGCGTCAAAACTGGAGTCGTCTCGTCCATTTGATACTTCTTTTTCTTCTGCAGTAAAATTTATTTTTGAAAAATCGATATAACTACTAGTTACCATCAAAGTTACGGCAGGTGCAAGGTAATTGCCAAACTTGTAAAACATGGTACATGCTAATTTGCCAATCGAACTAGAAACTATAGGGTTGCTTTCGAGATCATGAGAAAGGCTGTCAGTGTCTATTGGTATGAAGTGATTAACAGCTTTTGTGTATAGGTAAATAAGAGACCTGCTTAAATCGCGTGTCATTAGTGAAGCAATATGGTTTTCATATTTAGCATGAAGTTTTAATAGTTCCTCAGCGGTGAGAGACTCTATGTCTTCTACCATGTATTGTTTTCCGAGATAAGTCTTTGATTTGCCTGAGACAATAACAGAAAGAATGCGTTGTTTTTTCGAGTCTAAGTCTTTGTTCTCTACCGCATTGATATCATTAAGAAGAAGTAATTCGTCTTGGTTCATTTTATAATAAAATAAAAAAAACTTTGCCTGTGAATAACTTATGAAGTTACTGTTCATGTAACTGTCTAGAATAATGTGATCTTACTTGATAACTAATTTCAAAGTTACCTACAACTTACAAGTAACTTTGACGTTAGTTATCATAAGTTCTTAACCCAAGTCATAAGACACTCGGACAGATTTCTCAAGTTACAAGGACAACAAGAAAACTTTTTTTTAGTAATAATCTGGTGGTGGGGCTGATGGCATCAAATGAGCAGGCATGACATCTCTTTGCGAAGTGTATGACAAAAATAATGGATTACCAAAACCTATCGTTACTTGCTTGTAAGTTCTCGAACTTTTTTCATAGTTTCTTCTACGCCTATCTTTTTTCCTTGTTCTAAAAAAGATTTCTTTAGCTCTTCAACATTTATAGCCTGACTACGCATCTTATTCTGTATTTCAGATTTTTGTTGTTTATAGTTAGCCAAATCATCCTGGACTCGCTTAAATTCTTCGTCATCAATTTCATTATTTTCCAAAGCCTTACTAATAATAAGTTTCATACTCGTCAGCTTAGCTGCTGCGAGCGTACTTAATGCTTCATGCTTCTGCAACTTCATATAAAATCTTTTGTTAATGGCTTCCATACCAAAGCATGCTAGACTTGTGACAAGACCAATACCTTCAACAGCAATTCCTATAACACTTCCCACCCCCGTTGCAAAAAGAGTTATACCTCCTACAGATAATCCGGCTGAAACCACCCCCATGGCCATTGATGTGTTGTGTACAGAATTGAAAACCGTATTGTAACGGCGTTTACACCTCGAGTATTTTGCTTGTTCTTCTTCCAAATACTTCAACGCTTCTGTAATATTCATTAAACGAAATGAATCTGCCTTTAATGTTTTATCACGCTCAATAGGCTCAGGTGGTATTTGTGGATACAAGTTCACCATTTTTTATGACAAATATTTTTTTAATCAGCAATTACATTTTGCAACTCTTCAAAATTATACAATTTGCTGGCATAATAAAATGCAACAAGATCAATGTGTTCAAGGTTTATGTAAGTTAGACGAACAAAAGTTGTTTTGTCAACCACCACCTTGACAGCTGGAATACTGCTCGAAACATTAATAACATCATTATTTTTTGTAATAGCAATAAAGACCTTTGATGATTCTGATACTGTTTCATCCCATGTAAGTTTAATCCCCTGCGCAATTTGAGCCTCTTTAGCAGTAGCAACAGATTTCATGATAATTTCAAATACTATTGTCGCTTCTCTAGCCACGACTAAGCTTGCTGGCATAAACACAACAGAAGTATCTGATCTACCCTTTCTAGTTGTAAGAAGATATCTCCGTTTCTCATAATTTTCAACTTTCAGTTTTTCTCTGCTATTGTTGTCTAGGGCAAAACTTGGAACAAGGCTTACAATAAGCGGCCCAGAATTAACAACCTTCCTAAACACTAAGGCGCCTTCATCATCAGTCCGCCGTGAGATGGCCTTAGTCGCCTGCTCGGCGTTAAACCCAAATAACTAACTAACTAACTAACTCATCATCAGTGTATACATAAGGACTAATAAATTCAATCTTTATGTCCCAGTCAATTGTGGGTGGTGGTGCCGGTACAGGTGAAACAACCCATTTAGTACCCACATGTATTAAGTTGTAGGGCACATTATTTACAAGATTAGGCGCAACAGGCACAGTAACATCACGTAGCTGACCAAGTTTAGGAATCTGTCTTTCACCATCTTTCATGTCAACAATTACTTTTCTCTTGTACATGCCATAGGAATCAAGTTCAAAACCATATATTTCTCCAATTTCTCCCTCTTTCTCAAAATCCTGTACGTCTGCCAAATCTTTCAATTCTGTTACTGGACATGCAACTGGTATGATTCTCGACTTTGGACCACCACTCATTTTTTATAAACAAAAATAAAATTATTTAATTTCCAACACAACACTAAAATCATGCATAAGAACTGGTTTGTCATCCTGATTAGTTACAGATATACTCAGTGACTCAAAGAAACTAGAACCTAATTTCTTAAACTGCAAATTAGGAAATCTAACAACTACACTTTCACAATACGGAGCAGTTCCAGTAGGTAAACATCTCAACAAAGTTGAAGGCTTTCCATTGTGAACATTCTCAGATGTGTTTAGTTCTTTCAAATAAACATTTAGCACTGTGTGTACTGACAAATTGACAGGACGTTTTCCAGTTATTTTAAGTCTTTTTGTCTTCATTGTTATAATACCAGTCATAGCTTCACCTAAATCATCTGATCTATACCAATCTTCGTCAATATAAAATCCAAGTAAATATGCAAATCTATCTGAGATCCTTAACCAATTTTGTGTGGGAAATTCTAATGTAACAAGTAGGTTAGCTGGATTTAAAGTTGCTTTAATTTTAAATTTACTTTGAAACCATTCAGCTATAGTACAAAAGTCATAATACCCGGGTGGTAAAGCTTCAGTCTTACCATCAAAAATTACTTTATTATATATGTCATCTTCTATATTAAACCACTTTACTGTATAGAACATTTCATGGATAGCTACAGCCTTGCTACCATCATGATTATCAATTCCATTAGTTAACCACACTGGTTTGCTTGTGTCAAGATTTGTTAATGTGATAAACATTTTTATTATCTCATAAAAAAGAACATGATGGAATTTAAATCACCAACCATCACCACTACAAACGCATTTCAATTCAATGTGAATGCCAAATATAATGTTGCACCTACTTATGAACAGAAAATAATTCAACTAAATCAGCTTGACATAGCTGTGTCTGACGCAAGCGTACAAGATCTATTTCAAGTCAAAGTACCAAATCCGTTTGACCATTACATAAACCCTCCAATAACAGATGACTCTACTGCAAGAAAGTGGTCTTCAAGTCCACTCCAGATGTTTCAAAACCAACTCAACTTTGCTATACTGTGTTCTACTACAGGCTGTGGTGTTTCATTTACAGACCATTTGAATCACTCAAACAAACTGATTAGGTCTGTGTATCATTTTCATGTTTATTACCAGCTTAGACGTATACTGTCAGAACTTCATACACCACTGCCCACTGAATCCAGTTTCAACAGGTTTAATAACCCTATGGATATGAAAGCATTTGAACGCATCTGTAATGAGTTTAATATCAGTACAAAGTATGACTTCACACAAAAACTTGATGATCACCATGGCATGGGTACATTGTATTACGCTTTGAGTCACAGACAATACCCACAAGATTATTACCCTGGTTACACTTCATTCTCATCAAAATCTGAAGTCTGGTTAGGATCAATAGAGCAGAAACAGTCTAATGCGTGGACCACATTTATTTTAGATAAATCTGACGGGTTTACTCAAGCGGGAGTCGAGCGCATCAATGAGTCTATCAGAACATATGTCTGGTGTATACTAGGTGCACAATCATTAACAAAATCAAACATTTTGAATGGAAGTGGAATTTTTGAATCTCAAAAACAGTTTCTCGCTAATCTTGAAGATTCAGTAAATTCATCAGTTGATCTCCCATCAAGCATACAACGTTACCAAGATGTACTCAGATATGCCAGATCAAAAGTTGACTTTGTAGTTGGCACTGGGTTATACATGTTACCATCTGACCTTCAACTCCAAATGGGTACAATAACAAATTATAACAATGAAATCATTGTTGCAGGTGTTGGTCAGAAATTAGGACTCAATAAAAGTGTAAACTTAGGAGCAACAACTGCGCATGTACTGTCATTAAAATCATTACAGGAGGTTACTTCCCCTGCCCCACCACCGACACCCATACAGTCAGTAACAACCCCTGACACACATGAGTCAGAACGAACTGCATTAGTAATAGGATTAACAGGGCTAGGAGTATTACTTCTTTATCTGTTTCATTAAATAACCCGCCATTAACCCTCCTACTGTCACCAAAAATACCCACACATGCTCTGCCATAAACCCAACTGCCTTTGCCGCTGTACTAATCAACCAGCTGACAACAGAGCCTAAAATGCCAGGCAACGTGTCTACTGCTTTCAGAGCCAATTTCTTAAGCAAGTCTGATATGTGTGACAACTGTTTCTTTACCCACGACTGTAAGTCTTTTGGATCTGTGGGAACTGGGGTTGGTGGTGCTGGAGGTGGAGAACCACCACCCGTTACAGCCAACACAACTGTACTGATAATAAACCCCAGAGCTGTAATTAAACTGGCAATTGTGATACCCTGTTCTCTGAAAAGTGTTTTAAGTCTCTCAGCCAGAGTAGTGTCTTCGTGAAGTATTTTCTGAATAGTTTCTCTTATTCTGTTGACCTGTGTTTTCAGTTTTTCCCTCCCGATACTAATCGCTTCTAACCTTCCTGATCTTTCTATCTGCAAATCATTTAATCTGTGTTGGATTCTTTCTTTCATTTCTGTGTCAAGATTCCCATTGTCTGCGGTAGCCAGTTTCTCCTTTTCACGTTCAATGTGTTTATCAAGCTCTCCCAGTTTGGCAAGATTATTAACCATCTCACCTCTTATTGTCTGCAGTGATTTATCCAACCCTATAATCTCCCGCATTGACAAAGGTGGATCATCTATTGTTTTCATAGCATCATTTATTTGTCCTTCAGTAAATGAGGTTTCTTGTATCACTGTGTTTGCTATTTCTGGTAGGCTTGTTATTGGTGCCATTTCAATTTCTTGCCCTGTTGGTAACTTTGTTTGCGTGTCTTGAAGCACACTAGCCAGTCTTGGCGTGATAGGAGACCCACCAATACCAAGTTGACGCAAGGCACTAACACCGCCTTCATTTTTTATTGTACTTAAAGCCCTAAACCTACTAGGGTCTTTTTTGTTAGTCAATAGTACTTTTCCTTTGTCAACAGTATTTAAATATAAATGACCCTTGACATCAAGTTCAAACTGGTTAGGGTCTACGTTGTCTGGGCGACCACCAACATGATCATAAAATGAGTTCACTTTGGTTTCTAAAAGTTCGTGACGTAAACTGTAAATATTTCTTGTACCAGTCATATCTGCCATATCTGTTGTATTACCAAAATCATACATGCCATCCATTTCAAAATCTTCATGATTAAATCCTCCCGCTGCCATTGTTTTTATTAATTTAATTTTTTTTATTGTGCATAATAAAAATGACACAGTCCTACGGATCAAAGTTAGACCCACACAGAAAACTACGTGAACCTTTCGGTGTTAAAGCAGTTAGACAATCGATAGTCATCACAAACAATCCTAGTACTATAGACCAAAACCAGACTCTTACTGTCAAGTTTCCAAACCTAGGCCCCAGTGACGTTATTGTTCCTGGTACTGCTCGTCTTGCTTTTAATATTGAACTTTCATCGGACGCAGATGACAAAAGAACACTAGTTAACAATCTAGGTAGAGCAATTATTAAGAATATTAAAGTTAAACTTGAAGGACAGGAAGTGTTTAGTCTTGACGATGCTGATGTGTTCTACTGCTACACGGATTTGTGGCTTACAAGAGAAGAACGAGAGGATCGTATTTACCAAGGCATACAGTCAGATAGCATTATGAAAATTCGAATAAATGCATCAGACAAAACAACCACAGAAGGCAAGGACGTTATTGTGGCCGAAACATATGGAAATAGGTTTTGCATTCCACTCGAATTTGAAATCCTAACAGGACATTCGCCTTATTACCAAGGGGCACTAAATGACCGCCTGAGTTTTGAACTAACCTTTAATGACTACTCCAAAGTTATCAAATCAACGGATCTCAATGCATCATATAAGATCTCTAACATTTCCTTGGAATATGAGATTGTCACGCATACTGAACTAGCCAGACTCATACAAAATCAGTACCAGTCAAGACTTCCAATTTATTATGATCGAGTGATTAGACACAGTTTATTACCCAAAGACAAGAGCGACCAAATTTGGTGTATAAACCTAAACACGCCTGCTAGGTCACTAAAAGGCATTCTTATGTTATTTACTGAACCTGAAAGTCCTTACAAAAGAGATTCAGAAAAATTCTATAATCCGAAAATTACACATTTATCCTGCACAATCGAAGGCCGACCTAATCAAATTTTTGCGTCTGGAATGATGGGATATCAGCACTATGATGAGATCACAAAGTATTTTGCTGGGGGAAGACTTAGAGAAAAATCAGCAAATATTGCGTGCAAAGATCTGCATCTGTATGACGTAAGAATCGGTGAATACCTGACAGATAAGTACGCACTGTGGCTAGATCTGCGTTCTACGGAGGACAATTTCCTTCATGGTTCTGGCCGTATTATCGAAAACGGTAGTGACGGAATCTCAATTCAAATACAGAAAAAAACAGAAAAATCTGAAGCAATCAATATATATTTGTATCTGATTTATGATGCGCAACTAAACATCTCTGAGAGCAGGCTAAGTAGTCATATATATTAAAAGTATTCACTTAGCTTGGTTTTAATCCTTCACAGCCCATTTTGAATACCGAAATCACTATAAAATCCGAACGTATTAGTAGGCACGTCACGCTTGTGCTGAAACACGGACTAAACTGAAAATAAAAGGCGTCGTTTCACTGAGGTAACAGTTTCACTACCGATTTCAACATTCCCAATTTTCACCTCGAGTGATCTAAAAACACTCGTAAAAACAGGGAGGGGTGTACTAGTAACTTGAATCATTTAGGTCTATCACTGGGATTAGAGTTATTGGGTTTTGTCTTTCAATTTAAATGCATCACGCGACAGTGACTACGCAATAGCTTAAGCATAAAGACCTATTGTTCAGAAATGTCACCCACTGGAGCGAAAACAGGAAACCGTTTCACAACCAATTTTCAAGCCCAACTTTCTGGTTATTAAAGAGATGCAATCTTGTAAACTCACATGACTACACAACAGCTGTCTCTACCTACAGGTTATGACGACAATAACTGCACGCAACAGGGATTTGGTTTCATCACGCGACAGTCTTGAACACAAAGACCGATTGTTCAACAGCGCAATGTCCGTGTGCGTCGAAGCAGTCACGATGTGTGAAGTGAAAACTTTTCACAGATAAATTTTCCTCCACACAATTTTTCACGTTGGACGTTTCATTTACGAAATAACCTATATTAGAGATTTGTTCTATATTTTTGGTTTGCCCCAGAGTAAGAAAAATGACATAGTGGTTTAGTGACATACATTGAAGCGTTGACACAAAAAGGAATGCTAATTTGTTTTGTGTGTGCAGAGAGAGAGAGAGAGAGAGAGAGAGAGAGAGAGAGAGAGAGAGAGAGAGAGAGAGAGAGAGAGAGAGACACTATTTGGGCACAGAAGACTATTGTTTACTATGGTGGTATGAACAGGAAGTAGACACTATTTCTCAGGAAGGCCAACTCTGACAGCATTGAGTGGTGGGGTGTGGGGGTGTGTGTGTGTGTGTGGGGGGGGGGGTGGTGTGTATTTCTCGGGAAGATATTTTAACTAGCCTTTTGTTTCCAAGGGGTTGGGGGACCTGACTGGGCAGATAAATCTGTTAAATGAATTTGGTCAAGTGCGTTTGTTTATTTACGGAAAGGATTAAATAAATCAATTGTTTCTTAAATGGGTGTCGTTGTAATCTCCTATATACTTTCTCTCATGTGCCCCTCGGTTGATATAGATTATATCATGTGCCCCTCGGTTGCCGCAGAGGCACGTGGTAATCTATATCTCTTGCCGGCCGGTCTTTGAGATTTCAGCCAGTATTGTCAGAGGTAGTCCTCGCGGGATTGGGCCGAGCCGGCCGCGGGGCGCAGAAGTCGGTGCGTACAAGAACGCCGGGTCAAACGATTGCCTATGACTGAACTGTGGTACATTTGAAACGCAGAAAAAAAAAAAGTATGACCGTGCCTACACGTGCGCTCTAGTCAAGTAGTCGCATAACTTTTTTTGTTTTGTTTTTATTTTTTGTATGGACTGAACTGTGGTACTCTTGAAAATCAGAAGAAAAAAAATGTATGACCGTGCCTTCATGTGCGTTCTAGTCAAGTAGTCGCATAACATACGTTTTTTTTTTTTTTGACTGAACTGTAGTAGTCTTGAAAAACAGAAAAAACAAAAATGTATGACCGTGCCTTCACTAGCATTCAAATCAAGATTTTTTTTGACATATTTTTTTTTTACACCAGTATTACATCACCAATTCACTCGACCGTAAACATTATTAGTTTGTCATTACGAATTCGGCTTTGCCAGAACTTAGTTTTTGTCGCCTCGAGGATACGCGGGTCAGGGAGTTTATTTCGGAGATGAAAGTCGAAAACGTTAAACGTTAAAGTTTAGGGCTTAACGTCTTTTTCCACCACGAAGTTGATTTCAAAGACGGGTCACCGAAAAGAGGTCTGTACAAATTTTGACCCAAGCTGGGTTCGAACCCACGACCTTTCGGACGAGAGTCGAGCGCTCTGATGAAAGTCGAGACTTCCATTGCCTTCAAAACGGGCGACCACAGGGGAAGGGCGTACAGAGATAGGCCAATGAGAAAAAGTGTGAAGAGTCTGAAAGAAGACAACAGGAATTACAGCCATGTTATCTCATTGCGCCTGAGGTACGAAATACCCATATTTTGGAGTTATCCTGTGAGGACTGCATTACAATTTCAGGAGACAGATCGACCATGATAAAGGATGGTGGCAGAATAGCTTGGCGCCTACAGGCGCCAAGAGGCTATTCTGCCACCACGCTTGAACTATCATGGTCAAGCCATAATATTTGCTGTGGTGTGTCGCGGCAGAATAATTTACTAGTGTTCTGCTAAACGGCACTGTGGAAGAGGTCTGGCTGTATCGTCACGTGCTAGCTAGGGCAGTACTTGGTTCCGTTTGTTTGTCGTTCTGTATCCGCCCTCTCTCGCTATCTCTGTCCTCTGCTCTTCCGCTGTGTGGTCGCCACACCATTCAGTCCAGCCTTCAACAGACATAGAGGCACGTGAACCCCGTGCAGCCGTGTGCAAGTGACATAGACTCACTACACTGATGAGCCCCCCGCCGACAGTCGATTTGGGCTCATGAGAATCCACGCATCTTTCTGACCGAGATATACATAAATTTGCATCCTCAGTCATCACAGCAAGCCTGCTAATTCGGTCTGCAAGAGTTAGTTAGTTAGTTATTTGGGTTTAACGCCGAGCAGGCAACTAAGGCCATCTCACGGCGGGATGGGTAAAAATCTGGCCAGCCAGACTAACAGAAAGGTCTTAAGATGTAAATATATCTTAAAAATATTGCATGCTAAAATGTCGCAGAGGTCTTTAAAGGAAACGTCTACAGACTCTCAAAATAATAGAATTGTCATAGTCCGCTATAACTCAGATCTAATTAAAAATATTGCACTCTCTCAGAAAACTGAGGATTTTGTCCGGGGGTACATCCCGGAACAAAACCTTCAAGGAGTCTGCTGTGAAGTGTTTATACCATGTCTCAACTAGATCGGCACAACAAAAAGTGTTTAACAGAGTACTGCTCGTCGCAGGCATAATACCATGGATGCTCCTCCCGTTTTAGTAAATAAGAGTGCGTAACATACGTGTGCCCGATGTGGAGCCGAGCAAGGACAGTCTCCTCACGGCGGCTGCCGCAGCGATAAGGTAGACTGTCCGACACCTTAGGAAGGGCTTCATGCAGCTTGTTAGCTTCCTCTTTGTCCCACTCGGACTGCCACTCACGGGCTATGCACGCACTAATCACAGGTCTAAAATCAATATGAACAATCTGTGCGTCAGGGACAGGGTCGTTGCGGGCATGGTTGGCAGCAGAATCTGCGATCCTGTTGCCTTCGATGCCCACATGCCCCGGGACCCAATAAAAAGGATGTCATAATATTCCTTCATCAAGTCTGCGTAGAGCTCTCTGATCTGCACCAGCAGTGGGTGGTCTTTTCCTGCGCCCCGAAGGGCCTGCAGGGCAGAAAGAGAGTCAGACAGAATCAGGAAGTTCCTTTCCCTAGACCGATAAGCATGCTTAAGTGCCAGCAGAACTGCCTGCAGTTTTGCACTAAATACAGATGAGTGGTCTGGGAGGCGGTGCTCAAAATTTTAATGGGCGTCTAGGATGGCGAGAGGACACTGCGGCCGCAACCACTCTCCCATCCTCAGACTTTGACCCATCCGTATAAATACGACAATAGCCAGGAAAACTTGAAAGGAGTTCATTGAGGCTCTGTTGGTATATGGCTGGTGGAGTAGAGTCCTTCTTGTGGGCGGTCAAGTCCAGCAAGATGTCAGGAACTGGTAATAGCCAGGGTGGAGTGATGTGTTGCAGAGATTCCAAAACTTTGTCCAGGTCCACTTCGGCCGCCTGCAGATGAGGTCAGACACGAAAGGAAAGTGGACGGACAGTTCCCGGATGGGTATCGTAAATCTCTGCAAACGGCGGTTTAAAATCACAATCATAGGCAGGATTGTCTGAACGGGCCTTCAGTTTCAGAACGTAGCTGAGCATGAGGCGGATGCGGCGGAGCTTGAGAGAAGGCTCTCCTGCCTCAGCATACAGACTAGGAACTGGAATTGTCCTGAAGGCCCCCAGATATCCGCAGACCTTGATGGTGAATTGTGTTCAGACGCTGTAGAACAGACTTGGAAGCCGAGCCATATATTACAGAGCCGTAATCCAGTTTGGACCGAACAAGGGACCGGAACAGTCAAAGTAATACAGCACGGTCTGAACCCAGTCAGTACGACCAACGACACGAAGAACGTCGAGAGCCTTCTGACAAGAGGTTCTAAGGTAAGTAATATGGTTGCGGAAGGTCAGTCTTTTGCCAAAAATGACCCCCAGAAACTTTGCCTCCTCGGTCACCTTAATTGGCACGCCAGCAATGCTCAGGCTAGGTTCTGGAAAAAATTCGACTGGTTAGTAAAATGCACACAGACTGTCTTGGAGGGCGATAACTTGAATCCGTTGAGAGATACCCACCCCTGGATGCGATCAACGCACAGCTGCAAGCGCCTCTCAAGGGACGCAAGTCCTCGACCTCGTGCGCACAAAGCAAAGTCGTCAACAAACAAAGAGCATTCAGAATCATCCTTGACGGCCTTTACAATGTTATTGATTTTAATACTAAATAAAACAGGAGACAGAATGCTGCCCTGCGGGACACCCATCTCCTGTTCAAAGGAGTCGGAGATTGTGGAGCCCACACGAACATGGAACGAACGGTTAGACAAAAAAAAAATTGAATAAAAACGGGCAGGTGCCCATTAAAATCCATGTTCAACAAGTCAGACATTATACCATACTTCCAAGTAGTGTCATATGCCTTCTCAAGATCGAATAAAATTGCATAGACATGCTGCTTGTTTGCAAAAGCATCTCGAATGAACGACTCAAAGTGGACTAGACGGTCAGTTGTACTACGGAAGTGCCGGAAACCGCACTGGAGATCTGTGATGAGACCCTGTGACTCAAGATGCCACACCAGGCGGGCGTTGACCAGGCGTTCCATAGTTTTACATAAACATGATGTCAAAGCGATTGGCCGGTAGTTGCCCGGGTCGGAAGGATCTTTACCCGGCTTTGGGATCGGCACAACCACAGCCTGGCGCCAAGATTTGCTGAAAATGGCCAGTTATCCAGATATAGTTAAAGGCCTTGAGAAGTACAAGGAGTGACTTCTCAGGCAGATGCGTTAGGAGCTGATAGTGGATGGTATCTAGTCCAGCAGCAGAGTCATTACATTTCTGCAGGGCTAGCTGCAATTTTGATAATGTAAAAGGGGTTTTATAGTCTTATGAGTTATTCGATTTAAAATCACAAATACGAGACTCTCGCTTCTCCTTCTCTCTCTGAAAGATGGGTGAATAATGAATGCTCTGTTGAAGATTTATGGGCAATGGTGGAGTCAAGCAAATTGGCCACAACATTTTTTTTTTTATCTGTGACCAAGCTGGCACCATCTCTAAGATGGCCGACAGAAGCCGAGCTACCCCTGCCTCTAATTCTTTGAACAGCCTTCCAGACTTTCTGGGACGGAGTCCTAGAAGATACAGAAGAGACGAAACGTCTCCAAGAAGCATGCCGTTCACGTTTAAAAATGTAACGGGCTTTCGCCCTCTGTCTTTTAAAGGTTAAAATATTCGCTTGCGATGGATTACGAAAAGCACGTCGCTGAGCAGATTTGCGCGTTTTTTTTTTGGCCTTGCGGCACTCTTCGTTGAGCCGTGGCACTCTCGGCTTCCGAGGGACTGATGTGGAAATTTTAGGGATGTTTTCACCTGCTAAGTCCAACAAAATAGAAGTAAAACAAGAAACAGGTTCATCAGCTGCCATGACCACCTCCTCTGTAATACGAGACTGACAGAGGGAGGCGAACAGAGGCCAGTTAGCTTTCTTGAGATTCCGGCGCCCCATTGGTGGATCCTCCTCACAGCTGACCGATGACAGGACTACTGGGAAGTGGTTACTACCACACAGGTCGTCGTGAACCTTTCAGTCAAAGTCCAGCATGAGAGAAGGATCACACACAGTGAGGTCTAGAACAGAACTAGATCCTGAACCTGGGTTAGAGTAGGTAGGTGAGCCATCGTTAAAGACACATAAGTTAAGTTGAGAAAAAGCATCTTCTAACATCTGACCTCTGCCATCATAGTGAGGTGAGCGTGACCATTACAATCTCCCATGAGAATAAAGGGAGGGGGCAGCTGATCTTCTATGTTAAAAATATCATTACTACAGACCCGCAGGGATGGTCGCATGTAAACACTGCATAATTTATGGTTATGGTCTTCTTTAAGGTAACCCGAGCTGCGACAGCCTGAAGACAGGGGTCGATGCTCGCGGGGATACATAAAATTTGGCTACTAATGAGAAGAGCCACTCCACACGAGCGTCTCTCCGAATCAGAGCCTTTATGAATAGCGTTAAAACCATTAAAAGACACAGGGTCAGAAGTCTTCAGGTAAGTCTCCTGAAGAGTTATTACTGAGGGGTTACAGGACTTGACTAAACGACGTAGTTCCTCAAAGTTGGCCGGCCTGAAAACCACGACAATTCCACTGAAGCAGAGAGTACATGATTATGTCTTATGTGGGGGAGAAGAGTTTCTTCCCCCCTTTTCTTTTGCTTTGAAAGGAGTCGAAGAAACAGAGGGGGGCCGGCTACCGGGCCTTCTCTGGTTCTTCGGAGATGAGGGGAGTGGAGCTGCCGCAGCACCAGCTACGACAACTTCCACTCCCTCCATCTGCTCCTCCAATGCAGCATATTTGTTTTGAAGGGGGACATCAGTGTCTCCCTTCTGGGCCCGTGCGCACAGCGGTCCCGTAGCTTTCTTAGACTTCTGGTTCTGGGCAGAGTTCTTCCGCAAAAGTTAGCGGCCTTAGAAGGCTGACCAGAGCCAGAAGCCTTTGTAGCAGACAGATTGACAGGCTTGGGTGGGGGCTGAGGCTTAGGCGCAGCAGAAGGCGGTGCTACCGGACCGGTAATGTCCGCCTTCTGCGTTCCCTGGCTTCTCGTCACCAATGGAGGAGGGTTACTCTCCAGGGGCGAGAGGAGCCGAGGCTCGGCCCTCAACCAAGAAGTTGGGGTTTGACATGAGAAATCTTTGGTGGGGCGCTTGCCTGCAACCGCATCACTGAAAGGTAAACACAGAGGGAGTTTGACGCAGCCTCAGCTGCATCAGGGCCTCAACCATTTTTTTTTTTTTTTTTTCGTCTGCGAAGGACAGCCCCTTCTCTACACGCACCTGCTGAATCTTGCACTCGGATATCCAACGAGAGCATTTCTTGTCCGAAGCCATATTCGCCCCTTGGCAATTCACACACAGGGGGCGGGGGGGGGGGGGGGGGCTGTGCAGGACACAGCAGAGTGTCCGGGCTTAGTGCAACGGGCGCATGAAGCCTCTGCCTAGCGGCATGTCTTCTGCCCATGGCCATACTTTTGGCACTTAAAGCACCAAAGGGGGAGAGGGACGTACTTCTTCACTTTCAAGGAGTAATAGCCTCCCCAGATGGTAGTAAGAGGGGTTGGAGTGCCAAACGTCATGATGATGGTAGGGAGACGGATCTCCCGACCACCTCGCTTGGAAGCGAAGCGCCTGACGTAAGTCACCCTCTGCGACTTAAGGTTCCGTACTAGTTCAGCTTCCGACAGTTCTGCCAATGCTGGATCTTTTATCACACCTCTAAAAAAATTCATCGTTTTGTGGGGTGTGACCTCCACTGGAGTGTCTCCGATGGAAGAGAGCCTCAGTAGCCCGTTGGAGTGTGCCCGAGTACGGCACTCTACCAGCAAGTCACCAGACCTGAGGCGCTGAACATCAGGCCTGCCAACACGGCTACTGAGGGTCTCTCCCACCAGAAAAGGATGCAACTTGGAAACAGGCTTCTCTTTTACTTTGATATGGACAATGAGGAAGCGAGGCTAGACTGACGGCCGACGCCTGAGGCGTTGCTTCCTCACAGTCGCAGTCGCTGTCACTGAAGTACAATGTCTGTGGCTATGTGCCGCTTTTGTGCCATTTTTGTTTTTTGTGGTTTCCATATTATAGTAGTAGAGATATTCATTCCCCGGGGGTCCCCGCCCGCCACCGAGCCCAACAAGGAAAAGTGCATCTGTCAGCGGGTCTCCAGCCGACGCACAATGGAGACTGCCCGAAAGATATACTCAGGGGGTTAAGCCCGATTGAGCCACCGCCTTCTATCACATTGTTGAATGCAGGGGAATACTGGCGTAAAGCACCTAATCAGCAGCAGAAGCTATAGCATGGTGCTCCGTATATCACTCTATATGTCAACTGTGGGATAGGGGCGTGAGAAGAGCCGATTGACTAGGCCTGTACTCCCAGCCTCCCGTTTAAGTAAAAGTCAACGCCAAAGTGGAGTGTTTCAGCCACCAGGATCCTCTTCTCCCCTGACACAGGTCTCCAAGCACGGCAAACACTCGGGATCCAAAGGACCAAAATCTAATGAGTATTTTTAAGGACGAATAGTGGTAAAACCTGGGTTAGCACAGCTCCTTATAAACCGGACCAGGGGAAAAGACTGAACTACTGACATCAAGTCCTAATTGTGGACAAAGATGGCACCCCTTCGCTAGCCCACTCAGTCAGTGACTGAGAAGACTACCCACCGGCCACGCCACGTGGAGGCCGGTACCGTAGTGGGCGGTCTGCAAGAGATCTGCCATTATGTCCGTTGCTGAGTAAAGCGATATGTTTATTGTTATGCAATGAAAATCGCGCTTTTCTCAAAAATGGATCTACAAAGCTTTTGCCCTTACCGGCAGGAATATAGATTCACACGAACACCTGCAGCCTAGCAGTGAATCTGTGTCTCCTGCAGGATTGATGGTTGAAGGGGATTGCGTGAAAACTGTTGAGAATCATCTACTTCTTGTTAACCCTTATCACTGATTCGGGATACACCAGGGTGTGACATAAGTTTGACTAAAATAGTTCAAGAGTAGTGCCAGTGCGCCACGCTTTTCTGGCACTACCCTTGAACTAAAGCCATTTGTCTATATCTTATTTGTAAGTACTATAATGTAGCCTGCATATGGCATTGTAGCTTGAAGCTTTTAGCCTCAGTATGATACGGATTAACCGAGATCTTTAGTTGTAAATCTGCATCCTCAGTCACCACAACCCAGGCCAGAGTGTCATGAACCCTCGCAGCCATTTGCAAGGGGAATAGATTCACATGAGCCCCTGCGGTCGCAGGGGCTCATGTGAATCTATTCCTCTTGCGGATGGCTGTAGGTTTTTTTCGTGAATGTGAGAATATTTGCCTCTTGCCGACGGATATAGTCCCCATTTGCATTCTCAGACTGAGGGGTGTTCAGGGGCTAGACTTGTAAATTTGCATAGGACGTCTCGATTGTGAACTTGGCTTGTGAACAATATAACAAAAAAAGTTATTTATTTATTATGTATTGTTACTCATTTGATATACAACGAAACACTATTTATTTATTTATTACAGCGTAATATCGTTTATTAATTTGTTTATTTATTTGTTAATATATTTAATACACCGTAAAGACTGAATGAGTGAGTGAGTGAGCGAGTCTTTTTATTTATTTTTACTGGCCGATACATATGCCACTATGGTGTCTCTAGGTTAACATATTCGAGACGGCACGTATCGATTGTTGTGTACAATGTTGTCCGTAATGATGATTACCGTTGTACATTGTGATAACCATGTTGTTTCTTCATTTTGTTTTAAATCGTAATTTTGGTGAATTTTTTCTCAAATCAAAGTGGATGCACTGATTTTACAACACTGCGGGCGATGCTGACCCAATGCGCAAAGGGCCATATGGCCGACGTCGGCCCGATGGCCCTTTGCGCACTGGGAAGTTTCGTTGAAGTCTATGAAAGCAACAATGTTTAGGATACACATGTTCTTGTTTATTCGGGTACATGCCAAAGATGCAATGCAGGTTATTCACTGTTTTGCGGAGAGCTACCATATCGACCCATTCATCAATCCGACCATCCATCCATCCATCCATCCATATTAATTCAACCCACAAAATCCGCATGTCAAAGCAGCACAGTAACATTTATTTCAAAGTCAAAACTGTAAAAAGTAGTAAAAATGTATAAGCCCTTTTGTACATCAAATGAACCTGAAATAAACCAGTCGCATGATTCCAAAAGAGAAATAAACTGGAAGAAGTCAATGGCTTGCAAACAGCACCAAGCAAGTTCGGTTATACATGTAATACGTCAAAACACAGCCAGTCAAAAGTGCTCTGCTGTGTAAAAGGAGAAAGTCAGCAAAGTCGATATAGTGAAAAGCGAGATTATTATCATAATATAATGACAATCCCGCTTTTCACATAAATGGAATTACTGCCTAGTGCCTTCAGTTCACACAAGAGCATTTCTCTCTCTTAAAATGACACCAACGACAAATTGTCAATGATTTCGCAAGTGGTGAAAAGTTGTGAAATAGTGCAGGGTATTTCGAAATCCGAAAGTCCCGAAATCAGTTCCTTAACCCTTTGGCTGTCGGTGGCGATTTTGGTCGAGGTGACTCCTGCAGGAATCACCTCGACCAAAATCGCTACCGACAGCTAAAGGATTAGCGACGTTCACAGAGACATAGGAGTCACACGCTAAAAGTCAGTAAAAGAGAGTGTTTCTCACTAGCGCCTGCGACTGGAGTCGCAGGGTGCTCATGAGGATCTATGCCTCTTGCCGATGTTGTGGGCTGGATGAGGATTGTTTTTGTTTTGGAACCTTTGGCTGTGAGCAGAGGTTTTTTTGGACAAAAAGCGCTACCGACAGCCAAAGAGTTCCAATCGGGGATCGGTTCTACTTATCCATTAGTCCAAGAAACGTGGAAACAAAGTGGGGTTCAGCAAGAGTCAAGAGATCCTCATGAGCCCCCGCAACCGCGGGGGCTCATGAGAATCTATGTCACTTGCAGATGGGTCGTGCTGACTTTTCCTCGGCAGTGAAGGGGTTAAATGTTTCAGGCGACCCTTGAAATTGTACTTGGGCATGGGGAAGGAACTGAACAATCTCTTTGTTTTGCAAAAAAGAAGAACTTTTTTTTTTTTTTTGGGGGGGGGGGGGGGAAGGGGGAGGGTGGGGGGAGGGTGGTGGTGGTGGGGGTCTGTACAGTGGTGCCATTGGACATGACTTGGCATATCGAAAAAACCAGCACTTGTTTCATCGAATGACTTTTGCCGTTTAAACGAATCATGACAACCAACAGACAATGATGTAAAATCCCTACTCTGTCTCTGCTACATGTTACTCAGTAAAAAATGTATTATTACATTTGCAACCTTTTTTCCCCCACATTTTTCCACATTCGTCAACATTTCACACAGAATTTCAAAAATTGTCTACACTGACAGTCAAACAACCGCGCGTGTCTGATGTATGTTGAGGTCTAGGGTATTACATAAGGCAGCTGGACTCTGTGTGCATAATTCTCATTCATATTCAACAGATGGTCATTGATATTCATGGTTAAAGACTCGTTCAGCGGTACTTTAGGTAGGAAGTCTTGCATGGTAACCGGAGTTCACTCAAACGAGACGCGCCGCATCCGGATCCGGATGCGGCACACCTCGAACGAGTTTAGGACTGAGGTAGGGGTAGCTGTTCAGTGAGCCCTGGATAAAAAAAAAACACGCCCTCGGCCGGATATGACGTATTGCACGCATTTACGGCTATGCATGTGCTGATCTGTGATTTGGAACATTGAGGCTAACACTGTAAGGTTCACAATCACGGACCAACACACATATTACCCCATACGTAAATACACCATAGTGTAGTAGTACTCTGTACGTCACATCAAAATGTGTACACGTCACATTCGACCTCACACGTGGTGTCCTTTATACGGGGGCACGACGACAACCTTGTCTGTATCATACATATCATAATTTAATGCAGACAGAGTACATCGTACGATACGCAATGTGTCACATGCGTTCACAAAAACTACTTTGTATGCCACCCGTTGTTCGATAAACAGGAAGCGGTGTCCATTACCCACAATAATAATGCTAATTGACAACACAAAAAAAAAAAGAAAAAAAAAAAGACATACAGTTAATTTATATGCGTGGCTGCAACTCGGAATACATAATGCAGGACACACTGAGCCCTACCGGCGAACTTCCCAACGTTCGGGCCCGAGCTAACCCTTTGGCTGTCGGTAGCGCTTTTTTTGCTTCTTTTTTTTTTCGTGATTATTTTCGCAGAAGCCATCGCGACAAAACGCGCTAACGACAGCCAAAGGGTTAAAGTCAAATTCCTGACGACAACACATCGGTTCAAGAGCTAGAACGACGAGGGTAGTTCAAGGAAGGTGCCGAAGTGCCACACTCTTCTGGCATCACGTGTTGTAGCGTATCAGCAGGGCTGCATTCGAGACGTGACGCATCCAGATATGCGTCTTTACGCGGCGTAGCCGGATGCGGCACGTCTCGAATGCGTTAAAGAGAGTTCTGCAAAAAGCGTGATGAACAAAATTTATGACGGAATTTAGACATTTAAATCAGTACTGACTCCCGCTCACTCTTGAAATTCTCTAAATTAGTCATTAGGAAGCAACCACTCAAAAGTTAGCAAGCTCACATCTCTGGCGCATTTCAAATCAAAAGCAGACACAATTTACGTCAGTTCCTTGCTGAAACATGCGAAGTGCTGAATCATCTGAAGTGATTCAGTAATTCGTCCGCGGTGGCACTACGTCACACCGCTGTGTATACGTCACACTCGCTACTACGCAATTAGGTTTCCTGAGCTACTATAAATCTAGGTCAACATTATGCTGAGAGTACATACAGATACACTGCACACGCACGTGCTGTTCGAATAATCAGTTACACCATCAAAGTCTCTCGCAGTACTCAAACTAGGCCTAATCAACTTGCAAAACGCATGACTGGAATACACACAGATTTCAACTGTCACACTGAAATCATTAACTGCTGCAAATGGAATCGTCCATCAGTGTCAAACATAATTTTGCCCTTTCGCGTTCAATGTGCCTCTCCACCATTTTTCTGCACTCACTGACTCACACATATCTCACTGCCGCGGTGGACATAATTCTTCTTCTCAATGCCTCGTCATCATATATGTATGCATCTTTGTTTTACTTAAACGATAACCTTTGTTTAGCAAAATAGTCGTGCAAAAATACTCTCGATACAGCTTGAATGGCAGACATTGAAATGTAGTTGTGTAAAGCTGAACATTAAGACACATGGCATTAACCTTTTAAGTGTCGGTGGCGATTTTTGTCGCGATGGTTTCTGCAGGAATCATCGCGACGAAAGTCGCTACAGACAGCCAAAGGGTTAATTAATGCAGCAAACATTATTTTATTCAAATTCAGTCAGTTTACCCCCTGGAGGCGAAACGTTATATCCAAGGCTTCTTTCGGTGTTTCATTTTTTTTAGTATTTCATAGACAGAACAACAGAGGTTACGTTTCCGCCGGACGACTCTCAGCAACGAACGAGAGCGGAGTGTTGTCTATGCGTTATGGTCCAAGCTCGCTATCCGTCTTCGTTTCGCTCTCCTTCGTTGTTGTGAGTCGTTCGTTGCAAACGAAGCCTCACATTATTTCATCAGATAAGACATAATGTGTGTGTTCGTCTGTGATCCTTGACCCTAAGGCCCATGGTCGCAGAGTCCAAAATCGCAGACCAACACGCATTTTATAGATATGCACGATGCGAGGCAGCCAGTTGATACAAGGTCAAGGGCAGTCGTGGAAAGCGCGTTGAAAATCGTGATGTTGCATCAACCGTCAGCGCACTTTAGACGAATGCCTTTGTACAGTTACAAATGACAGGAAGGTTGCGTCTTCGATGTCGTTCTTAAAACTTCAACCGTGTAGACATTTTCATTTATAGAAAAAAATAAATAAATAATGAGTATGCATCGGATCGGAAGCGTTTAGTTCGTGATGTTGCTTTCTCAGCATTGTAGAGGAAAGGGGGGGGGGGAGGGGGGTAAAATGAAACGAGGTGAGGGGGGCTTCTTTTCTTTTGTAGGGGAGGAGAGGGTTGGGGGTTGGGGTTTGGGGGCAGGGAGGCGGGGTCGTTGAGGTTTGGAAATGGAGGGGGGAAGAAGGGGGTGGGGGGTAAGCACGAGAATCTAGGGAAATATTGGCAGTATGTGGTCACTTTAGTCTAATCGAGGGTTTGATGGGAATGAAAGTGGGCACAACATATCTATAAAACCATTACTTTGAAATAAGCGTACGCGCATGTTTTCTACAGTAAGCGATGCAACGTTTAACCCTTTTCATCCTGATACACCCACTGCTTCAAATAAATGTGACTATGATAGTTCAAGAGTGGTGCCAGAATAGCTTGGCGCCTCGGGCGCCAAGCTATTCTGGCACCACCCTTGAACTAAAATGCTTGACCTATCTCCTAATCTGTAATATAGCCTTTACAGGACAATACGAATTTTAAAAAAATCACCTTAAGGATGAAATGGGTTAAGTTGCAGTTGCTTTCAGTCAGTGAATAAAAAAAATGAGGCGCCAAGCTATTCTGGCACCACTCTTGAACTAAAATGCTTGACCTATCTCCTAATCTGTAATATAGCCTTCACAGGACAATACGAATTATAAAAAAAAAAATCACCTTAAGGATGAAATGGGTTAAGTTGCAGTTGCTTTCAGTCAGTGAATAGTTTCTCTTATTGAGTGCGAATTCAACTTGTTCCGTCTTTATGCATAATGACAGCAAGCACACATCGTAAGGTATAAATATTACTTTACAAGACATGGAGTTATTTACAAAACACAGAAGACATGTATATAGCACATCCACCATAATAACACCGCAGCGGAAGACGGGCAAGCCATTTTAGTTCAAGGGTAGTGCTAGATTAGCTTGGCGCCTGGCAAGGCGAAAAGCTAATCTGGCACTACCCTTGAGCGATCATGGACGGTCCACCTCCCTTCTCTAGCACGCAAGTCTTGTAGACGCCTCCCACAGTCGCAAAAGTCATGAATGTAAATGAGTTACTCATTAACCCATTCAGCCCTGACACACTACAGCAGGAGATGGGTCGACCATGATAATTCAAGGGTAGTGCCAGATTAGCTTGGCGCCTGTCGGCGCCAAGTTAATCTGGCACTACCATTTAATTATCATGGCCGATCCATCTCCTGCAACAGGAGCATAGTCGTTAGATGACGCCTCCAAAATTTGGGAAATACGTGCGCCGGGCTGAATGAGTTAAAGTGATGAACAAACAAGCAAATGTTAAGTATGGATCTGGCTGAGGGCACAACAGAAACACACCGACACAATCATAAAATACACACGTTTGTATGAAATTTATTAAAAAGTGTAAAAGTTCTTGGAAGCAATAGGCCCTTTCGAATAAAAACCAGTACAAATGTTGAAAATTCATGACAACAGAGAAGACACCATGAAGGCAGCTTGACAGCTATACAGTGTGTCGCTGGTCTGTGATTTTGGACCTTACGCCTTACGGCCCTTGGGAAGAGAGGAGGGGGGGGGGAGTGGGGGCGTAAGGTCCAAAATCACAAACCAGCGACACACAGACTTGAAAAACATTACAGCTGAAAGAGTTTTACGAACTATGACCGAAAGCTCAACTTCATTTTTGGGTTGCAAAATTTGCAACATCAAAACAACATTCATCACAACAGGCAGACACTCATACGCAGCAACAGCTTTTTGCCTAATACCCGATACTTAAGCTACATATAGTTCTACGGTCAAAGGGCGACATTATTTAACTGAGAGCATACCCTTTCAGTGCCAGATCTGTGAGCACAGTCTCTCTCTATATATACTAGCATACTAACTTGTAATACGCTAACTCAAAACTGATTTTCTTCGCTTAAATCTCTTCAAACAAAATCATAATTTAAACTTCTTTAAAGTTTTACACCGTTATCTTTTGGTGTCACAAGTGCTTAACCGAACATCGACTTTACTTTATGTGTAGGTACAGCACTGAAAGGGGTAATGCTTTGAGGAAACAGACACAATTAAATCAAGCAATCACTACATGTCCTAGAAATAAACGTGCATGTGATGAACATTTGTACACATGGTAAGTCTGTCCCAAATTCAAGCTGCAGGCATTCCGACAGCCGAAACCAGCCATCAGAATTCAAGAATCATTTCATTGCTACATTCATTTCATCTTCCCTGAACACAAGTCTCTGACTAGTGACACACATAACAAACAAGTTAATGTTGATGCAGTGAAATACAAAACAACAACGATGATGTGAATGTTCTACAACATTATACACATGATCTAGTAGCATCAATGTAATGTTCCTTGTTTCTGCCACGCAGGCAAGTTAACCCATTTAACCCCACAGCCTCTGTTTGGATGTGTCATCTAACGACTATGTACCGGTTGCAAGAGATGGATCGACCATGATAATTCAAGGGTAGTGCCAGATTACCTTGGCGCCTGACGGCGAAAGCTAATCTGGCACTATCCTTGAATTATGGTAGATCCATCTGCTGCAGTGCGTCGGGGCTAAATGGGTTAAACAATGTCCTCAGACCGGAGTCGGCCTTGGTTATAGTAGGCTCGCGCACGGCCCAAGAATCTTTGACTCACTTCTTCTTCTCCATAGCTACTTCAGTTTCTGCTAAGTCACCGTTCGTATTACATCACGCGATCGAGCGCACGAGACAAAGTGAAGATGCTACTTATGAATATTAATGTCAAGTTCATGATGAACATTTAGTACAGTTTATGAACAAGGCCACGTCAGTTGTGTAAAGCAGTGCCAAACATTCAAAACAGAAGCGTAAGCCTCAGCCCCACCAACTTGTAGTTTAAAAAATAAATGGAGTGAAAAATGTCCCAAGCTCTACTTGTCCCATAATATGATGCATTCGGATAGACAACTAAGTCTGTCCGCTTCATTGTCCATGATTATGCCTCGCGAAATGTTATCATTTGCTCCTGTTTTCGTTTCATCTTCTCACTAGCTGAAGATGAACGTCATCTCTCCTTTCAGTTCGTTAGATATGAGGCTAATGTGGGTTCTATAACTTTTGCATATGGGTCGCATTCATCAAGTCAATTTGCAGTCCAGAAAGGTCTTGAGTTGTTCAACTTGTGAACAGAGCGGTTATACATAAGCGGCTTGCTACATTGGCTATGTCAAAGTCAAGCATATTTTATTAAAATCCGTTTGAAAAAAATGTGTTTCTGGAGACAATTTCCAATCCAGGAACTCTCATCATGCTGCAGTAAAAACTTCAAAATGTGCTCTCCCTCCCCTGTACTTAACGAGTATTTCTCTCCCGTTTTCTTGGCTTCGGGTGCATCAATTTCTGGAACTGTCACAGCCACTGTGCATGAGAATCTGTGCCTCCTGTTGGTAGGAATCAAAGCCTATTTGCTGGCATTTCTGTGTCGGATATGGCGGAACCTATCTGCTTGCATTAACTCCCGTTCGTTCATGTTGCTTAATGCGCAAGGGAGTGAACCTCTGGATGTCGGTAGTGCTTTTTGCTTCAAGAATCACCTCGACAAAAAGCGCTACCGACAGTCAAAGGGTTAAACTGTCATTGTCCTGTCCGTCCTCCATCATTTCAAAAGTTTGTATGTTCACGTCGGAAACTCAGAGAGAGATGAGTGTTGGCGATCCAACAGCTTCTGACCCGCTCTCGCTCTCACTCCTGTGAACCTGGCTGGCGCACGACACCCCGCCCATCCCGGGCCCAGAAGTCAGGGGGGTCAGACCGGTCGACCCCTCCACCAGGCTGTCCAGGCTTGTGTAGGTGAACAGCCCTGAAGAAGGCGTGGAGATGGGGACCCCCGTGGCACATGACACCACCACTGGCAGCTCCCCGTTCCTCTGCCTGTCCAGGGGCAGGCTGGTGGGTCGCCCGCCGTTGGAAGTAGAATGCCCTGCCAACGATCGCGAGGAGCAGTTCATAGGGATGGCGGATTCCATGGGCTCGGACTTGACCTTGAAGGAGCCGGAGGAGTCGACCTTGCAGATGGGGACGTGGGCCTGCAGGATGAACTCGAGCTGGTCCTTCTGCTGCTGTAGGGAGTGGATTTCATTCTCCAGGTCACTCTTCTCCGCCTCAAGCTTCTCCGTCTCCTGCAAAACATGTCAAATAACACTTACAGAACCAATTCGGTGCTACATAAATACAGGCTGCAAAAATTCATGACCAGATCGTCTGTCTAAATTCTTACTTCATTCAACGCCCAAGAACCCAATCATTCCAAAGACCATGAATACAATGTCCGGCCGACAAGAGAAGTAGAACCATACGAGCCCCCGAGCATTCAGGGGCTCATGAGAATCTGTGTCTCTTGCATTTCAGTGGTGATCACTTTTTTTTGTGTTTTTGTATTGCAGGGAAGGGTTTAAAACTCAGCTGAATACCGCTCCTGCTTCGTCTCAAATCGAGGGTATAAGACGCATTTGCTGAAAACAGCCCAAAGTTTAACCCTTTTAGCCCCAAGGTCCCATTTCTCAAATTTGGGAGGTGTTGCCTAACGACTATGTACCAGTTGTAGGAAATGGATTGATCATGATAATTCAAGTGTAGTGCCAGGCGCCAAGCTCATCTGGCACTACCCTTGAATTATCATGATCAATCCATCTCTTGCTGCAGGGCCCCAGGGCTAAAAGGGTTAAGTGCACGCTGCCACTTGAGCAATCACATTACAGTTTACAGAACCACCTTCTTTCCTATTCTTGTCATGACCGCCGGTGCAGGCAGAGTGTCTGCGACTATTTATTGCTCTGTTGGCATTCTATTGTTACAGCAGTTAACTGCCCAGGAAGCAAAAGGTCACCGGGCCGAAGTCGACCTCAGTTGGCCCGCGCACGTCAGTGCGCGGGCCAACTGCGGCCGACTTCAGCCCGGTGACTTCTTGCAAACTGGGCGGGCCTGCGCGCCTGCACCCCCCCCCCCCCCCCCCCACCCCCGACATTGCTTAAAACTTTTCATGGTTTGTTCTCAGCTGCTTGCGCATGGAAGGGTTTCTTACAGGAATATATACTAGCATTAACCCCTTCGCTGCCAGTGGTCAGGCAATGTGCGTCTGAAACCATTGCATGAATGTCAATGGGTGAAACATCTGATGAAATTAGAATAGACTACTGACCTCCACGAGCGTGTTGGTGTGGTCGACTCGGCGTTGTCTGCATTTGGCGGCGGCCAGCTTGTTTCTCTCTCGTCTCACTCTCCGCCTCTCTTCTTCTTCTGGTGACAACTGTAACGCAGAAAAAAAACAACAATGATTATTAATTTATTTATAATGTAGGCTTCCATAAATATGCATTTGTCAAACGGTGCAAATTACACAGAATAGTTAATCAGTAATGACTTGACGGACTATGAATAGAACACTTCCAAAGTGAATTTTCGTGAACTTTCAAGGTTACACAGCCTGACTAAGTAGGAATCCGCAAGAGGCATAGATTCAAATGAACCCCCTTCGAGAGGATCCATTCCTCTTGTAGATGGTTGGCCTATATATTAACCCCTTCGCTGCCAGACATAAAAAAATAGGGCGTCTGAAACGACTGCACACCGATCGACATTCGCGTGAAAAACGCTGATGCAAATGGGACAAATTAATGAACACAGGACTAACAAGAGACAACTTTCGTCTCAGCCAGACAGTTAATCCTATGCTGGATGCGGCGAACCGTAAGATGCATCAAAGCGGCCTTTAATAACCTGTACTGAGCGGCATTAGTGATAAAGACTTTGGCATTTTCTCCTGTCCTCATTACTACCAAAACGAGTCAATCAAATGCCAAGTTTGACGCCCCGTTCATATTTCTATTGGCTCCACCATCTCCCCCCGCCCCACCCTTCCCCCAAAATGGGTTAACCCATATCATATTGAGCATGAGGCTAAAAGCTTAAAATTTGCACACTGCCACATACAAGCTACATTATAGTACTTACAGGTAAGGATATAGGCTTAGAGGCGCCACTGTTGAAGCTATTCTGACACTACCATTGAACTATTTTAGTCAAACTTATTTCACACACTGGTGTATTCCGAATATTAAGGGTTACTGAAACACTGCTGATACTAAGTCTGGATTACTGACAAGAAGGGAAGCAAAAGAGCCGATCTTTGTCACTGTCGGCATGAGGTATAGATCCTCTCGAGCCCCTGCGACTGCTGGGGCTCGTGAGGATCTATGCCTCTTGCAGATGGAAATGAAAGGACTGCTAATAATTAGAAAAGAAAACACGAAAGCCCCTTCCGGCAAAGCAAAAGGGTTTGATATTTCGACGGTCATGAATACACCGGCTGACTGTCTATCGCCACGGGCGAGTGTGATCAGAAAAAGCCGGCGCAAATATCAGTATTAGTTCATTCTGATATTTCGATGCGTATTCAAAAAAAGTTGTCACTGGCCCCGAGGAATGCACCAGATTACCATGTGCTTGTACTTTTTTTCTTTCTTTCTTGGTCCTACAATGTATTTGAGCTGAATGTTACCTGGCCCTTCACCTACGAGTTTTTTGTTTTTTTTCGTTGCGCTTACGCCTCTTTTCGATTCTAATCTAATGAGAAAATTGTCCATTAAACTATCTAATGCCTTTAGTAATGGACTGAAGTCTGTCGCCAAAGGAATTTATTTCGTTTATCGGGGTCACCAGCAGATAGTTTCACAGAAGTTTGTAAATCCCTCAACTAGCTAATAATCTTAAACACAATATTCCAACTAGGGGACTCGAATTAACTGGAAGGCCATAAACATTTCGAAACACTGCTTTTTAAGCGCACCAAATACTATTGACGCCCAAACTGATTGCGTCGCGTTTATAGGATTGTGAAAAATACTTCCGCAAGTAATCAACGTATAATATTAACCTTTTCACCGCAACAAGCATGAACAAATGATGTCTCTAAAACTACACGTAGTATGTCTTAGATTCATTGCTGAGCGGTCCTCGTCTTTCGGAGGTAAACGGACATGAACGAGGCCAGCAAGAGGCATAGATCCTCAAGAACCCCCACAGTTGCGGGGGCTCATGAGGCTCTATACCTCTTGCATTCGGACTGCACACGGCGGGGGCAGGGTTAAAGCGTGACACCCAACTCCGTCATTATCGCGCATTATATGCGCACACCTCATGTTCATCATAATCTCACGTAAATATCACGCAGCAGTCATTTCACAACAGCAGGTGCCATTCCACGCATCGCACGCTAGCATTAGAATATTGGAATCACGAGGTCGGTGGCGGCAGGAGGGAGGTAGGGGAGGTTTGAAGGGTGCTATTGCGCAGAAAATGGGGAAAAAAGAGCGGAGTGTGCCGCTCGGGCTCTAAGATTACAACTGGAAGGCTGAGGAGGGAACACGTAAGCGACCAAAATAGTCGTTAATTTAGTAATACCATGGAAACACAAAAGGAGAGAGGTACTTTTAGCGCTGATCTAATCCCTTAAAGTGCCCCATCATTTCCTAAGTTAGTTCAGCAATCTGTAGGTGGTGGTTTCCAGGCTAAGAGGTCAAACTGAGATTACATGGCTGAGGACAAGTGGAGCTGACTGTTTTTCAAGTTAGTTAGTTATTCGGGGTTAACGCCGAGCAGGCGACTAAGGCCATCTCACGGCGGCTGTTTCTTAAGACATTTTGTTCACAACTTTTATTGATCCTCGATGAGATTTTTTTCCTCCACTAATGGTCGTTATAGACTAACACTGTCACCCACAATATATGTTTGTTTCCCCTATAACCATGTTATCTTATATTAAGCTTGGATAGTGTTAAGTGGCTGAGACAGAAACTATTTTATTATATCAGTAAGTTGTAATGTGATTGTTTTATTTAACCCATTGTGCATGCACCCAATGGTACCGTTGACAGTACCAGTGGCTGCATGTGCAAGGGGGTCAAGCAATAAGTGTGTCCTTTAACACATTCACCCTTGAGGTCGATGGGAGTTGTTCACTCGAGACAATAACTGCAGTTCAGACTGACCGTGATAGTTCAAGGGTGGTGCCAGAATAGCTTGGCGCCTCTAGGGTGCCAAGCTATTCTGGCACCACCCTTAACTATCACGGTCGATCTGTCCACATCTTGCGGTAGTGTGTCAGGCTTGCAATAAGTACCTTTTCATTGCGATTGCGACGAGTGTATTTTCTCTGGGGCGCGGAAGACTGCCCATGGTCCCCGTTGCTCATGAACCCATCCTCGCCGCGTCCGCGCTTGTAGGAAGGCTCCCACTCAGGGTCAGAGGATTCGAACGAGTCCTGGGACTGCTCGCGGCTGGAGGGATCCACCACAGGGGGCACGAATCCGCTCTGGGTGTGGGGATCACAGCCCCCGTTAGCGGATCCGCCCACGGGCACTGACTGAAGCTCGATGAAGGTCTGCTCCAGGTTGGCCAGTGTGGTGGGGGTTAGCGTTGGGGTAGTGCCCGTTCCCGTCATGGTGGTGAGGAAGTTGGGCATGGGGTACTGATGAAAAGAAAAGAACAAAAAATTAGTTTTTCAACTTTTTTAAAAGGTGTATACTGTACACATTCTGTTTTACTGTACACATCAAATTAAAATTGGTGCAAGTACATGTACATGCTTTCCGGCTTTTTTTAAAAGTTGGACATGTGTGTATTACAATGAATTAGTGTAACGAACTAGCTGATGGGAAACAAGTAATTTGGCTGTCCAGCAATGCACTCGCTCATGCACCATTATCTGTAAACGTTGACCGCACAGTTTTTAATACTGAAACAAAATGACTAACCGACTACGAGCATCAAGTTAACCCTTTGCGTGTCGGTAGCGTTTTTTGTCGCGATGATTTCGTCAGGAATCATCGCGACAAAAACCGCTACGGGCACGCAAAGGGTTGATATCCAGAGTCCCAAGGAAGCTGGAAAAGTGGAGCAACACGAAGAATGGGAAGGACTGTTGAAGCCACAAGGAGAACGCGTGCACGTTCCCCCAGCCATGCTAATAAACGTCGTCCCAAATCGATTTTTCGCAGTCAACTTGAGGCATGTCGGCCCGGGGGAAGGGGAGAGAAAAGGTGGGGGGGGGGGGGGGAGGGTGGTGGGTGGTGAGGAGTCAGGGCGTAAGGGCATCCGAAGCATGTCAATGAACTTGTGAGGAGAAAAAAAAATCGAAATTATGCAAATCTAAATGACCATGCAACCAATCACTGACCGGCGGGTACTGTTGGGCGTACTGAGGGGTGTAGTACTCCGGGTACATGTTGTACTGGTGGTGGTACGTGTAATCCATCATGGTGCCAGTTTTTCGTCTATCACAACACATGAAAACGGTATGTGCAAAACGTGTTGCACAAACTTAACAACTTGAAATAACACCGCTTCAACTGCCGCTACTTGTTAGCCTGAACTAATTCAGTAATTGTTGCCCGATCTGTTGACAGCTCTTCTCCATACGTATGCCGGGCACTGATCAGAAATTTCCAGAGATTATATCCATTGCCGGCATTCGAGTTTCAAACACAGGCGACTTTACAAATGAAAAAAGAGTCATATAGTTCACTGCACTAACTTGAGGCAGACTGATTTTTTTCAGTTCGATGAACAAAGTCACGAACTTTTCTTCAAGTTGACTTTAAAATTCAGAAGTTAGTGTAAATTCGTTTTTGACACGTGTCGGTAAATCTCATGACTTCATCTGTCATGTGAGAATCAAGTGACTGCTCCGACTGACTCGGTATAACTGGCAACACTCTTCAAAGATAAAACGTCTCCACCTATTTCGTCTAGCAAATTGTTGCACTAGTTTCAGCTAGCAGACGACACTGGACTTCACGCGCCGAACTACTGTGTCCCTATCCCCGGCGACGGTGATCACTTAGACGTTGTGTCGCGCGCCGGCTGTGACCACACTGCCGTCCTAAATGGCCGAAAGTATAAACACATACATCCCCACTGGCACAAATGAGGGAAGCGGTGGGAACGGAAAAGCGGGAGAAGGCCATATTATGGGGGCCGATACCCAAAAAGCTATGACTCTCCAGCCGCACCTCCCCCCACGCGCACTTCGGCATCGTGTCTGGAGCCACCGACAGCCAATCAGAAGGCCGGCGATATTACTCAGCGTAATGGTGGCAACTTTGCATACAGCTCGGACCGGCGACGACCGAGGGGGGCTAAACGGGGACAGTGGGGCTCATAGAAGATCCCTACTGCACTGGGATGGGAGACGAAAGGAAATGTGGAAAGGGAGACAGACAAACTGTCAGTAGATACCAGACGGTGCTGTATATTACACGATGACTAAACCGCAGCCGCACCACGATCTCTCACCAATGCTCTAGAACGTTGGCACGAAAGGCCGTGGTGCAGGCCAGGGCAGAGGCACCACAGCGAAACTGGACCGCTCCAGCACTCCGGTCAGAATCCACGGACAATTGTGACTTCACCTGTCGGATACATTGTTTCGTATCGTTCCGCGCGAGTCTGAATAATACAGTAAACAATAGTGAAAGTTCACAAACACCGAACACTCCAATAACCCAAGCTCAACGTTCCGAAAATTGACAAAGTAAAAGAGTTCTCGTGAAGCTTACCGACGGAGTTGTGGCTGATCCGCTGGCCATGGTGGAAAGCATATGCTTGCCCACGTATATCGATCGAGCGTAGTATGATGCTCACCATGGGTAGGACACAAGCTACAGTTCGATACGATGCACACCGCTTATAGGAATAACTCCTGCTGATCGTATACAAAGCTCTCTAGTCTTCTGCTCTCCTTGCGAAGTCTGCAAGCGACTAACTCGTGGCATGGGCACCGGGCCTTATGGAAAATCAGGAGATACTCTCTTAAGAGTCACTGCACAGATCCTGACTGAGGGAATACCACCTTAACTCATTGCTATGATCACTTACGCCGTCGTGGCGTCCGGGATGAGTCATGCGCCTACATTTTAGCTCCATAAACCTACACGCGGCGGCATTCCACCGAGCCCAACGAATTTGCCATATTTGGAGAATCGCCTGACGCGCACTATGCAGGCTGAGTAGGCAAAACTTCGTTTACAGCGTCGGCCGGAAAATTGACCTCATTTTGGCGAGTTTCCAAGCCCGTGTTTGTAACGCTTGAATTCCTCCAACGCCGCCCGTAAGGAATGTATGGAAACTGACTGCCTCCACATTTATCCTCTGCTTTACAAAACCTGTTTGCAAGCATTTTTTTTTTAGTTGTTAACGTGCATGCGTGTAAGCGATCGCTCGCACTCGCTCTTCTGCAATGAATAGGCTCTTAACACAAGCAAGCAACAGACTGCTCGTGTGTGGCTTTGTAATCTATGCCACACAGCACTTTTTAAGCATTAGGGGCGCTTGCGGGGCTTCGTGTCTATTTATAAACTTGTGAAGTCAGTGTCTCATGCTGTATAACTCTCGTGTCTGTCACGAAAGTGTCCAAGTGTGACAACTTATTTTCCGTATCGTGATTGTTTTTAGTGTCCCCTTGTCTCAACTAAACGACAATGGGATACCCCCCTGTGACTACGTCATCCCGTCTCGGAATCCCTGAAAGGGCCCCACTAAAACCCCGCCTCAGGTCATGCCGCTGCTTTTCAAACGAGGCGACCTCGGTTACGCGTCATACACACCGTTCTAATACAACGCCATTTATCTGCAAGAGGCATAGTATTACACACGTAAGGGGCGCCGGGGCCTCAAAAAAATCCTAAACCTCTTGGTTGAATGCTGCAATTCGGCTACTCCCTCACAGAGAGGTGATTATTCGAGTTCAACTCAATCTATACTCGGCCGGCCGGGGCCTTCAGTGCGGCGGATTGGTTGGCAGGACTATCAACAAAGTTTAGTGAAACGGCCGCTTACATCGTGCGTGGGCGGATACGGTTCGCTTGAATGGCCGGGTGTAGGGGTTGTTTTGGTTGGCAAAACAGCCCGAGAAGCCCTGATTTGGATTGAAAAACTCTGACATAAGACATCTGCGGAAATATATGCGAGTGGGTCCAAGGTCAAACCGGCGCAGGTAATGGTTCTTGACGAGATGACGAAATAAGCACCTCAGAAAAAGTACCACACGTACGATTATGTAACTGACGAGATATATTAAACATATATAACGAACATATATTAGCTCATTTATAATATTTATTCTGTGGGGGACGAGCTTGGAACCAAATTAATATTCAGATGAGCAACGCACATCCCAGAAACACGTTTAATATAATTAAGTATAATTCTTAATTATTTATACTAGTATATAACCTATCTGACAACCCCATTAACCGCATTGGATTGAATGATTGAATGTCATCCTGGAAATACTATATTCTCTCCATAATACACGAGACTATCCTCACAGTGTCCGACAGCCGCCCACGAATACCGACAAAAGGAATAAATTTTTAATGGAAATGCCTCAAACATGCTTGTCCCGTGATACTCAAATCTTCCACAAGTAGCTCGTTGTAATGAGATTCAACTACAATGACAATAGATCCGGTATGGCCATGGCCCAAATAAGATAATCAAGTGGGCGGGGGTGGGGGGGGGGA
>BTPG01000004.1:121025553-121043027 GCA_036245525.1 Semisulcospira habei | reverse complement strand
GCGCAAATTTTCTTCCTCCATATATAAAAACAATGGTATTCATTCATATCGACTCTCGTCCTTAACACTCCTACTAGAAAGTAACGTGTCAGGCACGCTGGCGCCCCCCCCCCCACCCCCCAACATCCACCCCCCCACTACCGGCCAGTGCTGCAGGAGGAAGAGAAAACAATTATATTTCTTTTTATTTCTTTTTCATTTTGATTTGGAGAGGAGGGGGGGGCGGAGGCGGGTTGGGGGGCGGGGGGGGGGGGAGGGCGAATGCAAGCGACACTCCATCCTCGTAATATTCAGGCATAAAAATCGAAATTTATAAAATTTCCTTCACAAATATTTTGTTCTCTCCAAAATATAATTTAAAAAGAATTTTTTATTCAAAATATTTTGTATGCCCCGCCTCCCCCGCACCCCCCCCCCCCCCATCTATTTTTTCTTGGGGGGTGGGAGGTGTGGGGGGACGGGGGGTATGCAGTCCCCTTCGTCCCGGTCCCCTTCCCCTTTCCTACGTAAATGCCACTGCATGAAAAAATATCTATCGACTATGCTGGATTGTTTTTGTTTTTATTTTGTGGGTTTTTGTTTAGTTTTGGTTATGAGTCCTTGGGCTGATACTGATTTAACGCTAAACTCGGAAAAATAAATATCAGGCTTACGTGTTGTAAGTGTGATGTCAGGTGTTCTAAGACCACGGTAAACCCGTTTCTATTTCCTCCTCAACTCCCTGGCTTTGTGTCGCCCGTCTTTTTAAGTCCCTTCTATTTATAAAAGGGACTTTTTAACTGAGACGGGTCGCGGTGGGGCAAATTTAATAGCATGCCCATGATGTCAAAGGCGGGCAGGCTAAACCTCTAACAATTGAAGTAACAAGATAAAAATTGCGTCATGTCTAGTTACGCTGTCCTCGCTGCTGAACCGCGTACATTAGTGGCGCGAAGCGCCGTATGTGCCTATGTATGTATGTGCGTATGTGTGTAAAAAAGAGAATCTCCGATATTTCTGTACACCGACAAGCTTGAAACAAGCGAAATACTTTCTTAAGTGGGTGGCTAAGAGAGCCTCCGAGCATATTGTAATTGAATGTCTCATTAAAGACATAAACAACCGTTTATCGGAAGTCGGTTGACCCAGATTAGAGTCCGTAATTTTTGCAATATTTACTTGATTTTTTGCATACCGCTAGTTTGGCTAAAGACTGACATTGGATGATTTCGTTAGCCAGCTTTGTATGCTTTCAACTTCTTTAGTAAAAAATAATTCTTTTCAGAAAAGAATTAAAACAACTTAAAGAGAAAAAATATACTTCTAGTTGAGAATAGCCAGTAGGTTTCGTGTACTACGGTACGTAAAGAGGCACATAAAATGCGTCACGCACACAAGTAACACTGAGCATAATGACATAACTCAATATCACTCATATTTGCTCTGCTCATTATCCGTCTCAAATCTGCTCGGATCTCGCTTCTCTCTCATACATCTCTCTGCATCAGCTCCTCAATCTCACGACACCAGCAAAGACGAGAAGGAAAACAAGAAGCACACACGGGGCCTAACAGTGGAACGGACTACACACATCAAGGCACACACATACACACACTACACACAAATATCAAACATGCGCGCAGTCTCCCTGGGTAGGATTCAGGAGTCTTCATGCAGACCCAGTTCCATGGCGGCACTGATGGAGCTCTTGAGTGGCCATCTCATAGGGGGAGATATTTGGAGACGCGCGCATGCCGACGCTCTAACACGGAGCACACAGCACTCATAGATCATTCTGACGCCACGCTTGTCATGAAAGTAACACAGTGAAGGTGACCCGGTTGCTAACTTAGGGTATTTTGTTATGTAGGCGTAGAGGGAAGGTCGACCTGCTATGCACAAGTAATCCTATAATCACAGAGTCAAATATATAGGCAAGATTTCGTTAAATTGTACCGTGAAGTTTATATGTTTGTCACCATTTTGCTCATAGCCTATGTATGCGCAAAGTGAAACTCATATCACGTAAAATATGATAAGTTTACGCGAAAAAACTATAAACTTACGTCATGACAAATTGTCGTTGACAAATTCAATGACGCGTATCGTCTTCTGCGCACACTCTTGTAGAACTCTCACTTGAACTCATTTGCTAGATCTCTGACGAGAATTTTTCATTAGGAAGACTAATTCAACGTTTCAGAATCAGCACTAAAGATCAGTCACTCCATTGACTCAGCAGAGGCACCCAGTCTCATATAGAATGGACTTTGTGGGTTACTGGTTTTTTTCATCCCACAAGTGCTCTTGTATTGTTTATTGTTTTATTGTTCAGTTTAACTCTATTCAAGTCAACCGAACACACATCCAGCACCAGACATGGATCGAGGCATGAGTAGTTCTCAAGGGTGGTTTCCAGAAGTAACTTGGCGCCCATGTAATATCATCCTTCAGATGGCAACTTTTCAAATGTGGGGTATTTCGGTCATGGGGTCAGAATGTGTTTAACTACTATGTATTGAAAGGTTAATATACCCCCTCCTTTGCTGCCCGAGAAAAAACTAAGTAGACAATTGACTCGAAGTTAACTGCATATAGCACCTCAGATTCCTCATTGCAAGAGTCATGACAGAAATCCCACCAATTGCAAGAGGCATTGATTCTCCTTAGGTGAGCATCCCAGCAGTTGCGGGGGCTTTTTAATGATGGATCTACCGCCTACTGCTTCCAGTGTAGCCACTGTAGTTGCCTCACGGCCGTGGACTCGCTTTAATGGACGTTGAATCACACAGTTCAAACCTTTTAGCCCCGGCCCCCTAAATAGGAGATGAGAGGCCGCGACCATGATAGAACTTCAAGGGAAGTGCCAGTTTAAGCGTCAACTGCGAAAGTTAAAGGGGTTTACTATTACAACGACCTGATTGTAGTCATGCACGAAAAGCCAAGTTCAGCGCGACGCTCGATGGCAATGAAAGAATGCGCTAGACCAGAACAAACCAATTAATTACGTAGTGAGTGCGGCCGTATTCACTATGATTTTCGGACGTTTTCTATGCGCTTGTCAGTCTGTCGGCTGTGTGTGTGGGGGGAGGGGGGTGGGTTGGGGGGGGGGGGGCGGGGCGGCAGGGGAACCTGGCTAGACCGAAACCAGATTTTGCAATTTATGCTCTGGTCTGGTGCAGGAATTTGGGCTGAACTGACGCGGACGCCCAAAACTGGGATTCGCAGAGTTTCGCTTTTCTTAAAATTGAAAGAAAAATATTCTACGATCGCGGTAGTGGGGGGTTACGCCGCGAAATCAGGGTTACACTTAATAGTCCTTTACTGACAGTGGAACGCAAAATTGTTGTTTCTAAAATCTTGAGTAATGCAAATCGGACAATCCTTCAGATGGCAACGAGGCATAATTAAATACGCATTGGTTTTAGCAAGGGACATAGATCTTCGTGAGCCCCGCAACTGCTCGGGTTCATGACAATCTATGCCTCTTGCAGTTTGGAAGAACCCAACGGAGAAAGAAACACGCTTAGAAAATACAGTTACAACACAATTTATCTAATAATTTCGGGTTTGTAAAGACCCTTTTTCAAATTAGACAACAAACACATATATAGAGTTAGTCGCTACTAATAGTCTTTATCCGCAGAAGGAATGTGCGCTTTGTGCAACTAAAGCATTGTTGAAGAACAATTTAAAAAAAAAAGCGCTCTGTTAAAAAATAGAAGAAGACAAAAAAAAGTAAAATTAAAAAATGGATCCCCGTCAAACTAAAACTCATAGAGAGGAGAGACCGAGAGAAATGTTTGTATTCAATTTTTCTCGCAACAGACAACGGTTAGTGTATGGGCATATGTTCTGTGATTTTGGGACATTACTCATTCGCGGCCAGAAAGATTCCCGAATGAGTAATGGCTTAAAGACAAACAGGTAATACCAATATACCCAGTACTGAGGTACCATTATTTTGATCTTATGTGTTTAGATTTTTAAACAAGATCTGAAAATGATTTATAAGCGTCGGCACCGTGAATTGGTCAGTTAAGTAGGGGCGGAAAACCAAACACTGTGTGATAGATTGTGGATTCTCGCACCATTATGGCTCCGAGAAGCAGTAAGGTCCAATTGTGTGTGTGTGTGTGTGCCACATGGACACTAGATTTGCAAACGGCCGAACCTATTGAAAGGAAATGAAGTAATCTGCAAGTGATGTCATCTTCCGTGACATGAGTGACGGGCATTGTTCACAGTATTAGGCGAGGCAAAGACGTTACGTGATATGGTGTTTGGGCGAGGTATATTTTCACATCTGTTCCGAGAAAGGTTTTTTCTCACATATCGATTATCATCACTCCCGGCTGCGGATGTGTCGCGCTCATTAAGATATCCTCAGCCTGTGGCTCACTGTGCTGACAATGAATCCCGACTGTACCAATGATTCACAAGATCTACCCATAGATTGTCAGCAGTCGGTGCCTCTTAAAAAATCAATCAATCAATCAATCAATCAATCAATCAATCCAATACTCAATCAATTCTGATCGATCTCAACGATCGATCGATCGATCGATCGACACGAACGATCCGACCGACCTCAATTCAGTTTAATCGTTCCAACCATACAATCCACTTCCATTTCCATTCCTCATCCATCAATCAATCTATTCCGTTGATTATACTACCATGCTCTCCACTCAAGATCGTCGGTTCAAGTCAGTTCGTCAGTCTTGACTCGAAGCCATTTCACACTTTTTCGAACTGAACTGACGAAAGACCAACATGGGTGTAGTTCAGTCATTCCGGCAACAACTGAAAGCCGGGCCGAGACTGATCCTAAAGGCCGACACTAACGACCGGCACGGAAATACACCTGATTTTGAAACCCCCGGTGTTCCTTAGATAGAGGAGGTCATCGTGGCCAGTTGCAGTCCGCCACCGGACACATTTATTCAGTTTCATTGTACCGCCCCACATTGCATCGCATAATTCACCTGCCAGCTCTGGGATTCCCAGGAGACTCGCCGTGCGCAGGCAACCACTCTCGCTCCTCTTCCACGAGGACAGCTTCTGGCAGCGGTAGGCGTTAGGGCTGCTGTAGCAAGGCAAACATCAGTCCCTTCGATAAATCGTTAAGTGCGGCATTCATTAAAGATGTGCAGACGTGCTGAATGCGGGCTGGGCACCTCGCTACAGAATCGGACAGGAGGCATGTGATTTTCAATGATGTCCATGCAAACGCCGATGGGGTATGGGTGAAAATCTCATCGCATTATTGCCTAAGTATAGGCCGCTGTAGGCGCCTCAGCCCGGGAACTAGGGGCGATGGATTACTGATGGACGAATCGATCACACATGTATACATGATGTAGTACGAGGGTAGCCCTAAAATCTTATTCACACATTCTGCTAAAGGCCCGTAGAATCACACCTAATGTTGAAGTTGCACCTCTAAGGAACTGTATGACATTCTGGAGACAGATCGTGGGTCAATAGTTCAAGGGCTGTGTGCCACTCTGATAGCTTGGCGCTCCTTTGGCCGCCAAGCCATATTGGGTTCTGGAACCAACCTCTGACACCGATGCCGATAGATCATGACTCAGGCACTGTGGCGTTGTCGCGGGCCCACGAACGGATGTGAATGATGTTATACCTTGTGCTCACGGGGGGCTGAATGAGTTAACTGTACGTAATATTTGTGTTCAGTTTTAGGGCTACTTCTTCGTTCCATTACCACACGACCACAAACTGAACCATAAACCCGTATCACCTAACTAAACAGGGTTACAAATTGGCCCTATCACAGGCTCTCTCGGCAGATAGAGGGCATAGATCCTCATGATCCCCCGACAGTACGCGAGCGGCTCTCATGAGGATCTTGAACCGTGTTCTCTTGCAGTTTGATCGTGTTTACTTTTTTTCTCGCAGCAGGTGGAAGGGGGTTATGTTTGGTTGGGAGTCAGTCAGCGGCTGGCCAGTTTCAAGGCCGGCCTACATGGTCACAACGAACACCCGTGCACCAGACTGAATAGCGTTCTTCGTCAAGAAAATGTGGATTGCTCCTTTGGTTAGTTCCAGCCGACTGTTTTTACAGTTTCTCTTTCATTCTGGTTACTTAATTTGTCTGTTGTAATTTGTTGTCGCATTGTTGTTGTTGTTGTTGTTTGTTGTTGTTGTTGTTTGTTGCTGTAGTTGTGTGCTGATGCTGCCTGCTGCTGCTGCTGCTGTTGTTGTGTGTGGTGCCGCGGGGGGGGGGCGGCCCGGGGGCGCAAGCTCGCCGACGGTATCTGTGCTTCTGGTGTTGTGTATGTCTACTCGCTGTGTGTGTGTCCCGTGTGTGTGTGTGTTTTGTTGTGTGTGTGTGTGTGTGTGTGTGTGTGATGTGTGTTTAGGGGGTAGGGGAGGGGCGGGGTTGCTGATAGAGCGGGGTGTGGCCGTCAAGGGTAACACGATGCTTGTAAGAGTGTGCCTATTTTCGTCCATGTGGATCTGTTCATGGCGATATCAAAGTTGACGGTTGTTGCCAGGCATGGCGGGTGACGATATTTTACTCTGCGCTGAGAACTTGATCAAAACCGAGACTGACTGACTGAACCGAACCGGGAGGACTCACGCGGAACGGTTGGTGGGCCAAAAAAGAAGAAGAAGAAAAAAAAAAAAAAGCCGCACCATCGAGACTGAAGCATGTGAGGGGACGACTGAGGGGGCGTGGGACATCCACCAAATGTCAGCCTGTAGGTGTTACCTGCATCAGCAGCCGCCTCTCATGTCCAAAAACCCGAAACTTGAACTGACTGGTATACATCCCACTTTTTCTTGTGAGTTGCGGTAAATCAGCCCAGCACCTATGTAATGACCTCGGCCGGCAGTAGGACTTTAAAAATCAAATTCAGTCACTGCACCGACTGAGCGGAGACTACACATCTTCCCACTGGGTCAGCAAGAGGTATAGATCGTCATGGGCCCCCGCATATGCATATGCGGGGGCCCGCCATGACGATCTATACCTCTTGCCGAGAGGAAGTGGTGAACATGTTCCGACACTGAGAGCCCTTGATCCACACCCAGTGTATCACCCCGCAGTGAACTTGAAGAAGGCGCGTCACGTGTATTGTGTTGCAGCTAAAGATAAAATATTACAAAGATTCGATTGTTGGCTAAAAATAGATATTACATCGTCTAGATTTCTTTAGCCTGCTTCTGTGACCATTGTGCCTCGGCTTATTTAAATATCCGTTTTCAGAACTGGTTCAAGAGCCTTTTTAGCAAGGCCTGTAAACAGTCCCATTAAGTAGACCACGGCACGCGAGACCGCCATACTGAAACTGTTTACAGCCTGCCGGTTGATCTCAACCAGTAAAACGTCGAAATTCAAAGTTTTGCTTAATTTATTCCATTCCATAAATAGATTATTTTGGGGGATCATGGAATGACGAGCCGGGATTCTTTTAAAAACAAATCACTCACGACATTTTTGAGTGACTCATAATTAACGGAATTCGATTCCAACCATGACAGAGGTGTGTCGCCGGAAGAGGTTGAGGTTTTCACTGTTTTCCATTTACATGTACGTGTTTCAGTTCTTTCGATCGTCTCATATCAGTTACAGTACACTCCGGCTATTACAAATCGGCCAGGGGATCCACCTTTTTTTTTGTTGTTGTTGTTGTTAAATCCGATGTTTGTTATAAAGCGGAGTACTGATTTACTGCTGTTGGGACCTTTGAAAAAGTGTTGCTATATAAGTGTTGTTATAAGCGGATTAGACTTGTATCCCTTAGGAATAACCCTCCTAGATTTGGAGTAACCCAATGCGCAAAGGCCATCGGGCCGACGTCGGCCGCCGTCGGCCTTTAGCGCTTTGGGAAGGCGTACTCTCACGACTAAAATAATTTTATTTTTTTCATACGGGTGCCAAGCCATGGTTGTTCAGCTTAGCCTTTTTAGACCGCTCTCGGTAGAGCTTTTTGTCGCGATGATTTCTGTAGGAATCATCGCGCCAAAAGGCACTGCCGATAGCCAATGGGTAGTGCTAGAATAGCAACTCGATCAAAGTCCGATCCATGACAGATTTAGTGGCAGATTAGCTTGGCGACCATGATAATTCAAGGGTAGTGCCAGATTAGCTTGGCGCCAAGCGAATCTGGCACTACCCTTGAATTATCATGGTCTATCCATCTCAGTTCTGCAACTGGTACATACAGTCGTTAGGCGACACCACGAAGATTTGGTAAAGTTGTTTCTTTTCCCGTGGCTGCCACCACAGGCTGGGATAAATAAATGCGTTTTCACGATGTATATCAATGTAAACAGTTCTAACACTGAATACTTGGTTCTTCTCAGTCATGACTTAAAACAAGACTTAGGCTAACTGTTCAAAGATCCACTTCTGCAACAGATGGTTGCGAAACGCTACACACAGGTCTAGCTATGGTTCATTTAGACACAGGACAATCCAGTTCAGCACACGTCGTCTTTATATCAAGTAACCTGACAATGAATCCACTCCGTTCTAGAAATACAATTCTTTCGGTTCGAGAAACAGCTAGAAATAGATTGACACGCTAACGGCTGCGCGGCATAAAAAAATAAGTGCGATTACGCGTGTGATGTTGCTGCGTGTCCAAACTGCTGTTAAACTGAGTTCATAAGGTGTGTCGACAATGTATAATAAACACAAATGGTGCTGAAATGTGTCTTCAAATGTATGCCTAATGGTACTTTAACAGAGGCTTGAAGATTTAAGTACCATACACTGCACAGATACGCTGACGTGGTGTAATGACATTTTTCTACCCCAGCCTGTGGACGTGATGCCACCCAGTCTAGTAATCGCCTAGCCATCGGGTGAGCAAAACGTCCTCCGGCCTAACATCGGCGTCACCTTGGATTTATCATTGTCGATCCATCTCCCACACGCATCTGGCGTCTGAAGCCGACGCCGATCAAAAGCCGAGAGATGTTGTCACTTTATCAAAGTTTGTTCTCGGAACGTCTTTTGAAGTCGATTCAAACAAAATATTTATATTTATGCATGGATATATGATATGCCCAAGACGGACGGGAAAGGGGGTGGGAGTAATGTATGGTGGAAAATCCCCCCCCCCCTCCCCAGGTCTCACCGGTAAAGTATGGTGGAAATTCCCCTCCCCGGGGAGGGGGAGGGGAGGGGAGGGGAATTTCCACCATACTTTACCGGTGAGACTTTACATGTCCTACCCACCGAAAACACAAAGATGCTATTTACCAGAGTGTACAGGGAAATGTTCACATGTTTTTTTGTTATTTTTTTTTTTTTTTTTTTCGTCTGGAGATGCATTGTGGATATTGGGGCTTGACGTCACGATGAAAGGATCAAGATATGGGTTGTGTTCACACAGTCATCAAACACACTTGTTTTTCTCCTTGAGAATACAAAGAGTATATTATACCAAGACACTGATTTAAAAAAAAAAAAAAAAATCAAGCTTAGCCGTATCACGTTTTATTGCTTCAGCTGAGCCGAGATTGGTCCACCGTGGCTGGTTGTCTGGTTGGTTGGTTAGTAAGTGCTTAACCCCTTCACTATCAGTGGACGCAAGTTGTGTTTCAGAAATCATTGTAAATTCAACGTAAAAGATGCCCCAGCCGTCATAGGTACATGTGATGCAATGTGATTTTGGCAAGAGGCATTGAGCTGTATGAGCCCCTGCAACTGCTGGGGCTCATGAGGATATATGCCTCTTGCATCTGGCTTTTGTTCCTTATGTTCCGGTAGTGAAAGGGTTACGCGTTCCCGTCAGAACAGTGAAAGACTGAAAAGGAAGCCAGCCAAGAAACCAACAAACAATGACTGAAACGTATTCCGTTAAAAATATCATGCTTTCAAACCAATGTTTGTTCATTAATTCCCTTCTATTTATAGAAGGGACTTTTTAGGACGGGTCGCGGTGGGGCGAATTTAATAGCATGTTCATGATGTCAAAGGCGGGCAGGCTAAACCTCTAACAATTGAAGTAACAAGATAAAAATTACGTCATGTCTAGTCACAGTTACGTTCTGCTGAACGTACATTTGGCGCGAAGCGCCGTATGTGCGTATGTATGTATGTGCGTTTGTATGTATGTATGTATGTGTGTGCATATGTATGTAAACAAGAGAATCTCCGATATTTCTGTACACACAAGCTTGAAGAAACTTGGCGAAATACTTTCTTAAGTAGGTGGCTAAGAGACCCTCCGAGTATATTGTAATTGAATGTCTCATTGAAGACATAACTAACAACCGTTTATAGGAAGTCGGTTGACCCAGATTAGAGTCCGTCATTTTGGTCATATTTATTTGAACTTTTGTATAGAGCTAGTTTGGAGAAAGACATTGGATGAGTTCCTTAGCCAGCTTTGTATCCTTTCAACTCCTTTTGTAAAAATTAATTCTTTTCAGAACTAAAAAACCTTTACTCCTAGAGAATGTCAGACAGTGGCGGTGACGTAAAAGATGCAACTCATTCACCACGCTGACACTGACATAATACTCTAAATATGACGTCATTCTCTCTCGAGCGCGCGGCTCGCTCTCTCTCTCTCCTCTCTCTCTCTCTCTCTCTCTCTCTCTCTCTCCTCTCTCTCTCTCTCTCTCTCTCTCTCTCTCTCTAATAATAATAATAATAATAATGTATATTTTTAAGGCGCCTATACTTTTTAAAGAAAAGCTCTAGGGGCCGTACAAATGACACACTAACACACATACACCTTGCATCCTACAACACACATATAAACCCTAACATACACACGCACGCAACAGGATATACAAGAAAAATCAGAATAACAAAAAGAACACACCAACAAAAAATGCTCACACACAAAAAGACACACGTGTACCCGCATAAAAGCAACAACGGATACACCAGACAGCCCTCACCGACAACGAAATGTTGACAACATGAAAAGAAGAATTATAACGGTGAATGCACGTTTAAAGGAATAAATGCGTCTTTAAAGACTGCCGGAAACTATTGGCTGAATCAACATATCTGAGGGACTGTGGGAGTTTATTCCAAAGAAATGGTCCTTGGTATGAGAAAGACCTCTCGCCAAAAGACTTAGTTCTCACAGTCGGAAAGCGTAATAGTTTCATGTCTGCCGAGGAACGGAGCTGTCTTGAAGCTGTATACAAAGGAAGAAGCGGATCGGAAAGATAGACAGGGCCACAAACATGCGCGAATCTCCACTGAGGAGAAATATATCTCATGCGCCCTCCAGGCGCATGAGGATCTTTGCCTCTTGGAGATGTTTGGAGCGCGCGCGCATGCACGCACTAACACGCACACACACATCGACGCGCTTTCAGAAGAGCATGTAAGTGAGGTGACCCGTGTACTAGGTATATCATGTAGCTAGGTAAAGTCAACATGCTTTCACACAAATTATAGCAAGACTGAAATTTTACTGTGAAGTTCTAGTTTTGTCACCATTTTCTCAAGCCTATGAAGCGAAAGTGAAGCTCATATCACGTAAAATATAAAATTACGTAAAAACTTAAACTTACGTTATGACAAATGACTTTTGACAAATCAATGACGCGTCATTCATTCATTTAATCCATTTTATTGTCCCTCTGGCACATATGTGATCGGGGACTAGCTCTTATGCTTTGGTTGACAATACACCACATGGTCAGTTCTTATAGAATGAAAATCACACATTCACTGTCTTAGTTATGGTCTCCGTCCAACAACAGCGGTCCAACTATATACACAACGACATAATACTTTACTTCCACTTGAAGTGATAAAATCAGGGTTAAAATTCCAGGACCACCAGCTAAAAACTTTAAGAAAACAAAAATGAGAAATAATTATTACGTACGATAAAATTGTTGGCTATATATATAGTAAGGCTGGGCGAGCATGGGCCGGCGGATCCAGCGGATAGTATATTTACCTGGACATTAGAATTATTATAAATATAACAATACGTGAATGTCGCGCAGGGCCACCGCAAACAAGGACGCCGTAAGGCCCCGCGCGGTTAGTTGAAAAAAGAGCTGCCCGCATAGAAAGCGCACACGACCGCAAATGTGCCTCCAGGGGCACCTCCACGATCGGGCGCGAGCAGGGCAGGGGAGGATCTTTCCCCCACTTAGACAAGCAGAATATATTCCTTAGTAACGAGACTTGGCCATACCCCCCCCCCCCCCCCCCCCCCCCCGCCAATGGCAAGTCAGCAGAGGTCGGACCACATACCGTCATAATGTCATTGTTATAATAGTTTCTGCACCGAGCGAAAATATTCCAATTAATCAGATCATATTATTCACACCAGGTACCCTTAGGACCATGCCGACTCTGGCAACAGTGTCAGGGTCGGCCTTTTCCAGAATAGCACGGATTGACGTAGACCAGGAATACGCGGCTCTAAAGTCCGCGCACTCGGCGGCGAAAGCTCCACACTCCAAGACCGCATGGTCGGGGGTGAAACCCTCGCCGCAGAGGCAGGTCGGGTTGGCCCAGCGGGCCCGCCAACTATCAGTGCAAATTCTATTGATAGCCACGTCAGCAAAAGGTAACCTATAAACAGCATGATCCTTATTCATTTTACTATAGGCAAGGACGTCCGGGCGCACCCCGGCCAACACTTGATTAGTTTTAGCATTATCATCTCTTACAACCCTATCAACACGAGCTTTTGCCTCCTTAGCCGTGAATGGTAGATGAATGGGCTGGGCGCCGGGTCTACCCGACGCCCCAGCCCGAGCTGCCCTATCAGCTGTCTCATTGCCAAGGACACCCACATGCGAGGGGACCCACTGGAGAGCGACGTCGATACCTCTGGCTACGAGTTGATGAAATAGTGAATTTAATTTCAAATACAATATCGGTCATTGGTTTGAATACTTTGTAGGGCAGATTTCGAATCAGTACATATTAATAATTGATACATCTGCAGCGGGAGGGTCAGCGCATGGCCGAGGGCCATCAGGATGGCCTTCAGCTCTGCTGTGCAAATGGCCCAGCCGCTGCCAAGCTTGTAACTGAGAGTTTTAGCTAAAGAAGGGATGAAAACACCGCATCCTACATTCCTCTCGTCATCTACGGAGCCGTCAGTATACGCGGTTAAGGAATGCGGATATCGAGCCTCTAAGTACTCCAGTGTTACTAGTTTTTGATATGGATCACTTTTTTTTTGTGGTGATATTCGGAACTTCAGTTGTTATAGAGGCCGCGTGGAGGGTCCAGGGTGGGACAGGTGAGAGTGGAACAGGGATAATGGTCTGAGGTCTCAGTGCGGCTTTTACGAGTAACCCACGGACTATTGAAGTTAAGGTCGGTTCGATTTTGCGTTTTTGTATCGAGTGGAACGCCAGTTCCAGTCGATCCATATTTATTTCACTATGGTAAGTTGCCTGGGCATTATTGGTAGTATTGAAAATACGATTTATGTAGTTGGCGCAAATTTTTAGCCGATATTGTTCTAAAGGAAGAATTTTAGTGAACGCATAAACTGCTTTATTTGCCGCGCTCATTGGTACTCCAATGATGCACTTGAGCGAGCGCATTTCAGCGGACTCAAGTGTTTTTAGTACTCGCTTCGGGGCCGAAGAAAAGCACTCGGCCCCGTAATTGAGATTGGAGCGCACCAAGGCGTGGTGCAGGTGCAACAAAAGTTTTGTGTTTCTGCCCCACGCCTCGTGCCTAAGCACTCTGATTAAGTTTATTGCCCTATTTGCTTTGCAAATAAGATAGTTGATGTGGGGTGTCCAGTTTAACGAAGACGTGAATAGAACACCCAGGAGCTTAATTTGAGTTACTGGTGTAATCGGATATTTCACATTAAAATTAGTAATTTTAATTTGATTACTGAATTTAGCTTTCTGTGTAATAAAAATTATTAATTGTGTCTTATCAGGGGCTAACTCAAAGCCATTAATTTCGAGATATCTCTGGACCAGATTAATAACCTTCTGGAATTTATTTAATTTTTCCATCGGTATTTCCCTGCTCCGCGAACTAATAGGTTTCCATATGGCTATGTCGTCGGCGAATTGAGATAATTTTAGCGAGGTATTGGTATATTTATCTAGGTTAGCTTTGAGATAGGCAGGAATGTCTGCCATCATAATGTTGAAAAGCGTTGGGGCAAGGCAAGTGCCTTGTGGAACCCCACAATTACTGTTATGTGTCCTGGAGAGGGCCTGCCCATGCCTGACCTGTAAGGTTCTCTGTAGAAAATTTTGAAAGTATGTATAAATATTACCGGAGAGGCCAAGTTTGTTAATCTTTTGTAAGAGTTTACCGTGCCAAACTACGTCAAATGCCTGTTTAACGTCAAAAAAGCAGGGCATAACTTTTTGGTTTTTCTTAAAGGCCTGCTTAATAGAAGAAGAAAGAGTACAAAGCTGGTCGGATACAGATCTGTGTTTCCGAAATCCTGCTTGAACGATAGGTATCACTTTATTTTTGTCAAGAAAATATTTAAGTCTGTTTTTAATTAGACGCTCAAGAAGTTTACTTACATGGGAGGTAAGGGTTATTGGCCGGTATGATGTAGCTAAATTTATTGGTCTCTTAGGTTTGTGAATTGGGATAACTATCCCATGTTGCCAGGCCAGGGGCAGGAGGCCCTCACCATACCATTTATTAAACAGTTCCAATAGTAATTTTCTTCCTGCAAGGGGAAGGTTTTTGAGCATAACATAGGTTATTTCGTCCTGTCCCGGTGTAATTTTGGTTGTTCTTACTTGGGACAGGACAGCATCCAGCTCCTCCATGGACAGGGGGAGATTGATCGGGTCAACTTCCTCCGAGAGGGGGGGGGGGGGAGGATGAACCTCTAAAATCTGGTTTATTTTCTTCCGCAATTCTATATTTTTTTTGCCATGGGATTAAGTTTATCAGTGGAACTAGTGGCAGCAAAAGTTTCAGCCAAAAGTTCCGCTTTTTCCTGGTCAGTAGAATAGATAAATCCGTTATTAGTCAGTGGAGTAGGTGAGGGATTGTATTTATTTTTGAATTTCCATGCACCCTGAAAGAGAACCTACCAAAAGGGGGGAAGGGGTTGCAGTCGATATTGTAGTAGTAAATGAAAAGAGAAGGGGAGACTGCCAGTGCTAATATTTTAGGAAGGTTACAAAGTAAAGTAGATAATAGCACTGTCAGGGGAGAGAGGTGTGCATGATCGACCAGTGATCATAGATCTACTGTGGCCAAAGCACACACACACACACACACACACACACACACACACACACACACACACACACACACACACACACACACACACACACACACACACACACACACACAAAGAGATAGGAAAGAGAGGGGGCGCTAAAAAAAAGTGACTGAAAGCAATGCATATGGAAGCCCCCCCGAAGAGGGTGGGGGGGGGGGGGGGCGTATCACATATCCCACTGTTCCAGCCACTCAGTGCATGAAAATTTAAATCTAGGTCCCCCCTACTACAATATCGACTGCAACTCCTTCCCCCCTTTTGGTAGGTTATCTTTTAGGGTGCATGGAAATTTGGCTCTAGGTGGTGGCATGGAATGTATGCCCCTGCAGACACCACAGTAACATGTGGTTGTCATTGCAGGTAGGCAGAAATTCCTGCCTCCTCCAGTATCGCCGATGGTGTGCTGAAGAGGTCGCCAAGACCGAAACAGCTGTCCACACCGGCTAAATATCTGGATTTAGATTTAGACCTAGATTTAAATTTCCATGCACTGAGTGGCTGGAACAGTGGGATATGTGATACGCCCCCTTCAGGGGGTTGGGGGGGGGGGGCTTCCATATGCATTGCTTTCAGTCACTTTTTTAGCGCCCCCTCTCTTTCCTATCTCTTTTTGTTGTTGTTGTGTGTGTGCTTTGGCCACAGTAGATCTATGATCACTGGTCGATCATGCACACTTCTCTCCCCTGACAGTGCTATTATCTACTTTACTTTGTAACCTTCCTAAAATATTAGCACTGGCAGTCTCCCCTTCTCTCCTCATCTTATTAGATTGTAAAAGATGTGATATACAGTTTTCAAACAAGAGTTTTTTTAGCTATGATTTCCCGATTTTACATCAGTTTCCTCAGTTTCAAGAGTCATTTACAGTTTTCAGATGTCAAGTGATTAGTCAGGGGCGGGGGGTGGGCGGTGGGGGTGGGTTGGGGGGGGGGGGGGTTCCAGGGATTCCGGACTCCCCCCCCCCTCCCCCACCAGACAAAATTTAAAAAAAATGCTATAACTAAGTCCCTTTTGGGAGTGCTTGGACCCCTCCTCCCCCCCCCCCACCTCCCACGTTGTTTGATATTTTGGCGAATTGTGAGAGTTTTAACACGCACGCGCCTTCTCTCTCTACTACCCCCCCCCCCCCCCCCCGCCCCGTTGTTTGATATTTTGGCGAATGGTGAGTCTTAACACGAACTGACGCGCCTTCTCTCTCTAACCACCCCCCTCTCCCCTCCCCCGGCCCCCAAGAAGCAAGGTCTAGCGTCGGGGAGGCCTTTAGTATGAGGTTGAAGGCGGGTCCCAAACAAAAAGTTAGAACCCCCCCACCTCATCGAGGTAACTGATCCGCCCCTGTTAGTGATTGCTTAAATAAGTCAAAGAAACACGCTGGTTCTCCGTTCAAAAGCAAAAATAAGAAACGGAACTGAGAATCAACTCATCGGTTTCTCCCGACCTGCGGGCGGATGACGACTAACTCCACTTTTCATTTCATGCGCCAAAATCTGGCGAAGACATGATATATTTAGCATCACGATGGCTAACTTGTGTACCGCGGCTTAGTGGGGCAATGGAAGGCGTCAAAATTATGTCACATCAAGCACTACGCCTTAAGCTAACGTTCAAACTCCATCGATTTTGTCTTCGGAGATTATTTGATTGTTCGTGATGTCAGGTAGCGAGCGATTTACGGTCAGCTGTGCTGAAAAGACATTTCCGCCCCCCCCCCCTCCCACCACCCCACACACCACCCCCCACCCCTCCCCCCCAGTGAGCAAAAAGGTCTTCGGGCCGACGAGGCCGTACTTGGCCCGCGCACGATGATGATTTGCGCACTGTGAATCCGGCCAATCAGCACTGATTGGCCCTTGAGTGGTAGCGGAAGGGACTAAGCGCGTATCAACGCGACGAACAGGAAATACTTGTGGGCGTCCTGCGATCAGTGTTGATTCTACTTCCCTATCCCAGCGAGCAAATACTCCTCGGACCTTGGCCTGCCGCCGGTAAGATCGGTCGGTGGCCCCAAAACCTGCAGCGCGTTGGTGTTTCTTCACTGCCGACGGACGACATAACACTGCGTTCTCTGTTCATCTGGTGTGGGTGCAGGGTTTTCCCCCCTTCGCTGAAGGGTCATGCACAGATCTTCTCAATGAACGATTTGTCACTGCACTTTAATATTTATATTCTTGAATCGCTCCACCCACCAAATCGCACCATGCCCCCCCCCCTCCCCCCCTCCCCCCCCCCGCCCCCCCCCCCCCCCCCCACACACACACTCGTTCTGAGGAAACACCCCGGAGTCGAGCT
>BTPG01000004.1:120845553-121020553 GCA_036245525.1 Semisulcospira habei | reverse complement strand
TCGGAGCAATACTTGCCATACCCTATCACCCTTAGGCAGAGACAACGTACAGATTTGTTTTGCTGTGAGCAGTACATTCAAAGCGTACAAATTTTTGTGCTTCGGCTTTGACGTGCACGGAACAATTCATTTCCGAAGTCCGGCAACTGAGCGGCCAGTGACGGAAAGCCACACTCGGTGCACCTGTCCATTGACCCAACGAAGAAGACGGTTACCGATGCTTTCTGCACATGCAAAGCAGGGTATGTATCAATTTCACATCATGCATTAAAAGTATAGACTGTGCTTGTCATAGTTTTAGCCATTGACAGTTTGTTATACTGTCGGAAATGCCATGTGTTCCGACGATGAAGAGGCGGAGACTAAATTTGTGTTATCATCTGTGCAAGGATTTTGATAAAGCCTGCGAAGGTACTAAAGCACAATGTTGCATATGGCATGGTTTGCTTACAAACTTCACCCTAAGCTTGCGTGTTGTGCTTTAAGTTTTTTGGGTGGTTTTTTTTTTTCAGACTCGCTCGGACAGTGTGCTCATGTGCTTGCCATCACGACAGCAATGGGACAGACCCCATGGAAAAATTCCACCTGAGCCAGTTTCCATCATGATTATTTCAAAGCCCGGAAACGTCAACAAGAAACGGAAGCCCATCATTGCAATCTTTGATGACAACAGGTAAGTTTTACTTCAGCGTGCATATTCTGGTTGAAACTGTAATTTGAAGATACTGTTATTAGAATTGTATGTTCACACAAATGTATATGTAAGCAATATACATGTATGCATACTTGTGTACAGTTCGTGTGTGTGTGTGTGTGTGCGTGTATGTTGTCCCTGTGCATTAGCATGGTGAACAGTGAGTGTGGAAAGTAAATCTGTATGCACAGAATTAATTTACACTCTCTCTCTCTCTCTCTCTCTCTCTCTCTCTCTCTGCATGTGCAAAAATGACTGCTGATGACATATATGAAAGCTTTATTTATAACAGCACATTTAAAAGTATGGAAAACATGTCATCCTAGAACTGTCCCAAAAGAGCACATTATGTGAGTATTTGCAGTTGTAGGAGCTCATGAGTCATTTTTCAGCATGGATGATAATCAGTTAACTAATGAGGCAGTACTCTATTCTTAATCTTTAAATGAATAAGAACTAATGGTTTCAAACACCCCACAGTTTTAATTTTTTTGGAGATAACTGCTCAGACAACTGCATATCCACATTTAGTTATATTTATGTCTCATAGTTTAATACTATGTAAACATGGGCCAAAGGGGGTGGGGGTACGTGGGTTAAAATGATTATCTAAATTCTGCTCAAAATCCTGCAGGCATCTATGGCTTGGCTGGCACACAGCTGTTCAAGTTTCTGCACATGAGCGTGTGTTGACTCAAGCTGCTCCCCGAGATGCTTATTCTCCGCAACAAGGGCTAGAACTAGAAGGATCAAATCTGAAACAAATGAAATCAATACGGCTGTGTAATGACACAGTTAGAAAGCAGTCATCAACTGTGATATAAATACAGAATGTTCCATTTTATTTTATTCTATGTTACAGGTACCACTTAGGAACAGGAGCTGTTGCCTTTGACTACATCACTTGATTGTGGAGATGTTGATTTTTCCAAGATGCCAATCATTGCCATTCCACCAACTGTGATCCAGCAACAACACAAATGGTCGCACCTCAATCTGACACTAGATGATGCTAGGGTACTCGAAAAACACAAACCAAGAACAGGCAACCTGCTCTTTATGGCTGACAGAGCGGAAAAAACGCATCACTGCCTCAAACTGCAGGCTGGAGAACTGCATACAAAAACAAAAACCTGAACATTTATTTATTTATTAAATCAGATTGAGCAGACCAGATTACTTGTGGTGCTGAGGAACTTTCAATGTCATCACTGCTTTTATGTGTGCCAGTTAGAGACTCTGCATCTGTAGCTGCACTTGTACTGTTGACAACAGCAACACCTTTGTTACAAACAGTCCCTGAATTGAACAGCATTTAAAATGAGAAAGGCATAGCTGAAAAGGGGGAGGACAAACTTGTTGCACAGAGACATGATTGACACTGTATTCTTCCTGGTCACACTCGGCATCTGTAGCTGCACTTGTACAGTGATAATATTATTAACAATGTATTAGTTGAATGATTTTTGAAAATTCATTTGTTTTAATACATAATTTTCATATTGTATGTAAACCCTTTGTCAAAGTTTACATCAACAAACATGAAGTTAATTATGATATGTAGTAAATCACATTGTGTTTGTTGCTGTAAACTCAAAGGGTGTTGCCACCATAGGAGCTTGTTTCATAGCATCTTCATACATACTTGTGTGCAGCCACATCTTTTGCCTAAAATAAACAGATTGTTTGCATCATAGAAACTACTGTTTGTGTTCTTGTAAGTTGTAGTGTGTGCACTGTGTACAATGTATATTTTTGTGTATGAGAGAGTGTACTAGTGTGTATGCCAGTGTGTAAGCTATCCCTCGCACTCGTACACTCTGCTTTCACCGTTCGAGTCAACTCAGTCCGTCAGCGACTGCCGACGGAAACGCCGGACTTGCCATACGAGTGATAGTACCACATTCGGCCTTCACTACAGATATTTACATGGGCCTAGTCTCGCATGTGCAAACTGACATTACCCGTTTCATTTTTATAATAAACAAATTCTGGAGAAATGAATATGAACTGACCTTTGTGCAAGCGAAGATATGTCGGTTTCCGGCATCCACTGTACTTGAGGTTCAGCTGCTCAGTCGATCATGCGGCGGTCTACCCCACAATTTGATAGATCGCATGCACTTTTCATGGCTACGACGGTGCTTTGGGAATGGTATGAAGCTTACACCACCTGCTAGACGCTCAGGATATCTGAAATCGGTGTTGCAAAGGCCCCCAGGCACACTTTTTCACCATTTCTTTTCTCTCTCAGTTACCTTCTTCGCCAGCCTCAATGTCGGACCAACACTAGCCGACTTTACGCATCACGCGGGTGTGTCTCATTCGCGCATTCTGATTGGCTAGCGCTGACCTGTCAGTCAGGCACCGGCTACACGTCAATAGCCCAAACTGTCCAAGAAACATGGATACAATTGGTCTCAGGAAGAGGCATAGATCCTCATGAGCCCCCGCGTCTGCGGGGGCTCGTGAGGATCTATGTCTCTTGCAGTTGGGTGGTGTTCAATTTCAGTCCTCGGCAGTGAAGGGGTTCATTATTAGGGGTTAATATTTCGGTTGTTGTTGCGTGATACGGGTGGTACCGTCGCTGCGTTATTTTTTGGTCATGCTGTGTGGTGATTCACTGCCACGATTGTAATTTGATGCCTGTGTCTGTCACGACACGCCTGACGGGGTCAGGGCGCCGTGGACAATATGAGTGCAGACACTCGAGAAAACCCACCCACTCTAAATAAATAACGCAACGCCAGTGATAAACAACAAACAAATCCTTTATTACCTACCCTTACTCTAACTCCCACCCCGACCCACTAACGCCCCACACACTCACACATACCCACACATGCACTCATAACGTATTAACACTTAAAAAAGATTAACATATAAAAAATGACTAACAAGTGAAAATGACTAACAGGTGAATATGACTAACAGGTGAATATGACTAACAGGTGAATATGACTAACAGACGAAAATGACTAATATGTGAATATGACTAACAGACAAAAATGACTAATATGTGAATATGACTAACAGACAAAAATGACTAATATGGCCAACGGCTATACAAGGCGGGTAACTTAGTCTCTGTACAGTGTCCTCTGTCCCACACTAGACAGGGTGGCTCATAACGTACGAGTACTACCCCTGCACCACAGAGCACCGTAGCCGCGCTTGCTCACGCACGCCTGTGACCGACGCTCAGAACGTAGAGTCAGCCTGCTGTAGCCCAACGTACTTGTCCAACAGGACCGGCTAGCGAAGGCGTTCTGACTCCCGATGATGCGTCACCGTTGGTCGTGGATGATGAGATCGAAGAACGAAATCTTCGAAGCCAATGATCGAAGCCAGTGATCGCAGCCAGTCTTCGAAGCCAGTCTTTGAAGCCAGTCTTTGAAGCCAGTCTTTGAAGCCAGTCTTTGAAGCCAGTCTTTGAAGCCAGTGCACTGGAAAAGGGCGCATTGTCAGTCAAAGTGCCAACACAGTTAATTCTGGCCTATTTGACACGCACCTACTCACAAACCACGTGAGTTGTGTCTCGTCTCACCCTAATATCCGCCTTGGCCATATTAACTATACAATCATGGATAAAGAGGATTCCTATGTACATTCAACATTCACCAGGTCTGCACTATTCCATTACACTAGCATTAAGCTAGCACAACCACTTTTGTATAATAACATTGCCACTGCTAAAACCAACATTATCAAAATATCCACATGTACATACAAAGATATCAAATAATCACCAGCAACCACCCAACGTGACAATCTTATTAAATTACATCTAGGACTTAATACAGATATATTTGAAAGGATACCCACTTTAATCCATTTTACAACATGGCCCTTTAAATATACTCACTCGGCGACAGCCGAATATAAACAACTAAATCCGACACCCACCACATTACAACCCAACCTAAAAAACATGGTTAAAGACTCAATTAAAACATCACTAAAAAACTAGACGAACATACCCTTCCGCACCTATATACACATTCACACACCCGAGAGCGCAGCAGCTAACTGAGGAAAATGGCATGAGTAAATACCTGTCACTGGTGAGTCCTCCGGCAGGACGAGACAAAACAAGGACGAAGACGAACCGGAGGGGTCTTCTGGTGAGTAGCAGCCGTGGTCGCAAGTCTTTCGGGACACCCACACCCAGGAACACTGGCCGTGGTCTTGCAGGGAGGGTAAAAGAACCCTCACACAGCTTGTCAAGGGCTCCAAACGAGGCCGCACCCTGACCCAGACTCTCACTTCGCTGGCTAACTCCGCTGACTGACTAATATCCTACTGCTACCTCGCAGGTTAACTTTGCTTCTGAACACTGTTCGGTTTAAAGCTACTTGACGAAAGCGTGCAACCGCTGTACTCGCTCACTGCTAAGCTTGCTGCACGGGCTTTACGATTACGCTCACACTACATTTATTAACTTCCCTAAACTAAGGCTATTTACAGAAGTCGGCGACCTACATTTATTAACAAAAAAAAACGACTTGGCGAAAAAATAAAACAACATGTCACATCCGTTACGTGACATACCCCCCTCCCAGATCAAACACCCGGGTTTGATTACTATATGACTGTCCCAATACTGCTTCCACATTTACGGTTTCTACCACCCTGTCCTACTCAAAAAGTCAGCAGGAACATTTACTTTACCGGCTATGCTTTCCACTCTAATGGAAAATGGCTGCAACTGCAAAGCCCACCTCATCAGTCGACTGTTTGTGGATTTAGCTTGTTGCAAGTACTGCAATGGTCTATGGTCGGTCTGTACGACGAATGTCCTACCATACAGATACTGACGGAATTTTTGAATTCCCCACACGATTGCAAGACACTCCTTTTCGATGGTGGAGTAGTTACGCTCTGCTTTGGATAGTTTCTTGCTCGCGCATGCAACAGGCTGTAAACCGTTACCATGGTCCTGGCATAATACGGCCCCTACCCCCCCTTCGGACGCATCTGTCTGCAACACGAAGAGACGATCGAAGTCTGGCAATGAGCACACAGGACCTGAACACAGTCGCGCCTTCAGCGTCTCAAATGCTGTCTCACATGCATCGTTCCAACCGATCTGTCCAGTCTTTCCTCCCTTGGTCAGGTCGGTTAGTGGGGCTGCTATGGCCGCAAAGTTAGGAACGAACCGGCGGTAATAATTTGCCAACCCAAGAAACGATCTGACTTGTTTCTTTGTTTGTGGTCGCGGCGCGTCTTTTATCCGCTGCATCTTGTCTCCCTCTGGTTTTATCTGACCGTTACCCACTGTGTGCCCCAGATATTCCAACTGCTTGAACCCCAAGTAACACTTAGTAGGTCTGGCCGCCAACTGGGACCTCTCTTAACCTACCAAAGAGTTGGGCAATACACTGTAAGTGACGTTCTTTAGTGGAGGAAGCAATCATGACGTCGTCCATGAAATTGCTAACTTCTGTCAATCGCAAAGGTTCTAGTAACCTCCTCATCATTCGGGAAAAGATTGCCCCTGCCGTCTTTAACCCGAAAGGCATTACCTTCCACTGGAATTGTCCTGCCGGTGTGGTGAAAGCAGTTTTCGGTTTGTCGCTCTCTAACATGGGTACCTGCCAGTAGCCTTTAGCTAGGTCTAACTTACTCAAGTACTTAGCCTTGGACAGTAAGGAAAATAGGTACTCCACGTCAGGCATTGGCTCCGCATCGAACACGACCTTTTGGTTCAGTTTTCTAAAGTCCACGCAAAACCTAACAGTGCCATCTTTCTTCTTCACCAAGACGATCGGTGAGCTGTATGGGGAATTGGCTCTCTCGATTACTCCCATCTCTAGCATAGCGTCCACTTCGGCTTTGACTACCTCTAACTGAGAATGAGGTAGAGGGTATTGCTTCGTTCTCACCGGCACTTCATCAGTCAAATGGATTTCACACGAGTCTAGTGTCGTCCTCAACGGATAATCTGTCAAAATATCCTTAAACTGGACAGTCAGAGCTTGTATACTAGAATGGATTTCTGGACAGTTAGGATCAAGATGGACGTCGGAGGGTCCTTCAGACACTACCAAAGGAATGGTGGGTACTTCCTTTACCACCATGAATGCCTCTCCCCCCTCATCTTCGTCCTCCTCATCTATCACTACTGTAGCTACTGACACTCGTTCTTGGAACTTTTTCAACAGATTTGCATGGTACAGTTTATTTTTACTGCCCACCCGTACCCTGTAGTCACACTCTCCGACTCTCTCTAGAACTTCGAATGGTCCCTGCCAAGCCATCTCCAGCTTGTTGTGTTTAACTGGAAGTAACAACAAAACCTTGTCTCCTGCACTAAAACTGCGTGGTTTGGCTCTGCGGTCAAAGTGCTGTTTCTGCTTTTTCGAAGCTAGCTTCAGATTCTGTTGCGCTGACCTGCAAGTCTCTTCAATGCGATTCCGTAAATCTACTACGTACTGGCTTGCATCTCTCACCTCTTCTCCCATCTGCTCTTTCGCCCTGCAAAATTCTATCAGACTTTCCCCTGACGGAATTGCTCGGCCCTCTTCGGCCAACTTCCTAGCGCGAGCTAGAGTTTCGTCCTGGTTCTGCCACTCTATCAGTTGGGCAGGAGTCACATTGAGATCGGCCTGCTTAACGACTTTAAGCGCGCTCTCTCCCTCCTTTTCCCTCTGAACCTGAGCTCGAGTTTGGACTGCTGCTGCCATAGCACACTCACTGGCATCAATGGATACGGGACTACGTTTCCCATCTGAAAAAGTCACCCAGTTCCCTAGGATTACGTCCGGTCCCATGCGCTCCATTACGATAAGCTCGATCGTCCCTCGCACGAATGGGGAATCGATTTCAACCCATACAGTCGGATACTTATCGGACTTAGTATGGTCGACGGGATTGACGTCTATGAACCGACCTGTAAGATCCCTGGGTTCTATCCACTTGGCGGCGATCGCACTCATATCCGCGCCGGTATCACGCATGATACGAACTTCCTTTCCCTTGGCTAATCCCTTACTCCACGGGTCGTAGGGCCGGATCGTCCGCATCCCTACGGTCACGGGCTCTGTCATTACGGCTACTGTCTCAGGAGCAATGGTGACTTGGTTAACTGACGCCTTACTCTGACAGTTCCTTGCTAAGTGCCCTGGTTTGTTACACTTAAAACACAGCCGTTCACCAGTCCCTCTGCCTGAACTAGCTGGTTCTGTCCTATGTTCTGCTTTGGTCTCAGGGGGTTTATTCGACCCTTTGTCCTTTTTGAACGGCGGACGAATCGGCCCCCCACCCAATGGACGCGAGACTGCCCGTTTGGTGTCGATATGGAGCTGCGCTAGCTCCGCGGCCTCTTCACCATTCCTAGGACGTTTTTCCCTAACGAACATTTCAAGGTCTGCATTCATAATAGCATAAAGTTGCTCAGACAGAAACATGTCTAGCACTTGTTCTACGTCCTCTATGTTCTTATGGGCTAAAGTGAACCAACGCTTGACTGAGGTCTTTAACCTAACGAACAACTGGGGAAACGTTTCGGGACCTTCCTTTCTGGCTTCGCGAAACTGGCGTCTGTAATATTCAGCGTCACGCCTAAATCTTCTCAGTAAGGTCTCCCTCACCACCTCAAAATCTTTCCCTTGCTCTACGGTCAGCCTAAGGTATGCATCACGGGCCTCCCCCTGCAATAGAGGTGCTAACCTGATCCCCCATACCTCTTTCGGCCACCCCTGGGTTTCGGCTACTCTCTCAAAGAGCTGAAGGTAAGATTCCACATCTTCCTTATCCTCTAACGGACGCATCTTGAGCGAGTAATGCTGACTAGACTCCGTAACTGACTTCTTTTCCGATGCTGCTAACTGTAACCTAAGCCGCGTTTCGGCCGCGACGAGCTCTTCTTTCCGTGCTTGTTCCGCGGCAGCTAGCTCTTCTTTCCGTGCTCGTTCCGCGGCAGCTAGCTTACGTTCGGTCAATGCTAAGTCATCCCGCCTAGCCTGCTCAGCCATCTGGAGCTGCTTCTCTACTGCCTCGCGGTCCATCAGGAACCGCCTCTCTAACGCCCTACGCTCTAGGTCACGTTCCCGTTTTTCTTCCTCTCTCCTAACTTCGGACAGGATGAACTGGGTTAGAGCTCCCCCACTAAGTCCTAGGCCCTCTCCTATCACTTTATACTGCTCATATGGGTTTACTATCACCCCTAACCCCTCTTTACTTTCCTGATCCCTACTGGGTGTCAGTCCTGCTGCAGTGAGAGTACGGGTAAGGGTACTCACCACCGTTTCCTTCCGAGAGGGAGTGGCCAAAGTGGCTCCTCTCTCTCCTGGACCCTCATCCCCTGCACCACCACCCTCGGACTCAGGGTCGTGCCCCGACGTGGCACGGGTGGCCCTGGTATCCCGTTTAGGGGGCATCCTGATGTGGGTGTCCCGGAGGCAGCGACGACAACTGCTCCCCAGCAGGACCCCTGCCAAAGAAAAAACAAAACAAATAAATACACAGAATACAAACAACGAATAAGGGCTAGACAGTGACAAGAGCCGAAGGGTCCTCACCACTCGGTACCTGAGTAATGAGAGGCAACCACTCATGCCACCCCTCGTTTATGCGCACTGCACTCTCTGGCCGTGGCCCCCTGGCGCAATACGCCCCCACTCCCGCCAACCGCCCGCTAAATCTTACTCGTACCACAACACGAACACACGGTCACTGGCGCACAAAAATACCCCAATCTACCTAACCTGTTACCTCCCCCTAATCCTTATCCCACCGCTGCCACCAAATATGTCACGACACGCCTGACGGGGTCAGGGCGCCGTGGACAATATGAGTGCAGACACTCGAGAAAACCCACCCACTCTAAATAAATAACGCAACGCCAGTGATAAACAACAAACAAATCCTTTATTACCTACCCTTACTCTAACTCCCACCCCGACCCACTAACGCCCCACACACTCACACATACCCACACATGCACTCATAACGTATTAACACTTAAAAAAGATTAACATATAAAAAATGACTAACAAGTGAAAATGACTAACAGGTGAATATGACTAACAGGTGAATATGACTAACAGACGAAAATGACTAATATGTGAATATGACTAACAGACAAAAATGACTAATATGTGAATATGACTAACAGACAAAAATGACTAATATGGCCAACGGCTATACAAGGCGGGTAACTTAGTCTCTGTACAGTGTCCTCTGTCCCACACTAGACAGGGTGGCTCATAACGTACGAGTACTACCCCTGCACCACAGAGCACCGTAGCCGCGCTTGCTCACGCACGCCTGTGACCGACGCTCAGAACGTAGAGTCAGCCTGCTGTAGCCCAACGTACTTGTCCAACAGGACCGGCTAGCGAAGGCGTTCTGACTCCCGATGATGCGTCACCGTTGGTCGTGGATGATGAGATCGAAGAACGAAATCTTCGAAGCCAATGATCGAAGCCAGTGATCGCAGCCAGTCTTCGAAGCCAGTCTTCGAAGCCAGTCTTTGAAGCCAGTCTTTGAAGCCAGTCTTTGAAGCCAGTCTTTGAAGCCAGTGCACTGGAAAAGGGCGCATTGTCAGTCAAAGTGCCAACACAGTTAATTCTGGCCTATTTGACACGCACCTACTCACAAACCACGTGAGTTGTGTCTCGTCTCACCCTAATATCCGCCTTGGCCATATTAACTATACAATCATGGATAAAGAGGATTCCTATGTACATTCAACATTCACCAGGTCTGCACTATTCCATTACACTAGCATTAAGCTAGCACAACCACTTTTGTATAATAACATTGCCACTGCTAAAACCAACATTATCAAAATATCCACATGTACATACAAAGATATCAAATAATCACCAGCAACCACCCAACGTGACAATCTTATTAAATTACATCTAGGACTTAATACAGATATATTTGAAAGGATACCCACTTTAATCCATTTTACAACATGGCCCTTTAAATATACTCACTCGGCGACAGCCGAATATAAACAACTAAATCCGACACCCACCACATTACAACCCAACCTAAAAAACATGGTTAAAGACTCAATTAAAACATCACTAAAAAAACTAGACGAACATACCCTTCCGCACCTATATACACATTCACACACCCGAGAGCGCAGCAGCTAACTGAGGAAAATGGCATGAGTAAATACCTGTCACTGGTGAGTCCTCCGGCAGGACGAGACAAAACAAGGACGAAGACGAACCAGAGGGGTCTTCTGGTGAGTAGCAGCCGTGGTCGCAAGTCTTTCGGGACACCCACACCCAGGAACACTGGCCGTGGTCTTGCAGGGAGGGTAAAAGAACCCTCACACAGCTTGTCAAGGGCTCCAAACGAGGCCGTACCCTGACCCAGACTCTCACTTCGCTGGCTAACTCCGCTGACTGACTAATATCCTACTGCTACCTCGCAGGTTAACTTTGCTTCTGAACACTGTTCGGTTTAAAGCTACTTGACGAAAGCGTGCAACCGCTGTACTCGCTCACTGCTAAGCTTGCTGCACGGGCTTTACGATTACGCTCACACTACATTTATTAACTTCCCTAAACTAAGGCTATTTACAGAAGTCGGCGACCTACATTTATTAACAAAAAAACCGACTTGGCGAAAAAATAAAACAACATGTCACATCCGTTACGTGACAGTGTCATCCACACCACCTCACCCGGTACCCTTCATCTGTAATCAAATGACTGTCGGTGCAAAGTACTATGCAATGGTGGAATATTGAAGGTTGTTTTTGTGATTCAGTGTCACTTTTCTATTTGATGCTTGTGTTACATATACACACGCTCCGCTTCTCCCACTACTCATGCCACCCCAAATCTTTGCGTGTCTGTGTGTGAAAATTCTACTTCATGGGTGGGGTGGCGGCACCATCTCTGCTTTAGTTATGGTGATGCCACGTTTGGTGACTCAGTACCTGCTCTGTGTTTCAGCAACCAGCTTCATCCATCTGCAAGAGGCATAGAGTCTCATGAGCCGCTGCTGCCGCAGGGGCTCATAAGAATCTACGCCTCTTGCTAGCACCTGCTGGACCCATTTATATCAGGAAATCATGGAGGTCGTGGGTTCTCAGACCAAGAACTGCGTTAGTCACTACAAATGTGGGCCAAGGCCTACTGACGGTTTCCTCGTGACGTAACGCAGAGCATTGTAACCACACTGCCAGACTGTCGATTGTTCGATTCAAACAGACTCCTCGACAAGGAAACCTTTCTCTTTTGTTTTCAGTTCATACGGATGTGTTTGTTTTTTCCTTTATCAGGGGAACGTTGGCCTAAATAAAATATAAGGACTATTTTGACGACATTTACTACTCGGTTTAAAAAGAAATGTGCCGTCCTATTTATTTTATTTTTTTTTAATTTAATTTAATTTAATTTTATTTTATTTTATGTGTGCATTTTGTTGTGTGTGGTATTTTGGGGTTTTGTTTTGTTTTATTTTGTTTTGTTTTGTTTTATGGTTATGTTATGCTGTGTTGTGTTATGTTATGTTATGTTATGTTTTGTTATGTTATGCTGTTCCATGTCACGCCATGCCATGCCAAGCCATGCCACGCCACGCCACGCCACGCCACACCACGCCACGCCACGACCACGCCACGCCACGACACGACATGACATGACACGACACGACACGACACGACATCATGTCATGTCATGTCATGTCATGTATTGTCATGTCATGTTATTCGTATCTTTCGTCTCGTCTCAGTCATGTTTTAGATACAACGTCCGAAAAGGGACAAAGTTGCTAACACTACCCCCCCCCCCCAGCACCCGCCACCCCCCCTCACCCCACCCCTCTTTTCCTTGGGAGGTAACTGACCTGACACCACAAAGACATCATCAGGAGAGATTAGTAAATAAAAGGGCAGCCTCATGCTGCCACAACAGATTATACATGTTGGTTTGTTTAACCCTTTTAGCCCCAAGGTCCCATTTCTCAAATTGTTCTGTTGCTAATGATTATTTACCAGTTGCAGGAGATGGATTGAGCATGATAATTCAAGGGTAGTGCCAGATTAGCTTGGCGCCTTCGGGCGCCAAGCTAATCTGGCACTACCCTTGAATTATCATGCTCAATCCATCCCCTGCTGTAGGGACTCGGGGCTAAATAGGTTAAGTAAAATTCCCAATAGCAGTTCTGTAAATCGATATAGCCCGCTTAGCTGCAGTCCTAACGCACCATCAGTTCTAGTGTAGTTCCACCTATAGACCTGCCTGGATACATTAACCGTGATAATCGTACTCGAACACCTGATGTTTTCCTCCATCAGAAGAAATAAAACAGATAACACTTGACCAGCAAAAGGCAAAGATCCTCACGAGCCCCCGCCCTCCGCGGGGGCCCGTGAGGCTCTGTGCCTCTTGCAGTTGAGTGGTGGTCACTGAGGTGTGGCCTCAGCAGTCCTGTGACACACGATTCCAAGTTTGCCTGAAAGTCTGTTACGGAGACCATACGCCAAACCCCAACTCACTTCCTTAGCGCGAGGAACTGGCAGAGCCGACCTCAGGACAGTTTGGAAGATAGGCATTGCTATGCCTAAAACTTTTATCCTGAATAAAAACGTTTCATCATCAGTCAGCAAGAGATAGAGATAGACTCATATGTATCTATGGCTCTTGCAGATGGACGCACGGTGGGCGAGTAAAGGCTCGTGTTCGTACTAGAGGTACGGTTTGGTGTGATGTGACATCATAGCGCACTGCTTTTACCTTGACTCAGTCGATACCTGGAACTGTCAACAAATGACAGTGCGTGACCTGATTCCAGTCTGTTTGTTGTTTTCTTTTTCTTCTTCTTCTTCTTATTTTTATTTTGGAGGGTGTTTTTGTTGTTGTTTTCTCGTTACCGTTGTCGTTGTTTTGTTGTTGTTTTTTTGTTTTTGTTTTTTTTGCTGTTGTGTTGTATTTCGTGTCGTTTCGCTTCGTTTTGTCATTGCAAAGCGTGTGTGACAGCCGGAATAAGACACAGACCTGTACCAATATACAGTATCAGTCTCTTCTGCATGCTATCAGGGAACAAACAATCTGATGACAGTGTACAGCAGAGGTCGATACAGCAGCCTACATCCATACATCTCCAGACTGACGAGTCGTCGCTCCAACTGATTCTGCGATCTGAGAGTGTCCTGCACTAGTGTGATGGAACCACACCATGAGCACGATATGACATCACAGTGAACTTTACCTGGGATGTGTCACCATCCTAGTTTAGTACAATGCATTCTAAACCACAGACAGCGGTCGAGATGTGCGTTTTTCACTGTTATGTGACAATTTAACCCGTTGGCTGTCGGTAGCGGTTTTTGTCGCGATGATTCCGGCATCTATCTATCTATCTATCTATCTATCTATCTATCTATCTATCTATCTATCTATCTATCTATCTATCTATCTATCTATCTGTCTGTCTGTCTGTCTGTCTGTCTGTCTGTCTGTCTGTCTGTCTGTCTGTCTGTCTGTCTGTCTGTCTGTCTGTCTGTCTGTCTGTCTGTCTGTCTGTCTGTCTGTCTGTCTGTCTGTCTGTCTGTCTGTCTGTCTGTCTGTCTGTCTGTCTGTCTGTCTGTCTGTCTGTCTGTCTGTCTGTCTGTCTGTCTGTCTGTCTGTCTGTCTGTCCCGTAGTCTTGCCGACCGTTGGGGCACCACTGATGACTTGGCAACCAGCCCCCTCCATTCCACCCTGTTCTCTGCCATTCTTAGTGTGTTGCTCAGCTTCAGTCCTGTCCACTCTGAGATATTGTCCTCCCATCTTTTTCTCTGTCATCCTCTCCTTCGCCCTTCTTGCACAGTGCCTTGCAGAATTGTCTTGGCAAAATGTGAATATCGCATCGAATAAATGGATTATAATGGTATGATGATATCAATTATATTATCGTAATAAACTCGCTTATGAGTGTAGCCACTGGTATTAATTACAATACCGGTGGCAGTATAGCTGGATGAAGAGGGTGTGTGGAGGTTATGGTGGGTTGGGGGCGGGGGTGGAGTTGAGGGGGGTGGGGGTGACCTTGGTTGCCCATTGAAAGCAAGGTCGCGCGCCTCTCGACCCTCTATGTGCGCCTCCTGGCCTCTACTACTACCCAGTTGATCCGGGCCTGAGTGGCAGCGTGCATAACAGAAAATGAGTTAAAGAAAAAACAAACACTTTTGCCCTCTTTTCATTATTAAATCAAGGGTGTGGCGGGACTGCACTTAAAACAAAGGCCGAACCGGCTCGTGCCAGTGTGTCAGTCGCGTTAGAATGATCCCGCACTCATTGTCTTCAGATCCCATAACCCATCCGCGGCCCGACGCCGGCCTCAGTTGGCCCTCGCACATCCTTGTCATAGTACATCTTCACCTTTTCCGTCAGCTTGTTGAAATTTACACCCACGATTTTTTTTTTTCCACCGAGTACAAGCGCTCTGTGGCTATTTCTGCAGGCACTGGCTGGCGGCCCGCTATTTGGCAACGGGGGCGGGGGGAGGGGTGGGGAGGCTTCAAACCCCCCCCAAAAGGGACTGTGTTATAGCATTTTAAAGAATGTTCAGGTCGGTTGGGGGGCGGGGGGGGGGGGGGGGGGGCTACCTCTGGACACACCCCCCTCCCCCCCCCCCCGCCAGATCCACCGCTGAGGCATGACCACCGGCGATGTTTCTTTTGACGAAAAAAATATGGACACATTGATTTGCGGTCGAGGAAATGCATATTTCAAGTGTTGGCCACATTCTTACGTGAAGTCAGTGGCGGAACTGAAATTCAAACCACATGTCACACACGCTCGCGCGCGCGCACACACACACACAAACACACACACACACAAACACACAAACACACACACACACGCGCACACACACGCAAACACACACACACACACACCATCACACACACACACACACACACACACACACACACACACACACACACACACACACACACACACACACACACACACACACACAAGGAAATGCTCTTCCTCTTAATTTACAACCTTTTCGCTGGAGGTGTAAGAGACTTGAACCCATGACGTAACAGGGTCGCGGACATGCCTTCAGTGCAGACTTTAATTACTGCTGCCGGGGGAAAAAAAAGAAAGAAAAAAAAACCACCTCTTTTTGTGGTTTCTATTTCATTTGTCATTTGTTAAAATGGCCGCCAGGTAGAACGCAGTATACGAGGTTAGTGAGTGTGAGTGAAACCTTTAGCGTTTGGCGCTGAAGTCGTTTACCGTGGCAAAGTGACATGACATCAACGTGCCATTTGATGGGTGTGAATTTAACCAATTCCCTGACTTAGAAAAAAAAAGCAAACGCGACCCAACTACAAGAGGCATAGATCCTCATGAGCCCCCGCTGTCGCCGTGGCTCATGAGGATCTATGCCTCTTTCTGGAACCACTTTTTGTATCAATGATGTTCTTTAAACGGCTGGGCGGGGGGGGGGGGGGGGAGGGAGGGAGGGGGGAGGGTGCGCTCTTTTGGCGTTGAATGAAGAAAGGTTTCAGGAACACAGTCCGCGTCTACTGGCGTTGAAGGGGTTAACGTTTACAGCGGTATGTGCCAGAATGGGATGAAAGGGTGTTTAGAAGTCCTGCATTCCCGCGAACATGAACAGGAGTCAGTGGTGTAGCGGGAAAATTGCATTGTATGTGAATGATCTTGATCTGACGACCGACTCCTCAAGTGGGTAGTGTATGTCTGGTTATGTAACTTGTATGTCTGCCTGTCTGTCCTGTCCGGGTGTCTGTCTGTCTGTCTGACTTTCGTACACTGTAGAAAACGATCAAATATATCGTTGGTATTCTGATCACACTACACGAGGTGTGCTGGACACACCTATCAACACATCATTGTAAACCGTGAGTGAGCATTATGCTGAATTGCATCATTTGATTTTTTCCCCCCCGTCTGTGGTGTGATCTTGTCGCCTGAGGTGAGTGTCTATATAGTTAGGAAACGATACCACCTAGTATCTGCAATAGACGCAGACCCTCATGAGTCCCTGCATGTGCAGGTGGCTCACTATGAGAGTCTGTGCCTTTTGCTACTTTCATTTTGATTTGATTTTCTCACACGAAGGGAGTTTTCAGGTGTCAACCTAACACGGCGCAAGTAATCGTTTATGATCGAACCAACGTTAAAAATAAATAACTAAACAAAATTCTTTTCAGTGTAAACAATCGCTACCGGCTGACACACACACACACACTCCTTTAACCTGCTGCAGGAAGCGCCAGCCATCTGCAAGAGACATAGATCTTCATGAGCCCCCGCAATTGCGGGGGCTCATGAACTATGTCTCTTGTCGGTGTCCATGAACGTCAATGCGCCTATTTAGACGAAGAAGTTTCACAGGTGTTCAATATCCCATTCGATATCATACCGGTCAATGAATGTATGTATTCTCGGCCGCGTGGGAGATGTTTAGACTAGCACGTGTATAAGAACTGTAGGCTCAGTTAAGTTCACTTAGTTCAAACCACGTATTAGGCGGTTTGACATCGGAGCGCAAAAGGTTTTTGTCACTCTGATAAAGAAAGACTTTTCTGTACCACTTTAACTAAGAACAAATATTATTTAGTGCCAGTTGACCTAATATGAACTATTTTTTGTTTCGGAACTCCTGTGATTTGTCGATTTTGCTGAACAGTGTAAAAATTTGGCGAAAAGAGACAAGAACAAGCCATTTTCAATACCCTAAATAGAGCCCAGGCAGATTTCAATATCGAGGTCAAGCACGTAGACTTCATGTAAGCCTGCGCTGTTTCAGGTTTGAAAACATGGCCAATTCACGTGAAAATGGATCTTATACTTGGCTGATTATATCTGGGGCACGCTTAGAGATGTAAAAGCAATCATTTAATGAAAAAAATTCGAAATTTTTCGACAGCAACACTGACACGCTGTTCGAGCTTCTTGAAAGTAAATCGTATGAGGTCAACTGTCACTGAATGATATTTGTTCTGAGAATGGTATAGAAAAGAGGCTATCTGCGGAGATATTTGCGAAACACGTTCTGCGCTCCGACGTCAAATGACCTATAACAATAGGGGCCTGACGAGTGGTGCTTTGACTAAATGCAAATCCGCTGCGCCACCGGGTGCGCGCCATCGCGTAAAGAGCTCAATTCAGAATACAAGGGAGGAAACGAAAGGCACGAAAAACTGTGGCTGGAAGTATCTCGGACCTCTTTCTCAACATCTAGAGTTCAACGTTAAACCCTTCAGTAGAGTGCCGTGAAAGAGGCCACTCTGCACTGCTGTGCATCCATTAGTTTCTGCCGTGTTTACTCTAAAATCGAAGCGAATTACGACTTGAAAAGATATTGACAGCTGAGCAATGTTTAAACCAGACTCTATTAAATTAGAGCTTTTCGGGCATGGGGAATTACGTATTTAAAGCAATTGCTGAGTGCACATTCATGTCGATGGTAAGCTGCACTCTTGTTTTAATTTCATTGGATATGCTAATTAAAAATAAACCAAGGAAAAATGAGCATGAGGCGTATTTCCGGCCAAATCTAAAACCCAACACATGGACGCCGGTCTGCTAAAATGATGCTTGACTGTGCAAAAAGCCTTGATACTAAACTATCAGTTTTGATCGGAGGACAAGGTTGGTATAGATTTGTGGCAAAATATCTACCGAGTTTGTTCAGTTCGAGGTTTTAGGCGGATGGTCGTTTCGAGGGTTGAAAACTGCTCTGGAATCACAGTTCTTCGCCGCTTTGCGTGCCTTTCGTTTCCTCCCTTGTATTCTGAATTGAGCTACAGTTCGCGGTGGCGCGCACCCGGTGGCGCAGTGGATTTGCATTTAGTCAAGGCACCACTCGTCAGGTCCCTATGCCTATAACTGACTTATTTGCGTTTGGACTGAAGCCTCCTCAATCCCAGTGCGCAGAGGCCATGGAACCGATGTTGGCCGCCGTTGGCCCGTGCACGGCCAACGACGGCCGACGTTCGCCCTATGGCCTTTTGCGCGTTGGGATCTACACTGAGGTTTCAAAACTGTCTGTCCGAGAGTCTGCATCATAAATTAGTTCATCTCGCTGTATAATTACATTTTATTAATCACCACACCAAGCCCATAATGTTGTTTAGGTCGGTGGCAATTGCATTCGGGATGAGTGGGTACTTACATGACTTTGCGTGTATGTGTGTGCAAGAAACGTATAAGATTTTTTCTAAGGGTACCGCCGTAATTCCGGCTCTGGCGGGCGCGTTTTGACGGAATCGGTGCATTGTTCCTGATCCGCGAATGACTAATAAACTCTTCTTTAACTTTCGTGAACTCATCTACCCCGGACAAACCGCAGCAAGATATGGTTTCGACCATAATAGTTCAAGGGTGGTGCCAGAATAGCTTGGCGCCCCGGCGCCAAGCTATTCTGGCACCACCCTTGAACTATCATGGCCGATCTGTCTTCTGAATTGTAACACAGTCTTCAGAGGAAAACTCCAAAATATGGGGTTTTTGACCTTCGGGCAAAATGGGTTAATTGACGCCTTCATTGCTGAGAAAACCTGAACCCAATGATCCAACCAATTAGGCCGGTTGCGAGTTACCGAGCAGCGCGAGATTAGGTAACTTTGAGCCAAGACTAGACCTGTCGAGCCACGAAATGTGGGCAACTCGGCTAGCTCCGACGCTTAGTCGATACTGTTTTGCTGTGAATCACAAGTAATAATATGCGGCAACATTTAAGCTGACGTTGACAGAGGACTGAGGACGATTGCTTCCTGGCCATACAGTTGTTACAATAACAAGTTTTGTTTATTTTTGTGGAAATAATGCTGAGGAAAACGATTTCTTAATGTACATTTAAACTGCATAATGGCGATGAAGCCAGTCACGGTGGCTTCGGAAAATGGTCTGCCATGTCGTTTCAACAGCTGGTATGATTAATTAACTGCGCTATATTAACATTAGACGCATCTGGTTAATGCAAACTCTGCTTTTTTATGTCACAGCAATAATTTGTTTCTGTACCGGCAGTATTCATGCTCGCACTGATGATCTGGCTTTCTGAGTTTCAAAAACAAAATATGCCTCCGGGCCAGTGGCAGGGAAGGGGTTAATGCACTGACTTTTTTTGGGGGGATTGTTTCAGAGGCGGGGGAAGGAAAAGAGGCTATTTGGAACAGGCCTCTGTGTGGAGTGGCTTGTCCTACATCATCTTAGTCCTCGACTGACGACCCGCTGAAGGTGGCCAGCGACGGACGTCAATGTGCGTTAACCGATTACACCCAATGGCTGAACTTAAAAAAAAAAAAAGCTTATTGTCCTATGAAGGCTACATTACAGATAAATAGATCAAACATTTTAGTTCAAAGGTGGTGCCAGAATAGCTTGGCGACTAAGAAATTTCAAAATGTGCTTGTTGTCCTATGAAGGCTATGTTACAGATAAATAGACAGATCAACCATTTTAGTCCGCCCCCTTCCTCCGCCCCCCCCCCCCCCGACATCCACCCCCCCCACCTCCTCCCCACCCCAATTCTTTAAAATGCTATAACGAAGTCCCTTTTTGGGGGGAGGGTTTTGGGACACCCTCCCCCTTCCCCTCCGCGTTTGATATTTTGGGGGAATTTTGCGCCCCCTACCCACCCACCCCCTCCTCCCCCCCCCCCCAACCGCCATCCCCCATCCCCCATGTTCAATTTTTCCGCCAGTGGAAACAAGGTCTAGCGTCGGGGAGACCTTTTGTGTCAGGTTGAAGGTCCCAAACAAAAAGTTGGAACCCTCACCCCCCCCCCCCCCCAACCCTTCCGCCCCCCCCCCCTCCTTGTTAAATTTTTCGGCCAGTGAAAGAAGGTCTAGCGTCGCGGAGGCCTTTTGTGTCAGGTTGAAGGTCCCAAAGAAAAAGTTGGAAACCTCCCCTCCCCCACCCCCCCACGCCCACCTCCCACGCCCACCTCCCACGCCCACCTCCCCCTCCCCCTCCCCCCCTCGAGGTAACTGATCCGCCCCTGATTACCCGTTTGTAATGCTGCAGCCCTGTGTCCAATTTTGAGAAAAGCGGGGCTTTTTTTCTCACATACAATGAATATATCGTTTCCTAAAGAAATGGACACGGTGGCTTTTTGCCAAATCACTGCATCAACGCAGGGGCCTAAGACGTCAGCCGGCCACACTGAACCCATTGCACAAAGGCCATTGAGCCGACATCGGCCGCCGTTGGCCCGCGCGCGGGCCAGCGGCAGCCGATGTCGGCCCGACGGCCTCTTGTGTATTGCGAACGATCTGTCCTTGGACGTCTACCAAAGCCGGGCGGGAAAAACCACATCATCAGACGGTCTGACTGCCTTAAGCTTGGGTATTCCCGAACTGGAATCATCGTCTGTCTGACTGAGGCACACGTTTGGCATCACGCCGGCCAGTGCATATATTTTGCACTTTCACTTCCAACACCAACTTTCAGAGATGAATCGACCGTGATAGCAAAAAAGCAAAAAAAAAAAAAAAAAAAAAAAAAACAACAACAAACAAACAAACAAACAAACAAAAAAACAGCGCCAAAATATTAGTCTCAGTAAAATCTCAAGAACATCCCCTGGTCCCCTTCAATATTTTTGGTGAAAAAAAATGTGTTATTTGTTTATTGGGGAACAAAACGATAAGATTTTGATTGTTATGCTTGATTTTTTACATGGTTGGACTGTCGTTTGTCTCCAGGTGGGATTGTTTCGTTCCCCCCCCCCCACCCCCCCCCCCCCACCCCCCCGCAGGCCGTCATCCACGAGCGCCATGGTGTTCGAGGTTGGACGGTTTTCGCTCCCCCCCCCCCCTCCTCCTCCCCTCGCTCCCTTTCATCCCACACCCTCCCCCTCCCCAGCCCACTCCCATCCCCCACTCCCATATGCAAAAATCTTCCAACACCACGGATTTAGATTGTAAGGGATAAACTGTATTTCTTTATGGAGATCGCCTGCATTCTCTATCATGTGAAGCGAAGTCAGTCTAAAATACACCGACGTGCAAAGAAAAATGCGACATTTTTGGGAATCATCGGATACACTTTAGTGTTTCCGACGATTCCCAAAAACGTCGCATTTCTTTTGCTCGTTAGTATATATATTCACCGCACATCCATACCCTGCGCACGCCGTTCTGTTGGTTCTGGAATGAGAACGCGCATGATGCACGCAGAATCAGAATGACGTCCACGGGTAAAGGAGTGTGCCGGCTGTAGGCACTATTATATATAGGTGTAGGTGCCCCGGGCTTGGAGTGACGTGTCTCTTCTGTCTTCAGCTATAGGTGCATCACACAGTTGGAGATCTTCCCGGGGGATGTGTGTATTGGGGGCGAGGGGGAGGGTGGGGGGGGGGGGGTAGAAGGAGCGGATCAGTTGCCTCGAGGGTTGGGGGGGTCCTAAAATCGCCAAAATATCAACACGATAGGATGAACCATAACCCACAAAGTCCCTTTTATATGCGAGCTGCCCTCGCTGTCAAGGGTCTCTACCTTTCATCTTTGACCTAATTCTGATGTTGAAATATCTCCTTTTGAAAAAGCCTAGCAGATCTGCCAATGCGCCACAGTGAATTCTAAAAGGAGGCGTGCATACGGGTCATTGGTTTGTCAAACGTCATTTATTTTATCATGACGTATTTTTTGGTTTTTGCGTAATTTTATATTTAGCGTGATATGAGTTTCACTTTTGCTTCAAGACTTGAGAAAATGGTGACAAAACTAGAATTTCACAGTACGATTTCAGTCTTACTATATAATTTGTATGAAATCAGGTTGACTTTATCTAGCTGCATGATACACTAAGTATACCTGCATGCTCTTCTGAAAGCGCGTCGATGTGTGTGTGTGTGTGTGTGCGTGTGTGTGTGTGTGTGTGTGTGTGTGTGTGTGTGTGTGTGTGTGTGTGTGTGTGTGTGTGTGTGTTTGTGTGCGTGCGTGAACGCGCGCTCCAAACTATGCCTCTTGGAGATGCGCATATGTGTGTGTGTGTGTGTGTGTGTGTGTGTGTGTGTGTGAGTGTGTGTGTGTGTGTGTGTGAGTGAGAGAGAGAGAGAGAGAGAGAGAGAGAGAGAGAGAGAGAGAGAGAGAGAGAGAGAGAGAGAGAGCGTGCGTGAGAGAGAATTACGTCATATTTAGAGTATTGCGTCAATGTCTTCATGGTGACCGTGTTGCTTCTTTTACGTCACCGCCACTGTCTGACTTTCTTCAGAAGTCAAGGTTTTATGCTGTTTTAATTTTTTTCTGAAAATAATTAATTTTACTGAAGAAGTTTAAAAGATACAAAGCTGGCTAACGAACTCATCCAATGTCTTTCTCCAAACTAGCTATATCCAAAATTTCAAGTAAATATGACAAAAATTACCGTCTCTAATCTGGGTCAACTGTCTATAAAATGTCTTTTATGTCTTTAAGGAGACATCCCGTTACAAATGCTCGGAGGCTCTCTTAGCCACCCCTTTGAGAAAATATTTTGGCAAGTTTCAAGCTTGTGCGTACAGCAATATCGGAGATTCTCGTGTTTCGGCGCGTCGCGCCAAATGTACGTTCTGCAGCCAGGTTGGCGTAACTAGACTTGACGTAATTTTTATCTTGTTACTTCAGTTGTCAGAGGATTAGGCCTGTCCGTCTTTGACATCATGGACATGCTATTAAATTCGCCCCACCGCGACCCGTCCTAAAAAGTCCCTTCTATAAACAGAAGGGACTTAAAAAGGGGGGGAGTTGGGGGGTGGGGGGGGGGGGAACAAAACACCCCCAAAGAACTTTGTTTTAGCATTATAATCCTTTTCATCGTGATACATCCACTGCTTGAAATAAAGTTTGACTGATAGTTCAGGGGTGGTGCCAGAATAGCTATTCTGGCACCACCCTTGAACTAAACGGTTGATCTATCTCCTAATCTGTAATATAGCCTTCATAGGACAATAAAGCAAATTTTAAATAGTCAGCCTCAAAATGTAATGGGTTAAAGAAATTTGGGTCGGGGGGGTGGGGGGCCGGAAGCCCTGGAACCCCCCCCCCCCTCCGAGCCGCCCCTGGGTAGAGAGAGAGAGAGAGAGAGAGAGAGAGAGAGAGAGAGAGAGAGAGAGAGAGAGAGAGAGAGAGAGAGAGAGATGGGATGAGGTGGGGAAAATATGAAATTGCATCCGCAGCCAAATGTCTAACAATATAATAATTGTGGAAGTCATTCAGCCCTGACACTCTATCATGACAGCTGGAGATGGGTCTATCACGAAAATTCAAGGAGAGTGCCAGAGCTTGAAGAGATGGACCGTATGATACCTCAAAGTAAGGTGTCTCATTTGTCTGGCACCTCTACAGCGGGCACACCAGAAGTTGTGAGCGTCACTTTCCTTGGTAAGTAAAACTGTCAGTCCTTTGTAACTCCTTCACTGAAAGTGGGCACAAATTGCTTTTTGAATTCATGGTAAGTTCAAAGATCCGCAGGCGTCCAAGGAACTTTGATACAAAGTGGTTTCAGCAACTCATGGGGACCTATACCTCTTGCAGATAGGTGTTATTCAATTTCTCTCCTAGTGAAGGGGTTAAATGGTCATTGTTAACGTCTTTTGCCATGGATCAGTTAAAAAAAGAAAGTACTCTGCATCGTATCGCGGCATTTCACATATTCTTGAAGGTGTATACAGAATCTGATGTGATTGAACACGAGGAGAAAAATAAAGGTTTTGACCTTAGTCGTCTCAAACTTTCAGCCTGTTTTTTTTTGTCTCTGTTCCTTGCAGACATTTACTGCTGATGGGCGAAATTTGTTATTGTTCTCACTGTTAATGTGTGTTTGTTTGTTGTCGGTGTTGTTGTTGTTGTTACTGCTGTTGTTGCTGTTGTTGTTATTGTTGTTGCTGTTGTTGTTGCTGTGTTGGTGTTTTGTTTTGCTGTTTTGTTGTTGCTGTTGGGTTTTTTTGTTTGGTGGCGGGGGGGGGGGGGGTGGTCCCCCATTTGTTGTTTTCCCTTTAGTTATTTTGATTGTCACCACGGCACATAATTTAGGGGAAGAGACCCATGCATGAAACACTTAAGTGTTTCAAAATGGTGAAAAATAAGAAGTAGAAGGGTCAAAAATAACTTTTCCTGGCATGTTCTCGTTTACAGCACGCCCGACATTCTTGTACCAGAAATAAGGCTCAGTAAAGTAGCTCTATATTACTGCACAGACAGAATTTGGAAAAAAAGTTATTCCGTTTCGACGGGAGCAAAGTGTTTCATAATAGGCACTGTTTCATAATCGGTGCACGTCTCGGTTGGCCTCAGCTGAGTCAGGCTATAGTGAACTTAAGCCTTTGCCTGTCGGTACCGCTTTTTTGTTCTTGTTGTTTACAAAGTAAAGTAGGTAAGAGCACTGTCAGGGGAGAGAAGCGTGCATGATCGACCAGTGATCATAGATCTACAGTGGCCAAAGCACAAAAAAAAAAAAGATAGGAAAGAGGGGGTGCGCTAAGAAAGTGACTGAAAGCAATGCATATGGAAGCCCCCCGAAGGGGGCGTATCACATATCCCACTGTTCCAGCCACTTAGTGCATGGAAATTTAAATCTAGGTCCCCCAAGGGGGTCCATATATTAAGCCGGTGTGGACAGCTGTTTCGGTCTTGGCGACCTCCTCAGGCGGCACACCATCGGCAACACTGGAGGAAGGCAGGAATTTCTGCCTACCTGCAATGACAGCCACATTGTACTGTGGTGTCTGCAGGGGCATACATCCCATGCCACCACCTAGAGCTAAGACCGAAACAGCTGTCCACACCGGCTTAATATCTGGACCCCCTTGGGGGACCTAGATTTAAATTTCCATGCACTAAGTGGCTGGAACAGTGGGATATGTGATACGCCCCCTTCGGGGGGCTTCCATATGCATTGCTTTCAGTCACTTTCTTAGCGCACCCCCTCTTTCCTATCTTTTTTTTTTTTGTGCTTTGGCCACTGTAGATCTATGATCACTGGTCGATCATGCACGCTTCTCTCCCCTGACAGTGCTCTTACCTACTTTACTTTGTAAACTTCCTAAAATATGAGCACTGGCAGTCTCCCCTTTTCTTTTCTTTTGTTCTTGTTGTTCGTGACCAAAAAAAGCGCTACCGACAGCGAAGAGGGTTAACGTCATGGTGGGAGGTACCATACGTACCTGCACATCGACGGATCCGAAAAGCCAGCCCAGTAAGTAAAAGATACTCGGGCCGACCGTCGGCCCTAAGGTCTTTTGCTTACCGGGTATAGACTCTTCCTCTAACGCCTCTCCTGAGTCCTTTGGCGTACCCGCCATCCATATAAACAGTAAACAGATACACCCGTTCGCAAGCGTTTCACCTGCTCGGGTGGATGGATGGTTGCCTAATGACTGGTTTATTGCGGGTGCGTGTGACCGGGTACACTAGCTGGGTACACCGTGGGAACATAACCCAGAATTGAAAATAGTTTTAACTTGATTCCATCACTGCACTGCCGGCTGAGAGAAAAAAAAAAGTTAGCGCGTTTTATATATTTTATTGATTTGTTTATATGTTAAAACTTGCCGTACTTTAAGCCAAACATCTCCGTGCCCAAACGCATCACTGATATAAATGGCCCAGCAAATCTGGTATGAATGGCCTAGCAAGAGGCGTAGAGCCACATGAGCCCCCGCGTCTGCGGGGGCTCATGTGGATCTATACCTCTTGCATTTCGGTATTGCTCCCTGATTTCCGGTCGTGAAGGGATCAGTTAAAGTGACCTCACATCACAAATGTGTAACCTGTGCTTTACCTCCATGCCTTGCTATGCCTCTTTTTGTTGTTGTAGTTGTAGTTGTTGTTGTAGTTCAAGTAATAATTTTAAGACCTAGCCACAGGCATGTGTTAATCTTGTCCGGTAACTGGTCACCTCTTAACCCATTTAGTCCCATGGCCAAGTGTTACCTAACCTCTATGTACTAGTTGCAGGCGATAGATTGTCCGTGGTAATTCAAGGTTAGTGACAGTTTCAGGCGCCAAGCCAATCTGGCACTACCCTTAAAACTCATTCTACCCCAACACCGAAATCCCCAAATGTTGCCGTTGTTCTCTGAAGACTGCATTGCAGTGAAGGACACAGCTAGGCGCCAAGCTATTCTGGCATCACCCTTGAACTATCATGGTCGATCCTTATCTTGCTGTGGTGTGTCTGGGGTAGAATGAGTTAAATTATCATGATCAGCCCATCAAATGCTGTAGGGCGTTGGGGCTACATGGGTTAACGCGGGTAGTAGTAAACCTGATAGCACCTTGTTTTTTACTACTACCTTGTGTTAATTAACCCATTTAGCCCAGACCCACTGACGCCTCCAAAATTTGTGAAATACGGCATTGGGGTTGAATGAGTTAAGAGTTGACCAAACAATCAATGGTCATCCCGTGCCTGGGCTGAGAACGCAGCACTTGCCGCAGCTGTGTCTGTCTGTGTATGACAACTATGACACGCTACTCGCTGCTAAAAATAAACACTTTTCTTCATGTCAGTCAGCGGATGTCATCCATCAGGCACCTTGTTCCAACGTCATCCTCCTCCAACACCGAGCTGACACGACACAATCCAGTCAATGCCAGAATTGTCCGCCGTAACTGCAGGGAAACGGATGAGGGGGTTGGGGGTGTGGGGGGGGGGGGGGGGTGGGGGTGGTGGTGGTGGGGATGGGGGGGGGGAGGGGTGGGGGGTTGGAGTGGGGGAAGGGGGGGGGGAGTGGGGACGAGGGGACTCTGGCCTGCCCTGAAAGAGAATAATATGCGGGTAGGAGTGTGTGGGGCGGGTGGGTGGGGGTAAATATTTTGGGACCAAAAAAATAAATAAATCGTATTTACACTGTATCTTGCTTTTTATGAAGTTTGCTTTTTCCAGACGGGATCTCTGTGCCTATGGTCCCCCGCTCCCATTCCCCCGTTGTCTGAAATTGTTTCGGAGGTTGGACTGTCACCCTCCGCCCCCGCCAACACCCCCCTCCCCCTCCCCTCCCCGCTCCCTCCCCCCCCCCCCTGAAAAGCCCGTTTATTTTTTTTTTTTGGAAAATTGTTAAATCACTAAATATAAGCACCACCTCCACGCTTCCATATCTTGACCATCTGTTAATCCCTACGCTGCCGCTGGAGGCAGATGCTGTTTCTGACATCTGTGATAAGTGTAAAGCCAAAGAGCGCGGCAAGCGGCCGTGCACGGAAAATGGATGCAAAGTGGTGTCAGCAAGAGACATAGATCCTCATGAGCCCCCGCGATAGCGGGGGCTCATGAGGATCTATGTCTCATTGCATCTGAATCGTGTCCACTTTCTCTCGGCAGTGAAGGGGTCAAGCAACACTTAGTGCATCCGTCCTTGCAGCAACAAGCGGGTCGCTACCGTGATGGGACGGGAGTCACTAGTTGTAAGGTAACGTATCCTCGTTCCGTGTTTTTCATTGCCCTTCCAGAGCCAGAAATCTCACGTCGCGCAGCCTGCCCGCCGCACCCCGCCCTCACGTGAGACGCATCGACCGTGGTGAGTTAAGGGCGGTGCCTGATGAGCTTGGCGCCTGGACAGGCGCCAAGCTCATCAGGCACTGCCCTTGAACTAAGCACGGTCGATCCGCAGCCCCGCTTCTGGAAGTGGAAGCATTGATAGCGTACATGCCTTTTGCGTGAGTCAGAGTCATTTGTCGCGGTTAGGCCATTCATCTTTGACTACAGCGGGGCTCTGTGGTTTGATGTTGGTGCTGACAGTCTCTGCTGTCGCGTCTTTTCACCTCCCCCCCCCCCACCCCCGCTTTTTATGAGAGGGGGGTGAGGTGGGGGAGAGGGGGTGAGGGGGACGGGGAGGGGTGTGGGGGTGTAGGTTTAGGAGATTGCACGTATGTGTGTGTATGTGTGTGTGTGTGTGTGTGTGTGTGTGTGTGTGTGATGGTGTGTGTGTGTGTGTGTGTGTATGTGTGTGTGTGTGTGTGTGTGTGTGTGTGTGTGTGTGTGTGTGTGTGTGTGTGAAGTTATATTAATTTAAAGTTATTTTACGCCGTACACACATCTGATCTCATTTAGCCGTCCCCCCCCCCCCCTCTCCCCCTCCCCCCTAAGATACTGAATTATCTATTTTTGTGTTTTTGTTGAGCGGTTGTGAATGTTTGTGTTCAGCAGCAGGACACAGTCCTAACTGTACTGGCATTGCCAATATGGTCAATAAATGTATCTTGTATCGTATATGCAAAAATGCCGATCAGTTGTGTGGTAAGAAAACGAAATGGAACCTTCAGATTTGGTGATGTGTAAAGAGCACCAATAAATAAATGAATAAATAGTAAAGTGTTTGTCACAGAGGTATGCGCGCGAGCGCCGAGCGCACACACTATGATACGTGTATGCACGCACGCACGCCGGATGGCATGCACGCATATAAGATACACACACCACGTCAGCACTGATGTGCGCTAGCGCGGAAAGACGACTGAACATAAAGACTGGCCTACTGGAAATGCAATGTATTCCATTATCATACGCCGCAGCCGAGGTCAGGTCATTCCCACAGTTGACAGTTGTCCGGCTACAAATACCACATATGCCGCATGTACCAGATCAGTGGATGTGACGACCACAACCCTCATTCCGTCGCGGCGGCGAGCCGCGTATCTGGATGCGGCTTGCCGAGTATGACTGAGTTAATTAAGACCGGCTTAGGTGGTGGTAGAATAGCTTGGCAATACAATTATGTGTAATTATGGCAGTATCCCGGCTTTCGCTACTATTGTGACCGAACCGCCAGACTCTCTCTTGTTTCAGTTCATGAGGCCCTGAAAAGTTTACACATTCGAAACGTGCTGCATTCGGATACACGACTTTATGTCTCGTATCCGGATGCGGCATGCTCGAATGAGTTAACTCACAGCAAGACATGGATCGATCATCATATAGTTTAAGGGTGGTGCCAGAATAGCTTGGCGCCCATAGGCGCCAAGCTATTCTGGCACCACCCTTGAACTATCATGCTCGATCTGTCTCTAGAATTCAGTGCAATACGGTCCTTCAGAGGCCAACTTCAAAACTGATTTGGGGTTTAGGTCCTGGGGTAGAATGTGTTAAATTATCACTGATCAATATTTCTGGCCGATTGAATTTTGATGCTTCACTCCCGTCCTTCTGTAAGAAGTAATGTGGAGGACCAACCGGGCCCGATTCACGCATAAGTAGCAGCCCAAAACGGAGAGATGTGTGTTTTTGCTTGCGGAGCGTCCACACGTGTTTAGAGCTTGTCCCATAAAAGATGAACTGAAACAACACAGCACTGAACCAGTTATCCAGCAAGTTATCCACGGGAGAAAACTCTTTTTTATGCTGTGCTCTCGCCTACCATAGGTTTCGTCCCATTTATCGCTACAGCTTCTAGTGTTTTGCAATTAAAGGGAGAAAACCCACGGTCACGGATAGAACAGTAAACGACACATCTGTGAAACCGGCTGTAAGGATAAAGTTCGTTCATATATACTGAGGAGCAAAAAAAAAAAAAAAAAACAACAACCCCCCCCCCCCCGCAACATTTGTTACATCAGCGGAAACAATAAGTTTTTCCGATGATTCCAAAAAAATGTCGCATTCTTTTGCTTCTCAGTATTATGACTGTCACAGATGTGAATAGCCTACTTTGTTCGCTTAGAAATAACCGTGCCATTTCAGTCCCCGCTTACTAAACGACAAATGACATAGGTGGAAATTAACCTTTCATATTACCCCGCATGTCAGCGCCCAGAATGTCCTTTTTATTGTATACAACCGTGATCTGTTCATAAGTTATTTATAGTGAACATCGGAAATAAAATTACAATAACAATGAACCTCAGTAATCGGCTTATGAACAACAAGATGAGGATTTCATCCCAAAGTCTACCGTATTGTTTGAAGCTCACATGCGTTTTTCTTTTAGGAGCATTCAGAGTTCATGTTCAAATTTTTAAGCTTATCCTTCTGATCCATTTCCCTCCTCTCTAGTCTAACCCAACCTATTATCAAAACACACCGACGTACATACACAAATAAAGACGGACACGTGACGCTTCCCGCCATTAGAACGGTCTGTGAACCGGAGTTGCGACAAGGATTTTGAAGAGGAAGATCAGCAGTGACGAGCAGCAAAATGATGTCACTATCAGCTTCACGTCATCGCATTGCTAGTCCCATGACGCCGCCGTGTACACAGTGGCGAATTCGATGTCAATTCAGAAACATTGCCTGTAGTAACACTGACATCTGTGCTTTGAGACAGTTTAGGAACATTGTGTAAAACTGACTAGTCCATAAGCTAGGAAGGTCTACCGTGCACCCCCCCCCCCCCCCCCCAGTACTCAATAAGATGGGTTTCAAAGTGTTCCTTAGTATGTCCTGAGATGTTTAAGCCATGTTCCCCGAAAATCCTTAGGAACACACCAGAGATATAGCCGATGGCGCAAGGGTACCCCCATTCACGCTCTTCGCAGGTGCTAAAATGAGGTTGAGAAACATTTTCCTCTAAATAAATCAGAATTCATTCCAGAAACCCAAATCAGGCAATATTATGTCAAGGCACACCTTCTGCATCCTCTGCAAAAAACAGAATGAAAAAATATTGAATCTCTGGCTCACAGTGAAGGTATTTGTGCACCCAGTAAACGACCATTTCCGCGAAATCGCAAAAAAAGACAAAAATAATGTGTCAGATGCCTTCAGACATTTTCTATAGCACTGACAGTCCATTTTCAGGTTTACATCATTAAAACTGGATGTCACAATTATTATAAACTTAACTAGGTGATGCTGTGATCACTGTGAGTGCCACAGTGGTTGATTTTGTATCCCTACCCCCAAGTTGTAAAAATACACAAAATTAATTAGAAAAAATTCCTTAAGTTATTCCATTTTATTTTGACCTCTCTTTACCTATTACGTTTGAATAATGTGAGTATAAAGTGCAAGAAAATAAGGAAAGTCGGCATCATTTACGGTATGTTCGTGGTGAATGATAGCTTTTTCCCATTTAAAATTGCCGAATTGGGAAACGTACGTTGTTTCCGATGCCCTCAGAAATTTTGTATATAACTGATAGGTCTTTTTCAGGTTTTATTGTTTAGGAAAGAGTACCACAGTTACTCCCAACCTGATTTTATGATGCTGTGATGCATTTAGGGGCCACAGTGGCTGAATCTGCTGCCCTACCCCCTTTTTACCTGTACGCAAAGGAACGAAAAATGATCATAACAATTGCTCCTCTGATTAAATATGTTTGTTGCCAGTTTTCTTAACAAAATATGCATATTGAGCATAAACATTTGTGATAATTTCATTAATTTCAATGTGACCCATCAATTTAATTGTAATTCTTTTTATTTAAGGTATGCTTAACAGGGGCTGCCGCTGAAGCTTCTATCGTCTGCACATTCAGCACTCTTGTCAAACTCGGGGAAGGTGTACCTCAGGGAGATGTTGTGTCTAATGCTGTTTTTGGTCTACATTAATGACATCAGTACAACAGTACCAAGGTTCGTCTCGAACATCCTCCATGCGGATGACTTTGCAGTGTGGAGCGCAGCAGAACATAAAGAAATAGCATCCTCCAGAAAACATAAAGAAATAGCATCCTCCAGAATCCAGGATGCTGCCAATAGAGTCAGCAGCTGGACTGAAAGAGGCCACTCAAACTGAGCTAGACCATCTCTTTCAATCAGACGGAAGAGGTCACCTCAAAACTGGAGACCTTCGAGTACCAAAGACAGACAGGCCAACTTTACTGGCAACAAATAAATTACTGGATTCACATGGAGGCCTCACATTGAAGCCATGGAAGCTAGAGCTGCAAAAAAGAAAAGTCTCTGATGAAGAAACTAGTGGGGACCACATTGGCGCAAATTACAGCATCCTGGCACAAGCAAACACCTGCTCGGTCAGACCAGTCGTGCGGTACCAAGATACATCGACAACATGAAACACTGCCTGCAAAACCCAAAAAGCCAGGCTTGACAAGATGCAGAACATGGGTCATTCTCATGATGCAGTGACATTCTTAGAGCCATCTGGAGCACCCCAATTTAGGAAATGGAGGACATTGGAGCCACTGGAATGCAGAACAGCACACACGATGAAGAAACTTACTAAACACCGACAGCATGGGAGACTACAGGAGCAGACCAAGAACCGTCAGAAATGTCCAAATCTGAACCGCCCAAATCTGAACCGCCAACTGAAGGTCCTGCAAAGGGCTAACACTGACGTCCTGGAACCAAGCCCAAAGATGTGTGAACAGCTCCCTTCAGATACCTGGACATCTCGAAAGAGCCTTCAAGACAACATAAACAATGTTCCAGGACTCTTTGCCAAAGGTCGCGGCACTGCACAAAGCCATCTTGCTGGAGGTTGTGCACAAGCGCTACCCTCACAGCAGCTGTGATACCACACAAGATGCCGTGCGGAATGAAGGAAGTGGCGTGTACATCTGTTGTGCAGACCGCACTACTACCTCCCCGGCCTCTCCTTACCAGCTGGTGGCAGCAGCTCCAACTATCGTACAGATCTGCAGGTGCTCAACACAGCAGCAGAGCACTAGCTAGGGAAAGGCAGCAGCTTGATCCACTGATCTCACCAGGAAGCTTCAATATAGACTGGATGCCCTGTCCACAAAATAGTGCTGCAGTGGATTCCAGTGCATTCTGGACTAGCTGGGAATGGAGACACTACAACAACAAAGTGATTGGCAACAGCAGAATGGCGGCTGCAGCCCGTGGGACATCAACAAGCTGAACAGGGAGAGCCAGGCCACCATCTTTCATCTACGCACTGATTACTCTGGACTGGGTCCATACAGAAAAGCAGGAACGTTTCACAAACCCAAAATGAAGCCTGAAGGTTTACACACTTTAATCAGATCACTCTGTATCAGCAATTATTTGAAGCTTTCGTGCCTAATGCATGAAGAGATACCAAAATAAAAGAACGCTTAGCAAATGGCGGACTTCGGTATTAGCGTAAACAACCAATCAGAATGTTCGGCAGAAAGGCCATGCAGTCACTTTATGATCAGAGCTAAATATAGATCACTTGCAACAAGCGTCAGCATGATCGTTCGCAATGGAATAGTCACAAATTGGGGGAGAAAAAAAAAAAGTCTGCCAGCACGTTGTAATTTTGTACAAACTTTCACAGACTTTAAGGAAAAGGACTGAAATTGACAGACTTTCCAGGGCCCTGAAAAAGCCTTGTCATTTTTTAACAACTTTCACAAATGTTCACAGACCGTAAGGACCCTGCTGGACTCACCTCGAAGGATTGGGTCATGCGGAAACAGCCCTATGCGAATTTGGCGTAGAAAATCAGTCTCCTTAGCACATTCTCCAAACATGTCCATACACAGAAGCGGTCTGCTGGCAGTTCTGACCAGAAGACACGCCCCTATACACCAATCTCTGAAAACATGCTGCCTAGCTCTTGACAGCTCACTTATTGGCATCCAGAACAATATAAGATTTAAAGACGGCCATAAAAAATTGAACGTTGCAGAAGGTGGAAGTGGAGATCTCGAGGTCGACATGTGGAAACTAAGTATTTTGATAACATTGTTTTGGCTATTAGGAACCATGAAACTTTATTACGCATTCATATTTACACATTTCTAGATGAAAATAAATGAAAGAAAAAGGGGAGACCTTACTAGACCCGCCTTACGCTAGGTAAAATATCACATAAAAGACCAGCCAGTTAAAAATAGTTACAATTAAATTGATGGGTTACATTGAAATTAATGAAATGATCACAACGTGTTATGCTCAATATGCATACTTTAAAAAAAAACTGTCAACAAAAAATATTTAAACAGAGGAGTATGACGTAAGCAATTTTTATGATTATTTTGCGTTACTTTGCGTACTGGTAAAATGGGGGTAGGGCAGCAGATTCAGCCACTGTGGCCCCTAAATGCATCATAACATCACAAAATCAGGTTGGGAGTAACTGTGGTACTCTATCCTAACCAATAAAACCTAACAAAGACCTATCGGTTGTGTACAAAATTTCTGTGGGCACCGGAAACAACGTACGTTTCCCAATTCGGCAATTTTAAATGGGAAAAAGTTATCATTCACCACGAATGTACCGTAAAGGATGCCGACTTTACTTATTTTCTTGCACTTTATGCTCACATTATTGAAACTTAATAGGTAAAGAGAGGTCAAAATAAAATGGAATAACGTAAGCAATTTTTTCTAATTAATTTTGTGTATTTTTACAACTTGGGGGTAGGGATACAAAATCAACCACTGTGGCACTCACAGTGATCACAGCATCACCTAGTCAAGTTTATAATAATTGTGACATCCAGTTTTAATGATGTAAACCTGAAAATGGACTGTCAGTGCTATAGAAAATGTCTGAAGGCATCTGACACATTATTTTTGTCTTTTTTTGCGATTTCGCGGAAATGGTCGTTTACTGGGTGCACAAATACCTTCACTGTGAGCCAGAGATTCAATATTTTTTCATTCTGTTTTTTGCAGAGGATGCAGAAGGTGTGCCTTGACATAATATTGCCTGATTTGGGTTTCTGGAATGAATTCTGATTTATTTAGAGGAAAATGTTTCTCAACCTCATTTTAGCACCTGCGAAGAGCGTGAATGGGGGTACCCTTGCGCCATCGGCTATATCTCTGGTGTGTTCCTAAGGATTTTCGGGGAACATGGCTTAAACATCTCAGGACATACTAAGGAACACTTTGAAACCCATCTTATTGAGTACTGGGGGGGGGGGGGGGGGGGGGTGCACGGTAGACCTTCCTAGCTTGTGGACTAGACGTGTTTGGTGCCTTTACGTCACCGTCACTGTCTGAACCTTGTCCAGAGTCGAGACTTTTGACATTTTATTTATTTATTTTTCTGCAATGAATTACTTTTTACGAAACAGATGAAAAGGTGCAAAGCTGGCTAACAAACTCTTCCAATGTCTATTTCCATGCTAGCTATATTCAAATTCCGAGTGAATAGAACGAAAACTACAGACTCAAATGCGGGTCAACCGACTTTATATCAACGGCAGTTTTTTTTTTTAACGTGTCTACCAATTAAAATATGCTCGGAGGCACTCCGAAATACATCTCGATCAAAGCATTTCCTAACGTTTCAGGCCTGTATGCACCGAAACATCGGAGATACATATATCTACACACACACACACACACACACACACACACACATACACACACACACACACACACACACACACACACACACACACACACACACACACACACACACACACACACACACACACACACACACACTCACTCTCTCTCTCTCTCTCTCTCTCTCGGCGTTTCCCGCCATATGTACGTTCAACAGCGCGGTTAGCGTAGCTAGGCATGACGTAATTTTTATCGTGTTATTTCACTGTCAGACTGAGTCTGATCAAAGACAATACATTATACGACAATTCACTCGCCCCGAGAGTGCGAGGACGCGTTTTGATAGTTTTCTCCCTTGTAATACTGTTAAATCATGGCTGACCGAATGAGGCAATGGTCTGACGTTTGCAGCGCAATTTCTAGTTCGAACGCCCGCTACAACTGAGCCAAATTGCACCGGCATATCATTTTTCCTTTTTCCCAATGAAGAAACAAGGTAAGCTGATTACTCTGTGGTCTTATTTTTGCATAAATGCATAAATTTACGACCGTATAATAATCATTCATGGCGCAGAGGATGTCTATCGATTCTGAATTAGAGTTGCCAGGGCTATAGTGGGCATAGGTCCCTCGTGTGATATGTATCTTTGGGTTTAAATCTGGGAGAGAGGAAAACTGATCCAACTGCAAACAGACCCTACCCGGCTCTCCACGCCGTGAATTCCGAGAAATGTTAGTGGCTTGTAAATTAATTATAAGTTTCTAGTAGTTTAGTTTTCAAGTGTAGAAGAGGGCTATATGTACATAGACCAGTTTTTCTGTCCCATTTTATCCACTTAATGTTGGACTAACTTAACTCATTCTACCCCAAGACCGAAATCCCCAACTTTCGCCGTCGTCCTCTGAAGACTGCATTGCAGTGCAGGACACATATCGACCATGATAGTTCAAGGGTGATGCCAGAATAGCTTGGCGCCCATAGATGCCAAGCTATTCTGGCATCATCCTTGAACTATCATGGTCGATCTTTATCTTGCTGTGGTGTGTCTGGGGTAGAATGAGTTAGGTTAGATCTAGTCATTTGTGCCACATGTGCTTAACTTGGGCGAGGAAAAGTATTCTTTAGGCTACACGGACCTTTCCCTTTCGTTCAAGGCAATACGACTGATAGGGAGTTCTTAATCGAGTTGTTTTAAGACCGATGTTCCGACCAAAAAGAGGAAAGTACTGGTGAGAAATTAAGCAAAGAAACCTCGAGTTGTAAGGTCGTTGATAAAATTCAGTCATTGGAAAGTTACTTCGCTTTCATTGTCTGTCAAGACTTAGAATACAAAAGTATAAAAGGTCATGCAGAACTCTGTCCACTGTACTGTTCTCACGACTGAACTACGCCTACAGACTACAGTGTTTAGTTGGCGGTGTTTTAGTACTTGTATTCCAGTCTTTGTTATTCTCCCAACAGATGTCAGAAATGGGTGCAGAATACGATCAGGGAAGATCTGTTGGGACTGTCACCTGCTGAGCTGCGTTCACGTTCCTGCAGGCTGTGACAGTGCCCATTTTGAAAACAACCACTTCACGTCTGCCACGCAGAGGCGCAGGCTGCTATGGAATGCTGTGCCGACTTTGTTTTCGGCGCCCAACCCACCCCCACAACTAAAACAAAGAGACGCCACCCAGGACGAGGGATACTGCTACAGATTCAAAAGCGCCGCCTCACAAGCAGGCACGCATGTCACTGCAACCAGGTACTTTCAATGAATAAATATGAATCTATAATTGTAAGCTGAACATTTTAATTTATAAAAATGACAGCACAAAAAATCAGTTGTGTGATTTGTTTTCACAACTGTGGTCGTAACTTCTGTTGACTATTAAAATCAGACAAGCAGATTTCAAATTTGGATTAATTTTTTTCGATGGCCTTTTTGTGTGTGTTCGCGCCTGCATGTGTGTGTGAAAATACATTTCTCTTCAGTCAGATGAAATGTGAATTGATTTTTTTTTATCTGAGTAAATATGCTGTGGATTATCATGATATCATTAATGATTTAATGCATGGTTGCTTGTGTGTGCAGATCAGCCCAGTGGAGAAACTGATGTGGGGGGAACTGCAGCAACAAGTGGTCAGTCAGGACAGCGATTAATAATACCAATAATAATACCGTTATTATATAGGCGCTTTTTCTCAATTTTTGGGCGAATCGACTCAAAGCGCCGCGAACTGAAACCCAACACGCACACTCACGTAACAGACACGGATTTACGCCATTTAAGACAAACACAGTACAAGACAGACGAAGGGCCAGTTCAGCTACTGAAGTTACAGAGATTTTTGATAGCTTGTATTTGAAATTTGTAAAGTGGCCTGAAACCGGTACCAAAGTGTGTGTGTGTGTGTGGGGGTGGGGGGTGGGGGGGTGGGTGGGGGTGGGGGGGGGGGGGTGGGGGGGGGTGGAAGAACCGGAGTACCCGGAGAAAGAACCCCCGACGGTCCGCCCGAATTAACGGTGACACTTACCAGAGGAGAAAAGTCCGACGCCGGAACACGGTATCGAACCTCGCACCTTTGGCATTGGTCGCAGGCGCCTTAACCACTGCGCCACGGACCGCCCCAAGAAAGCAGGCTTTGAAGAAAAGTATCAAAACTGTGCGCAACAGATTGTACCGCCTGCAGAAGAAATGTAAGTTACGACAGAAAGACGGCAAACAACAAAAAAAAAGAAAAAAAAAAAAAGACATTAATAGAAAATACTCAAAGAGAAGAAGGATGCAGCAGTGAAGAGCTCGGCCCATTTTTTTGTCTGATTCGTGTGTTCAGTTTATTTTAGCTCAGTTGCGTAAAATACACAAAAAGAAACAAGGCCGGAGATAGATGGAGACAGACAAAACAACAATCTTTGTTTCATGCAAGTCCCAAGGCATATCGTATGCTTGCAAAAATCTTTGTCCTCCCGTCAGTTTCAACCTTACGGAAAACTATGCAAACGGTTTCAGTCTGCCAAGATTCTGAAAGCGCTTCAGATTAAAGTGCTTGCACTGCCGCCAAATTAAGTCAGATCTGTGTGCAATAGAGAAAATGAAAATAAAAGAACAAGTCACTTACAGCAAAAAAACTTGATCAAATAAAAGGGGCAGAGGATTTTGGGGAGGATGGGAGGACAAACCATGCGACTGTCTTTGTTGTAAGGGGTTTAGTTTCCCACTGGAAGCAGCCGATAGTCTGGTGGGGGAGGAGGGGGTTGTTCAGTGCAGAGCATAATTCTGATCGGTGATGATATGTTTATCTGTTTACCTGGTAATGACATTTAGATCTAAAGGCTTCGTGCACATGATGAGGGAGTCAGTAGCGGTGGGCATGTGACTGATGGTATTTGTCTGTTGTACGTCTTATGATAATTCAGCCTAATGCGTATATTCATGTTGACCTACTATTTCGTGTATGGTGAATAATTTTGTCATACATTTACATGTGTTGGGTGGAGGGATGAATAGAAAGGATGAGAAAAAACAGGTAATTAGTGATAATTTTTTTAATTAATCTCTTTGTGCATACAACGCCAGGTACTGTTTACAGTTCCTAACGGGTGTATGCATAAGGTGGTTAGCGTGGCCTGTGTATAATCACTATTTGGTTTTCTTGATAATACTTGCTGCAAGTTGAACGTGTATTAATAAACTGATCTTCTTGTGAGATTGTTCAAAACAACTTATGTTGGCTATAAATAATTTCTTATTTAGTCCTGTGCTGGTGGTTTGTTTGTATGTGTGTTCGTTTGTGTGCATGTGTTTTGTTTGCGTGCACGTGTGTGTGTGTGTGTGTGTGTGTGTGCGCGTGCGTGCGTGTGTGTGTGTGTGTGTGTGTGTGTGTGTGTGTGTGTGTGTGTGTGTGTGTGTGTGTGTGTGTGTGTTTGTACTAGACATCAACTCACACTTACGGCAACAACGAAATGCCTGATTTATTTATTTTTCTATTACACTTTCCGTGCTAATTACCACTTTCCCGAAAAATCTTTCGATTAGGAATAGAAAAAAAATATCTTAGAAGCAAAGCTCATGTGATTTTTTTAAAACAGTTTTCCGCAATGCACACAAAAAGCACATGTTACCCTTCAAAAAGCCTCAGACGTCACGTGACGTTCGGCCACAACACGATTACACCATGGGACGGAACTGCTACACTGACCTCGCTTTTTTCAGTAATCCTTATAAAGGAGTGATCTGTCTTATAATGTCTTTGGTCTGATGAGTGCCCGCCTATGTTCGTCGTTTGCATGCTACAAAACGTGCTCCGACCAGCCCCATCTCAAAGTCTACCGTATTTTCAATACGGTAGAAAAATATATAGTTTCATCTTTGTAAGTAGGTAAACTTTGACATGATGGAATCCCTTATACTTGTATTTGTTTGTCTTGTAGTCATCAGGTAAAATAGTGCTTCCAAAGCCAATGTTTCAGGTCAGTATTGATAGTGCACATTATTACCATCCAAAGCATCATCAGTATCTTTTTTTGTTGTTGTGCAAAATACTATAGTGCAAAAGGATTACTTTAAAAACTGTAACACTTCATAAAATACTGATGTCATTTTGTTGTCTGTGCCACTTTACTCTCTCGATGTCAACTGCACTTGAGAAAAGAACCATTTTTTTTTTTTTTTTTGCTGAAATACTGGCATTAAACGGCTAGCATGTTGTGTTTATCGTCTTCAAAGTAGGTTTTATGTAGAAAACGCATCTTTATGTGAATAGTCATGGAGTTTAAGGTTAACCGGCCAACACAAAAGGCAAGAGTAACACTTTCAAATCGCGGACGTTCACATACTGCTGAGATAGCAAGCGTTTGCACTTCTTCCCTCTTGTCCCCTTCACTTGACATAATATTTTTTTAAAACTCATTCTACCCCAGACACGCTACAGCAAGATAAGGATCGACCATGATAGTTCAAGGGTGATGCCAGAATAGCTTGGCGCCCAAAGGCGCCAAGCTATTCTTTCATCACCCTTGAACTATCATGGTCGATCTGTGTCCTGCACTGCAACGCAGTCTTCAGAGGACAACGGCAAAATTTGCGGATTTCGGTGTTGGGGGTAGAATGAGTTAACCATCAGAGGCTAAAAGTCCGATACTGAGCTGGTATAGGTCGTTTGACATTGAAGCGCACATATCTCCGCAAAGAGCCACTTTTCTATACCAGTCTTAGAACAAATATCATTCAGTACCGGTTGACCTCACACGATTTACTATTAAGACACTTGAACAATGTGCCAGTTTTACTGTACAGTCGTCAAAATTCCACTTAAATTAAAATGTTTCATGAAATGACTGATTTTACATCCCTAAATGTGCCACATATATATTAAGCCCAGTATAAGAAAGATCCATTTTCACGTGAATTTCAAACCTGAAACAGCGCAGGCATACATGCTTGACCTCGATATTGAAATCTGCCGGGGTTCTGTTTAGTGCATTGAAAATGGCTGGTTCTTGTCTGTTCACCAAATTTTTACGACTGTAGAGCAAAATCGACAAATCACAGGAGTTCACTACAAAATATCCATTAGGTCAATTGGCACTAAATGATATTTGTTCTTAAAGTGATACAGAAACGGAGGTTTTTCTTTGTGGAGATATTTGGCAAAAAACGTTGTGCGCTCCAGTGTCAAACGGCCTATACTAGTCAAGAGCGCCGACATAAATAAAACCAGAAAGAGATATAGACCCTCCTGAACCCCCCGCAACAGCGAGGGGAGAGGGGGTAGGGGTTCAGGAGGATCTATGCCTCTTGCAATTACGTGGCCTCCCATGTTGTCCTCACGACCTGGCATTGAATGGTTACGTCAGTACACGTCACGTCCGATCAAGAAATGTATTTTCACGATGACTTGTGTATTGATCACCAATTACCAGTTTATTTTGTTCCACTAGACATGGCCGATCTGTTCATCAAAAATCATCGTCTAACCTTTTGGCTGTCTGTAGCTTTTTTGTCACGATGATTCCTGCAGGAATCATCGTGACAAAAAGCGCTACCGACAGGCAAGGCGTGACAAAAAAGTGTTAAATTTATGAAAAGAACACACGACAATACGCTGCTGTACAGCGATATATCCCTTCATAAACAGTTGCCTTAGAAGAATTGTGAAAATCCACTGGCTAGAGAAGATCAACAACGTCAGACTCTGGGAGAGAACAGAGCAGATAACAGCAGAGAATGAAATTGACGTGTAGCCGGTTCCTGACTGACGGGTCAGCGCTAACCAATCAAAATGCGCGAATGAGACACACCCGCGTGGTGCGAGAAATCGGCTATGTTGGTCCGACATTGAGGCTGGTGAGGAAGTTAACGGAGAGAGAAAAGAAATGGCGAAAACGTGTGCGTGGGGGTCTTTGCAACAGCGATTTCATATATCCTGAGCGTCTAGAATGTGGTGTAAGGTTCATACCATTCCCAAAACCCCGTCGTAGCCATTTGCATGCGATGTATCAAATTGTGTAGTCTGTAGACGGCCGCCGCTGACGAGTCGAGCAGCCTGCACAGTCAGTGAACGTCATGTACCGGGATGGAAACTGACATCTCTTCGTTTGCACAAAGGTCAGTTCATATTCATTTCTCCTGAATTTGTTCATTATAAAAATGAAACGGGTAATGTCAGTTTGTCCATGTAAATATCTGTTGTGAAGGCCGAAGGTGGCAAGATCACTCATACAGCAAGTCCGGCGTTTCTCAGTAGCTACTATGGTGAAAGCACAAGTGTACGAGTGCGAGAGATAGCTCTGTTGAATGTTTCTTAACCCTCATCATTTGGAATACAACCAGTGTGTGAAATAAGTCTAATATAGTGCAAGGGTAGTGCCAGAATAGCTTGGCGCCTCTAGGCGCCAAGCTATTCTGGCACCACCCTAGTCATGTTTATCTGTAAGTACTCAATCAGTCAATGTAGCTTGCATATGGCAGTGTACAAATTTGAAGCTTTTAGCCTCGGTATGATATGGATTAATTTTATTTACAGCATTTTGCCAATGGCGAACCGTCAGAAGCGTTTCCAGACCCGCTGCCAGCATGCCCTGCTTTGCCCAGCAGTGGGACAAGTCACACACACCAGCGACCACCTCCCAAAAAGCGACCGTCGACAGAGCTGCATCAAAAACGTTCACGCAAAACACTGGTTGCTCCAAGGTATGCACCGATTTGCATTTCACAATCTCTTTATGTCTAAGCATACTCACGGTTCCTTCACACACTCTTTCATACACACTAGCACACTCTCTCGTACACAAAAATATACATTTTACACATGCACACACTACAGGAACACAAACAGCAGTTTCTAGGATGCAAACAATCTGTTTATTTTAGGCAAAAGACGTGGCTGCACACAAGTATGTAAGATGCCACGAAACAAGCTCCTATGGTGGCAACACCCTTTGAGTTTACAGCAACAAACACAATGTGATTTACTACATATCATTAACTTCATGTTTGTTGATGTAAACTTTGACAAAGGGTGTACATACAATATGAAAATTATCCATTTAACTAATACATTTTTAATAATATTATCACTGTACAAGTGCAGCTACAGATGCCAAGTGTGACCAGGAAGAATACAGTGTCATTCATGTCTGTGCAACAAGTTTGTCCTCCCCCTTTTAGCTTTGCCTTTCTCGTTTTAAATGCTGTTCAATTCAGGCACTGTTTGTAACAAAGGTTTTGCTGTTGTTGTCAACAGTACAAGTGCAGCTACAGATGCAGAGTCTCTAACTAGCACACAGAAAAGCAGTGAAGACATTTAAAGTTCCTCAGCACCACAAGATAATCTGGTCTGCTCAATCTGATTTAATATGACATCTCCACAATCAAGTGATGTAGTCAAAGGCAACAGCTCCTGTTCCATAAGTGGTACCTGTAACATAGAAGAAATAAAATCGAACATTCTGTATTTATATCACAGTTGACGACTGCTTTCTAACTGTGTCATTACACTGCCGTACTGATTTCATTTGTTTCAGATTTGATCCTTTGCGGAGAAGAAGCATCTCAGGGTGCAGCTTGAGGCAACTCGCGCTCATGTGCAGAAACTTGAACAGCTGTGTGCCAGCCAAGCCATATATGCCTGCAGGATTTTGAGCAGAATTTAGATAATCATTTTAACCCACTGACCTCTCACGCCCCCTTTGGCCCATGTTTACATAGCATTAAACTATGAGACATGAATATAACTAAATGTGGATATGCAGTTGTCTGAGCATTTATCTCAATAACTGCTCTGACAACTGCATATCCACATTTAGTTATATTTATGTCATAGTTTAATTCCAGTGCCCCCACTGCCCTCGCAGGTGTGGCTCCAGGATTGGCTTGGCCAGCCACACCCGCACCCACAAATAGAAGTCATGTACAATGACGACATAATCGGTTTTGATGGTAAAATTAACCTGTGGGGTGTTTGAAACCATTAGTTCTTATTCATTTAAATATTAAGAATAGAGTACTGCCTCCTTAGTTAACTTATCATCCATGCTGAAGAATGACTCATGAGCTCCTACAACTGCAAGGACTCACATAATGTGCTCTTTTGGGACAGTTCTAGGATGACATGTTTTCCATACTTTTAAATGTGCTGTTATAAATAAACCTTCTACATGTCATCAGCAGTCATTTTTGCACATGCAGACAGAGAGAGAGAGAGAAAGAGTGTGTGTGTAAATTAATTATGTGCATACAGATTTACTTTCCACACTCACTGTTCACCGTGCTAATGCACAGGGACAACACACACACACACACGAACTGTACACAAGTATGCATACAGGTATATTGCTTACATACACAATTGTGTGAACATACAATTCTAATAACAGTATCTTCAAATTACACAGTTTCAACCAGAATATGCACACTGAAGTAAAACTTACCTGTTGTCATCAAAGATTGCAATGATGGGCTTCCTTTTCTTGTTGACGTTTCCGTGAAATAATCTGAATCATGATGGAAAATGGCTCAGGAGTGGAATTTTTTCATGGGGTGTGTCCCGTTGCTGTCGGATGGCAAGCACATGAGCGAGTCTGAAAAAAAAACAACAGCTAAAACTTAAAGCACGGCAACACACAAGCTTAGGAAGTTTGTAAGCAAACCATGCCATATGCAGCATTGTGCTCAGTTTTAGTACATTCGCAGGCTTTATCAAAATTCTTGCACAAACGATAACACAAACTCTCCTTCGTCAATGATACACACGGCATCTCACAGTATAACAAACTGTCAACGGCTAAAACTATGACAAGCACAGTCTATACTTTTAATGCATAATGTAGAATTGATACATACCCTGCGTTGCATGTGCAGAAAGCATCCGTAATCATCTTCTTCGTTGGGTCAATGGACAGGTGCACAGAGTGTGGCTTTCCGTCACTTGGCCGCTCAGTTGCGGACTGCGGAAAATTGTTCCGTGCACGTCAAAGCCAGATGAAGCACACAAAATTCGGACGCTTTGAATGTACTGCTCACAGCTAAACAAATCTGCACGTTCATTGTCTCTGCCTAAGGGTGATAGGGTTTGGCAAGTATTGCTCCGAAATATCGTCGGGAATGTCTCACAAGCGCGCACTTAAACACATGGATGCAGCCATAATCGCTTTCCGCTGTGGCACGTTGTTTGTCGGACCAGCGGGTCAAAGTCGAACGCTGGGTCAGTGGGCGGAGTTATCTCTGAGCGGGCTACACGTCAATTGGGCGAAGAAGATGGGGATGGATCGGTCACAGTCTGAGAAAGCCAGCTTCCAGTATCACTAGGCAGGCATTGTCATGGAACCCACAGGGAAATGAACAATGAACAATGAACAATGAACCTTTATTTTCCAACGATAGAAGTTATTGGTAACAGGACCAGTTTTCAAACTTGCCGTTGCTACATCTACTACATAAATGACATAGACATGTAAACATACACATACCACACACTGACGCATGTATGCACTCGCTCACGCACGCACGCCCGCACATACGCACGCACACGCACGCTCACACAAACACAAACTTTCACACGCACGCACTTAGACACACACGCACACATATACACACACGCTCTCGGACACGCACTCCAGACATACGTACGCGCATAACGCGTACGCACAAAAATATAAAATGAGTGAAAGATGCAAAGTAAAGCAATACACAGAAAATCATTAAGTACATTAGAATTCATACAGCAAAGGCAAATATGTATATATGTGCTCTCTCTCTCTCTCTCTCTCTCTCTCACTCACACACACTCACTCCACACACTCACACACCACTCGCATCTGCACACACACACACACACACAGCATGCACACACACATACACACAGCATGCACGCACGCACGCACACACACACACACACACACACACACACACACACACACACACACACACACACACACACACACACGTGAGCGCGCGCCCAAAAATATCGCGTACACACATATGAAGGCAAAAACATTATACATAGTACATGCAGTATTCAATGTACTCTTGACACTCAGATATTATGGTCCACTGTATATTATATAAAAAAAAAAAAAAAAAAAAAAAAAAAAAAAAAAAAAAAAAAACAGACGCTCACTTTCTCTCTCTGTGTCTCTCTCACTCTCTCGCGCGCGCGCGCACACACACACACACACACACACACACACACACACACACACACACACACACACACACACAGACATTCTCACACACACAAACATTCACACACCTGAACACACGCGCAAGTTATCCCTGTACTGTAATGCTCTACCGTGACGGCCTTCCAAAACTTCTACCCTTCATTACCGACATCATCAACGCATCTCTAGAAAACGGCTCCGTCCCCGATATCTTCAAGTCCGCCATCGTCCGTCCTCTCCTCAAAAAACACAACCTCGACCCAAACGAACTCAAGAACTATCGCCCAGTCTCCAATCTCTCTTTCCTGTCCAAGCTTCTTGAAAAGGTTGTTCTCAACCAGCTCAACCTCCATCTCACCGACAACAACCTCCTCAGTCCATTCCAGTCTGCCTATCGCAAACATCACAGCACTGAAACAGCCCTTCTACATATCTTAAACGAGCTGCTTCTCTCCACTGACTCTGGCAACATCTCCCTTCTTACACTACTCGATCTCTCTGCCGCCTTTGACACTATAGACCACTCTATCCTCCTCCACCGACTCCACCACTCCTTCGGCATCACTGACTCTGCTCACTCCTGGTTTCTCTCCTACCTCTCTGACAGACAGCAGTCCGTCACCATCAACGGCGTCTCTTCCAACCCGGTAACGCTCTCCTGCGGAGTTCCACAGGGATCCGTCCTGGGCCCGGTCCTTTTCACACTCTACACCTCTCCTCTGTCCAACATCATCCAGTCTCACCGCATACACCACCACCTCTACGCTGACGACTCACAACTGCAAGACAAAGACAAACTCGACAACACTCAGTCACTACTGACTCGCACGGCTGACTGCTACAAAGACGTGAAAAACTGGATGACAGCAAACAAGCTGAAACTGAACGACGACAAAACGGAAGCCATGCTGGTGGGCACTCGCCAAAAACTCTCCCAGCTCCCTCCCTCTCTCCACCTTCAACTCGATAGCACCCCCATCTCCCTCTCTGACTCGGCCAAGAACCTCGGCGTCATCCTCGATTCCTCTCTGTCCATGACCAACTTCGTCTCCGCCACGACCCAGGCATGCTATTTCCACCTTCGCCGCATCAGTCAGATCAGAAAATACCTCACTACCGAAGCTGCCACCAAACTTGCTGTCTCTCTCATCTTATCTCGCATTGACTATTGCAACTCTCTCCTTTCCGGTCTCCCTCACTCCACCATCTTCACTCTCCAACGCGTCCAGAACAATGCTGCCCGCCTCGTCCTCAGAAAGAAAAAATCCGACCACATCACACCCCTGCTCAAACTCCTTCACTGGCTCCCCATCCCCCAACGCATCCAATACAAAGTTCTGTCTCTCTGCTACAAATCCCTGAACAACTGCGCTCCTGCCTATCTCTCCAACTTACTTCACCCCTACACACATTCCCGCTCCCTCCGCTCTGCCTCCGACCCTCTCCGCCTCCACATCCCTCGCACCAAACTTAACACTTTCGGTCCCCGCTCCTTCTCCGTCTACGGTCCATCCATCTGGAACACTCTCCCACTCTCTCTCCGTCAGAAACACTCTCTCTCCTCCTTCCAGTCCGCCCTCAAAACTCACCTCTTTCAACAGTTTTAGCACTATATCACTGCACTCCCCACCCCAAGCTGACCGTCGTAATGTATTTCACTGTTTGTGGTACGTGAGTCATTGTCTAAAGCGTGCGCATGCGTGCGCGAGTTGTGAGTGTGCGCTTAGAGTTATAATTATTATAAGATAAGCGCATTATAAATACCGTAATTATTATTATTATTAATGATTAGATTACGTCAGAGATTCTAGGTGTTTGAAGAGGCTGACCCTGAAAGAGGAAAAGAGGCAGGCCGAGAAACACCTGGCGTCGAGACCTCCAAGCAGACATCAAGAGACTGGGAACCACCTGGAGTAGAATCGAAGGAGAAGCACAGGACAGGAGTCGCTGGAGGTCTCTCGTCGACGGCCTATACCCGGGTAGGGGTGACAGGCGTAAGTAAGTAAGTAACAGTGATATATCCCACACAATCTTGCAGTCAGTCACTCCTTTCTCCATAATTCCCGATCTACTCCGCGTCAGTAGCGGATCGAGAGTAGTTTCCTCGATCACTACACGCGTGGCATAAAACAGACAAGAGACACAGATCCTCCTGAATCCCCCCCCCCCCCCCCACACACACACACACACACAACAGCAGGGGGTTCAGGAGAATCTATGCCTCTTGCAATTAGGTGATAGACATAAACAGGAAACCGAGAGAGGTTTTAGGCCGTTTGACATCGGAGCTCATATCTCTTTTCGCAGATATCCGACACAAAGAACATCTTTTCTATATTAATCTTAGAACAAATATCATTCAGAATCAGTTGACCTAATACGATTTTCTTTTAAGAACATCGAGCATTGTGTCAGTTTTGCTGTACAGTCGTAAAACTTTGGATTTGAGTCACTGAAATGACTGATTTTACATCCGTCCTTAACTCATTCTACCCACAGCAAGATAAGGATCGACCATGATAGTTCAAGGGTGATGCCAGAATAGCTTGGCGCCTGTGGGCGCCAAGCTATTCTGGCATCACCCTTGAACTATCATGGTCGATCTGTGTCCTGCACTGCATTGCAGTCTTCGGAGGACAACGGCAAAATTTGGGGATTTCGATGTTGGGGTAGAATGAGTTAATTAAGAGAGTGCCCCAGATATATTAAGCCCAGTATAATATGAAAGATCCATGATCACGTGAAATGGCCAAGTTTTCAAACCTGAAACAGTGCAGGTATACATGAAGCCTGCATGACTGACCTCGATATTGAAATCTGCCAGGGCTTTATTTAGGGTATTGAAAATGGCTTGTTTTTGTCTTTTCACCAATTTTTGTTTACGACTTTACAGCAAACTCGACAAATCATAAGAGTTCATTAAAAATATGCCATACTGTGTCAATTGACACTAAATGATATTTGTTCTTAAAGTGGTACAGAACAGTGTTTTTTTTTTTTCGGAGATATTTGGGAACAACTTTTTGCGCTCCGATGTCAACAAACCATTGCGACTATCAATCTGACGAGGGTACGCATCAAGGGAGAAAATTAGGATCGCGAGAAGGGCGGCCCTTCGCCCACAGTCAGATAGCCTCCCTTGTTACTGAAGGCCTCTGCCGCTAAGACAACGGCGGCCGATTAGTGTCGGCCAGATGGCCTTTTGCGCATTGGGCAGCTCCCCTAAATCTGTCCAGAGACGGAGTGGCAGAGGCAGTGTCAAGACGAGGGCCGTCCATGTCCAACATACCGACCAGCACTCGCAATTCTTGTAAAAACTGTGCCAATACGCGCACAGTATGAAACTGACGTCAACATCAACGACGACAACAAGTGACGACAGGACAAAATCGACCTTTACTTCAAGCACAGTAGATATATACTTTCCTGAAGTGTAAAAGTCGCAGTGTTCAGAAACATTGACAAACAAACAAACAAACAAACAAACAAACAAATAAAAAACAAATAAATAAATAAATAAATAAACAAACAAACATATAAATAAAATGCAGTAAATAGTAACCTTTGTTTAGGTCACATCAGTAAAACAATATCAACCTACTCAATCTTGACACATACTACATACATAAAGATATGGATCGACCATGAGAGTTCAAGGTTGGTGCCAGAATAGCTTGGCGCCTATAGGCACCAAGCTATTCTGGCAGCACCCTTGAACTATCATAATCAGTCTATCCCATAAACTGGACAGCTTCCAACATTAGGCTAGGCATTGTGCCCTAAACGGCGCCATCCATGTACGTTGTAAAGAGGCCCATCCATAGGACAGTGTCTTAACCCTTTGCGTGTCGGTAGCGGTTTTTGTCGCCATGATTCCTGTAGGACAAACACTTCTACCGACACGAAAAGGGTTAAAAATCAGGATGTAAAATGACTCATTTCATTTATGTCGTTGATAGTTAGCTGCGGCGGGGCTCTCTGATAAAAGTAAAGCTGCATCACAATGTGTACGCTGCTGGCGCGTCGGAAGCCGTCTACACATTCCAGAGCAGATTTATTGTGATTGTTCTCTAGATGTGCATAGAAAGTACACTTGATTACCGTAGATAATGTCCATTTACGGCATAACAGCGTCACAAAGTGTGAAATTAACATTTCTTATATATTTGAAAACTGCGAGTGTGCACTCAGAAATGTTCAGCATCAGGTCGGATCAATTACCTCGAGTGGGGTGTGGGGTGGGAGGTTTCAAACTTTTTGTTTGGGACCTTCAACCTGACGCAAAAGGCGAGGGGGTGGGGGGGGGGGGTAGGTAGGGGAGAGGGGTGGAAAGGCGTGTGTGTCAACACTCTCGCCACTCGCCAAAATATCAAACAAAAGGGGTGTGTGCGTGTGTGTGTGTGTGTGTGTGGGGGGGGGGGGTAGCGTGTGTGTGTGTCGAAACTCGCCAAAAAAATCAAATAGGGAGGTGGGGGTGGGGGTGGGTGGGGGGTCCAAACACCCCCCAAAAGGGACTTTGTTATAGCATTTTAAACAATTTTAGCTCGGGGTGGGGTGAGGGGGTGTACCGAAACCCCTAAGATCCTACCTCCCCCCTGCCTTCCAGATCCGCCCCTGAGCAAGGTCATTATATAATTATTTTGAGTTGTTGTTTGTAATAGCAGTTTTTCTTTTTTTCTTTTAAGATGTAATGTACATTTGAATTACATTAATTACAAGGAATAGTCAGACTGTGACGAACTGAAAGACATCTTTGCATGGTCAAAATCATCTGTTGTACAGTTAAACATGTCTGAAGTATATATAAAGATAGAATTACATGTTAAATCGGTACATATATTTCATTTGTCTTTGTTGCTGAAGAGACTCAAAATATCGAATGGCGAAAATGTTCCGTGCACGACTACCCGGCCTCTGACTGTCGGTAGCGGTTTTTGTCGCGATGATTCCTGAAGGAATCATCGCGACAATAAAGGCGCTACCGAATAATAATAATAATAATAATAATAATAATAATAATAATAACAATTACGTTACTTATAATGCGCTTATCTTATAATAATTATAACTCTAAGCGCGCACTCACAACTCGCGCACGCATGCGCACGCTTTAGACAACGACTCACGTACCACAATAGTGAAATACATTACGACAGTCTGCTTAGGGTGGGGAGTGTGGTGGTATAGTGCTAGAAATGTTGAAAGAGGTGAGTTTTTTTGAGGGCGGACTGGAAGGAGGAGAGAGAGTGTTTCTGACGAAGAGAGAGTGGGAGAGTGTTCCAGGTGGATGGACCGTATACTGAGAAGGAGCGGGGGCCGAAAGTGCTGAGTTTGGTGCGGGGGATGTGGAGGCGGAGCGGAGGGAGCGGGGACGAATGTAGGGGTGAAGTAAGTTGGAGAGATAGGCAGGAGCGCAGTTGTTCAGGGATTTGTAGCAGAGAGACAGAATCTTGTATTGGATGCGTTGGGGGATGGAAAGCCAGTGAAGGAGTTTGAGCAGGGGAGTGATGTGGTCGGATTAGGGGCGGGGGGGGGGGGGGGGGAACCTAGACTGTTCCTTGAAGTGGAACTTGTAGGGCAACTTGCACTAAATGATATTTGTTCTTAAAGTGGTACAGAAAAGTGCTTCATTGTGAAGATAAAATCTTTCTGCGCTTTCATACAATACAATACAATACAATACAATACAATACAATACAATACAATACAATACAATACAATACAATACAATACAATACAATACTTTATTAATCTCTCATGGGGAAATTCACTGTCTGCCCATACAACACATGGCACCATCATTCACTCATTCAGTTAATTAAATAAACTATAACTCTCAGTTAAAGAGATGAACTGTAACAGACGCACTGTTACCTTGGTAACACTCTTGGTATCAGAAACACTTATGGTTTATGCCCACTGTGCTTCTGGTGTCAGCAATGTTGCAGTGAACTACTGAAAAGGCTAGAACTAAAGAACTAAAGAATGTTGACAGACATTATCTACTGATATTACTGTTGAAAAGGGTAACAAAAGAGTTGGCATACCGTGATGCACTACTTTTGGGTACTAGAAGTCTGCCACTTCGTTCGATACATCTGCTGTCAAATTCATACCTAAGTGGATGTGTTTTTCCCTCAAGAATGTCAGCCAGTTTGTTCGTATTCCGTCTCTTGTACAGGCCGGTGTGTCCAAAGTATCGTGTGCTCTACCAATCACCCCGCCCGCTTTCCTGATTACTTTGTTAAGACGATCTTGATCTCTTTTACATAAATTTCTACCCCAGCACATCAGTCCAAAAGTTAGAACGCTAACAATACTCGAGCAGTAAAACATCTGTAAAAGCTGAGTGCTTTCATTAAATGATCTGAGTTTTATCAAACAGTAAAGACGGGTATGCGCTTTTTTCACAACAGCCTCTGTGTTTTGTTTCCAGTTGAGCGCGTTGTCAAAAAGAACACCTAAATACTTGTAGGACTCTACACGCTCCACATCTGTTCCCTTGATAACAACAGAATCGGGATGATGTTTGTTTTTCCTGAAATCTATGACCATCTCTCTTATTTTGCCAACATGTAATGCAAGATAGTTTCTATCGCACCACTCTACAAAGTCGTCGTTCTCTTGTCGATGGTGTCTGTCGTCCTCATTTGTAATTTGTCTTGTCAGTGCCGTGTCGTCAGCGACGGTATTTGTCCATGACACAGTCGTCACGAGTTGCTCTACAGTCTGCTGTGTACAAAGAAAACAAAAAGGGCGACAGGACAGTCCCCTGTGATGCACCGGTGTTGGTAAAAAGTACATCTGAGATTAGATCCGAACTAATTCTGACTTACTGTGGGCGGTTAGTGAGATAATCAAAAACCCAAAGAATGGTAGAGGCATTTATGTTCATGTGAACTAGTTTGTAAGTGAGTATGTGTGGTTGAATGGTGTTAAAAGCAGATGAAAAATCATAGAACATCAGTCAAATGGAGGCTCCTGGTTTTTCTAAATGAGAGTAGATGTTGTTTACAACATGCAAAATGGCATCATCAACACTTCTTTGCCTTCGGCTGTAAGCAAACGGCCTGTACCACAGTCTACAGAGACTAAAAGAAATTGATGCATTGTATTGATGAACGTCGTGAAAGCACTTTTTTTTTTTCTTTTAGCAGAGCCCGATGTGCGTCCTACCTAATGTGTTTTCTTTTTCGGCCGCGGCACCTCATTAGAAAAATGCAGCGGGATTGTGACGTGACGTCAGTTTACACACTGCAGACAAAAACATATGATCTTTGATTTCCACGTGCAGCGATAGTTTCAAATTTAACCCATTAACCCTTTCACTGCTGAGAAAAAGCGAAAGCGATCCAAATGCAAGAGGCATAGATCCTCATGAGCCCCCGCGACAGCGGGGGCTCATGAGGATCTATGCCTCTTGCTGACACCAATTTGTATCTCTTATTCTTCGGCGGCTTTGGCTTTTGTTCGTTGAATGAACGAAGATTTCAGAAGCAGAAACAGAAATATACGTAAAGTGGTAGGGACAGTGCCGGGACAAGACACCCGCTATCCAGCTGCAAAAGTCATAAATCCTCATCAGCCCCTGCAGTTGCGGGGGCCCATGAGGATTTATGTCTCTTGTTAGTCCTACGATCTTTATGCATATTTTCGGTCCCTTTCAGTTTGTGTTTTTCACGCGAATGTCGGTCGGTGTGCAGTTGTTTTAGACGCCAAATCCGTGATCACTGGCAGCGAAGGTGTTAATAGTATTGAATCCAACGCACCCACAACCAACAACCAGCACTGACGGCAATAACTACTTTAACTCATTCGCGGCCAGCCGCATCAGGATGCGGCTGGCTGCGAATGAGTTAATCGTCATTTAACAAAAAAAAACAAACGAAGAGTAGTTTCGGAGAATATCACGAAGACACGACGTGGTGGATTCTAGCCTACTTTGTTCGCTTCGAAATAACCGTGACATTTCTCCGTTTGCTAAACGACAAATGACGACGGTGGAAATTAACCTTTCGTATGACCCGGCAGGGAGTCAATGCGCCGCATTATTTTTTTATTTTTTAAAAACCTGACGTGTTCATACAGTTATTTATAGTGAACGTCAGAAATGTAATTACAATAACAATGAACCTTATCATGTGAAAAAATAAATAGTTTGTAATGAGGTAAACTTGATCTGATGGAGAAAAAAAATCTCGCGACCTCCGCTGTTGCTTACTTTGTTCGCTTCGAAATAACCGTGCCATTTTACAGTGAGATCGGGGAGATGCCGAGCTAGCACGTCCATTGTTGGTTTACAGTGAGAGCGGGGAGATGCCGTGCTAGCCCGTCCTTGAAAGGTTTACAGTGAGAGCGGGGAGGTGCCGTGCTAGCCCGTCCTTGGAAGGTTTACAGTGAGAGCGGGGAGGTGCCGTGCTAGCCCGTCCTTGGAAGGTTTACAGTTAGAGCGGGGAGGTGCCGTGCTAGCCCGTCCTTGGAAGGTTTACAGTTGGAGCGGGGAGGTGCCGAGCTAGCCGTCCATGGACGGTTTACAGTTAGAGCGGGGAGGTACCGAGCTAGCCGTCCATGGACGGTTTACAGTTAGAGCGGGGAGATGCCGAGCTAGCCGTCCATGGACGGTTTACAGTTAGAGCGGGGAGGTACCGAGCTAGCCGTCCATGGACGGTTTACAGTTGGAGCGGGGAGATGCCGAGCTAGCCGTCCATGGACGGTTTACAGTTAGAGCGGGGAGGTGCCGAGCTAGCCGTCCATGGACGGTTTACAGTTAGAGCGGGGAGATGCCGAGCTAGCCGTCCATGGACGGTTTACAGTTGGAGCGGGGAGATGCCGAGCTAGCCGTCCATGGACGGTTTACAGTTAGAGCGGGGAGATGCCGAGCTAGCCGTCCATGGACGGTTTACAGTTAGAGCGGGAAGTGCCGAGCTAGCCGTCCATGGACGGTTTACAGTTGGAGCGGGGAGATGCCGAGCTAGCCGTCCATGGACGGTTTACAGTTGGAGCGGGGAGATGCCGAGCTAGCCGTCCATGGACGGTTTACAGTTAGAGCGGGAAGTGCCGAGCTAGCCGTCCATGGACGGTTTACAGTTAGAGCGGGGAGATGCCGAGCTAGCCGTCCATGGACGGTTTACAGTTAGAGCGGGGAGGTGCCGAGCTAGCCGTCCATGGACGGTTTACAGTTAGAGCGGGGAAGTGCCGAGCTAGTCAATGGACGGTTTACAGTGAAAACGGGGAGGTGCCGAGCTAGCTCGTCCATGGACGGTTTACCCCTCTCTAACTGTAAACTGTCCATTGACGGATAACCAGTTAACTCGGTGACAGTCGCCACTATATAAGTTATCTCGGCACCTCCGAGCTTTTAACTGTAATGCGTCCGTGGACGGGATAACCAGTTAACTCGGCCACACTCTCCCTCCACTTGCTTTCTGTCGACTCTTCAGTGAAAAAAATAGTGATTCTATGATTTGATGTGACGGCTACACAAAATCGGAAAACACGCCCTCCAAGAGCGCAATGTGACGGCTGTAACATTGAAATGTACACACATTGCGTCCTGTAGTCACATTTGAGAGATGTCCTCGGAAGACAGCATTACAGCCCAGGAGACAAATTTACCGTGATAGTTCAAACTTGGTGCCAAAATAGTTAGCACTGGCGCAGCCAGTATTTGCCAAGTTACTTCAGTGGCGTTCCTACTGAACTACTAGGGGGAAAAAAAGTGTTTTTAGAAACCGACCTGTGTTGCAAGAAACAAAGTGGTCTTGAGAGACCCAATGCTCAAAAGCTGTTGCGCATTGGGGACACATTGTGCTCTCTCAAGTTAAGTCCTGCGGGACAAAATGCGTCACCTATCATTAACTCATTCGCGTACCCGGAGGAGGCACGTCTCGAATGAGTTAAAGACCAGGTGGAGGACGTTAGAGTTCAGGGTGGGGTGATGGGCCATGCACTTGTGAAATAAAACCTTGACACTGATATATCTGTGGCTGCAGCCACCTGGGTGATAGTCTTTAACGACAGGTGATTTCTCATAAAGGCGGTCCTTCAAAATTGGTTCTGCTATGTCAGGGTGGACCTCTTTCTTATTCCGACGCTGTGTGTGTCAGGACTGAATAGGTTAACCCATTTAGCCCCGACGCACGGCTGCAGCAAGGGATAGATCGAGCATGATAATTCAAGGGCAGTGGCGGCCAGATTAGCTTGGCGCCATCAGGTGCCAAGCTAATCTGGCACTGCCCTTTAATTATCGCTGACGTGGTCACTATAAGTACTGCCCTTGAATTATCGCTGAAGTGGTCACTATAGTATAAGTTTTCGGAAACTGTACCCGGTTTACACTGTCCAGCGTTGAACTGTACATCGTGTTCACTGTCCATTGTCAAACTGTCCAAGACTGTTCAAGCCTCGCTTTCTACGAGAAAGCCGCTCAACGTGCTGTAAAGCGGCGGTTTCCGGCGGTTCAGTGTCCATTTTTTTTAAAGATTGAGTGTACGCACAAAAATATTAAAGAAACACGATGAACATTACATGAAAATGATCTGTTGTCAGAAGAAAGAAATGTTGAAAGCAGCCTAATACCTACACCAACATAACGAGTTCCGCGCTGAGCGTGTGTTCGTAGCCACTTCCGTATCAGGAAACACAATTAATTTTGTCAATAGTACTGCCCTTCGACACTCGACATTCGTTTAGTCTTACTCTGTAAACATGTGATAGGCTAAAAAAAATTATACTTATTTAGCTCTTCACTAATCAACACATTCAAACACTGTTGAACTTTTTTCCCAGCAAAATGAAAATGAGATTTTATTTTTAGTACTGAAGCGAATGTCTCGATCGTTGGCCTGTTCAAGTGACCTCTCGCACGAGACTTGAAAAGTCTAGGACAGTTTAATACTGGACAGTGTATACGGGGTGCAGTTCAACACTGGATAGTGTAAACGGGATAGAGTGTCCGAAAATCCGGTTTACTATAGTGACCACTTCAGCTTTCATCTCCTGCAGCTGGTACATAGTCGTTAAGTGACACCTCCCAAATTTGCAAAATGCACCTTTGGGGTTAAATGGATTAAACTTTGAAACTATTTTACGATCAAGAAAAGAAAATCCCAACGAAGAAAGAAACACGCTTAGAAAAGCAACAGAAGGTGTCGTAATTGTCTTTCTAAGCGTGTTTCTTCTGCGTTGTGATTTTCTTTGCATATCAGACGCTTTTTGGTCTGGCCGGATCAGTTTCGTAATTGACTTTCAGTAGGTAGGTCCACTGAATTTATTTTTCTAGAAACTGCCACCAAACAAACTCGGAAGTACACGTTAAAAGAAGTGCACATGCAAAAAATCAGAACTTCATGTTGATTGGCTTCCGAGATATGTGCATTTGAATATGACCTAAAATGGCCTATTTTTGCGTTTTTGAGAAAGCGCAATGTTTAGACACCTAAACAAATCATAACGTGAACGTAATTGAGTGTTTTTTTTTTCTGTCACGGATCAAAACATGTAGATTGCCCTGACATTTTTTTTTCAACTAGTCCCACGAATTGATACGTTTGCAATTACAGCATGCCTAACATGGCCAAAAATGCAATTTGTACATGGCTCATACACCCTTCATTAAAAACGTTATATCTTAGATAATTTTCATCGTAGGCACATGAATCAGACACTAAAATGTACACATGAATCAGACACTAAATGTACACAAACACGATGATAATTTCACATTAAACCAAATAATTATATTTCAAATATGAACACGACAAAATGACATAATTTCTTGCATTGTAGCGCTATCTCATACATGGAATTCTGAATGCATTCCAATAATTTTTCAAATTTACTAGCTGCAGGACGTCTGTTGGCTACGGAAACAAGCAAAGTGGTTATGCCTTGTGTTCCTTGTTTAACTGAGATGCTTCTTCTCCCCCCTGCCCCGTTCCTGAGAGCGGGTCTACTGGAGTCGTCCTATGTGTTACTGTAGCTGGGTGTCGGTATGGCTGGGTTTTGTTCAGGTGATTTCTCCCGAAGCTACTTACAAAATTGTTTAAATTTTCATATCTGGTCAGATTTGATTAGAAGATGTGTCTTGTACCAAAGCCAATGTAATAGCGTCAGGGTCAAGGTCACAGTAGAGATCTAAGGGGTTGTACACTAAAGGTAATATCACAAAAGGACGGTTCATTTGATTTAAATTGTTGTTAAAGTACAGGTACCCCGAAGAAAGTTGTGCAAAGAAAAATTATCTGACACCCTGAGTGTAAAGGTCCTGACAGCCATATTTGTTTTCAATGCTTCCGTTTTTGTTTGTTTGATATCTCTGTACCCACTCTACCGATGTTCGTCAAATTTTAGTAGTTGGTAGCCCTGAGTTTGAGAAATAGTTATAAACAAAAACCGAGTTGATACTTTTAAGTTTTAGGTTCCCTTTGCGGAACGTGAGTCTGTGTAATGGGCCAGTGGTCGTCCGTCCGTCCTTCGTCCGCGGTCGTAAACATCAACGTTGGCATTTTCTCGGAGACTATTCAATCCCCACTCTTCAAACTTGGGTGAAAGATATAATTGTGTGGTAAGATCTTTCTACACATACCAATTTCAGAGACCTCTCTCAAAGGTCAAATTCACAGGGTATTTGAAAACAGATTATAAAAATACACGTTTTATCGGCAAAAAATTTTTTTTTCTGAATGAAATACTGTTAACGGGGTTGGGGGTGGGGTGGTGGGGGGTGGGGGGTGGGGGTGGGGGGGGGGGTGGGGGGTGGAGTGGAGACGGGCTCGCGTCCTTCAGATAGATGCTGTTCGTTAGGGAGGAGGGGGCGGAGGGGGGGGGGGGGTGAGGGGTAAAGATTCCTCAGAGGGGTGCTGTCTGTTGGAGGACGCGGGAGGGTGGGTGGATAAAGATTCTTGATTCGGCCGGTGTAGGTTTTTTTTTCAACCGCGTAAACACGTTCTGGGGTTTGCTTACGTCAGCAAAAGCAAAAAAGGGCAAACATTTTCCACCCATCGTTTCAGCTCACTGCTCACTTAAGGGCACACCTTCTTTACACTTTATGGATGCTAGCTTCAATCATACAAGCATGAATCTGCTATGACTGCAAAAGAAGAAAAAGTTGCAGTCGTTGCTTGACTGAGATGCTGGTCGGCTGAAAAGATATGGAAGAGTGGGCTGGAAAAGATAATGTGGTGTGGGATGATAGCAGTCATTTCTTGATCAAGATATTCATGTCAGTCTTCAAGTCTGTTTTTTCTCATTTGACGGATACGCGTCTGTGTCTTAGAAAGTGCTGCACAGGCAGGCAAACCTGCAGAGTAGCAAATTTCATTATATAAAGTCTGAATTAAATGTCTGGTGTTGTTTGCCGTCGTTCTGTCATAATTCTGCTGTAAGGAAAGGTTGTTGTTGATTGAGATGGGGGAGGTTTTGGTTGATCCTCCTCGTTTCCTTCGCTGAATTATGTCTGACATCATCTTGATGTGTTTGTCTAAATACAATTAAAAGCAACCGAAACTGTTTGTGGTTCAATGTGATTTTCCGGGCTTTTGTCTATAGCAAGTAACTGAAATAAAGAGTAAAACTTCAGAAATATAATAATAATAATAATAATAATAATAATAATAATAATAATAATAATAATAATAATAATAATAATAATAATAATAACAATAATAATAATAATAATAATAATACATGTTTAGTAATACTGTATGTTCGTATCATTTTCCTTACTTGTAAGTAAGTTACAACGACTACAAACATACAACACAAAAAAAATGTTGGTTTTTTTTTTCATAGATTAGGCAGTCAAAACCAAGCCAGTTGGCATGCTCAAAAATTCGTCTGCTACCTGGCAAAGAGTTGTCGTTCTTGTTGTAGACTAAAACGGTTATTTCTATGAAACCATCGAACATATTTGTCTCAGAAAAATTCAAGTACAACGCTGAAGTATTGCAGTAAATATGAGTGCATTTCAGTAGGATTAGCCTTGTCAAAGCTGTAATTTAGGTCAAAAGAAATTATACCCCACGATAAGGGAGTGAAGTTCAGGTTGGAAATCGACTACACACAGTACAAATTAAACTGCGGGTCCAAATAATCAATTCTATCTATCAGTTTCAGTTTATTATACCGAAAATTTCTTTGCCTGTCATTAGTCATAAACATGTGTGTACTTGCGCAATGTTTCTGCAAGTCACAAGCAAAGTTTGCGTCATCGTTGACGAAAGAAGCTTCTATCGCGGGCGCCATTGTGAAGTCGTGTTTCCGTGTTGGGGTGTCAGTTTCAAAGCAACTGCGCAAATCCAAGATTTTATCGTCCGTGTCAGATGATATATCGATCGAAAGGTTTTTTAATGAGCTTTTCATCTGTACCTGGCGTATGTGTGCGCGGTCATTCCCAGACAACATATCTCATGAGTAAATAAAAAAGAGAGAAAATTTTACATCAAAATCTGATGCAGTTTTCTCTTGAATTCAAACATGCGCCAGGCACCGTGAAAAGGGGCAGGAAAAGATCTTTTGAACGATACCAAATATAGCACTGTGCGTTCAATCTTGGATTTTCGCAAGCGGTTTTTCTAACACCACTTCAGCGCGGCTCTGTGCGGGGAGATCACGGACAGTTGACCAAGTGCCGCTTACCCGTGCTCCACATTCGGCGGTGCTTCAAATACATCTTTCTTTCCAAAACTCAACAAACATCACAGAGTTGTAGTCCGGATGATGCTTTATTCGCCCATGTTTTCATTTTTGTTATGCGTGCTATATGTTAAGAGCAGCTCTTCATGCAAAACAGCTAAATATCGCTCTCCGGCACAGTTGTTACCCACTGTTTGTATAGGGACGGACCTACCTAGTGACAGTGTCAGAGTGAAACATTTGCAAACTCAGCGTGATGAAGAGGCAAGCTAATCACGCACCACCCCAGAACTATCATATGGTCGATCCATCTCCTTCCACTTGTGCTTATGAATCCAAACATGATAAATGCGTCTTCAAAAAAAAAAAAAAAAAAAAAAAAAAATTAAAACAAGATGGGATTACCCATAACCCACAAAGTCCCTTCTATATGAGAGCTGTCCTCGCTGTCAATGGTCTCTACCTTTTGTCTTTGACCTGATTCTGATGTTGAATTATCTCCTATTGAATAAGTCTCGCAGATCTGCCAATGCGTCAGTGAGTTCTATAAGGGGCGCGGCAGGACATATGCGTCATTGATTTGTCAAACGTCATTTGTCATGACGTAAGTTTTAGTTTTACGTAATTTTTTATTTTACGTGATATGAGTTTCACTTTCGCTTCATAGGCTTGAGAAAATGATGGCAAAACTAGAACGTCACGGTACAATTTCAGTCTTGCTATAATTTGTGTGAGAGCAGGTTGACTTTACCTAGCTACAAAATATTTTAAGTACACGGGTCACCTGCATGCTCTTCTGAAAGCGCGTCAATTTGTGTGCGTGTTAGTGCGTGCGCTCCAAACATCTCCAAGATGCATAGATCCTCATGCCCGTGGAGGGCGCATTAGGATCTATTCCTCCTGGAGATGGGCGCATGTTTGTGTGTGTGTGTGTGTGTGTGTGAGAGAGAGAGAGAGAGAGAGAGAGAGAGAGAGAGAGAGAGAGAGAGAGAGAGAGAGAGAGAGAGAGAGAGAGAGAGAGAGAGAGAGAGACAGAGACAGAGACAGAGACAGAGACAGAGATGATGATGATGATGAAACGTTTTATTGACAGGATAAAGTTTTAGGCGAAACGCCTCTCTTACAAACTGTCCTGTTAGAAAAGAAACATTAATAGCAAAGAGTAAAGGCCCCGCCACACGAGCCGGTTGTGCCCCGATTTTGAAGCCGATTCCGATCCGATTGCGATCGGATGACGTCAATTATCCGATCCGGTCCCAATCGGCTGGGAATCGGGTGTCTAGAACCTGCTCTATTTTCCCGATCCGATTCGGCCCCGGTTGTAAGCTTCAACCAATCAGAGCGCGTCTCGCAAAGCACGTCGTTTCACAGTTTGCAAATGGCCGAACACACCTGTTGTGATCAGTACCACCGCCGTTGCCGCTGAAGTTTCGCACGCCTCTTCCCGAATATGATGCAAAACTGCTGATAATGCAAGCACATCATCATCACTGTCAAAACTAGCAGTCATTTTGCATAACAGGTACGACTTTGATCTTCGGTTCAAACCGGTCGGCTAAACAAGTCGGGAAATGCGGTGTGGCAGTGCACACGTTTTTTAGTCCGGCCCGATCACCTACCGATTCGAAAACTGATCGGGAATCGGCCTCAAAACCGGGCTCGTGTAGCGGGGCCTTAAGAGAAACACAATAATCGAAACATGAAGAAATAAACTGAAATGAAAAAACCCAAAAAACAAACAAACAAACAAAACCAATACAAAAGCAATGCAAATAATGCGCACACATATCAATAACAGTGAATATATATAAAATGTAATATAAGTAGTCCGTTCAGGTATTGAGAGAGAGAGAGAGAGAGAGAGAGAGAGAGAGAGAGAGAGAGGGAGAGAGAGAGAGAGAGAGAGAGAGAGAGAGAGAGAGAGAGAGAGAGAATGACGTCATATTTTGAGTATTATGTCAGTGTCTGCGTGGTGACGGGGTTGCCTCTTTTACGTCACCGCAACTGTCTGACTTTCTCTAGAAGTAAAGGTTACTTATTGTTTTAATTCTTTTATGAAAATAATTAATTTTTACTAGAGAAGTTAAAAGGATACAAACCTGGCTAACAAACTCATCTAATGTCTTTCTGCAAACTATCTATATGCAAAAGTTCAAGTACATATGACAAAAATTAAGGACTCTAACCTGGGTCAACCGATTTCCTATAAACGGTTGTTTATGTCTTCAATGAGACATTCAATTACAATATGCTCGGAGGCTCTCTTAGCCACTTACTTAAGAAAGTATTTCGCCAAGTTTCAAGCTTGTGTGTACAGACGTTTCGGAGATTCTCTTGTTTACATACATACGCACACACATCTTGGCTTGACTTCGCGAACGAAGATTCTATAGGGCTTGCCCACGTCGTCTGCAGGCATTTTCGTGGCTGCGGAGGCCAATCCGGGACAGGCAGGTACGACCGCAGTGGCTGCAGGGAAGGTCTGTCAGGTTCTGAGTTACGACAGCTCTGTTTTTTCTTCTGAGCCGCTGTCCTTAAGGTTAGCTCTGCGAGAGTCCTCAAAGGAGACGGCTGCCTGTGAATGGTGGAGCGCCAGGTGTCACGGTCCGCAGCAGCGAAGACCACTGGCGGTGGTCGATTTGGCAGGCACTAAGTGACTTCTTGAGACCGTCTTTGTATCTCTTCTTGGTGCCCTCTGTCTCGGTGTCCAGTGGCGAGCTCGCCGAACAGAGTGATCTTGGGCAGGCGATGATCCTCCATCCTGGAGACGTGCCCCGCCCAGCGAAGCTGTGTCCGCAGCATACATACATACGCACACACATACACACATACATACATACAAACGCACATACGGCGCTTCGCGCCAAATGTACGTTCAGCAGCGAGGTTAGGGTAACTAGACATGACGTAATTTTTATCTTGTTACTTCAATTGTTAGAGGTTTAGCCTGCCCGCCTTTGACATCATGGACATGGTATTAAATTCGCCCCACCGCGACCCGTCCTAAAAAGTCTCTTCTATAAATAGAAGGGACTTAAAAAGCAACAACCATGGGAAAGTAAGTATTTCTGTTGATCGTCATCTATTACGTTAGGCGTCATTGAGTATTATGTTCGAAAAGAGAGAAAATAGCATTTTAAAGCGACCTATTCCAGACAATAAAGGCGGGTTAAGAGTTCTCAATATTATGTCCAAGTTACAGATGTACTTAGTATGTCTTTCAATAACGCTGGACAAAACGGCTAATTTAACCCTTTGCGTGTCGGTAGCAATTTTTGTCGCGATGATTCCTATAGGAATCATAGCGACAAAAACCGTTACCGACACGCAAAGGTTTAAAATATGACGTTTGAATTTCGCAAAATGAAAGACTGACTTTTCTGCACTTTCTTCTTCTTTGCACACAGGGGAGATCCCGGCTTCCGCTGCGCTCAAAACGGTCAGTGGCAAACCTCTAGTACTCACATGGATTGTGAAAAGAAGGGTAGAATAGTCTTAGTTGATACAAGACATGATAACATTGACAGACAAATCATATGGGCCAATTCTTCATTTTAGCAATCCGAACCTGCCATGGTACAGACCGCATGAACTCACTGTCTTCCAGGTACGAAATACCCACATTTTGGAGCCGTTGTCCTCTTAGGACTGCATTACAATTCAGGAGACATATCGGCCTTCAGACGCCAGGTTATTCTGGTACAACCCTTGAACTATCATTGTCGAGCCATATATCTTGCCATGGTGGTGTGTCGGGGGCTGAACGAGTTCAACACTGTGAATATGTCACTGATCTTACGACAACGCCCAGGTTGCAATTCGAAATTGTGCATTCTTCCCGAAATCGTCCTAGGTCCATCCCACCACTTAGCATCTGTATGCATCACCCCCCCCCCCCACCCCCCACCACCCACATCCCCTTTTGCTCTTTACTACCCTCCTCAGTTCCCGCACCCACCCCACCCTCTACTGTCACAAAAACTATCATGTCTTCCCGCCGCGGTTGCCACGCCCTCCACGGTTTTCCGTCAACTCGTCAGAAAAATGCAAGAATGCGATGTGACGGCTACACTGAATTAGGAGAAACACGCCTAATCTGCTGTAAGGGCGGGCGTAATGGGGCACAGATTAATCACGGTTTTGTTTCACAAGTGCCCGGCCCATCACCCCCCCACCCTCACCTCTAACCCCCTCAGTCCCCCCTCAGGCCCAAATAACGGCCCACTCTTTCCGTAGCATAACCGTGGTTGGTCGGTTCTACTCAGTGACACATGCAAATGAGCACGCGCGTTGCCTGTTCGCGCGTGCGGCCTCGTGTCAGTCAGGGCAGCGTTTTGCGGGTCTGAAAGTGGCGTTTGCGAGAGGCATAGATTATCATGGCCCCTGTATTCGGAGGGGCTCATGATAATCTATGCCTCTTGCCTAAGTGAGAAGCTGTAAGACCCATCCTTCTTTGCTGCACGAAATTAATTCCCTTCTGTGTCCCGCGGCCGATGGAGACAGTTTGTCGCCGGGATTAAGCCAGTAACTGAGCCGAGGGGTGCTAGACAGAAAAGTTGCCGAGACTGAGCTCGCTGCGTAGCCGGAGGGTGTTTGGATGCGCCACAGCTGAGGCGTCTATTTGAAAATAAACGGCAGCCAGTCGAGGGGATACTCGCATTGTGTGCTCGTTCTCTCTCGCCGCCTGAGCGAATGCGTAAAAATTAGTCTCCGGTATTTACCGACAGCGTGTGGGCAAACAGCATCGACAAAAGGGAGAGCAATCGGCGTGATGACAACTGTCAACAATTATCATCCCTTATGATTCTAACAAAACTAGTTTTGAAGACACGGATCTGGTTTGCAGAGTGATTAGAAAGGAAAGATTTGTTTTGTTTGAGAGAGAGAGAGAGGGACAGATTTGTATTGAAAGAAAGAGGACTGAAGAAAAAGCAAAAGGAGATTTTTTTTTACAGTGAGGAAAACTCAAGAAAATGCCGTGGCCGTAATAGTGTTAAAAAAGAAAAGAGAGAGAGAGAGAGAGAGAGAGAGACAGAGAGAGCAAGAGTGTTTTGGAAAAGAAAACAACCTTGAAATTATTTTGTTTTGAGGAATTCAATTATTTTGAAAGCGAGGAATTGTGAAATATTGAAAAAGTTTGTTTGGAAAGACAGGAGAAAGACATAGAAAACACTCCGAGAACAGCTCCAAAGTAAGGACAATGCCAAAATAACACTGACAAGAAATTTCTTCGTCTCGTCTTTGTTCGTGGAACCTTGATTTTTTTTCTTCTAAAAGAGACCCACCATTTGAGATCGCATGAATTTTGTGACGATGAACGAGCAGCCCTACTTCCATTGGGACCTGCTGCGGCAGCCCATACAGCCACCCAACTTCGGCATGGGCGCGTCCTTCTTTGACGTCAACAGGTAGGTCAAGACGTAAAGACGGCTATGACGCCGCACTTACACTTCTTGAGTCAGCATGTTAACCCCTCCGCTGCCAGTGGACGTAGATTATGTCTGTCAGTGAAATCGTTTCGTCAATTAAACGACAAACAGACCCAGCTGTAAAAAAACAAACAAAAAACTCTTACACAAAACCAGCAAGAGGCATAGATCCTCATGAGCCCCCGCAACTGCGGGGTCTCATGAGAATCAATGTCTGTTGCAGGTGGATTGCGTTCAGGTTTCCCTCGGTTAAACACCATGTGAATGCCGCCACTGGTGACAGTAACGCTGGCTAAAATGCACATGGGGTTTAACTCATTCGAGACGTGCCGCCTCCGGATACGCGGCTTTTGCCACCGGTACTCACGCTTTGCCGCATGAGTCTACAAGGGGACTAATCATGTCGCTCCGTCTCCCACTACTTGTACGCAGGCGACTACGCTAGCAAGTCGTAAAAGGTGGATCGAGTGTCAGTGTGATGGCTCGAAGAGAGTGCGAGATTAGCAGGATTCTGGTGGAGGCGTCAGGCTTATCAGTCATTTTCTTACCTCAGGACTCTCTAGAACTCTCCGACAGCCGATGGAACCAGTAACCTCTTCACGGCCGAGGAAAAAATAGCGAACAAGATCCCAACGTAAGAGACATAGATCCTCATGAGCCCCCGCAGTTGCGGGATTCTCATGAGGATCTATGCCTCTTGCTCAGTGACAGCCCTCCGTATCCATGTTTCGATCTTACCGGGGCGGCTGATCATAAGCTTTGGTCGGTGTTGAATTTTACGATGATTTCAAAAACGCTCTCTGCGTCCAATGACAATGAAGAGGGTAATTATATCTAGTCTCTGAGCTGTTACAAATTATACACTGTGTGATGTGTAGTACTTTTGGCTCTAACGTCACAGGGCTCACAGTCCGGCACAAGCTCCAAACTCTCCGCAAGAAAAGCACACATTCTTATGAGCAATCATGTGCATACAGAAACGTGCTTGCCTTTGTTTTTTTTTTTTTTTTCCCAACGATGGACGTGCCCGTGCCAAAAAGCCAAACGTATAAGTCTCAGCAAGTCTGACATAATTATATGGTCATTACGCTGTGGTGTGGAATTACATGGTGCATCATGAAATGAAAGCGGCAGGTGTTTCACCGTGACGTTGTAGTCTGGATTTGTCGCGCGTCACAGTTAATCGTTAACTTTCTCACTGCCACAGGCCGTGAGTTGTGTCTTTGAAAACATAGCAAATTAACCCCCCCCCCCTCTCCCCACTATCTAAAAAAAAAATCCACTCAAGATACAAGGATACGAAAAGGGTCAGCAAGAGGCAAAGAAACCTCATGTGCCCCCGCATCCGCGGGGGCACATGAGGTTTCTTTGCCTCTTGCAGTTGTTGCGTGATTTTCTTTGCCTTTTGCAGTTGCTGCATGATTTCATTTGGCTCTTGCAGCTGTGTGGCATTTGCATTGTCTCGACAGTGAACAGGTCAAATTCAAGAGAAATTTTCCCGTAAATGTTGTGCACATTTTTTTCAGCCAGTCTTATTTTGCCTATCGGTTCGTCTAATTCTGTTTGCCTGTAAACTTGTCGCGTTTGTTTGTTGGTTTGTTTGTTAGCTCTTTCCGATGTTTCCATTTTTGTCAAAAGCCTGTATCGCGAAATGTGTTTCTTTCTGTTTAGAACTAACTTTATTCCATGCGCGCGTGGTTATTTACAAAATAAATTTTCTTTCCTCTTTACGTGTGATCTGATCATTGAAAGACACGCCCATATTCACACGAATTAATTATTATAATACAGTTGACTACTTATCGCCTGAACATAGCTATCATATTTATGCGCTATAGGATATATACATATGAATATCTATATTGGTATGTTCACTTTTCTACGTACTGTGGTTAGGAATGCGCCTGTCTTTAATGCACCAGCCTGATTTAAAGAGAGAGAGAAACAAAAATATTCACACCAAATGACGAGATCTATGATGACTGGAAGTTAAAACAATCTCTTAACCCATTCAGCCCTGACGCACTACAGCAGGAGATGGGTCGACCATGATAATTCAAGGGAAGTGCTAGATTAGCTTGGCGCCTGACGGCGCCAAGCTAATCTGGCACTGCCCTTGAATTATCATGGTCGATCCATCTCCTGCAACTGGTGCATAGTCATTAGATGACGCCTCCAAAATTTGGAAAATACGGCCGTCGGGCTGAATGAGTTAAAAGATGGTCCTTGTGAATGGAAACTGCTATGAAGATGTGGGTGTTGACTTCATACCATGGTTTTCGTTTATTGGTACCAAAGTAAACCATTATTATGGTGAGAAAATAATCTCAGCAATTGATAAAGCGAAATAGCTGCCCATCTCCGGCATTGGTAGCCACTGTCGAAAACCCATCACACTATCATTGGAAAAGACCACAGTGAAATAGTCTTTAAAAGTTAACCCTTTGGGTGTCGGTAGCGGATTTTGTCGCGAAGATTCCGGCAGGAATCATCGCGACAAAAACCGCTACCGAAAGCCAAAGGTTTTAACTCTTTCAGCCCGACGCAAGTATTTCCCAAATTTTGGAGGTGTCATCCAACAACTATGCATCTGGCGCCAAGCAAATCTGGCACTACCCTTGAATTATCATGGTCGATCCATCTCCTGCTGTAGTGCGTCAGGGCTGAATGTGTTAAAAATTATCTTTACATACTAAGAATATTTATAAAGGGAAGATAGCGAATTATTCATCCTTTCTTGTTGGAGTAGGTCCATAAATATATGTCTTACAATACTCCTGAACAAAAGGGCAAAATTATTAACTTATGAAATTTGAATGCAGTAATATGAAACACTTTTCTGCTTCTCTCCCGCTTTACTGTACGTGGCAGAGTTCCACCGTTTGCACAAGGGGCGGAAGCACACCTCTTTTACGTGTGTCTGTTCACAATGATTGTGAAAGTACGGATGTGAATTCTTAGTTGAGACAAGACAACAATGAGAACCCGTTGTGTCGGAAAAATGTTAGTAATCAAAGCCCGACGTGGAGCATATCGCTTAACTCCTTCTACCCCAGACACACCACAGCAAGATAAGGATCGACCATGATAGTTCAAGGGTGATGCCAGAATAGCTTGGCGCCTATGGCGCCAAGCTATTCTGGCATCAGCTTGATTATCATGGTCGATCTGTGTCCTTCACTGCAATGCAGTCTTCAGAGAACAACGGCAAAATTTTGGGATTTCGGTGTTGGGGTAGAATGAGTTAAAGACCCACTACCGCCGTAACTGTTCAAATAATTATACACTTCTGTAACAGATGGTTACGAAACGCTACATACAGGTCTAGCTATGGGTCATTTAGACACAGGGCAATCCAGTTCAGCACACGTCGTCTTTATATCAAGTAATCAGGGGTGACAATGACTCCACTCCGTTCTAGAAATACAACGCTATCAGTGCGAGAAACAGATAAAAATAGACGAACACACTAACGGCAGTGCAGAATAAATAAGTGCGATTACGCGTGTTAGTTTGCTGCGTGTCCAAACTGCTTTTAAAATTTATTATATGTGTCGACAAGGCATAGCAAACACAATTGGTGGTGAAATGTGTCTTCAGATTTATGCGTAGTGGTACTTTAAACTGTGATTATTTCTAACTTTTAAATTTTATTTCACGGTGATTTAGTATTTGTCAGTAAGTTTAGCGAATTTGACAATCTTTCTTTCAGAGAAGTACCCCAACGGAGAAAACAAAAACAAACCCAAAGCAACAACAAGAAAAAAAAAACAACTTAGAAAAGACAGTTACAACACAATTTATTAATATTTCGAAATAGACAAACACACAAGTATAGAGATCTGTCGCTATTTATATTGTCATCGAAGAAGGAATGTGGCAGCACATCTTGATTTCGCCCAAACCAGTTACAGACTAAAAGTACGTGGACACATATTTACCATATAACGCACACTATTTAACTTAATATATCAAGGAAATATCTAACTTTTGTTTTCAGTATTGGACAGTGTTCGAAATGAATGTTAACCCTAAGGCCGCGTTTTGGAGGTGTCACCTAACGACTGTGTACCATTTGCGGGAGATGGATCGACCTTGATAATTCAAGGGTCGTGGCAGATTAGCTTGGCACCGTAAGGCGTCGGGGCAAATTTCGGGAAACATCAATTAATATTAAGTCGCAGAGAACGTGCAACAGTAAAATCAAGACGAAGAAAAAGAAACATTTTTAAAATATCACGAGTAAACTCACTAAAAAATATGTAGTCGACACATTTCCCCGGCCGCACGCATATTATACTAACGAGGAACAGAAATGCGACATTCTTGGAATCATCGGAAACACTTTAGTGACGTTTCCAATGATTAAATGAATGTCGCATTTCTGTTGCTCGTCAGTATACAACGATGGTATGGTATATCTTGTAAATAATGCAGTTTAGACTTGTATTGTAGAACTCAATTAATATCTTGATGGTAAAATACTGCAGCTCACACCTGGTCCATACCTCCAAGTTATATTTGTCTGGAAAAAAAGTTAGCCATCCATGTTTTTGACCTACTATGTTTCGATTGTTTGATTTTAAACTTTTGTCACTGCGACACATTTCGCCAAGGCTGTGTTTTAAATACTCGGAACCTGCATACGATTCGCGCCCCACATGCAGAGTCAGTACAAATTTTGACTCTGCCTTGGTTCGAACAGTCGACCAGTATCTCGCACTTGCGAACCATCCCCAAGAGGTGCATTATTTACTGATGACTTTTGAACCTTCATACGTTAGTTAGCATTTTGCCGAGCATCATCGTAAGACATGTGCTAATAACATTTATAAAGGGGATATTGCGGACTATTAACCTTTTATTGGCGGCAGCAGGTCCCTGTAAACGTTGTATTGGTGTATGCATTTGTTCACGTGTTTTGTTAACCCCTTCCTTGCCGCTGTACGTACATATTTGCTTATGAAATCTTTGTTCGCTCATAGATCAAACGCCAAAATCGCTCAAGAAACACGGATACAAATTGGTCGCAGCAAGAGGCATAGATTCTCGTGAACCCCCGCAGTCGGCAGGAACTCACGAGGATCTATTGTCTCTTGCAGTTGCATCATGTTCACGGTTCTCGGTTGCGAAGGGGTTAATGCTTTGAATTTTGTATTTGTATATGGCGCCAAGCTAATCTGGCAATACCCTTGAATTATCATGGTCAGTCCATCTCCAGCTATAGTGCGGCGGGGTTAAATGGGTTAAAATCGCAGATTCTGAACACCACAACAGATACACAATGAAGACTAAATTACTGTTCACTATTTTATTAATTTTTAAAACAACTTGGGACTTTTTTTTTAAGAAAGTAAGAAAGAAATGATACAAATATACAAAGAAAAAAAAAAAACATACAAAAGAAACAAAGAAAGAAAGAGCTATTTATACAATGTACCAAATTCCGTTCCTGAAAATAGACATATCAGAATATTAATGTTCCATTTGTTACTCAAGTTAATTTGACATTGCCGCATATTTAAAGTGAACTTGATTGCATCGAAGTGCTGAGCACTAAAAGGAACAGAATTTTCTTTCGTGTCATGTAAATTCATTGCAAACTGTCATAAATTTAGATTGAACTTTGATTACACTGAGCTGTCTGACCTCAAACTGTACTTTTCTGCTATATGAAAACTGTAAGAGATGAAAATAATGTTTCAGTTAGAAGTGGGTGCGGAATTTATTTCAAAACAATCTAGGAATTATTCTTTTCATGGCCCGTGGGTGTGAATTAATGGCAGGTTAACCCCTTCAATGCCGAGAAAATCTAAACGCGGTCCAACGGCAAGAGACACAGAGCCTCATAAGCCCCCGTAATTGCGGGGGCTCATGAGGATCTGTGTCTCTTACTGAGGCCACTTTGCATTAGTCCTCCTTGCAAGGGTCTTGTAACCCTTTTAGCGCCAACACCCTACAGCAGGATATTGATTGACCATGGTAATTCAAGGGTAGTGTCAGATTAGCTTGGCGCCTGAAGGCGCCAAGCTAATCTGACACTACCCTTGAATTATCATGGTCAATCCACCTCCTGCAAGTGGCACATAGTCGTCAAGTAACACTTCCAAAATTCGGAAAATGTGCCCATGGCGCTAAAAGGGTTAATTGGCGTTGAATGAAGAAAGATTTCAGAAATACAATATGCGACCGCTGGCAGTGAAGGGGTTAAGCTCCGATCACCAATTCGGGTTGAGGAACACAGATATGAATGAGGTACGGTGAGAAGTGTTGACCAGAAACTGCACGGTTCACACGCGGATCTATACCCTCGCATGGAGGTGGCGATCGACTTGTGTCACGGCTGTCGATTTTTTTTTAAGCCCCACGTAAGACGTTTGAATCCAAGTGGCATTACACTGCAAGGAACATAGATTCTCGTGAACCCTGCAGCCGCAGGGCCCCGTGAAAACCTATGCCTCTTGCTGTCAGAGGCTGGACCCGGTTATATTCTGAAAGTGAGGAGTTTGTTCAGATTTCAGTATGCCGCGCGACCAAACTGTTTATCAGGTCGACGTGTCTTTCTGCTACATAAAGCAAGTTAATTGTCAATAATTTGTTTTAGACATTATTTGCTCAGTGTCGAAGAGGCCTTGCTAAATCAGTTTATGAGAGACCCAATACGCCAACGACCATCGGGCCGACGTCGGCCGCATTTGGCACGCGCTTTGACGTGCGCGGGCCAAAGGCGGCCGACGTCGGCCCGATGGCCTTTTGCGCGAGATTGTAGAGCACGTTTTTGTGGATTCCCTTCTATTTATTAATTTATGGAAGGTACTATTTAGGATGGGACGCGGTGGAGCGAATTCAATAGCATGCCCAATGCATCATAGACGGGCAGGACTCAGCCTCATACAACTGAAGTAACAATTTAAATATTAGGTCATGTCTAACCTCGCTGCAGAACGTACATTTGGCGCGGACGCTATGTATTGCTTCCTTCAAGGGATGTCTAAGAGAACTTCCGATCATATTGATATTGCTTGTCTACTTGAAGAGTCAAATGCCCGTTTATGGAAGTCGGCTGACTCACATTTGAATCCATAAGTTTTGTTTTATCTACTTGACATTTTAGATATAGCTAGCTTGCAGAGATATATTAAATAAATTCGTTAGCCAGCTTTGTACCTTTCCAACTTTTTCTTTTGAATTAATTCTTTGCAGAAAACAAAATCACAAGAAGAGTAGCGACTGGATTGTATACTTGTTTGTCTATTTTGAATAAAAAAAGATTTTAACTCAAAATATTCACAAATTGTGTGGTAACTGTCATTTCTAAGCGAGTTTCTTCCTCCGCTGGCTTCTTCTCTTGCTTGCATAGTCATGCGCCGGCCCACTTCCACCGTCGTGGGCCCGAGGACCTTTGCTTACTGGGGCCTCTCTACACTAACCAGACCTTCACCCCTAACTCGCAAACTTCAAAAGTACGACAAATGAACTGAGAGATCCCAATATGGCAAGATGGCACAGATCCCAATATGGCAAGAGGCACAGATCCCAATATGGCAAAATGACACAGATCCCAATGTGGCAAGATGGCACAGATCCCAATATGGCAAGATGGCACAGATCCCAATATGGCAAGATGGTACAGATCCCAATATGACAAGACGGCACAGATCCCAATATGACAAGACGGCACAGATCCCACAATGGCAAAATGGCATATATCCCAATGTTGCAAGAGGCACTGATCCCAATATGGCAAGATGGCACAGATTCCAATATGGCAAGATGGCACAGATCCCAATATGACAAGACGGCACAGATCCCAATATGGCAAGATGGCTTAGATCCCAATGTGGCAAGAGACAAATATCTAAATATGGCAAGAGGCATGGATCCCAGTGAGCCACCGCATTCGTGGGGGCTCATTGGGATCTATGCCGCTTGCAAGTTCCATTTGTATCCCTGTCCCTCATGCAGGGGCGGTTGCTTAACGACGAATCTGTTTCTGGTTCACTTTAGGGACATAGGCAATCCGCTAAGGGAAGGCAAACGGCAGTTAGTCTTTTCGCGCCCAAAAGCAAAATTTTCATTTTATTGGGGCAATGAAAATCTCGCTTTTCACAAAATTGGATTTACTGCCCGTTTGCATTCACACCACCGTCAGATCGCTTTTGTCGCCTGCTCGGCTTAAACCCCAGTAACTAACTTTTGCATTCATATTGCATCAGTGGACTCTGGCATGGAGAGGGTAAATGTGTAACATATTTTATTGACGTCCCTGTTGACTTACGCCCACACGTTTGAAAACATCTTGAGACCTTGCAACAACCCTCTCTAGTCAAGTTTTTGTACTGTAGTAGAATTACATGCATGCATTTTTTTCTGTCCTCATGCTTGTTTTTTTCTTGTTTGTTTGCTTGTTTGCGGGTTGTTTGTTTGTTTGTTTGCGGGTTGTTTGTTTGTTTTTTGAACATTTAATTTGCTTTGTTATTAACCTTTTAGCTGTCGGTAGCGCTTTTTGCCGAGGTGATTTCAGCAGGAATTACCTCGACAAAAAGCGCCACCGACAACAAAAGGAATGCATACTCACAAACCAGATAGGTGAGGCTAGCGCTGGTAGAATGGTACTCATGCCAAAGCGAATTACTCAGCGCTGGACAGACAAACAGTTAAATCCCCTGCCCCCGCCTATCAGGTACCCAATCGCCAGACCACAGAAAAATACGCAGGTATAGAACCAGACGATCATCTACATCCCTTATGGTATACACATTTGGTATGTGTACAAAGGAATGCATGAGTATTTTAAATGACATGCTATTTTAACCCATTCAGCCCTGACGCACTACAGTAGGAGATGGGTCGACCATGATAATTCAAGGTAGTGCCTGTCGGCGCCAAACTAATCTGGCACTGCCCTTGAATTATCATGGTCGATCCATCTCCTGCAACTGATGCATAGTCGTTAGATAACGCCTCCAAAATTTTGGAAACACGGCCGTCGGGCTGAATGAGTTAATATATGTGCATGCGTGCGTGCGTACGTGTGTTAGTGTGCACGCGCCGGGCACCTGTACGAGCTAATTATGCCTGCACTTGTATGTATGATTCCCTTTCAGGACACTGGACCCTGGATTGGGCCAATGTTCCAACTAAAGTGAGTCAGGCAAAATAAATCGATCAAATGGGTTTTCTTTTGTAACACAAAGTGACATCACTTATGAAATGCTTGAATGATAATCCTTATGCGCAAAAGGCAATCGGGCCGACGTCGGCCCGATGTCGGCCCGATGTGTTGTGGCGTTATTTCAACGGAATATCTTTTCTGGCTCGGCCCCGTCAATCAAACTGACCACGAGATAACGTTTCAGTCAACGGATCGACGCCGATTGAACAGTTTAAGTGTGGCAAACGATGTACCCGTGACGCAGGTCTAAAAGCAACTCTCGTGAAAATGGGTGGAGCTACGTGACTTTTGGTGCACTAACTGAGAATCAAAGAAAAGATCTCTGTCTGTCTGTCTGTCTGTCTGTCTGTCTGTCTGTCTGTCTGTCTGTCTCTCTCTCTCTCTCTCTCTCTCTCTCTCTCTCTCTCACACACACACACACACACACACACACACACACACACACACACACACACACACACACACACACACACACCCTGAGGTCCCAATTTCACTTTGACTCTCCCCCCTTCCCCCCTCCCCCTCCCCCCTTTTACAAAACACACAGTCATTTGATTTGTTTCTGTTTATATTTTGACCTGTCGTGGACAATGCTCTAACTCATTTGCGGCTTAAGCATCCGGGTGCGGCTGGCCGCGAATGAGCTAAAGTCTTGACGTATGTAGCGCTCAGGTGCCAGGGTAAACACCGTGTTATATCTTGTGATCCACTTACATTAAACGATGTAATCAAATTGATAACTGAAGACATTCCTTCAACTGGCCAACTGTAACCAGTAACAGGAATATTCTTAAGAATAAAAAAAATATCATTCCGTTTAAAGTATTTCCCCCACCCTTCCAGAAAATAATAATAATAATAATAATAATAATAATAATATAATAATAATAATAATTTTTTTAAAAATTAATATTACTACCGACAACAACATATTATTATTATTATTATTATTATTATTATTATTATTATTATTATTATTATTATTATTATTATTATTATTATTATACTGACTTCCATTAAAAAACGCGAAAAGTAAGTGTACCCGCAAACAAAGAGCCACCCTGACAGCAAAACAAGAACATTTTATTTGTTGCTTACTTCAGATGTTCAGTCTACTGTCTGAGCTACCTTCAAAACAAAAATTAGATGAGTTATCCCTCATGGCTACCTTGGAGGACACAGGGTTTCATTAGTGGTGAAAACAAGCAAATCTGGACACACTCTGTGAAGCAAGTTTCCTGTGATATGTTTTAACACACAAGTTGTGTGGATTGCTTATGATGTTATTAACTGCCTCAAACGAAATTTGACTCGAAAAATTCATTAAAGAACCAGAACTTCCGGTGCACATCATTTTATTATTAAATCATACTTGATTTAATGTGAATTACTTTCAAACCATTTTTTATGCTCCAGTGACTGACACAGATATAAAGAACACACCCATATCCATTTGATCAGGTAAATATGGCCGCTAACCTGAAAATAAAGAACTTTTTGATTTTCATGTTTGTAGGTCATGTTGATTATTTAGGTACTTTTTGACAAACGCAAAGTAGGTCAAGACCAAACAGGCCGGATTTTCATGCATAGTGACACTGCACATTGGTTGGCTTTCAGCTGTGTCCTCTGCAGAGGCTCCCCATTTCACTTTCAATATCCTGTGATGGTAGTGTCGCTGATGAAGTCATAAGTCATCGATGTGCGATTTTTAAGACTAAACGTTCTATTTGCACACGACATAACACACTCTTCATAACATCTTTCTAGTAAATGACGTCAAAATAACCCGGATTAAAGCATTTTTACGAAAAAAAGTGCTATGGTGAAAAATTCGCGTTTCATTTGTTGATCAGTATATTATTATTATTATTATTATTAATACATTAAAAACAGTAATCGGAACGTACTTATTCAACTTTCGGTGGGCGGTGGGGTGGGGGGTTGGGTGGGAACTGACAGAAAAAAAATTCTGGACACACATTTTTATATTACACCTCTAATAAACCCATCATGAGTGCAAGGCATTGAAGATATACACACATAGCTGCAACGGGCAAAGATCCTCATGAGCCGCCGCGTAAGCGTGAGCTCATGAGGATCTGTGCCTCTTGTTGACCCATATTTGCATTCATGTTTCTCGGTGGGAGGCCAAGGGTGATAGGCTTGTTCGATTTACACTGAAGCATTTATTAGAGTGGATGACGAGCGGTCCTGCTCGTCGCATTAACCTATTCAGCCCTGACGCACTACAGCAGGAGATGGGTCGACCATGATAATTCAAGGGTAGGGCGAGATTAGCTTGGCGCCTGTCGGCGCCAAGCTAATCTCGCACTACCCTTGAATTATCACGGTCGACCCATCTCCTGCAACTGGTGCATAATTATTAGATGACGCCGCCAACAATTTGGAAAATACGTGAGTCGGGCTGAATGAGTTAATGACAGTCAGTGTTACAGTGGGGCACGATATTTAAACAGCAGTCTCTCGTATTAATACTGTCACTCATGGGGTGTATGACTGTTACACTATTTCTTGCCCACTCGTTCGTTTGCTAGGTGCCTTCTTTGTCAAAGTGAACCATACACTGTTCAAACTTTTGAGTCAAGATGAAGAATAAGTTAAAAGTACCCTTACCCATAAATCTGAAGACACCTTTCAGCACCATTTGTGATTGTTATGCCTTGTCGACACACCTAATGGACTTTAACAGCAGTTTGGACACGCAGCAAAAGCACACGCGTAATCGCGCTTATTTATTCCGCGCTGCCGTTAACGTGCGCATCTATTTTCAGCTGTTTTTCGTACTGATAGCGTTGTATTTATAGAACGGAGTGGAGTCATTGTCAGGTTACTTGATATAAAGACGACGTGTGCTGAACTGGATTGTCCTGTGACTAAATGAACCCCTAACTATACCTGTGTGTAGCGTTTCGTAACCATCTGTTACTGAAGTGTATCTTTGAACATTTACGGCGGTAATGGGCCTTTAAAAGAAAAATTCTGAAAACATAATTTCGTGTTTTTATTGATGTTACATTTTTTTTTAAAAATTCCATTCATTCATTCATTCATTTGCCAACTCAACTACCACTACTTTTGAACTATCGTGCTCAGTCCATGTTTCCATCAACGCTATACAACACTTCTGCAGCTGCTGATGCGAGGTACCTTGAATAAGTTTTAAAAAATTGTCCTTTGAAGGAGTATCATCAGACTTTGGATGGTTTTCTTATGTGTGTTGGTATGTGCGTGCGTAGATTCAGTTTGGTTAAAGGTAGTGAGAATCTGCATACATACATTTTTGTAACACGCTTTAGAATTACCTATAGCCATCTTAGTTGTTTATAGTTCTTTATAGGTTCTCTTAACCATTTCTTAGACAGAATATACAGTTTTATAAATACATATGAATTTGGTTAATCTGTTTTCGTTGCGGCTCACTTGGCGGTTTTTGGCGTCAGAATATGCTTATTATGTGATAGATTTATCTTATTTTATTTACTTAGATGTGTGTGCATATTTAGTAGAATGATTGCTATACATAATGTGTGGTTTGATATTTTAGAGTCTGCTTTGTTGTGATGTGTGTGTTTTATGTGTTGATCTTAACATGGACGCTCGTCAGTTATGCCGCAAAGATTCCTAACGTTTATGCATATGGCAATATAAGTTATTGGTCGCAGGGTTTCCTACACAGACCCTTGTAGGCCTGAGGGAGGTCAAACGAACCATTGTAACCCGAAGGCCGAAGGCCTGAGGGGTACAATAGTTCCTTTGACCTTCCGAAGGCCTACAAGGGTCCGTGCAGCAAGCCCCTGCTACAAATAACGTATTTGTTTTCTTTCCTCCAATGTTTTCGTAAAAGAAATCAAGAAAAAATCTTCCGACCTGGATCACGCCAGACATGACTGACGACAAAGGAATGTATATTTATACATAATATAATTATGACGTAATTTAAAATCTTTCATGACGTTGCCGTTTCCAGTAGTGTGCCTGTTGTTTCGAACAACACTAAGTAACTTTGTACTGAAGACCGTTTTGATGATCTTTTATAGAACAAAACTGGCATCCAAGACGCGTCAGAAAGAGAGCTACAAAAAGTCGGCCATTTGTCGCTACAAGGGTTTTTGTTTTCATCCCTACGTCACACGACCAGTCCCTTTAGCGCAAACCGTACCATGTGACCGTGATACAAAAACCCTTGTAGCGACAAATGGCGGACTTTTGTAGCCCTCTTTTTGACGCGTCTTGGGTGCCAGTTTTGTTCTATAAAAGATCACCAAACGTTCTAAAGTACAAAGTTACTTAGTGTTGTTCGAAACAACAGGCGCACTACTGGAGACGGCAACATCATGAAATATTTTAAATTACATCATAAGTCTATTATGCATAAATATATATTCCTATTACGTCTGTCATGTCTGGCGCGATCCAGGTCGGAAGATTTCTTCTTGATTTCTTTATGAAAATAGTGGAGGAATGAAAACAAATACGTTATTGGTAGCAGGGGTTTGCTGCACGGACCCTTGTAGGCCTTCGGAAGGTCAAAGGAACCATTGTACCCCTCAGGCCTTCGGCCTTCGCGGTACAAAGGTTCCTTTGACCTCCCTCAGGCCTACAAGGGTCCGTGTAGCAAACCCCTGCGTCCATATTGTATCACGGTCACTTGGTATGGTTTGCGCTAAAGAGACTGGTCGTGTGACGTAGGGATGAAAACAATAAGTTTATCTTATCTTATCTTAGAGGCCACTGCCCCTGGAGATTTAGCGCGATACAAATGCTCTTTATTATTATTTTTTTAAATTATTATTATTATTATTATTATTATTATTATTATTATTATTATTATTATTATTATTATTATTATTATTATTATTATTATTATTATTATTATTATTATTATTATTATTATTATTATTATTATCATCATCATCATCCTTGAACTATCATGTCAGATCCGTATCTTAAGTGTTTGTAGAATATGACATGTCTGAATGGGTTCAAATTAATGTTATCCCCCTGCCTGCTGCCCAGTGCGCAAAAGGCCATCGGGCCGACGTCGGCCGTCGTTTGCCCGCGCACGGCCGTGCGCGGGCCAACGCCGGCCGACTTGGCCCCATGGCCTTTTGCGCACTGGGTACGGGGAGTAGGCTATAAAGGATTAATGCAGAATCCTTAGATATAAATCAAGTTACATGACGAGTATTTACGCATCCCAAAAACTGATCTAAAACATTCGAAACCGTCGCTACTGATATTTTTCGCTTTTGGAATCGTGTTTAGGCGATCTCAGAGCTATGACTGACTGACTATTTCCAATCTAGAGTCCCTCGGCACTACCAAGTGATCAGAGACTACAAAATATTTTGTATCGCTTGCATTTGAAATTATATCGTGACCTCAGTGAAACCGGTACCAAAGTGTGCGGGGAGCAAAAGCCGGGTTACCCGTAGAAAGATCCCCCGCGCCCGACGGTCCGCCCGAATTAACGGTGACATTTACTAGAGGAGAAAAGTGCGACTCCAGAACCTGGTTTCGAACATCGTACCTTTAGCATGTCAGAGCTATGACAATCGAACCATTGAAACACGCACGCGCAAGGATGACGCGGATTCAATATCGGACTCAACTACGACGAACACTTCACAAATTCCCGGTTCCGGAATAAACAAACAAAAAACAACACTTTCTCTCCTTGACGGACGCTTTAAACTGTACTTGCTGGCGCATCCATGCCGTGATTCTGTAAGTGGGCCGCCTTTTGTCAGTAACACAGACAAAAGCTTTAGATTTAATCAATCCGTACAACTACTGAAAAAACAATCTCGGGGATAGTTTCTTTAATGATAATGAGCGCAAGGAAGAGGACTGGCAGACTGTTTGGGGCGTGTGCAAGCTGAGTAGTGCTATTAATTCTCGTTTCTGATGCTTATATGGTGCGGCTTGGTGACGGATATTGCCTCTCCGTTTCCGGTATAAATCATTTCCGCCGCAGCAAAAGTAGCTACGTGTTGCATACCGCTGTATCTTAGTTGCGTGTACATCTGGGTGCTGATCTGTGACCTGGACCTTACGGCTTTTGGCCGTAAGGTCCAAAATCACAGAGCAGGACACCTATAGTTACTGGCCTTCTAGTCGACCAGTCCACAAATCTCCATCTCAGGTCTTGGCTGGCAATCTATGGGTTCGGTGATGGGAATATTTTGCTTCAGTGTCCATTTGTACTTTTGTGCACTATGTCACGGTTTTGCATCAGCAATGTCATTTTATTTTCTAAAATTATGAAGATATTAACATTTCTTGCATAATTCCTCATGGATTCTGTTATGAAACATACAATGTGTATAATAATAATAATAATAATAATAATAATAATAATAATAATAATAATAATAATAATAATAATAATAATAATAATAATAATAATAACATATAATGAAAAATATAAAGAACAAATGATTTGTAAATGTCGTTCTTATTATAATGTGTTAATATTATTTTATATGTTATTTTGCTATATTATTATTATTATTATTATTATTATTATTTATACTTGAGGTGTTTTTTTCAAAATAGTAACAAGAAAACATAAAGAGTGCATACCGTACAAATACAACATGTACACACATACAACCACCCAAAACGATAATAAACTATTTCAGCACGATTAAACTAGACTGTTTGTGGAGATTGATTGATTGATTGATTGATTGATTGATTGATTGATTGATTGATTGATTGATTGATTGACTTTATTTTCCAAGGAAAGAGGTTTTAGGCGCACAGGCCCATCATTACAAACCTCTCCTTGCTGCAACTAATGTAGATAATCAAGACAACAACCTACGAAACAACGTATTGAACGTGAAAGAGAAGAAGCACACACACACACACGCACACACACACACACACACACACACACACACACACACACACACATACACACACACACACACAAACACACACACACACACACACACACACACACACACACACACACACACGAGAGAGAGAGAGAGAGAGAGAGAGAGAGAGAGAGAGAGAGAGAGAGAGAGAGAGAGAGAGAGAGAGAGAGAGAGAGAGAGAGAGAGAGAGAGAGAGAGAGAGAGAATGTGTTCTTTTAACGTGTATTGTGAATATCTGCATGCGGTGTATCGGTAACAGACCATTGTCAGAATTTCAGCAAAAATAGTATGGATATCTCGGAGATAATGAACCGTATCAAGACAAAAAGCTTCCAAATGCAGTCTATACAAATTACCAGAAGTTAACAGGAAAGGTAACAAATGTTAACTATCTTGCAAATAATCCAAATATGGTAACCACAGCTGTGTAAAACGGCTAGTTGTGTTTTCATAGTAGATACATATCTCTCTGTACAGTACCTGTTTCTGAAATCTGCCAGAAAGACTGGAAAGTTTAACTGCCGATTCAAACAGCTGGAACGGTAAATGAAAGGAGGCTTCTCGTGCTTTAAAGACTAGGAAAACGGGAAAAGCCCAGGAAGTGATGGTTTCCCAGCAGAATTCTTTATTTTTTTTTTGTGGAAGGACCTAGGGTCTTTCTTAGTGAGGCCTATCAACGAAGGGTACGACCATGGGTCCTTGTCAGTCACACAAAGACATAGACTGATAACATAAAGCGGACAAACCTAATCAATATTTTTAAAAAAGGCGTCCAATATGTCTGATTAATGTCAGTTATAAAATTGCATCCGCATGTATCGCCAATAGAATAAGACAGGTTCTCCCTTGTATGATTCAGGAAGACCAGAGTGGTTTCATTTCAGGTAGATCAATCTCTGACAATATTAGACTTTTGTATGATGTGCTTCATTATACAGAGACATTTAAAAAACCTGGATTGTTGTTGCTAGTCGATTTTGAAAAAGCATTTGACTCTGTCTATCACTCATTTATTCATAAAGCTTTAAAAATGATTAAAATTGGCAGTGCTATCTCAAAATGGGGGATACATTTTATAAAGACAGTGAATCTTGTCTGACTGTAAATGGTCACGTGTCTGGTCGTTTCTCTATTGAGCGAGGTTGTAGACAAGGGGATCCCCTCTCACCTTATGTCTTCCTAGTATGTGTTGAGTTGTTGGCCATAAAGTTGAGGAATAATAAAAAAATTTCAGGTATAAAATTCAAAGAACAGGAATTCTTAGTCTCATTGTTTGCTGATGATATGTCATTGTTTTTAGATGTGTCAAAAAGTCATTTGATTGTGTCATCTTAGAGCTAGAATATCTTGCAGTTATTTCTGGGCTAAAAAAATAATTTTGAAAAGACTGTTGCTGTATGGATTGGAATCAACAGGTTTTGCCTTACACGCTATGCCCTACATCTCAGCATCTCTTGGAATCCAGCTACCTTCACAGTGCTGGGAGCTACTTTTTCTACAGAATTGTCTGATATCATACCCCTGAATTATAAACCAAAACTTGCAAAAATGAAAACAAATTGTAAAGCAGTGGAAACTACGAGATTTAACACCTATCGGAAAAAATGTTGTTTTCAAGTCCTTAATTCTTTCAATTTGTACACACCTCTTTATCTCCTTGCCTTCCCCAGGGAGTGTAATTATTAAAGAAATTAACACGGTGATGTTTAACTTCATCTGGGGAGGGAAGAGAACTACAGTTTCTAGACAGTATGAAGCAGGAGGGCTCAAGGTGATGCATATTGAAGCATTTTACAAAGCACTTAAGGTCACCGGGATTCGGAGAGTGTTGTCTTCGGGCACAAACTGGATCCTTTTACTCGCATCTCTTTATGATAGTATTAAACATTGTGCAGTTTTCTAGAAAGTTTAGAGATGAAAAACCCTTTCTGGAAAGAAGTGGCTGTTAGTTTTAAAGAATATAATACTCTTTTTTGGTCCCCCCCCCCCACTCTCCCCAGATATCGATGCTTTCAAACGCGAACCACTGTTTTTCAATCCACAGCTGCTGAAAAAAAGATTCAATGAAGTTTGTTGACAATTGGGTTTCAAAAAACATTTTTACCACTGGAGATGTAATGGACGATAATGGCGACATTGTCAGTTTTGAAGTGTTTTGTGAACTTTTTGGTGCAGATGTTTCTTTTCTTGATTACTATAGTAGAACGAGTGCTGTAAGAAAGTACAAAAGAAAAATGTTACGAATATGGACGGATGCAGTTGATGTAACCGATATAGGTACACCCTTTGATGTTGTCCTTAAGCACAAACAGGGTACAAGAGGTATATACAATGTATTCTTAAATAAAACGACACCACCTACATGCATCGAAAAATGGAAAAAAAAACAAATATAATGATCTAAGTGGAAATCCATTTTTTTGCACCCAATAACAGTCACACAAGACAACAAATTACGCTGGTTTAAGTACCGAATTGTCCATAGAATACTGAAAACCAACGTTTACTTACGCTATAGACAGCTAAAGGATTCAAACCTTTGTACCTTTTGTTCACACTCTAAGGAATCTATTGAACACCTGATTTTTTTTTTTTTAGTGCAGTGTTGTGCACGAGTTTTGGGACACATTACTGAAGGAACAGGTTGAAGGAAACATGTGCTCATTGTGAAAATTTTAAAGTTGACTTAGTACAGAATTAACTGTTTTCGGGGTGAAAAAGGGGCTGAGTACGGACCCGGTGCTCGATGTGCTCTTCTTCTTCTTCTTCTTCTTATTATTATTATTACCAAAACCGCTACAGACAGCGGCAGGGTTAAAAGGGCAAGAGACACAGATTCGCATGAGCCCCTGCACCTGCAGAGGCTCATGAGAATCTATGCCTCCTGCAGATGAAAAGAAAATGGTTAGAAAACTGTGAATACATTTTTGTCATCAAATACTGCCTTTTAAGGCTGCAGAAAAAAAAGTTATAATTTATCTGAAGTTTCTGCATAGTGAACAGTTTTCGCGACGCCACACCTTACACGCCCTTTGTGCATAAAGGAAGCTTCATCTGCATATAGTTATAAAAATTCTCGACCTGCCACCTGGGAAATACGGCTTTGTGGAACAATGATATCATTTTCTGAAACTGTCCTTCACCAAACCCAGCAAGTGAATTTATGTTCGGATTTAAATAAGCCTTTCACAATCCCGTGTCATTTTTTGAATTTTTTTTCGTTTTGGAATTATCTTCAGTGAACTTCGGATTTAGTAAATATGCCAGCGGACCCAAAAGAAAGTCGTTGTTATATATAAAGTTAGTTAACCCCTTCACTGTCAGTGGACATAGATTGTGGTTTATAACAAATAATCTGTGTTAATTCAGTGCCAGAGTGCCCAAGCCGTTCAAGGTTGGAAAATCGACACAAAGTGGTGCCAGCAAGAGGCATAGATCTTCATAAGCCCCTGCAACTGCGGGGGCTCATGAAGATCTATGTCTCATGCAGTTTGATCGCGTTCATATTGTCTCGGCCGTTAAAGGGTTTAAACAATTAGTCATTAGTGTGTGGTCTGTCGTGACGTATAAATAAAAGTGTTGCTACATAAACCGACTACTGTTACATCTGACCGCCGTGAGATGGTCTGATCGGCGTTAAAACCCACACAATTAACCCATTCAGCCTTGACGCACTACAACAGGAGATGGGTCGACCATGATAATTCAAGGGTAGTGCCAGAGTAGCTTGGCGGGCTAATCTGGCACTGCCCTTGAATTATCATGGTCGATCCATCTCCTGCAACTGATGCATAGTGACTAGGTGACGCCTCCAAATTTTGGGAAATACGGGCTGAATGAGTTAAGACCTCGTTATATGCGAATGAGATCTGACTAGGTTCAAGTCGCCAGACGCGGATGGACCATGATTGTTCAACGTCAGTGCCAGGTCATCTTGGTTCCGTGGCTCAAGGTATTTTACGGTCAGCGGCATGCCGGGCCAAGCCAATCAGTCAGTTTGGATCAGAGTAAGTGAGACAATGCAGTCAGTTCAAACGGTTTCGTCAGTTTCTGCAGTCGGTGGAAAGCCCATAAGCGCTGCAACCAATTTCTCAAAAGTCTCCCGAAAGACGATTTCGCTTTTGTCACCTGGATAGTTGGATAGTTCGGGTTTAACGTCCACAGCACCGAGGTGATCATGGACGGCCCTGACGGGCGGGTTATGGGGGACAGGGAAATCTATTGCCTATGGAGTACGACCTGAACACTGATCAACTCGGGCGCACTCCAACTGTGCCACTTTGATTTACCAGGACCTTTCAACGGACATGCTATTGACCAAATCCGTTTTTTCCCCCTGGATTGCTTTTGTCACCTCTATTCACATCCCCATTTTAACCTCTGCTGAGAGGGAGCACGCTGCGTACACTTGCATGCGTACGCTACCTTCTCATCAGAAAGGCGGAAAAGCGGGGCTGCGGCGGTATGGATGTGTCTGTCTCAGTTCAAATTTTGAGATGGATCACTTTGACTGTAAGTAGCACTTTTTGTCCTGCAAAGAATCATCGCGACAAAAAGCACATCCGACAGCCAAAGGGTTAAAGATTCACAAAGTCACACTTGCAAAACCGACAAGGCCCTGCTCAAGTAATAGAATAAAAACTGAGACATCCCCCCACCGCTCCACCCACCCTTGACCCGTCCACTGCCCCCCCCCCCCTCCCCTTCCCCCTCCGCCACACCCCCACCTCCTCCCGCCTCCCTCCAGCTCAAAATCATTGCAAGGTTGAACAATCACTTTCCTTGCCAAACTGTATTCATTCTTTCATTCATTTAACGATTCAAAGTATGTTAGTGTTCTTTGAAACAGAGACAATTAATTTTGAAATAGATGGATTACGATTGCTGATGCTAATCAGACACCACCACCATCGGTTTGTCATAGTCGATCTATTTCCTTCTGTAACTGCTTGCCAGTGTCTCTTTCGCTGCTGGCTGGCGCCAGCAGTGAAAGATGCGCTGGTAAGCAGTCACACGAAGAGTGATATACGATGCATACGAGACAAAACTGTGATTTAATTTTCTGATTTGCCGCGGAATATGCAATTAGAGGCGACGCCCATTTGGAATGAATGTACGGCAGAGTTTTTTTGGTCGTTCATTCTTTGGCCTTATCCTCATAACACCCTCGACCTGAGGAACTATAGCCTATCATGTCCAGAGCAAGAGGCGTAGATTCTCATGAGCCCCTGCTTTGCAGGGGCTCATGAGAATCTGCGCCTCTTGCAGGATGGAGTGGCTGACGCAGGAAATGAGGTATGTTTTTCTGAATGCCTGGTGTAGTAACTCGCTCTTTCTTGGCGCCAATTTAGGAGATAGTCGAGATCGACCTTCACAGCTTTGGAGGTGGTGGGTTAATTATTGGACTACACGTAATAGTCAGTCGATCCATCTCGCGTGCCTTGTACGCAGTGCTTAGCCAGAACCGCACCTAACAGTCGTGGTTGGCCCTTCTCTAATGTCTCCTTGTATGTCACTTTAGCCGTCTTTTTGTGCCACGTAATTTTTGAGAGGTTTAACGCTTGGTCGGATCGGTCACTTTACATACGCCGAGCTGATCAGGCAGTACTCTTGAGCTGTCTTGGTTGATCCATCTCTTGTGATTTATACATATTTAGGTGGCTCATATTTTACACTTGTCTCGCTGAGCGAGACGTGTGCAAAATACGTGCCGACTAGATCTCAAAATACTTTGGGTTATAAATATTTATTTTAAAAATAAACACTGACACAATAGACTACATTTATAACAAGGTAGCATATAATGCTTTTCAATACTTTTTTTAAAGGTCCAGACTACACTCTCTTTATGTACACGTAAAGTGCTTCCTTTATAACAAACTTTTGATATAGCTACAATCAATGCCTGGGTCTGCTCCGAAAGCTTTAGCAGAAGTCTAACAAGGCACAAAGCTAATTTGGCACACTCAAGACGTCAGCATGGTCAATCCATCTCGCATTGTTAATAGGCGAATGTGAAATGTGATATATGCTTCATTTGGCTCCTGAAGGTAAACGATTAAGGGAGTATTGTCACCATACATTCATCTCAACTATGCAGATTTATTTTTAGTTCACACATAGAAACTCCTCATAGTGAGGATGTAAATGATGCCGATCAGTCTACCAGCAAGAGACATAGATTCTCATGACCCCCAGCTAAAGCAGGGGTTATGAGAATCTATGTCTCTTGCAGGTGGAGAGTGATGCGGTCTGGACATTTTGTGTACAGGCAAAAGGCATGAGTTGTTCGGTGTGGGCAAATGAATCATACTGGAAGGTTCTGACGGCTATACACCAGATGAGAACATAAGCCGGTGAAATGCGACATATCGCGGTGTGTGTGTGTGTGTGTGTGTGTGTGTGTGTGTGTGTGTGTGTGTGTGTTGCCAGAGGACTTTGGCGTATTAGACATCGCACAACCTTTTTTGTCGTGAGCTACCCGAGCCATAACCCTTCCTGCTGGAATCATCGCGATAAAAAACGCTATCGGCACCCAAAGGGCTAATTTTACAGTTCTATACCTCGTATTAATTAATGTGTATTTTAAAATAATCGAGTGCTTCTAATGTGTGCCTGTTTACGGTTTTAACTTTACGAATGTGTGATGTATATTGAAGTTATTGGTCGCAGGGGTTTGCTACACGGACCCTTGTAGGCCTGAGAGAGGTCAAAGGAAGCATTGTATCCCGAAGGCCAAAGGCCTGAGGGGTACAATGGTTCCTTTGACCTCCCGAAGTCCGAGTGTCAGTCGTCACTATGAAATGATGTCATTTCGCGTGAGGTGAAAGTAGGTCAAGTTTCAACATCGCGTGTGTCCATACATTTTTGTTGATTAGTCTTTTTGCAAGACAATTATGTGCACACTTGGCTGTTCAGTGCTGTACCACACGTGTGTGATACAGATTTTTCCCTCAAAGGCAGCAAAGTATGAGGTGTGTAAGAAAATACCCCACTTAACGTGTACTGACTTTTATCTAGTCCCATATCAATGCATCAATGCACGGGAATTTGCTTTGACAAATTTTCAGTGATGGACCGGTCACGTTTGGTAAGCTTCGTCCACGTATGAGTTGGACGAAAGTTATTTGTTTGTTCGCTGACTGAAAGGCGTCACCATGGTGTCACCCATGATTATATCGTTAAAACCCCTGATTCCACTTTCAGCTTGGCTTCAAGCATCACATCTCTTTCAGTTTTTTTTTTTTTAATGCGTGAAATCGATTCTTTACAGAGTTGCGCGTATTGTCAGACATATAACGCCTTAGCACTGCCTGAGAAAATTTGAACATCACTCAACTGCAAGAGACAAAGAACCTCATGAGCCACAGCACTTGCGGGGGCTCATGAGGTTCTTTGCCTCTTGCTGACTCTTGTCATATCTGTGTTCCTTGGACTGTCAGGATTATTCGGTGTTGAATTTGCCCTGCCGGCTTTCAAAGACATAATGGTGTGTCCACTGGCAATCACGAGGCTAAGGACTAAGCATATATCTGTGGCATGGACACAAGCTGGAGTTTTCATGAAGAGAATAACCCAACGAAGAAAGAAACACGCTTAGAAAAGACAGCTACGACACGTCGTGTTGTAGCTGTCTTTTCTAAGCGTGTTTTTTTTTTCTTCGTTGGGTTATTCTTTGCATTTTATTTTCTGCCTTTGGAAGTCACTGTTTTGGTCTGTATTTTGAGTTTTCATGGCCGAAGCATCCCCACGCTGTTGGCGTGGCAAACGTAAGTGACAAAGTTTGCAAACATGCGCGAAATGAGATAACGTTACCACTATCTAATCCCACTACAAAGGGATGGAAATCAACTCGGGGAAGATTTACTCTCTCCCACGCCGCCATGTTTGTTTGGTGCGGGGTGCGGGGTGGATTCGGCAGCTATTGTGGGATGGTCTTAAAAGTAAGGCAGTCACTGGCCAGAAAAAAAATAATTCGAAGATCAGACAATGGGGTAGTTGTGTTTATACAGTGCATCGACGCACACGCTGATGTGCTTTTTTGGGAACGGTTTATCACGAAATTTCTCACATATGTAACTGCTGCATCGTAAAAGGAATGGTGTTGTTAAGGCTGCGATTGGGGAACAAATAGAAGTAGTAGATCAGACAATGGGGTAATTTTGTTTATAAGTGAATGTCTGCACACGCTGATGTGCTTTTTGGGAACAGTTCTTCGTCGAAATGTCCCACATGTATAACCGTCGCATCGATATTGGCAGTCACCTTTTTTGGTCTGGATTATTGTTTTTTTTTAATATTTTTTTTATATAATGGAATGGTCTTGTAAGTAAGGCGGCGATTGGGGACAAACCAGATTCATTCTTATTTAAACAGTACATGCATACGCTGATGTGATTTTAGGAAATAGCTCAGCATTGACATTTCTCCTTACTAAGTAAGCATGGCATCTCTCATGGGATGGTCATGTATGACAGGTATTGAGGGGTTGAGATTTTTTTTTTAAAGACAATGGTTGGCATTTTTTGTATGTGACTGTAGGAAATACTGACCCTTTGGGTGTCGGTAGCGGTTTTAGTCGCGATGATTCCGACAGGAATCATCGCGACTGAAACCGCTACCGACAGCCAAAGGGTTAATACACAGAAAACCTCGGAAATGACAAAACCACAAGGACGCAAATTTATTGTTAGATCAGGCGTTTGTAAAAAGCGAAGTGATTTATGTGGCTACAGTGCTGTTGAGACCTCTGTACAATTTATGTTGTAATATGCCAATTTTTGTATGTTTTTTCCGATTTTTTCTTTTTCTCTTAGAGGAAGGATTATTGTTAAGGTATAACCATTCTAACAACATTCTTTGTGTGCAGTAACAAAAACAAGATAAAATAATAAAAGTAAATTAATACGTTAATTTCTTCCAATACACATTAAATACATTAAACGCGTAAAATATATTAAATTAAATTAGATTAAATTAAATTAAATTAAATTAAATTAAATTAAATTAAATTAAATTAAATTAAATTAAATTAAATTACATTCCTAGCCTATTCAGTAGTTCATTGCAACATTTTTTTCCGACACCAAAAGCGCATAGGGCATAAACCATAAGTGTTTCTGATGCCAGGAGTGTTTCAAAGGTACGTCTGTTAGAGTTCATTTCTTTAACTGAGAGTTATAGTTTATTTAATTAATTAAATGAGTGAATGATGATGTCATGTGTTGTATGGGCAGACAGTGAATTTTCCCATGGGGGACTAATAAAGTATTATTGTATTGTATTGTATTGTATTGTATTGTATTGTATTGTATTGTATTGTATTGTATTGTATTGTATTGTATTGTATTGTATTGCATCACATTACATTGCATCACATTACATTGCATCACATTACATTACATTAATGAGAGCCCATAATATAATAAAATATTTAAAAAAATCCGCACATAACCTCATTTCACTTTCAAGGTGATTTAAGGATAGATTTCAGGAGTATTACTTCTTGTTTTGAGTTGCACCTGTAATGCAGCATGACTCATAATCAAGCGTTAACAAAGTGATTCAGTATGACGATTGTAAATTTTCTTGATCATTTGCATGGTTCAGTTCTGTGAGAGTACGTTATGGAGGTTTTGCCCCACATTAAATTAAACACAAAGATATATTGCATTCATTTGTTAAAGCACAAGGCCTTCTTTATGCGTAATCGTGTTACAAAGAAGGCATAATCGTTCCTTTCGAATTGAATTTGCAACGATCTGCACGCCACAATCAATACTCTAATGACGCATTATTTCAACAGCCCCCTTTTATTGCCTCGTGTGATATGTAATGAGAAGTTGGCGCCTATTTTATTTTTGTTGTTCTGTTTGACATTTCGCCTAATACATGTCCAAACCAATTAACCTCTTGAACACCACCCAACTGCAAGAGGCATAGATTTGTACCTCTTGCTGTTACCATCTACATCCATCAAAAACATAGTCTGCGTCCACTGGCCAAGAACGGAGAGGGTTAAACCACTCAGCTGTGTTCTGTTGCAATATGATATACATCGACCGTGATAGTTCAAGGGTGATGCCTGCAGAATAGGTTACTGGGGCGGTCCGTGGCGCAGTGGTTAAGGCGCCTGCCACCAATGCCAAAGGTGCGTGGTTCGATACCGGGTTCCGGCGTTGGACTTTTCTCCTCTGGTAAGTGTCACCGTTAATTCGGGCGGACCGTCGGGGGTTCTTTCTCCGGGTACTCCGGTTCTTCCACCCCCCCCCCACCCCCCTCACTTTGGTACCGGTCTCAGGACACTTTACAAATTTCAAATACAAGCGATCAAAAATCTCTGTAACTTCAGTAGCTGACTGGCCCTTCGTTTGTCTTGTACTGTGTTTGTCTTAAATGGCGTAAACCCGTGTCTGTTTCGTGAGTGTGTGTGTTGGGTTTCAGGCGCGGCGCTTTGAGTCGATTTCCCCAAAATTGAGAAAAAGCGCCTATATAATAACGGTATTATTATTTTATTATTACCGCTTCACTAAGCGTGGAGCTATTCTGATACCTCCCTTGACCCATCATGGCCGATCTGTCTCGTGAACTTTAATATAGCCTTCAAGTACAACTCCCAAATGTAGACTTATCGACCATAAGAAGTTCAGTGTCTTACTGGTACTTGCAAACAAAGAACCTTCATAACAAAACAATCTTAACTCATTCAGCCCTGACGCACTACAGCAGGAGATGGGTTGACCATGATAATTCAAGGGTAGTGCCAGGTTAGCTTGGTGCCTGTCGGCGCCAAGCTAATCTGGCACTGCCCTTGAATTATCATGATCGATCCATATCCTGCAACGGGTGCATAGTCATTAGGTGACGCCTCCAAAATTTGGGAAATACGGCCGTCGGGCTGAATGAGTTAAATATGTTCATTACTCACTTTAGATATTTAGCATCAGGATAGGATCAGATCCTCCCCCCCCCCCCCCCCAAAAAAAAAAAAAAAAAAAAAAAAAAAAAAAAAAAGTGAGGGGAGCGGGTGGGGATGGGGTGGGGGTGGGGGGTGGGTGGGTGGGTGGGTGGGTGGATGGGTGGGTGGGTGGGGGGGTGGGGGGTTCAAGGGGTTTCCGACCTTTTATTTGAGACCTTTTCTTTTAGACAAAAGGTGCCAACATTTTAATGCATGCTATTTCCGCTGACCGAAAAAGCGAAAAATACAAAAGCGGAAAAGGGGGGGGGGGATGGGGGAGGGGGGGGAATGGGGGGGGTTGGGAGGGAAGCGGGGAGGGGGCACGTTATTGGCACTGGGTTTAATTTGTGGTAATAAAGAACGTCTGAACACACTGTTACGGGCTTTTCTCCTGTGAGAGTTGGTAATACTTATCATGTGTGGACTGCTAATGATGTTCTAATCTGACTGAAAAAAAAATTGAATCACATCTCTCTTTTTTGTCTTTAAAAAAAAAGAGATCTTCTGCAGAGTGAGCAATTGTTCTCACATCATTTTTCGTGCCCCAAACGTTCACGTAGCTCTATGAAGAACCCACCCATGTCCATTTGATCGGGTAAATATGGATGATACACTAGAAATTATAAAATAATAATAATAAGAAGAAGAATTTGGATGATACATTATAACATACAAAACTTTTACTTTTCATGTGTGTAGATTGTGATTATTTGGGTGCCTTTGACAATCGAAAGTAGATCATTTCCAAATCATTTAGGTCTGTTTTTCATTCACTTTTAACTCATTCAGCCCGGCGCACGTATTTCCCAAATTTTGGAGGCGTCATCTACGCCGCCTATGCACCTGTTTTAGGCGATGGATCGACCATGATAATTCAAGGGCAGTGCCAGAATAGCTTGACGCCAACAGTCGCCAAACTAATCTGGCACTACCCTTGAATTATCATGGTCGACCCATCTCCTGCTGTAGCGCGTCAGGGCTAAATGGGTTAATATAACAATCAACACGGTGTCACGTGTGAAAATAATGACCAGAAAAGTTTAAAATGCTTCAAAGATGGCGGCCACTTCCGAGGCGTGGTGTTTGATATATCAAAACCTACATAATGATGCCAATGATTGAAAGATTGTTTTAAAAAATCATAAAATAAAAATAATTTAAAATAATGTTAATGGCAGTGGACAGTAATAGTAATAATAGTGAGAAGAAGAAGGTAAGTTAACTCATTCTGCCCGCGATACACCACAGCAAAATATGACTCGACCATGATAGTTCAAACGTGGTGGCAGAATAGCTTGTCGCCTATAGGCGCCAAGCTATTCTGCCACCACCTTTGAACTATCATGGACGATCTGTCTCCTGAATTGTATTGTAGTCCTCAGAAGATAACTCCAAAATTTGGGCATTTCGTACCTCGGGCACAATGGGTTAACATAAATGAAAATATTAATAATGTAATTCCTAATTCTAATCACGACCCACCCAGCTTATCGCGATAACCACATGTGACACATGTCAAGTGCAATGCGGATGCCACCACGACAATTTCACTCATTCGATACGTGCCGCATTCGGATACGTGGCATAAAGCCGCGTATCCCAATGCAGCTTGTCTCGAATTAATTTAACACACGTGCTAAATGTTGCGTACCTCGTAAACAGTGGCACACTCTGCTTACACGTGCCTCACTAACTAACGCCATGCTAAGGTTGGCAATTATTGTCTTGTAAACTAATTTTATATGGTTATTGCCCTATGTGCCTACAAAGGGGATGTCCCGTAACAGTTAGTTTCGTTGAAAATATGAGGATGACAAAAATGAGAAGGAGAGGTTGGGGGGGGGGGGGGGGGCTAAATGGAACATAACCAACAACTTCAGGACAAGATTTAACACTCTTCAAAATAACAAAGACAAAGCGTCTTTTCTGGTTTGTCCAAGGCGTGTTTCTTTTTTTGTATTTTCTACGTTCTTTGGAAGCGTGGTTCTTTCTTTCTTGTTTATTTCCTCGCATTTTAAGTGGATTGGCACTGCGACATTCACGACGTGCTGCGTTCGAATACGCGGCGGCACGTCTCGAATGAGTGTGTATCTCAGCCTTGAAAAAAACACAATCCATCTGCCTGAGGCATAGATCTTCATGAGCCCCCGCGACTGCGGGGGCTCATGAGGATCTATGCCTCTTGCTGAGACCAATGTGTATCCATGTTTCGTGGATTTTGGTCGTTGAAAGAACCAAGATTTCAGAAAAAAAAATGTACCTACTGCGTACATTCAGTTGCAGAGAAGGGGTTAAAGCGAACTTTGCATACATCAGAACGCCATGGAACGCAAATTTTCTTGCTAATTTCGAAGTTTGTTATAAGCGGGGGCTCATGAGGATTTGTGCCTCTTGCTGAGACCAATTTGTATCCATGTTTCGTGGACGTTTTGGGTCCTTTTCAGTGGTTGTTGTATGAACAAAGATTTCAGCAACAAAAATGAACGCACAGTGGCAGGGGAGGGGTTAAGGAAAGAAAGAACCATAGCACGAAAGGAAACCCACACACACACACACACACACACACACACATACACACACACACACACACACACACACACACACACACACACACACACACACACACGCACGCACGCACGCACGCACGCACGAACACACACACACACACACACACACACACACACACACACACACACACACACACACACACACACTGCCGTGAGAGCTCTTGTGGTAAATCCCCCGGCAGCCGTTCTATTGAGACCCGGCGGTCACTGATGGAGCAGGAGATTTACTGGAACACGTGACTGGAATGGCGCGTGTTTAGCGCGCGCAACGTCTGTAGGGAGAACTTCAGGCAACAAGGGGGTCGAGACTGAAACGTTCAATTTTATTTCATGATGTGCGTTGTTTTACAATACATATGCGATAACATCTGTTAAACCTTTTTTTTTTTTTTTTTTTTTACTATGAAGGTGATTTTAATGCCGAGCACGCTAATCAAGCTAACTTTGGCTAACTACGATGAAATAGAAGAAGTTTTGGATTGATTGATTAACTGATTGATCGACTGATTGATTGATTGATTGATTGATTGATTGATTGATTGATTTATTGACTGACTTACTCCATTCATTCATTCATTCATTCATTCATTCATTCATTCATTCATAATGCAGATCTTTTTGTAAAAATTGTAAAGATTTGGTAAAGATGGGTAAGAAAAAAAAAAGGTCTGTACATCGCACACCACTATTTTATTGGCTTGATTTGACCACGCAGTGAAACAGTCTCACGTCTTCAGAATGTGATACTGTAAATCAATAATTTATTAAGAAATGCACATATTGAGATACTAAACGTTAACCCCTTGACTGCAGCTGACGATGCTGTTCGGTGGAAAAGCACTCTTGATATGCATAGATCTACAAATCTATCCATTCGCATGAGGCAAAAGTATTTATGAGCACCAATAATTTGTTTTATCTGAAAGCAGAATGTTACGTTCGGGTTTGATACGAAGTTGCCAGTGTCCCTGCGTGTATACAGATCTATACACTAACGGTACCCCTCCCCGATTCGCAAAAGGCCATCGGACCGACGTCGGCCGTCGTTGTCCCGCGCACGACCGTGCGCGGGACAACGGCGGCCGACGTCGGCCCGATGGCCTTTTGCGCATTGAGTCCCCACTTACCCGGCTCCAGCCACTTACGCGTGGTGACTTAAAACATCTGCATTTCCGTGTCAATAGTCGTGCCTATCGTTCACAAACATTGGTTTCCCCGGATAATGAATTCCAATACAAACTGTTTTAGCACTCCTGTTTGGCTTTTTTTTTCTTCATCATTGAGGAGGGGGTGCGACATGCCGCTGTAAGGCTTGCACAGTGTGGCAAGTCAGTATGGGGTGGGGGGGGGGGGAGTGGGGAGGTGTGTGTGTGGGGGGTGGTGGCCGGGGGTGTGGGGGTCTGCACAGGATGGAATAGAGAAAAACGCGTTCACGATGGTATCAATTGAACACGTTCAGTGGCACCTGACGCTGTGTTTTTGCAATCTTCATTACTGAATTCAACATCAGTATACCCCTCGCTGTCCCATGGACATAGATACAAAGTGAAGTCAGCTCAGCAAGGGGCATAGATCATCGTAAGCCCCCGCGGCGACTGCGGGGGATCATGAGGATCTATACCCTTTGTAGTTGGATGGTGTTCTCATTTTTCTCGGCATTGAACGGTTTAAAGTGGTTCTCTCTCCTATTCCGGCACTGTAAAGACAAGACCTTGTTTTGTAGTGACTAGAAGAAATAGATACTGTGCGGTGAGAGCCTGTGAGGCACTGGTCCCATTTAGCCAACAGTGGCCCGCGCAAGAAGCCAATCACAGTTCTCGCCAGATACGATTTGTGACTGAGAATCTGTCCTGTTCGTACCGGATGAAAATGGAGGTATCGGCCTCATGAACCGCTCTTGACTGCAGAGAAAAACTGAACACTACCCAGATGCAAGCGGTATAGATCCTCATGAGCCCCCGCAATTGGTAGGCCTCATGAGGATCTACACCTCTTGCTGTGTCCGCGTTGCTTTGACGGTTAAGGATCTTTGACGTTCAATTTAAATTAAAACAATGTCAATGATTTTTAAAACACAACCCACGTCCACTGGAAGTGAAGGAATTAAGTCAATACCGTGAAAGTGGCCACATACATTTGATATCAAAACCCTGTGACCGGAAGTACAGTCGTGAGAATCATCCTGTATTAACCCTTATCATTCGGAATACACCTGTGTGTGAAATAAGTTTGACTAAAATAGTTCAAGGGTAGTGCCAGAATAGCTTGGCGCCTCTAGGCGCCAAACTATTCTGGCACCACCCTTGAACTAAAGCCATTGGTCTATATCCTTATCTATCTATCTATCTATCTATCTATCTATCTATCTATCTATCTATCTATCTATCTATCTATCTATCTATCTATCTATCTATCTATCTATCTATCTATCTATCTATCTATCTATCTATCTATCTATCTATCTATCTATCTATCTATCTATCTATCTATCTATCTATCTATCTATATCATATCCCGTAGTCTTGTCGACCGTTGGGGCACCACTGATGACTTGGCAACCAGCTCCCACCATTCCTCTCTGTTCTCTACCATTCTTAGCGTATCGCCCAGCCTCAGTCCTGCCCACTCTGAGATATTGTCCTCACATCATTTCCTTTGTCTTCCTCTCCTTCGTCCTCCTTGCACAGTGCCTTGCAGGATTATTTTGGCAAGCCCTGCTGAACGCGTGACATGCCCATACCACTTCAGTTTGCGTTTTTTCATAATGGCTAATAGGTCTTCATAGGGCCCGATGGCTTGCCTGATTCTACTTCCCACTTCCTCGTTCGTGATGTGATCTCTGTATGAAATGCCAAGCAGCCTTCGAAAACATCTCATTTCAGTGGCTTGTATCCTCCTTTCAAGGTCTGCTGTGAGGGTCCATGACTCACAGGCATACAAAAACACTGAGAAGACTAAGGAGCGCATCAGTCTGATCTTGGAGCAGAGCGTGATGTTTCTGTCCTTCCATATGGTCTTCAATTTTGTCAATGCTGTTGTTGTCTGCGCAATCCTGCACAGTATTTCTGGTTTTGATCCCACATCTGTCACAATGGCTCCTAAGTATTTGAATTTATTAACTGTTTCCAGTTTTTGGCCGCTTCCAATCATGATGTCAGTGCCAATGCCACTGGTGTTATTTGTCATCAGTTTGGTCTTCTCTGCACTGATTTCCATCCCATACGCAATGGCTGTACTGTCCAGCTTTTCCACCAGCTGAGCTAGCTCCTTCTCTGTTCCTGCAAGGCCATCAATGTCGTCCGCAAAGCGCAAGTTTGTGATTGTTCTGCCTCCAATACTGACAGTTCCTTCATGATCTTTCATAGCGTCTGTCATGATTCTTTCCAGGAAGATGTTGAAAAGAGTAGGTGAGAGCAAGCAGCCTTGTCTGACTCCGACTGTAGTCCTACTAAAGCAGTTTCCTGTTTTGCCGTTGAAGCAGACTGCGCTAGTGGCCTTGTTGTAAAGGTTTGCTATGACTTTGATCAGGTTGACATTGATGTTGTATAACTTCATTGATGTTGTATAGCTTCCTTATCTGTCCGTACTATAATGTAGCTTGCATACGGCAGTGTACAAATTGGAAGCTGTTAGCCTCAGTATGGTATGGGTTAAGTAACCCAGGGGCATCGGCGCCTTTTGATCAGTACCAGCAGAACCTGTTTCGAGCGAGCACACTTATGTGAGATCACCTGTCAGTATAGACCATCATTTAGTGTCTGAAGCCACCGAAATGATGGTCTTCACTGACAGGCGAGAGAGCACGGGTCTTTTAAGAACAAGCTATTTTTCTGGCAAAAAAAAAAAAAAAAAAAAAAGTCGGTACCACAAACAGGTTCTATTTTCTGGATAGTGCAAGAAAGTACATATTCTCTTGAGACGTGCTCCTCAAGCGGAAAGGGCTTATGTAGATCTATACCTGTTGCTCATGATTTCCTGGGTGTGTTCCCGCGCACTATGTCAGTTCAGTCCTCCGGTGGTTAGTCATTGATTGATATGACGCAGCAGTAATTTGAAAGTAAGGTTTGTCTGACTTCGTATGAAAGTAAGGCAAGTGCTGCCATGTACGGAAGAAAAAAAGACAATAAATCCATTTTTGTTGTTGTGAAAAACAATATTTTATAATACAATCAAAATTTGTATTTATTATTTTTTATTTATTATTATTATTTTTATTCATTTAATGGACTTATTGTTTTTTTACCTTCACAGGGGAGAATGGTTGGGACAAACCTGAAGATTTTATTTTAGATCCCCCTCACCGAGGGTACTCGCTAATATCTGTACCTCCTGCATTAATGGGGGTGAAGGGTGTGCACACTGGCTGCCTCCCTCTATTCGCTACGGCTGATCAGCGGTAGCAAATCAAGGGAGACAACCAGTGTGGCGTGCATCTCTGATCCTATTAGCTCAAAAGTGGCCAGTTGCTTCGCACGCCTCTTCATGAAAACCTTTGACAGGCGGTTCTCACACAGATCTGTTCCACTTACAGGGAGTTGGGGGGGGGGGGGGGTAGGTGTAGCTTAGGGGGTAGGGGGTAGGGGGTGGGATGGGGGTGGGGGCGGAGGGGAGTGACATCAGCCCCTTCCGACATTGGCGCCATTTAGTCAGTCAAGTGGCCAGCATTCATTGCCGGGGTAACACGCCAACATGATTTCCTTACGCCAGATCAACACACGGTCACTCTGGCGTCACCTGCATCAATTAACGACCCGGAAACACTTTGCCAGTGCAATTTATTTTGCGTGAAGGGAGACACACGCGAAAACTATGATTGTTTGCTAAAACTATGACAGCTATGTCTATGATGTGATATGGTGATGACTTCAAATTTTCGTCTTAAGACTAATACAGTAATTTTAATGCCAGTGATCACGTGTTTTACACTTGATACGACCAGTGGAAATTTTGACGGAGAGATGTAACACACCAAAGATGATTCTCACGCCAGATTGACCCGGGGCACTTTGGCGTACGCCAAAGTGCCCCCGGGTCGATCTGGCGTGAGAGTCCTTTTAGCGTCTTACACCGGAGCACACCTGATCTAGTGTCCCCGGCTCTCACCAAAGGGATGAAAATGAGGAAGTAAAGCGAGGGACAAACAGCGGCCACTCGTTTTGTAATTTGCCCAAGATTTACCAAAATCTTGCTTCAAAACAGCACCCGCCAATATTTGCATGCGCCACGCCAAGCAAACATGTCAGCCATTCCGCGCGCGTCCGCCATGTTGGTCGAGGCAGTCCGCGCGTTCCCGGCAGCCCCCGGATACCAGAGAGAGGCTTAGAGCCTCGCTTTGGCGTGTTTGGTCACGGCTTTAGCCATGCTTTGCGCCCGCTACTTGTTTCTTCTGTTCCCCAGGGTTCTTGTCATTAATTAGGCATGGGGCCGACGCCAAGGTTATCAATGGGTGACTACGACAAAATGTTTATAGACATCAATACCTATTTCTGCTCCTGGCGCGGCGGTGCAAAATTATATGGGCAACTCCGTGACCTCAGTTTGGTTCCTTTTTTTTTTTTTCTCCTAACTTAATGATGCTGCAGAAAATGTTTCTGAAATACACATCAGTTTATGTATCTGAACGCATGAACAACAACAACAAACAAAAAATAATATTAATAATAAAATGAAAAATAAATCCCGGCGTATATGTTTATGAGGTAAGACTAAATGATGCTGCAGAAAATGCTTCCGAAATGCAAATCACTGTAGTGTCTCAACGCAAGAACAACAATAACAAAAATAATAATTATTTTTAACAATTTGGTTGTCGGTAGCGCTTTTTGTCCCGAAGATTCTTGCGGGAATCAAAAGGGTTAAAATGAAAAGAAGTGCCTACGTGTCAAAGAAAAACCAACAAACTGCCGGAGATACTTACAGAAGAATGACACAAAGAACTTGAGAAAAATCCCACGGAAAATGATACTAGTATTTCAATAATTGTGGAGTTCAGCTCCAGGCCATCGGGCCGAAATCGGACACAGTGGGCCCACGCAGAGTGCGTGGGCCCACTGCGACCGACTTTGGCCCGATAGCCTTGTGCGTACTGGGTATGATCTAAAACGGACAAAAACCAATACACATTTAAAGTTTCTGATGAGTTTCTCCCGCTAACATACAACTGTTCCTTTCTACCGACCCCCCCACCCCCCCACCCCCCCCCCAAAAAAAAAAAAAAAAAAAAAAGTGTCCCATATGTCTGTGCTTTTCAATTTTCATGTAGCGAACGCCGTGGCCAGTTCGTAGCCTTTAACCTTTTGGCTGTCGGTAGTGATTCGGTCGAGGTGATTCATGCAGGAATCACCTCGACCAAAGACACTCCCAACAGCCAGAGGGTTAACATATACACAGCAGAATCTGTTGTGAGTGACCACCCTTGTGGGAGTGGGGCGGGGGGGGGGGAGAGAGAGAGAGAGAGAGAGAGAGAGAGAGAGAGAGAGAGAGAGAGAGAGAGAGAGAGAGAGAGAGAGAGAGAGAGAGAGAGAGAGAGAGAGAGAGAGAGAGAGAGAACAATGAACAATAAACAATGAACAACGAACTGTTCTTTTGCAGCGGTAAACACATTTAGTTAAAAGATCATTTTTCTAACTTGCCGTTGCTACAAGTTACCTACAGACTACTCATACACACGATCAGAAGCACGACACTTGAACAACAATAACTAGAGGGAGTGAGGGAGAGAGGGCAGTTTTGAGGACGTGGGTTAGGTGTTTGTGGACCTTAAGGCTTGAGTTACACGATACAGCGTACATCCTACGCCAACAACTACGCACGGCGTTCCGCTTATTACGTATCTGCTGGAGCAGAACTTCTAAAGGCTGTGTCCCAGGCTGCTCAGCCCTGCAGTACCCCCAGTGCGCAAAAGGCCATCGGGCCAAAGTCGTGCGCGGGCCAACGGCGGATGACGTCGGCCCGATGGCCTTTGCGCACTGGGACCGACTGATAGGGTAGTCCCCGTTTGTCTTGGCAGAGGTGTGTAAATCTGATGGCGGTTTAGCAGGAGGGTTGCGGGATCTACCCCGGCACGTAGTTTTCTATCCGATGAGGAGCACCTGAATACACAGTACTCTCAGGTAGGGGTACGTGTGAGTCATCCAGTGTCAATTAAAGAAAGTGGACGGACACTGGCTGCCTCCCTCGATTCGCTCCCGCTGACCAGCGGTTAACGAATCGGAGGAGACAACCAGGGTCAGTATAAGACGTTATTAACATGAATTCAACGTCTGCAGAGTTGATTTCCAATCGCTGTTGGTCAGTCCACGCTTGGGGAAGAACTGAAGCCGACCGCAACAGCGCTGCCATGTGAGGGGAAAAGAAACTAAGCCCATCTTTGTAAAAAAAAAGGAGATTTATTGTACTAACCTCTTTACTGCAGGGAACACAAAGAGCAGAACACACATGCAAGAGGCATAGATCCGCATGAGCCCCCGCAGATGCGGGGGTTCATGTGGATATTTGCCTCTTGCTGACCCCGCTTTGCGTACGTGTTCCTTGGAGATGAGGTTCTTTGGAGTTTCAGCAACAGATTTCAGAATCACAAGCCGCGACCACTGGCAGTGAAGGGGTTAAACTGACAATCTCGCTTTTAACAAACATGGATTTAGCCTTCACAGGACTCAATCCATCGACCGGACATTGCATTTTTCGATACAAAAGCGTCGGCATTGTAAACCCAGCTAATTTTCTACTCTTAGCTCCTTCACTGTCAAGAAAAATTGAACAACGCCCAACTGCAAGAGATATAGATCCTCATGAGCCCCCGCAGTTTCGGGGGTTCATGAGGATCTATACCTCTTGCTTAGACCAATTTGAGTCCATATGTGCCTCGTGTGGTCGCGGCTTTTGGTCGTTAAAATTTGAATGTTCAGAAGTTTAGAAACAAAATAATATGCGTAAAGGGACACGGAAGGGTTAATTGTACTTGTACGTGCACACACACACACACACACACACACACACACACACACACACACACACACACACACACACACACACACACACACACACACACACACACACTCTCTCTCCATAAAGAGAGGGGAAAGGAGGAATGAAATGGGGAAGTAAAGAGCGAGAGATAGCACAAGGACACTAGGTATGCGCGCCATGTTGACGCCTCGCGTTTGGTACGTGCCTGAAAAATCCCGTACAAACAATCGATTCAGTGCTCGAGCCCGTCTCGCACTCACCCGCTATGAATCTCATTGAAAATCAGCACGCGAAACCTTGATTATTTTTTTGTTTTTTGTTTTGCTTTTATAATTTAAATTTAAAAAAAAAATTTTGGAACGTCGTTTGCTTCATGGAGCGTAACAACGTGATGCGTGTATTTTCCACGAGTTCAGCAGCGGCGCAATATTATATTCTTGATGCCTGAAAAGGCTGGTCTGGCTGTTCACTGAAGTGACTAACCCCTTTACTGCCGAGAAAAAAAATTGAACACTGCAAGAGGCAAAGATCCTCATGAGCCCCCGCAGTCGCGGGGGCTCATGAGGATCTATGTCTCTTGCTGAGACCAATTCGTATCCCAATTACTTGGAGAGTTGTAGCTTTGAGTTGTAGCGGAAAGACTAAAGATTTCTGAAGCAAAATGTAGGGAAGAAACAAAATATAGGGAAATGCCTGATCACGGTCGATCTACCGACCTATCTCTAGAACTGTTCAAGGGGGCGTGTCAGGCAGTATGCGCGATAACTCCCCGCGGTACGAAATACCCACATTTTGGAGTTAACATCTGAGGACTGCATTACAATTCAGCATGGTCGAGCCATACCCTGCTGTGGTGTGTCGCGGGCTCTATGAGTTATGCAGTATTTCTTTGGTATTTCAAGGCCGGAACAGTGACCTCAAAAGATACGCGTTTTCGTGTTTTTATTTGGGACATCTTACCTGAGGCAGAAAGCGCCGGAGTGGAGACTGTCAAAATTAATATCAAGCGACGGGAATGGGAGGAAAGAGGAGACAAAAAAAAGTATTAACCCATTCATCCCTGACGCCACTACAGCAGGAGATGGGTCGACCATGATAATTCAAGGGCAGTGCCAGGGCTTGGCGCCTGTCGATGCCAAGCTAATATGGCACTGCCCTTGAATTATCATGGTCGATCCATCTCCTGCAACTGGTGCATATACACTAGATGACGCCTCCAAAATTTGGGAAATACGGCCGTCGGGCTGAATGAGTTAAATAGAGGCTGATGGTGGTCAGTGGAGGGTGGTGGCAAAATGACCTTCCACTGGCTGCAGACTCTAAACTAAGAGGTGTGTGGGGGGGGGGAGGAGGGGGCGGGGTGGGGGGAGGCGGTGCGAGGGGGGGGGGGAGGGTCCCAACCTCTCACAAAACTAACAATTCTATCGCAGTTTATATCAATTTTCGCCACCCGGGATGGGTTTCCGGCGGAACTCCTCGAGATTTGCACCTGCACTCCGCCACAAGGTTTTAAATGCAAGTACGGGAGGGAAAAGTAGCAAGCGGTAAAAATAATTATGCCGGCTAACACCTTCACTGCCAGTGATCGCGGATTTCGCGTCAGAAACCACGGCACACTGACCGACATTCGGCGCATAAAGAACACAGACCAAATAGGACCAGAACTAGGCACAAAGAACACAGGACCAACTGACAAGAGACATAAATCCTCATGAGCCCCCGCGAATGCGGGGGCTCATGAGGATTTATGTCTCTTGCAGCTGGTTTGCGTTCGCCTTGCTCTGGCAGTTTAGGGGTTAAATTTAACGCGACCGTTCTTAAAGCTGGGCGGTATTTTCATTTTTTTTAATCAAGTTCAAAACGGTGGGAATACATGGGAAGCTTGAACAATTCTGTAGTCTGAGGACACCTCAGTCCCTCCATCTCACTTTCTAAGTCTTATACTAGGCTCGAAGCGTGGTAGGTCCTATGACTTTAGACCAGTTTGGTTCTGGGTGTACTTTGCTATTCGGCTGCTTGTTTTGATCATTGTTGTACAGTTGATTTTAATTTTACCCACCGAAAATTGCTGTTTTTTTTCCCCTCGACAGCGTTTTTTTTTTTTTTTTTTTTTTTTTCCAACCTTCCTATTTACTCTTTTCTTGCTTTGTACACCTGTGGCGTTCGTTTTTGTTGATGCAGAATTATGTTAATGACATATAGTGGCGCCACGTCCCGGCACGCCCACACACGCAGCCGCCATCACTACGGGTCGATGCCAGAGCTATGAGGCGGAGCCAAAGGCGGATAACTTATCATTTGGCTTATCTCCCCTCCCTTCGCTCTCAGTCTGCCTTCGAGTCAAGTTCAGCCTCTGAAATATTTCCAGTGCTCGTGGCAAGGTGCATAAATCTACACGAGCCCCTACATTAGGGGCTCACGTATATTTATGCCTCTTGTTGGAAGGAATCAGCTTAAATTTTTTTTATATTATTATCGTTTGTTGCTCAGTAGACGGAGTAAGTGCCGATATGTGGTCTGAGACCGACTGGCCGGCCTTGTTTTTAGTAGTGTTAGCAGTTACCACAGGGAAAACTGTCTCCTGCAGACGCAACAGGAAATTGTGTCCCCCTCGAGGCCGTGATCAGTATTTTCTCAGTCTTTTGGACTGCGGGGTTCGGCTTTGAAAAGGTGGAAGGGGGTGGGGTGGGAAGGGGGGGGGGGGTGATTAGGATGGAGAGTTTGAAATCTGTCTTCCTTTAAAAAATTCCCATAAAAAAACACGCTTAGAAAAGTCACCGTCAAGTACACAACTGATTTGTCAGTGCGTTCTAGTCGACGGTGTTTGGTTTTGTTGGGAATATCTTTGCAATTTACAGGCATGACAGTCACCATTTCTACGTGGATTCTCTCTTTATTAACCCATTCAGCCCGACGGCCGTATTTCCCAAATTTTGGAAGCGTCATCTAATGACTATGCACCAGTTGCAGTAGATGGATCGATCATGATAATTCAAGGGTAGTGCCAGATTAGCTTGGCGCCGATAGGCGTCAAGCTAATCTGGCCCTAACCTTGAATTATCATGGTCAACCCATCTCCTGCTGTCAGTGCAGTGCGTCAGGGCTAAATGGGTTAAACACACGCAGCACTGTTCAGTTTCTTCAAAGTCCGAAATCCAGGTCCAAAGAATGACTTCCAAGCGTGTAAAAAAAATGCACACATTCGATAAATACCGCATCTAGATACGCGGCCTCATGCCGCGTATCCGGATGCGGCACGCCTCGAATGGAGAAAATGAAAAAATGCATTACCAGCCATCAAAGAAATAATTAAAGCACTATATGGCGATAAAGGACAAAATAGTTCAACTCATTCAAAGTGCCACGCATCAATAGCTGCAGAAGTATCGTACAGTCATTGATGCGGGGCGCCTTGAATGAGTTATTGTAGGCAATGCCTACAATCGTCTGTGAGAAGCGCAAATTCCAACGAGTCAAACTCTACAAAGTCAACGTCACTAGCGACAAAGTGGCACATTAAGAACAAGTCGGATTTAAAAAACAAAAACAAATTATTAAAAAAAAAAATGCTTTTGTTTCTTCCGCTTCTTTCATAGGCACCGATTACGCTCTTTCTTTCAAAATCACTTCGCCCTTAAAGTACCATTACGCGTAAATCTCAGCACCATTCATGTTTGTTATGCCTTGTAGACACACCTAATGAACTTTAACAGCAGTTGGGACACCCAGCAAAAGCGCACGCGTAATCAAGCTTATTTATTAGTTTGCGCAGCCGTTAGCGTGTCAATCTATTTTTAGCTGTTTCTCGTACTGAAAGCGTTGCATTTATAACACGGAGTGGAGTCATTGTCAAATTACTCGATATTAAGACGACTTTAGCTGAACTGGATTGTCCTGTGTCTAAATGAACCATAGCGGCTAGACCTGTGTGCAGCGTTTCGTAACCATCTGTTACAGAAGTGTATCTTTGAACAGTTACGGCGGTAGTGGGTCTTTAACAACATGGGCTACAACAAGAACAAAACAAATCAGCACTCGACTGTGTCAGAAGTTCCCGACTGGATATACTCCCTACCTGGGTCTAGTGCTCTAAGTGTGAGAAGAAAAACAAGTTTCGATTGAAGGTCTCATTCCGCTGCGCAAAAGGCCGTCGGGCCGCCGTCGGCCCGCGCACAGGCGTGCGCGGGCCAACGGCGGCCACTGAAAGTCGGCTCGATGGTCTTTTGCGCATTGGGATATATAACCCCTTAGATAATAATTAAGTTAAAAGAAATTAATAGGCACGAAAGAAAAACAGAACAATCAAATCAACGTGATCACCGTATTGGAATTAAAATTGAGGCCGCTCTGACGCCCTCGTTTAGCTGTAAAGAACAGTTTACGTCTGATTAAGTGCCGATTCTCTCACGCTTGAGTTGGCGTGAGCCCTCGAGACATTTTTTTAAACATTTTTTTAATCGCTCAATCCCATCATTAAAAAAAAAAATACAGACTACTCAACTGCAAGAAGTGTAGGCCCTTATTAGGATCTATTGCTCTTTTATTAAAACTCTTTGTATCCACGTCCTTTGACGCCGTCTAGGGATCTTTGACTCCGTCTAGGGATCTTTGACTCCGATTTAATTTAAAATGATTTTCTATAATCAAGTTTGCGTCCGCTAGCAGTGAAGTGGTTAATTAATAACACATTTATTGAGCCATGAGTCCGAAAGCCCAAAGTTTGTAAGTTGTCCTCTAAAGACGGCAACGTAGCGCAGGAGACAAATTGACCATGATAGTTCAAGAGTGGTGCCAGAATAGCTTGGTGCCTTTAAACTCCTTACGTCCATGAGGACGAAATTATCACATTTTTGTAGATATCCTCTGAGGTCTATATCACAGTTCTGGAGACAGATCGGTCATGATATTTCAAGGTCGGTGTCAGAATAGCTTGGCGAATATAATGGTCGATCCACATCCTGTCGTAGTCTTTCAGGGCTTTATGGGTTAAGGCGCCAAGCTGTTCTGGCACTACTCTTTAAGTATCACGGTTCGATCTACTTCCTAATGTGGCGTATCAGGGCTGAATGGGTTAAAGTACAGACTATGGTTCACAGCCCGCAATTGTCCCATCGTCCAGAGAATCTGCACTGCGAGTGACTGATCAGAAAGATGTAGACCCTCTCACAATCTCCGGTATACTGCAAGGGCACGTGAACATCTGTGCCTTCTGCATAAGGAGGGGGATCAACCGTGAACTGACAGTAAGATCGAAGTTGCATTATTTTATCACTGATTACAACTTAATTTGAATAATTGTCCATTCTACTGTAAAAGGTATGTCACTGATTTAAAAATAAAAAAAAGCAAAACGTAGATATAGATATTATCTATTCATAGTTTACGGGTTTAATTTGTGAGCCAATGAAAGAGTGCGGAGTAAACTTTTTTTCTGTATTTTTTTAAAGTGTTGATCTGATATACAGCAGAGCCTATTTTAAGCAACCACTTTTATGAGACATCATGTGTCATTAAAGGCTATCATTTAGGTGGCTGTAGCCATTTACCCCACTCAGCCCTGAAGCACAACAGCAGGAGATGGGTCGACCATGATAATTCAAGGGCAGTGCCAGCATAGCTTGGCGCCTGTCGGCGCCAAGCTAATCTGGCACTACCCTTGAATTATCATCAGTAGTCGATCCATCTCCTGCAACAGGTGCATAGTCGTTAGATGGCGCCTTCAAAATTTGGGAAATACGTGCGCCGGGCTGAATAAGTTAAATTAAATGATCTTTAACGTAGGTGACACTTTATATGCCCTTTAAGGCTTCTCTTGAGAGAGCACTTTAAGACTTCTATTCTATTCTATTCTATTTTTATTCTATTCTATTCAGAATAGTCTAGAATAGAAAAGACGTCTTCTTAATAAAGTTTTCTTGAAACTTGAATCTTGAATCTATTCTATTTTAATTTCTATTCTATTCTATTCTATTCTATTCTAAGTGAACTTTGCATACAACACTGTCGGATAAAACACAACTTTTCAGAGATACCCAAGAGACCATTTCTATGTAAATTTCCTTTCATATGACAAACTATACGGATATAGCAACCAATCAATGTATGTCCTCTGGCGCTTTGTTGTAACCGGAAGCACTACTTCTCATTTGAGACGTGCCGCATCCGGACACGCGGCCTAAAGCCGCGTGTCCGGATGCGGTACGTCTCGAATGAGATAACACAATCACTATTTGTCGATAGAAATGCGGCTTTGTTCTGCGTGTCCATAGAACTACTGCTCGATGGCGCCACCTTTGACAGTTCTACCATGTGGTTACAGCGACACGTTGTGATAGCGGCACGTAGTGCTATCGATCGGAGTGTTATCGACCTGTATTGCTAATGATCGGAGCTCTATGACACGTACTGCGAACGATCGGAGTGGTATCGATACGTCTTGCTAACAAGCATAGGGCTATCGACACGTGGTTCTGGTGGTACGTAGTGCTAGCGATACGCACCCAAGTTTTACTGTATCTTGTTTTATTTTGTACTGGCCTGATCAGTGTGCAGTGCTTTTCACAAGGTATTTTGCTCGCCTCACTCACACTGTGTGGGGCCCGAGTGCGAAGATAAAAGCTCTTGAGTGTGTGTACATCATGGCTTCAACTCGGTGTTCAACCAAGCGGAAACCTTCCTTACGACCACCGTTTGCTACACGTCTAACCGGGCGTCATGATAAAATAGATTTGTCTCCTCGACTCCGTCCCTCAAGCTCAACCCGTCATCCATCTGCAACAGGCGCAGATACTCATTGTCCATGCAGTCATGATAAAAAAGATTAGTTTTCTCCGTGACGGTCCCTCAACCGGATCTCCGTGTATCTGCAAGAGGCACAGATTCTCATGGGTCCCTGCATTTGCAGGGACTCATGAGAATCTTTGCCTCTTGCTGGAAGAGAACTTGATCAGCTGCTTCATCAGATTCGAGCGAGTTCACCTGAGTTAAGTCTGTATAACTGCTCAGTTGGCTTGGCACTTGCTAAGTCTCACGGCAAGGTTCCCGTCCTAAGATGCAAAGCATAGACAGAGCATAAATCTTTACCAGCCCCTGCCGCACTGAGCCAGGGGCCAGAGGCCAACTGCATGAGTGAGCTTACAGCGGCGCGCCTTGCTTAGTGGCTGGCGCAGGACAAAGCTCGCCCATGCAACTGACCCCAGCTGCGTGAGTGACCTTAGTCCTAAGCAAGGTGCTCCGCTGTGGCGCAAGCCTAAGGTTAGGCGATTGAGCTTAGTCCACCTGACTACCTCAGTAACGAGGATTTATGTCTCTTGTTAAGCCTATGTTCTGTATACCTGACTTTTCCCCATTCACGTCTGTGCCCTACGCGCGAATGTTGGTCCTTGTGCAGTTCGTGATCACTGCCAGTGGCAGCAAAAGAACCAAGGGACTAAAACATATAAGTTCTAAGGTTATCCGTTTCCCGGCGATCAAAAGGTCCTCTTAGGGCCGATATCAGCGATGTTTTGTGGGTCCGCGCACACTGAACCACTGCGACAGCCGAGGTCGCGATCGGCCCGTTGACTTTTGCTGTACTTGGCTCAGTTGCATGAGTGAGCTTAGTCCTGCAACCAGCCACTAAGCAAGGTGCTCCGATATAGCGGAACATCTTGCTTAGTGGCTGGCGCAGGACTAAGCCCACTCATACAACTGGCCCATGGTGACAAGGCCAACAAAACTCTACTCGTCAGTCGCGCTAGATGGCTCCTGCCTGATTAACCACTACCCCTCAGCTGTCATGGTCCACTTGTCTGCAGTAGCTGACGCTTGAAATGAAAGGTGGCATTATCAGCTGGGTGCAAGTGGTTTAAGTTTGGATACTGCACTGTTTTATCTGCTCAGATTCCTATGGGAATCAGACCGTGAACAGATTTTCTGTCTGACAATTTCTTGACACGTTTTCTGGTGTGGAATTCACTTTATTATATTTTTTATTATGGTATGTCATGTCATGTAATGTTAAATTGTCATGTCATGTCATGTCATGTTATGTTATGTCTCTCTTGGCTTGACTTCGCGAACGAAGATTCTATAGGGCTTGCCCACGTCGTCTGCAGGCATTTTCGTGGCTGCGGAGGCCAATCCGGGACAGGCAGGTTCGACCGCAGTGGCTGCAGGGGAAGGTCTGGTCAGGGTTCTGAGTTACGACAACTCTGTTTTTTCTTCTAAGCCGCTTGTCCTTAAGGTTAGCTCTGCGAGAGACCTCAAAGGAGACGGCTGCCTTGTGAATGGTGGAGCGCCAGGTGTCACGGTCCGCAGCAAGCGAAGACCACTGGCGGTAGTCGATTTGGCAGGCACTAAGCGACTTCTTGAGACCGTCTTTGTATCTCTTCTTTGGTGCCCCTCTGTCTCGGTGTCCAGTGGCGAGCTCGCCGAACAGAGTGATCTTGGGTAGGCGATGATCCTCCATCCTGGAGACGTGCCCCGCCCAGCGAAGCTGTGTCCGCAGCAGCAAAGCCTCGATGCTCACAGTTTCCGCCTGTTCAAGGACCTCGACGTTGGTGACATAGTCACTCCAGTGAATGCTGAGGATGGTACGCAGGCAGCGCTGGTGAAAGCGTTCGAGGAGTCGTAGATGGCTGCGGTAGAGGGCCCAGGACTCGGAACCGTACAGCAGGGTGGTGAGGACGACAGCTCTGTACACGCTGATCTTGGTGCCTTTTTTCAGCTGTTGATTGTGCCACACCCGCTTGAATAGTCGCCCGAAAGCACTGTTCGCTTTTGCCAGCCTGTTGTCCAGCTCTTTGTCCAGCTTGGCGTCTGACGTGATGATGCAGCCAAGGTAGGTAAACTGGTGTACAGACTTCAGTTCGGACTCGCCGATGGTGATGTGGGGAGGGCGATGCTCTTCCTTGGGTGCCGGCTGATGAAGGACCTCTGTCTTTTTCAGACTGACCTCAAGTCCAAAGAGCTGGGCAGCATCTGCGAAGCAGGACGTAATGCGCTGCAAGGCTCTCTCTGTGTGTGCAACGAGGGCAGCGTCATCAGCGAAGAGCAGCTCACGAATCAGTTGGTCTAGGGTTTTCGTGTGGGCCTGCAGTCGTCTGAGGTTGAACAGGCTGCCACCGAGACGATACCTGATGTACACTGCGTCGTCATCGTCGAGGTCCACTGTGGCCTGCTTCAACATCATGCTGAAGAAGATGGTGAAGAGGGTCGGTGCCAGCACGCAGCCTTGCTTCACGCCGTTGCGAATGGGGAATGGTTCTGAGAGGTCACTGTTTAGTCTGACCTGGCCTTGCTGGTCCTCGTGGAGCTGGACGATCATGTTGAGAAACTTTGGGGGACAACCTAGTCGCTCCAGGATCTGCCACATACCGTGCCTGCTCACAGTGTCAAACGCTTTTGTTAGGTCGACAAACGTTACGTACAGCCCTTTGTTCTGCTAGCGGCACTTCTCCTGAAGCTGTCTCAGCACAAAGACCATGTCGGTGGTACTCCTGTTGGCTCTGAAGCCACACTGGCCCTCTGGGAGGTGGTCTTCAGCGATGGCAGGTACCAGCCGATTCAGGAGCAACCTTGCGAGAATTTTCCCGGCAATGGACAGCAGGGTAATTCCACGATAATTAGAGCAGGCAGACTTCTCTCCTTTGTTCTTGTACAGGGTGATGATGACTGCATCACGGAGATCCTTTGGTAGTGTTCCTTTTTCCCAGCAGCAGAGAAAGAGGTCGTGGAGCTTGTTGTGCAGTGCTGGGCCTCCATGTTTCCAGATCTCTGGCGGGATTCCGTCAATGCCTGCTGCTTTGCCACTCTTGAGCTGGTGGATGGCTGTGAGGGTCTCTTCTGCAGTGGGCGGTTCGTCCAATTCAACCTTTAGTGGAAGGTGGGATTTGGAGGATGACTGTTTCTTGAACAGTGCGTTCAGCGCCGACGAGGTCCTGAAAGTATTCCGACCAGCGGTTCAAGATGGAGGTATTATCTGTGAGGAGTGCCTGTCCATCAGCGCTTCGCAGGGGACTTTGTACCAGGTGCCTAGGGCCATACACTGCTTTCAGTGCTTCGTAGAAGCCCCTGTAGTCACCGTTGTCAGCGCAGAGCTGGGTCCTCTGTGCGAATCTGGACCACCACTCGTTCTGGAGCTCTCTAAGCTTGAACTGGAGACTGCTGCAGATGAGGCGGAAGGCAGACTTCTTCACAGGGCAGGAAGGCTGGGCTAGGTGGGCCTGGTGGGCGGCTCATTTTTTTTTTGCTAGAAGTTCCTGGATCTCTACGTCGTTTTCGTCAAACCAGTCTTTGTTCCTCTTTCTAGCGAAGCCCAAGACTTCCACAGAGGATTTTACAATAGCAGTTTTCAGTTGTTCCCAGAGTGTTTCAGGAGAGGAGTCTGCTGGATCAAATGTGTCTTTGAGCATGCGCTGTAAATCGGCCTGAAGGGCAGCTTTCTTGTCGTCACGCTGAAGGCTGGCAACATCAAGCTTTTTCTTGGGAGGGCCCCCTTTCTTGGGTTTCAGCTTGAGGCGGAGCCTGAGTTTGCAGCGAACAAGGGGGTGGTCAGTGTGGCACTCTGCGCTGGGCATCACTCTGGTGAGGAGGACGTCACTGCGGTCCCTCTGACGCACTAGGACATAGTCGATAAGGTGCCAGTGCTTGGAGCGAGGATGCATCCAGGTGGTCTTTCGACTGTCCTTTTGCTGGAAAGTAGTGTTGGTGATGACAAGTTGCTGCTCTGCACAGAGCTCCAACAGTAGGCGACCATTGTCATTGCAGTTCCCAACGCCATGTTTGCCGAGGACTCCTTTCCGGGCTTCAGTCTTGGCCCACTCTGGCGTTGAAGTCGCCAAGGATGATGACTTTGTCGTCTGCAGGGGTGCTCTGCAGGAGGCTGCGCAGGTCAGAGTAGAACTTGTCTTTTTCTGCAGGCTCTGCCAGGAGGGTTGGGGAGTACACACTGAGAAGGGTGACGTATTGCTGGTGTCTCAGTGGGAGGCGCATGGACATGATGCGGTCGGAGTGACCCGTTGGTAGGTTTTCCAACTTAGTCGCAATGTGGGTCTTCACCATGAAGCCCACGCCTGAGAGCCGTCTTTCTGATGCAGGCCTGCCTGACCAGTAGAGGGTGTAGCCAGCGCCAAGTTCTTGGAGGCTGCCTTCCTCCGGAAGGCGTACTTCGCTGAGCGCGGCGATGGCGATGTTTAACCTCCGCAATTCATGGGCAATGAGGGCGGAGCGACGTTCAGGGCGTCCGCTGTCTGCTGTGTCGAGCATGGTTCGGATGTTCCAGCATGCTACGTTGAGTCCGGTCGTGGTCGTCATGAGAGTGGATCCATTGTTTTTTCTTGTTTTCTGACCGCATGAGAAGATGCCCGTTGACCGCGGCTAGCCAACTGGGGTTACGAGGGGATGAGCTTTGGTTAGGCCACCTTTTCTAGGCCCCTCTCCGTGTGGAGCAAGCAGTGCTGTCCCTAGAGAAGGCTGCTTGGTCGTTCAGGGTGTGCCGAGTGACGTTGTCATCCCCAGGTCAACATCAGGCGACCAATATCCTGAACCGCCTGCATGCAGGTTTGAGACTGCGGCTTCCAGTGACATCTTTCACCTGCCGTTTTGCCCCTTGCCCATCGCTACAGGACTTGGAAAGTTCAGTGTCATAGTCCGTGGGCGTTTCCTAAAGCCTGCGCGGTGGAGCTTTTTGGTGGAGTGCAGTGTGCGCAGTACTGGCCCCACCCTTTAAACCCTTGGTTCGTTTGCCATGGCCTAGCAAGCTGGGACGGTGGCAACGAGGTCCTTGTCTTAGTCTCTGGCTCAAAAGCCTTCCCCGGAGACACGGGGGCTTTGATGTCAGGGGTTTCCTCCCTTATCTTTTCCGCAGCCACGCGGCCAGGCCTGCAAGGCAGCAGGGGACTCGTGGGGGCCGGGGTCGTCTATGTCCCGTGCAGATGTGAACATCTGCCCACTACCCAGACGGTGACACCAGAGGAGAAAAATCCAACGCCGGAACCCGGTATCGAACCTCGCACCTTTGGCATTGGAGGCAGACGCCTTAACCACTGCGCCACTTCCCCGCCTTATGTTATGTTATGTTATGTTATGTTATGAGTTGTTATGAGTTGTTATGCTATGTCATGTATTGTTATGTATTGTAATGTTATCTTTATTATGTTATGTTATGTTATGTTATGTTGTGTTGTGTTCTGCTGTGCTGTGCTGTGTTGTGTTGTGTTGTGTTGTGTGATTATTTATTTTTTAATTTTTATTTTTTTTAATTTTTTTTTATTGTCACACTAATTACACGTTGCAAACATTCATGCCGCAAATTCGTGGAGACACTACGTTGTTTACTATGTTTAACGTTCATTCTTAGGTTCATATCAGATAAAGCTTCTATTAGTTACTGCCGACAACATAAAAAGGTGAACACGATCCAATTACCTAATTACAAGAGACATAGACCCTCATGGATACCCACATTTACGTGGGCTCATGAGGATCTATACCTCATGCTGAAACCACATTGCCTCCATGTTCCTTGGACGGCTGTATTTCTTTAGTGTTGAATTAACGAAGATTTCAGAAACCCAGTCTTGGGTCACTGGCAGTGAAATCGTTAACCCATTCAGCCCTGACGCACAACAGCAGGAGATGTATCGACCATGATAATTCAAGGGCAGTGCCAGATTAGCTTAGCGCCGACAGGCGCCAATTCAATCTGGCACTACCCTTGAATTATTTTGGTCGATACATCTCCTGCAACTGGTGCATAGTCGTTAGATGACGCCTCCAAAATTTGGGAAATACGTGCGTCGGGTTGAATGAGTTAACACCTTTCCTGCCAACGTGCGTACATTTCGTTTCTCTGTTCACTCAACGACCAAAAACCACAACTATTCAAAGAACGTGGACACAGAGAGGTCTCAGCAAGAGGCAAAGATTCTCATGAGCCCCCGCGAATGCGGGGCTCATGAGGATCTATGCCTCTTGCAATTAGATCACGTTCACTTTTCCTCTACAGTGAAAGGGTTAAAACTAAAAATGACTGCTTTGCAGTTATGACTGTTACCACTTTGATAAATTCTACATGATTGTAACCCTTTGGGTGTCGGTAGCTCTTTTCGTGGCGATGATTCATGCAGGCATCATCGCAACTAAAAGCGCTACCAACAGCCAAAGGGTTCACGGGCAAGCTCATTGTGGATACATATATAATTATGTTTATTACAGAGATAAGAGGCTTTGTTTGGGCTCTTTGTGGCATTTGGGTTTTCTCCCCTAGCGTGCGAACTTCGTCGGCCAGGTGTTTTGTTAAGACGTTTCAGCACGAAGAAAAACATTTTAACTGCTTTTATGGCTTTTCTTTTTGAATAATGGCTTATTAGGTATTGATCATCATAAATTAACATTTCTCACAATTTGCGTTTTGTGAAAAGGATTTAAAGGGGATTGACTGAAGACATTAGATGACAGATTTGAATTTCATATTTGGAAAATGCATTGTGTGAGTATGCCTGTGTATATCATGTCTGCATTGCCCAGTGCACAAAGGCTATCGGGCCGACATCGGCTGCCGTTGGCCCGCGCACGGCTGTGCGCGGGCCAACGCGGCCGATGTCTGCCTGATGGCCTTTCGGGCGTTGGGTTGGATGCTTATGCAAGTCAATATTTAATCAGTGGATCTTAGCATGACCGTCTCTCTGATTTTCTATCTATCTATCTATCTATCTATCTATCTATCTATCTATCTATCTATCTATCTATCTATCTATCTATCTATCTATCTATCTATCTATCTATCTATCTATCTATCTATATCCCGTAGTCTTGCCGACCGTTGGGGCACCACTGATGACTTGGCAACTAGCTCCCTCCATTCCTCTCTGTTCTCTGCCATTCATAGCGTATCACCCAGCCTCATTCCTGTCCACTCTGAGATATTGTCCTCCCATCTTTTCATCTGTCTTCCTCTCCTTCGTCCTCCTTGCACAGTGCTTTGCAGGATTGTTTTGTGATTTTACTCTTGCTTAAAACTGAGATCCGAATAACGTGGTTTCTTAACCCACTGGTTGTCGTTAGCGACTTTTGTTCCGATGATTCCTGCAGAAATCATCGCGACAAAAACCGCTACCGAAAGCCAAAGGGTTAACAATATGAAGGGGGCGAGGTGCTACTCTTTCTTCTGTCCTCCCCTTCCTTCCTTTCTTCTGCACCCCCTCCATCCCCCCTCCCCCCACCCCCGCCCCGCCCTACCCCCCTCTCCCACTGATAGTCCGGCCCCTCCCTCCAGCGACAAAAATTTTAAACAAAGTATATGTATAAAAGCAAAACCAACACAGTGTCCTAACAAAAAAAATACCCAACGGAGGAAGAAACACGCTTAGAAAAGACATTTACAACACAATTTATTAATATTCGGGTAAAATAATACCCTTTTTCAAAATAAACAAACAAATAGAGAGATCAGTCGCTGCTTATCTTCATTTATAGCAGAAGGAATGTGGCAACTTTTTGGTATGGATTTAGTGTCCTAACAGTTCGATCCACGGGTTACTGTCAAGAAATGCGCTGTTCCTTTCCGGCACTATTCTGATCAGGGACTACCGTAAAGGCAATATAAACCCCCGAGCCATATCTTACAACTGGCGGCGGATGTGAAAGTTCGGCTAGTTCAAAACGTCCCAGAATGTGAGGCAGATAACAAGGAATACGTGACAGTACTTGAACCAGGGTCCAGTTGCATGAGCGAGCTTAGTCCTGCACCAGCCACTAAGCAAGGTGCGGCGCACCTTGCTTAGTGGCTGGTGCAGGACTAAGCTCACTCATGCAGCTGGCCCCAGCTGTACACGACCTGACCGGACAGTCGTGACGCATTCCCCAATACATAACTGCCCCTTACTGCAGTGACACAGTGACTGTCTGTGACGATATGAGGTCTACGTGTCCCAGCTAGTCTGCACGATTCTGTTCTGTGATGGCAAAAGTCACCAGGTCCGTTTTCGTGAAAATCGAGCTTTTCACCCAAAAAAAATGGATTTATTGTCTTTTGCCTGCACAGTGGCAGAACAGCCGATGTATGTCTTGTCCACGCGATGTTTAATTTCGGCGTGCAAATATCTCATTGGCCGTTTGGATACAAATATTATTTTAACTCATTCAGCCCGACGCACGTATTTCCCAAATTTTGGAGTTATTTGTTATTTGGGTTTAACGCCGAGCAGGCAACTAAGGCCATCTCACGGCGGTAGATTTTGGAGGCGTCATCTAACGACTATGCACTTGTTGCAGCAGATGGATCGACCATGACAATTCAAGGGTAGTGCCAGATTAGCTTGGCGCCGACAGGCGCAAGCTAATCTGGCACTACCCTTGAATTATCATGGTCGACCCATCTCCTACTAAAGTGCGTCAGGTAGAATGAGTTAAAATATTTTAGATACTCTCTAACAACATGACATTACCGGAGTCGATAACGTTTTTAACCCTTTGGCTGTCGGTAGAGGTTTTTGTCGCGATGATGACTACAGGAATCATCGCGACCAAAACCGCTACCGCCATCCCGCATATGGTTTATATCGTTAAAAAAAAAAACCCGCTAATAACTCTATGAACAGGCTGGTCTGTGATTTTGGACCGCACGTCTTAGAGTCGTATGGTTCAAAATCAACATGGCAGACACGTTTGGATGCGGGACGTCTTGTTCGCAAATGATCCTCGATGAGCTTATTTGGCAACCTGCTACCTGCGCTCCGAAATGTGGGTACTACTGACGAGGAAAAAAAAAATGCGCCCTTTTTTGAATGATCGGAAACAAAAGAAATGCGACACTTTTTGAACCAGCGGAAACACTTCAGTGTTTCCGATGATTCCAAACAATGTCGAAATTTTTTTTTTGCTCTTTAGTATACATGTACGATTAGGTTCGCATAGGAGATTGACCTTTTGATTGTCAGTAGCGCCTTTTTTTTTTTTTTTTTTTTTTTTTTTTTTTTTTTTTTTTTTTTGTCGCCCCGCACCCGGGTCTGCCCTGGGGGACTTGGGTGGGGTTAGGTACTTTTTAGTTCCCAGGGTCACCCTGGTCAGCCCCACAGGGTGAGTTTTTCTCTCTATTCTGGGGCATGTGTTTCTGTCTACCCTTGGTCCATTCACCTGTATTTGCCTTTTTAAAACTCTCCCTACTGTCTGCACTGCCTGTAGCTCTTGATATTGGATGTGTGTTGCTAAATGGTCTTAGCTTTATTTAGGCCCCATGTGTTAGGTTTATTTATTGTATTTGACCGGCTGGCGACCTACATTCAATGTTCTGTTTATTTTTTTTTTTTTTTTTTTTTTTTTTTTTTTTTTTTTTTTATTTTTTTTCACAAGCAGTGCAGGCACGTCCTGAGAAAGCCTTGTTGCTGTCGGGACGTTAAGCAATGTACAATCAATCAATCAATTTTTTTGTCGCGATGATTCCTGCAAGAATCATCTCGACAAAAAAGCGCTATTGACAGCCACGGGGCTAATACGAAATGGCAGGAACAACCTGCCGAATTGGGCAACAGACACGAACTCCGTGTTAGCGAAACGCGAGACTGATTTTCATTGTAAAATTAGGGCGGCGCCAGTCAGAGACAAGATAACGTGTGCAAGCTGCAGTGGCTGATGAGGATCTATGCCTTGAGCAGACGGGGTCCGTTCATGGTAGGAGATAATAATAATAATTAATAATTACGGTATTTATAATGCGCTTATCTTATAATAATTATAACTCTAAGCGCGCACTCACAACTCGCACACGCATGCGCACGCTTTAGACAATGACTCACGTAACACAAATAGTGAAGATACATTACGACGGTCAGCTTGGGCTGGGGAGTGTGGTGATATAGTGCTAGAACTGCTGAAAGAGATGAGTTTTGAGGGCAGACTGGAAGGAGGAGAGCGAGTGTTTCTGACGGAGAGAGAGTGGGAGAGTGTTCCAGGTGGTTGGACCGTATACTGAGAAAGAGCGGGGGCCGAAAGTGCTGAGTTTGGTGCGGGGGATGAGGAGTCGGAGAGGGTCAGAGGCGGAGCGGAGGGAGCGGGGAGGAGTGTAGGGGTGAAGTAAGTTGGAGAGATACGCAGGAGCGTAGTTGTTCAGGGATTTGTAGCAGAGAGACAGTATCTTGTATTGGATGCGTTGGGGGATGGGGAGCCAGTGAAGGAGCTTGAGCAGGGGAGTGATGTGGTCGGATTTTTTCAGATAGAAGGATTTTGCTATAAGATTGCGTACGTGATATCAGAAGTAGACCACACTGTCTGAGGTTGACAACAGCTGCGGCAAGATATCATATAGTGTGGACGACAATAATCCCCAATGCGCAAAAGGTCATCGGGCCGACGTCGGCCGCCGTTGGCCCGCGCACGACCGTGCGCGGGCTAACGGCGGCCGACATCGGCTCGATGGCCTTTTGCGCATTGGGTTGTAATCTACAAAGTTTATAATAAATGCCTTCAGCGTTCTGCATACAAATTTCAAGTGCGTGGAAATTAGGGATACCTGTATTTTTCACTGTGGTTAAAGGGACCTGCTCCTGTGCTGGCTGTAATGCTAAAATAGCCGTTTATCAATGTTGTCCTGTCTGCGCTAAGACTTTTATTACCCTTCTTTTCACAATCTATGCGTAATTTTCAAAAATCTATACGTGCCCATAACTCGAGTCGGTGGAACTCTCCTATGCACAAAGGATACAAAGAGTAGAAAGTCTTTCATTTTAAGACATTCGAAATTCATAAGATAAGTTAGGCCATGTGTCCAGCATTATTGTAAGTGTAGGTATGTTACCGCATCACAGCAATAGGCTTGTGTTGTAAGGCACACTAAGAACATTTTAAAGGAGATTTTGACAACCCTTTGTTGTCTGGACTCACTTTGACTAAAAACTCCATGATTAATTTGCCCATATTCATTTGTTTTAATGTGTGCACAGTTATGAGCCGAACAGTGTACCGCCAATCAATCAATCAATCAATCAATCAATCAATCAATCAATCAATCAATCAATCAATCAATCAATCACTAATGAAAAGTAAGCAAGCAATCAAGCAATCGGCAATCTTCCCTACCAAATCGTTTGATTTTTCTTATAATTATTGTCCCCCGTTGTTTGTTTGTTTGTTCGTTCGTTGTACAATATTTGTCACTTGTTGCTTTCTTAACTGATTACGCGCACCTATTAACTGAAAGGAGTCTGTTTCGCAATAAAAATCAAGACCCGGAAGTACTGGCCTGATTTTGTTTTGTTTGTGGGACTCACGTCCGAGCCGTCGTCGACGCCGCGACACATGTAGGTCGACGCGTCGCACTAGTGCACAATGCTGATACAGCGTGGGTGTCCAGAAATACTATTTTTGTATAGTGCGCGGCGTACTAGACCGTAATCTTTAGACTGTGGCCTCGATGATTTCCTCCGCCTGTACAGTAAATAGGAAGCGATCCTTAGCAGCAAGAGGCATATATTCTCATAAGCCCCTGCGTCGCAGGGGTTTATGAGAATCTATGCCTCTTGCGGATGGCAGATGGATAGGTGTAGTTTAGGGACGGATTAGAACACGTCTGGATGCAAAACGGTTGATAGCGGGAGTTATCAATGGATATCACACGCAGGCTGGATACAAATGCAGCAGAAAATCCCAGGTGGGCTGGGGTATACCGGGTACAGTCAGACCTGTCAAGGCAGGTATCTGGTCTATAGGGTTGCTACTAAATAATTTTCAGCATAAGATATATATTTTTTTTTTTTTACTAATTTGACTACTGACTGGATATGACGAAGGCGGCGGGTTTGATTGTAGGCTATTTAGGCCTATATATAAGTTGCACCAATTCATTGGTATGTAGCAAATGAAATATTCCCTAGGTGGGATACCGTAAAGAAAATAAATTGACTGATAAAATTTATATTAATTTTCATAACTTTCATATCCCTAGTAGCCTACTTAAAACTACATTCCTAAAACTCTCCCTATGCGCATACTCATATTATTGTTTCGTCTAGCTTGTTCGGACATTTTCTTAAATGGATTGTTATTATTTTTCAAAAATGCCTTACAAATGCCTTTGTGACCGTGGTCTGTGCTGTTGCTAAAGGAACCACTGTGCGATAGCCTCCGCCACCGACATGACACACAATGAATATTATCTAGTGAGATTGCTGAGTGTGCTGATACCCAGTGTCAGGTACGACTGCATGGAGCTTGTGAGTTGTCACGTACAGATACGCAAACCTGGGTTCATTATCAGTGCAATTCATAGTGGATTTGATATTCTCACGCCTTACATTGTGAGTGATCATCAGCTCCAGTAAAGTGCTGACAACTGAAATCTGCAAGAGGCATAGAGCCTCATGCGCCCCCGCGAACGCGGGGGCTCATGAGGATCTATACCTCTTGCCAGTATGAGTGAATCCTCAGCTGCAACCGTGTACCTCAGATGATGAAGTTCAACGGCGTATATCCACCGCATTATCAGCTGTATATAATCAAGTTGACCCTGTACCTATAACCAGTAGAGGACTTTAAACTCTTGAGTCTGGGAAACGATGTTTAAGACACCTATCCTAGCCAGCAAGAGGCAGAGATTCTCGAGAGTCCCTGCGCGTGAGAACCTGTGCCGCTTGGAGACTAACAGGCTTCAGGGACCTGATCGAAAAACTACTTTATACGTAACGAGCAGCCACGCACGCTGCATGTCCAAAATTAACGTTAAGATGGTATGCACCGTAAAAACAATCAGACGTGGAACAAGTTAGATTGTATGCGCCGGTCTGTGATTTTGGACCTTACGGCCTATGGCCGTAGGGTCCAAAATCACAGACCAGCACACAAACAGTACGCGGCGTACGAACTCGCACGATGCATTGTCTTAGTTTGTACTTTTTGAACATGACGTGAAGTACTAGTGTTTTTAGTCTGTCAGACGACACGCACTGTAACTGTCCGTATCTAGCGTACGTGATCTCGGTGCGACGTCATGCTTCCGTTGGTGTACTCGTCCTCGAAGTAAAGCCGGCATTTTTTGTTTTGTTTTGTAGACAATGAAAGTTGTCTGGGCGGCGACTGACCTTCTGCGGTAAGGCCGCCACCTGTTTATGGCGGCGGGTCTGTTAGGGGCAACACCGCTACGTATTTTTTGATGGCATAGGTGTATTTGAAACCTGGCGTGTCAATCTGTCTGAATGAGCTAGTAGTATATAAGGACACAAGGCATGGTGCCGGCGTTATTCGCGGGCAACGGGTTAGCGGCGCGCCTTCTAGTCAAATGAGATCCTTCTCACAATGAACTTCGGATACGACAACATAATAATTTTTATTTTTATTTTTTAAAAGGGTGTTTTTATTTTTATTTTTGCTGTTGTGACAAGGAAAAAAATGAAATATTAAAAAAAATGTCAGGAGACCGATTTGTTTATTTCGTTCAAAACTATGTTTCTTTCAACAGCGTAGTTTGTAAAGAAAAGGTACGGTTGGCTACTTCTGAAAATCGTTGCAAGTTTATCCGACTTTATTTACGTCCAAAGCTGTAACAAAGCGAATAGACACGGAAAGACAAGCAACACGAAAAACGCGACTGGGAATAAAGAAATAAATCTGCCTTGTAGAGATAAAAGACTATAAGTCTTGGATTTTTGTTGTTGTGAAAAGCGAGCTTTCTATTGTAATACATTGACAAATTCGCTGTAACCCTTATCATTTGGAATACACCAGTGTGTGACTAAAATAGTTCAAGGGTAGTGCCAGAATAGTTTAGTGCCTCTAGGGGCCAAGCTATTCTGGCATCACCCTTGAACTAAAGCCATTGGTCTAAATCCTTATCTGTAAGTATTGTAATGTAGCTTGCATATGGGAGTGTACAAATTTGACGCTTTTGCCTCAGTATGATATGGGTTAAGCAAAAAATGGACTTACTGTCTTTCACCAGATAAATACAGCAATGTACAACTGTAAAATGTGAGTGGAAACTGTTGGTGTTTTTTTTTTTAATTGTTTAAAAATTTGAAGCGAAGTGTGTGAGGAATCCATTCATTATCTTTGACCACACGCACCAAACGCACCTAGTCGACTCTTTACTTCTTATCTCTGCAAGGGAAACAATGTGATTTACTTTCCTGACATGGCAGCCATCTGACCTGAGGACACGTGTTCTGTGACAATCTGTGGCATGAACCGACATTGACCTTAACCCTTTTAGCGCCAACACCCTACAGCAGGAGATTGAGTGACCATGATAATTTAAGGGCACTACCCTTGAATTATCATGGTCAATCCACCTCCTGCAAGTGGTACATAGTCGTTAAGTAACACTTTCTAAGATTTGGGAAATGCGCCCATGACTCTAAAAGGGTTAACTCTCTCACACGAAGCGCCAGTTTTGCTCGCTTTTTCAGTTCAGTTAACACTCTGGCCGTCGGTAGCGTGGAAGGTCGAGGTGATTCTTTCAGGAATCACCTTAACCAAACACGATACCGACGGCCAAAGGGTTAAAGTATTGATGGAGATGGAAGAGATGGAAATGGAATAGCCATGATAATTCAATTGTAGTGCCTGATTAGCTTGGTGCCTTGACCTGCGCCAAGTTAACCAGGCACTACCCCTGAGTTGTCGTGGTCGATCTATATCCCGCAGTTTGCTGCGGAGGTGGAAGAGAAACTCTGGCCTTTCCAGATATACCGGCATGATTTGTCTTATCTTACCTAGGACTAGTTTGGAGATGACCAGATCAGGCTGCTGTTATGTCATCGATTACGTCAAAATATCGGACAACAGATGTTCAACATTTTGTGTAATATCGAACACAGTAATATAATGTACTAGGACATGGTCATCTTTGTTTGTTTGTTGGTTTGCTTGTTCGTTCGTTCGTTTGTTAGTGTGTTGTTTGTTTCTTTCTTGTTTGTTTGTTTGTTTGTTTGTGTGTTTGTAAAGGGACCAAACATGACTATAGTGATCAGACTTTTAACATTTGCTGTTTTTAAACATTATGTATCAATACTTTTGAGGAGAAAGAAGAACAGAAAGTATGTTTTCTTCCCCGCACAAAACTGTTATTTTCTTCAGTTATTCGAATTTGTATTTGTGTAATATGGCCGATTTTATACCCATTCAGCCCTGATGCACTACAGCAGCAGATGGGTGGACCATGATAATTCAAGGGTAGTGCCAGATTAGCTTGGCGCCTTAAGGCGCCAAGCTAATCTGGCACTGCCCTTGTATTATCATGGTCGATTCATCTCCTGCAACAGGTGCATTGTCGTTAGTTGAGATGACGCCTCCAAAATTTAGGAAATACGTGCGCCGGGCTGAATGAGTTAAGGTTGCCCACGCCGGTAAAGCTGCATGTTTGAGGCAAACAAATATCACAGTACAGTACACTTAGTCAAAGCTACGAAGAAGGGCCCAGAATCGTGGGGGCGGAAAACAAGCAACGTGACTTGACAGCAGAAGACATGAGGGGGCAAATGAGGATCAGTGCCTCTTGCCCTTGGATATGGCACGATCAAACAACAAGTCTGAGAGTGATGGCCGACTTCAAATCAAGGCATGACTTTTTCCAAATAAAATAAAATAAAAATAAAATACATGAAAAATAAATAAAATAAAATAAAATGAAATAAAATAATAATCGCTGTCCAGATTCAGTGGACTTTGCAGTGATTATGACATACCAAAGTCAAAGTGGTTTATTGCCGGAGACATCTGGGCACATAGACAAGGTTGGTGGGGATAGGGGATTCTGACATACGTGTACATGCAAGAACGATCGATTCAAACCTGAATACAGCCACCACCACCACCACCAACAACAACAAAATGACAGGGATAACCGACAGTCATTCGTCTGGCTATAGTTCATCATCAGTATCACAGGTCACAGGGAATAGTAATGTTGGTCAACCACACATAAGTGCGACATCTGCCATGAAATGAACACATTCCGCCCCAGGACCGAAATCCTCTAATTTTAAAGTTGCCCTTTCAAGGACTGTATTGCAATTCTAGAGACAGATAGAGCATGCTAGTTCAAAGGTGGTGCCAGAATAGCGTGGCGCCCAAAGGTGCCACGCTATTCTGGCACCACCCTTGAACTATCATGCCCGATCCATGTCTTGCTGTGGTCCGTGGGGGCTGAATGAGTTAACGTCTCATCACCCGAGGTAAGATCGCACAAGTTTCACCATCCGGTCAGTCAGCCTCTGCCCACTATGCACTTCTTCTTGTACTTGTCTCTGTGCACCTCTTTCCACATCTTGAGGCTTTGAATTACACGCGTTCTTTCTACCCTGTTCAGGACCTGCGAATTTTCTCCTGATTCTAACTGGTCACTAAATCTGATCTACAAACCGCAAGATCATTATCTTTTTTTATAGTAGTGGTGAGCTTATTCTGCATGGTGAATTTACTCTGTTTGGAACTGACCTATCTGTGGTGAACTTATTTTATTTGTAACACGCCTTTCAATTGTGGGCTTATTTTGTTTGTAGCCCATCTCTCTCTCTCTCTCTCTCTCTCTCTCTCTCTCTCTCTCTCTCTCTCTCTCTCTCTCTCTCTCTCTCTCTCTCTCTCTCTCTCTCTCTCTCTCTTTCTCTCTCTCTGAAAGACACGGTATTCAAATCCATTATACAAACTTGATGAGATGCGAGTTCACAATATCAAAGTTTACAACAGTTAGTTTACAATATAGGCAGTAAATAAAACCCCAACTCAAAAATGCAGAAATAAACGACGAAATTAATGCACAAAAACGTCAATGAATTAATTCACATTAAATGGAAAGACATGAAATAATCAGTCAACAATTCTTTCTTTTCTGTTTTCCTCTTTCTTGATGAGTCGCGGAAGTTATTATATTTGGAAAAGGCTTTCTGCTGTTGGCGTTATAGCTCGAAAAAAAAACCATGAACCGCTCTGGCTGTCGGAAGCGTTTTTTGTCGCGATGATTTCTGCAGGAAACTCATTTTATCAATCGTATTGGTAGTAAAACCAAGGCAGGCCGGCTTTAATATTTTCAGTGAAACAGAGTCTAAAAAAATTGTCTCGTGAGTGATACAAGAGAGATTCCAATCAGAGAATGACCCAACGAACATAGCGTTGTTTCTTTATGTGTTAAGGCGGCTACCCCGCATAAACACAAATCCGATACGAAACCGATCCGATTCTAAAGCGGGTCCAAAACAGAAAAAAATCGTTCAAGTCCTTTTCATGTTTGTGTGTTTCCATCAGTATGTCCGATGCGATAAACGAATTTGCATCCGGCTGGCTTCCAAAGAAAACGACGTAATTTTTGAAGGAAGATTGCATCATCGCATCGGATTCGGGTCGTATTCGTACTATCGGATGAAACGTATAACACTTTGCATGCGGACAAAAAGTCTAATGTACTTCTGTACTTCTGTATTGTAAAATCAGAGACACTAAGTCCGTTTGGCGAAACCGCCGCAACTTTTCATTACAGCACAGTAAAAACCTTGCTTTTCACCAAAATGGACTTGCTGTCACGTGCCTTCACAGTACTGACGTCGTGCGAGCAGGCTACTGTATAAAAGAGTATACGCTTCCATTGAGTAACAATACGGCCGTGGGAGTTGGTTTCCATTTTGTATGATGTATGAAGTGTCGATCGTCGTACGCGCTACTGATGCAGGATACGTGGTACGCCTGAAATTACATACGCCTTGTTTTGTCAGCCGTATCCCATTCGTTAAGGGTGGAGCAAGGGCCTCGCCTGTTTCCATTATCTTGACCCTTGAACTAATGCTTCAGCACTGATTCCTCGAGTCAACGCCACTAGCCTGCAAGAGGTAAAGATCCTCATGAGCCCCCGCAGGGTGCGGGGGCTCATGAGGATCTATACCTCTTGCTTGTTCAACATCAATCTTTGTTCGTCAAGTCGTGAGGGTCGTCCGTCGTCATCGTCAGTCATTTGCAAAGCAGTATCGCTGGCTGTCTCAGCTCGGTATAACAGGACGTCACCTCTCTGTGTTATGTGTACATAACAGCTGTGATCATCTGTGAACGTGATGTGAGTTCAACGCACGCAGGCCGGAGATCATAGAATGCAACAACAAGTGCGCGCGTTGTGTCATTTAGCTATTGTCTGATGGTTTCGAATTATACCCGGACGCTTGAAAATAGGCATTAAATCACGCACTGTGTGGCGGCTGATATTCCTGTATTCTCTTAAGGGCTTCAAATGTCAAGTTATATCTGGTTCGTCTGCGAAAGAATTCATTAACCCTTATCATTCGGAATACACCAGTGTGTGAAATACGTTTGACTAAAATAGTTTAAAGGTAGTGCCAGAATAGCTTGGCGCCTCTAGGCGCCAAGATATTCTGGCACTACCCTTGAGATAAAGCCATTGGTCTATATCCTTATCTGTAAGTACTACAATGTAGCCTGCAGTGAGACAGGCCCTTCCCAAGAAAAGTCTTGAATTGCACAGTCACCTGTCATTTAAGACCATCATTTAATGCAGGTGATCTCCCATAAGGTTGGTCGCTCAAACAGGTTCTGCGGAACCCAGTTATGGAGGATTTTTGTCCTTTTCCTGCAGACTTGCGGAAGATTTAAGAGCGATGATATATAGGCCTTTTACGACGGACTGCAGTGCGTGTAATTACGGAAGATTCTAGGTCTGTTTCTGTGACTTTGCTCTGCACCTGGTGAAAAATAACGTGGTGGTGAAAAAGAACAAACTCTAGGAACGTCTAATATCAAGAATACCAAGCCGGAAGAATTATCCTCAGTTTGTGCGCGGCTACTTTCAGTATGCTGTGGAGGTAGGTACATTTCTAGTAAGTGTGTGTGAGTTGACAGTCTGCTTTTTGTATTTTGTTCTGCGGTTTTGTAGATCAGTCAAAATGTTTTAATTTTATTACAGGACGTGACATATTTTTCCTTTAAAAAAAAAAAATTAGTAAGAGGTATTTTCAGAACCTATCTGCTAAAGACACTAACCATCTTAAAGTGTCAGACTTTTTTGCGCTGGTCTGTGATATTTCACCTTAACCCATTTAACCCCACGGCCGCATTTTGGAAGTGTCACCTCACGACTATGTACCTGCTGCAGGAGATGGATCTCGAGAACATGATAATTCAAGTGTAGTGCCAGATTAGTTTGGCGCCATGATGCGCCGAGCTAATCTGGAATTACCTGGTCTTGAATTATCACGGTCGATCCATCTTCAGCTGCAGTGCTGCGGGACTAAATGGGTTAAGACTTAAAGCCGTAAGCTCCAGAATCACAGACCAGCAAACGCATGTCTTACATCTATGACCTCCGTCCTGCAACATGAGAAATTAGAATGGGTGCATCAGGCATGCCTACAGAGAGAACCGAAAGGCCATCGGGCCGATGTCGGCCGCCGTTGGCCCGCACACGGACGTGCGCGGGCCAACGGCGGCCGACGTCGGCCAGATGGCCTTTTGCGCACTAGGTTTCAAAGCGCACAGTGACTTATTGGACATTCGAGGCACACTTAGATAACATTCCGTCTACCTGCTTATGGCTAACCAGGAGGAGGACTGAGGTAATGTTTCACACGATAGCATCTATTGTAATCGGCTCAAGCAATGCGGCTCAATGCTAACTGTTGGGGCCCAACCTCGGCGTCGACCCAACCTCGGCCAGAGTGACATATAATGCTCAAAAATAGTAAGGTACATTAACTTTTCAGCTTGAATTACTAAAGGTTCTCAGAATGGGTATAATAACGGTATATCAGTGATTAGTCATTGGCCTACACTTTTACAACATTGGTGTGACATAGAGTGCTCACAAAAAGTAAGGGACGTCTTAATTTCAGCTTGAATTACGAAAATGTCGGAAAACACCTTACATCTGCAAACTGCAGTAACCGTTTCGGTCTGATTAACTTTTAAACTTTTTGAGACATTTTAATACATGTTGTGGCGGAGCAGCATCATCAAAATGCGTTTTTTAACTTGGGAATGGTTTTGTTATGTGTGTTTCAGTTGTATGTGTGTGCATAGATTAAATTTGTGTAAAGGAAGTGAGATTTTGCATACATCATTTTTTTGTTTATAACGCGCTTAGAGAAAACCGATCCTGGGGATTTAGCGCGAGATAAATGCTATTCATTATTATTATTATTATTATTATTATTATTATTATTATTATTATTATTATTATTATTATTATTATTATTATTCAAGCTGAAAGAAATGTGTCCTTTACTTTTTGTGAGCACTGTATGTCACACCAATGTTGTGAAATTGTAGACTAGTGGGATGGCTAATCACTGATATACCCATGATTATACCGATTCTGAGGACTTTTAGTAATTCAAGCTACAAAGTTAGTATACCTTACTATTTGTGACCAGTATATGTCACTTTGGCCGAGGTTGGGTCGACGCCGAGGTTGGGACTCAACAACTCAGGCAACACTTTCGAATCTTACGCAGCAGCCGCTTCGTTCCGCAGCTAAAGGTATCTAGGTCGTTTGACATCGGAGCGCACAACGTTTTCCGCAAATACCTTCACAAAGAAGCACTTTTCTATACCAGTCTGAGAACAAATATCATGCAGTGCCAGTTGACGTAATGAGATTTAATGGAAGACACCAGAACAATACATCAGTTTTGCTGTGCAGTCATAAAAAATCGGATATTTTTCATGAAAGTTTTTATTTTACATCTCTAAATGTGCCCTAGATAATTATATTCAGCCCATTATAAGAAAGATCCATTTCCATGTGAATGAGAAAGTTGACCAAGTTTGCAAACCTGGAACAGCGCAGACATACATGAAATCTGCATGCTTCACCTCGATATTGAAATATGTCCCCGCCGGGGCTCTGGGTATTGTTAAGTGTTTCTTTACGAATATATTTAGATTTTTAAAAATAGTTGTGCGATCCGATGTCAAACGGCGTATCGGACAGTTTAAAACCCATCGACCAAACACCCACCCATCCTCCTCCCCTCTCCTCTTCCATGACTTTTTACAAATACAGCCACATCTGGGATGAACGTCCTTGGAGGTTACCGAGCACAGGTCACGTTGTGTCACGTGGTCTCTTACGTCATATTGTCCTGGAAAATATTTTTCAGTAAAACTGAATAATCGGAGGTGACGCTCCCTGACCATGATAATTCAAGGCCCTCAGGCGCTAAGCTAATCTGGCACTATCCTTGAATTATCATGGTCGATCCACCTCCTGCAGTTGGTACATAGTCGTTGGGTGACACCTCTAAATTCTGGGAAATGCGGCCTTGGGGTTAAATGGGTTGAAGCAGGTATATAACAAACCGCCAGGGTACCCATGTTTTCTTGTCGTTATATCCGATGTTTGTTATAAGCGAAGTCATTTACATAGAAAGAGTTGTGCTATCCGGGTACCTCGGCAAAAGCGTTCTTGTATCCGACTTTCGTTATATCCGACCTTCGGATAAGCGATCTAGACTACATTATTATTATTATTATTATTATTATTATTATTATTATTATTATTATTATTATTATACAGGTTAACACATTCTGCCATATATATATATATATATAATTATATGCTTGATGGCTTGACACACTGTTAGTTTCTGATCACTGATATTCAATGATCATGCGGTCCTTGGTCCGACGTCGGCCGAAGTCACGCGCACAGCCAGGCGAAGCTGAGGTCGGCTCGACAAGTTACCCTTTTCTTACTTGGCATCCAATAAACACACCAGATGGTCACATTTTGCCACGTTTTACAGCCTACAATAATCTGAATGTGGCAGTTTTAACCCATATCATACTGAGGCTAAAAGCTTCAAATTTGTACGCTGCCATATGCAAGCTATATTATAGTACTTACAGATAAGGATATAGACCAATGGCTTCAGTTCAAGGGCGGTGCCAGAATAGCTTGGCGCCTAGAGGCGCCAAGCTATTCTGGCACCACCCTTGAACTATTTTAGTCAGACTTATTTCCCCCCACTGGTGTATTCCGAATAAGGGTTAAGGCAATTATATTCTCCATTATCAACTGATAGCGTCAGCCTTCGTCAGAGGAACGAGCGTCATGTAAACAGGAACAGGACCAGCAAGTCACAGATCCTGATGGGCCCCCGCAAATTGCGGGGGCCCATCAGGATCTATGTCTCTTGCAGACAGGTAGTTAGCGTCTTGGTTGTTTGCAGTTCTGAACGTGTGATCATTGTGTAGATCAGGATACATTGTGAAAGAGAAGACAAAAAAAAGTGCGTCGTTGGCGGCTGTTGGTGTGGAGCTCAATGCCCCCTTCCACCACACGATCATTGAAACATTATTCGATCTAAATGTGCAACATAATACCGCTACACGCAACGTCGTTTGAATAATAAGTAAAGTCGTACATAGACTCGTGGTACATGTAAAACATTATCGTATTGGATCTGTCACGGACCTATGACAATAGCATGATATAGGCCGTTTGACATCGGAGCGCACAACGTTTATTACAAATATCTCCGCAAAGAAACACTTTTCTGTACCATATTAAGAACAAATATCATTTAGTGTCAATTGACCTAATATAGGACTATTTTACTTAACTCCTATGATTTGTCCATTTTGCTGCACAGTCGTATAAAATAATTGAAAAGACAAGAACAAGCCGTTTTCCCCCGGCACATTTCAGTATCGAGGTGAAGCATGCAGACTTCTTGTATGCCTGCGCTGCTTCAGGTTTGAAATTGTGGCCAATTCACGTGAAAATGGATCTTTCTAAACTGGGTTGAATATATCTGGGACACATTTAGGGATGTTGAATCGGTGATTTCATGAAAAAAAAAAAAATCCGAATTTGTGTGACTGCATTGTTCGAGTTTATTGAAAGTAAATCGTATTAGATCAACTGACACTGAATGATATTTGTTCTAAGATTGGTATAAAAAAGTGCTTCTTTGCGAAGATATTTGCGAACAACGTTGAGCGCTCCGATGTCAAACGACCTATAACAAACCTTATGTTGTTTTTTTTTAGCAGTGACCACTCATACTCTTTAATATCCGGAGTCGATCTCCTTAACTCATTCAGCCGGACGCACGTATTTCCCAAATTTTGGAGGCGTCTTCTAACGACTATGCACCTGTTAATTCAAGGGTAGTGCTAGATTAGCTTGGCGCCGACAGGCGCCAAGCTAATCTGGCACTACCCTTGAATTATCATGGTCGACACATCTCCTGCTGTAGTGCGTCAGGGCTGCATGCGTTAATATCCGGAGTCGCACTCTTATGCCCTTAAGCAGTTTCAGTTGCAGTTTATTCAGTTTCGAACAGGAAGACCGTGGCGTTGAGGGGACTAAACGGTGTACATCATGTAAACACGGCGTCACTGATCATGTCGTCTCGTTCAAGACATCATACAAGATTTTTCCGAGCTGTCATTTTACGATCTTGCAGTCAGTCGCATATCCATCACGAACCACACAGACAGGTATACGGCCATCGTCTTGTAAATCTGACCTCGGTTATAGTTACAATGTCGGTATATGCACACAGGCTGTTTCCACCCGGCTTTCAGTGATCGTCACAGTCAGCCCCGAAACTCACACTCATGGACTTAGCATCCAATAACGACCCCTTTATGAAGGGAATATTACGTAATTGAGGCTCCAGCCAGAGGCATAGATCTTCATGTGCCCCCGCATCCTACGGGGGCACATGGAGATCTATGCCTCTTGCAAGATGGACGTCTTTCGCCTAAGAACTGCGTGTTAGTTGGCGGTCGGGCTCGTGCGAGCATATATGCAATGCAGTTCAGACATTGCGCGGTAGCCGCGAAGATAATGCGGGTTATGCGGTACAAGTTTCCGTCAACAGCGAACAAGTGGCACTATTATTAAGTTAGCCACGACTGAGGAGGAACTGTGTTCTGGCGCGTGATTTTGGACCTTTCGGGGCTGAGGGCCGTGTGCTGGGTCTGTGATTTTGGACCTTACGGCCTACTCGGTCGTAAGGTCCAAAATCACAGGCCAGCAAAGCGTCGCGCGTGTCAGCGTGACCTCATGTCTGTCGGCAAAGAAGGCAAACATTCAACTAGGTCTGACGGTGCATTCTGCATTCTGTTAGAAAGTGTGCGAAAACACAGAGTAAGAATAAGTTAATAAGTATAATTTATTGTACACAAAAAGAGGAAATTTGTTAACTATTTAAATATACTTTATTCCTGCTAAAGAAATGAAGAAGAAATAAAGAAATACGCTCTGAAAGGAACACACACACTTTTGGAATGAATGAATGAGTCAGTCAGTCAGTCATTCAGTCAGTCAATCAGTCAATAGATCAATAGATCAATCGATCAATCGATCAATCGATCGATCATTCAGCTATTGCTAAGTTACGATGATGTCCAGGAACGCAGCTGTCTTAAAAATCAAGCAGACTGAAATGCGATTTACGATGTTTGTGAATGCGGACAATTGTTCACATCATTCGTGTCGAAAACCAACGTCTGATACCCGATGAACCCTTATCATTCGGAATACACCAGTGTGTTAAATATGTTTGACTAAAATGGTTCAAGGGTAGTGCCAGAATAGCTTGGCGCCTCTAGGCGCCAAGCTATTCTGACACCACCCTTGAACTAAAGCCATTGGTCTGTATCTGTAAGTACTATAATGTAGCTTGCATACGGCAGTGCACAAATTTGAAGCTTTTAGCCTCAGTATGATATGGGTTAAGACCTGAGATATATTTTTAATATTTCTACGAACGATTATCTCCTTCTGCCCGACGGCCGTATTTCCCAAAGTTTGGAGGCGTCATCTAATGACTATGCACCAGTTGCAGGAGATGGATCGACCATGATAATTCAAGGGCAGTGCCAGATTAGCTTGGCGCCGACAGGCGCCAAGCTAATCTGGCAATACCCTTGAATTATCATGGTCGACCCATCTCCTGTTGTAGTGCGTCAGGGCTGAATGGGTTAAACTTGGTTTTCCACACTCACAACTGATAATTATGAACCCTTTGCGTGTCGGTAGCGGTTTTTGTCGTGATGATTCTGGGTAGTGTGACGTATCACCTCCCTCCCCCCCCCCCCCCCCACAGAAGCGTAAAGACGTGGTCGCTCTCGGATCGGAATACCACTTCGCCTATAGTATCCTATACTCTAAAATATGACGCGTGTATCTCAGTTCACTTAGGAAAAAAAGAAGAAGAAAAAAAAAAATGTTGATACGCTGGTCTCAATTTTTTTTTCAAGTAAACTGAGACACATGCGTCTTTTCGTGCATACAGAGGGGGACTCTTTCTTTCATTATATATAGATGTATCCGAAGTTTGACCTAAGCGAAGTAAGTTTATTAAAAAATAAAAAATAAAATAAAATAACCCCCCTACCCCACCCACCAAAACAAAAACAACAACAAACAAACAAATAACAACAACAACAAAAAAACAACAACAAAAAGAAAACAAATAAAAAACAAACACCAAAACAACTGTGTTCAGAATCTCTGAACAAGTGTTTTAGTCATTATATTCGAAGTTGTTATAAGCGACGTATATTGTGTTGTTAACTCATTCGAGACTGACGTGCGGCATCCGGACGCGCGGCTTTAAGCCACGTGTCCGGATGCCGCACGTCTCGAATGAGTTAAGGTCTACACACACAGTGCACGTTTCTATTGATACTAGCTAATGCCTCTGATGATGATCAGCTTATATATATATAAATCTGCACGATTTCCACGTTTGTCTGACAGTACTCCTTTCTCGCCTATGTGAGTTTGTCTGTTCATGTTCACACCTTCTTGTGACACAGACCCTGGGGCTTTGCCTATCAAAGGCGTAATTTTTGTCAGCGCGATACAACCATAAAAATTAAACACTATAACACTAGGTTTTTTATATTATTTTTTATTTTTTTAATTTTTAATCTGCAAGAAGCAGGGGCATATGCGCATATATGCTTCTTGCTCGGCCCAAGAATTGGTTCAATTTATGTCTCTGCTATCTCATATTTAGAAGATCTTCGGGGTTTGATGACTGGATAAAGCACACCTCAATAGCCAGTGCGATGGTGGTGATAAATAACTTATATTATACAACCTTTTTTTCTTACGGTGCAGAACCCAGAACGATTGAAGTATCGCACGCCGATAGCGCAGAAAAGACTGATTTTCATTTCAGTGATACTGACATCTCACTAATTATTTAAATATCGTGCTGTTTTTTTTTTTTTAAATTATTATTATTTTTTTTAAACTTTGCACACCTTTTTGAGACCTGTTTAAACTCCACAACTGTTTGTTTTGTTTGTTTGTTTATTTAACTCGTTTTGTTTGTTAACCCCTGCACTGCCGAGAAAAAGTGAAGACGATCCATCTGCAAGAGACATACGTCCTCATGAGAACCAGCGACAGCGGGGGCTCATGAGGATCTATGCCTCTTGCTGAGACCAATTTGTATCCATGTTCCTTGGACAGTTTTAGATTTTGGTCGTTGAATGAACAAAGATATTTGAGAAACAAAAATGTACGTACAGTGGCAGAGAAGGGGTTACATTGGAATACAGCAAATGTTTCGCATGGATATGAATTTGTGGTCACAGCAGCCGTGTCTTTGCAACTTAAAACCTTTCTTCAGTTTATCTCCACCGACGAATGCCGTACACTGCGTAACAACGCCAAGACACCGAAACACACGTACGCCTGCTAATACCCACTGGTTTGGATTATGCACCGCGTTGTTTGGTGGTGTTTTTGTTTATTTTTCCCACGATGATGCGCCGAAAAAGAAAATGAACGCACGCACAAGATACGCATCACGAATTAGATATTCAAATGGGTCGTTATCAGTTTAAACGGTTTTCAGTGCCGCTAATTGGCCGCGCAGAAAATCCTATCTCGATCCTCCGCCGGGTTTATATTTTTTCTCACAAGTCACAACCGCTCAGAATTCAGTGTCGACCATGACAGTTCAAGGGCGGTGCCAGAATAGCTCTGCGCCTGGAGGCGCCAAGCTATTCCGGCACCACCCTTGAACCGTCATGGTCAGTCGATCTGTCTTAGAACTGTGCCGTTCATTGGACGGCAACTAACAAAGGCGCCAGGCTTTATACCGCCACCACCCTTGAACACTCATGCTCTACTTGTCTTAGAACTAGTTCAGTCTGATTTGACGGCAACTAACAGGTAAAGGCGCCAGGCTTTATTCCGCCACCACCCTTGAACTGTCATGCTCTATCTGTCTCAGAACTGTGCTCATAGGACGGCGACTAGTAACGGCAAAGCCGCACCAAATGAATCTTCCGCTACCGCCCTTGAACTGTCATGCTCAGACTATCCTCAGAACTGTTTTGTGGTCGTTGCCGGGACGGCACTGACTCGGCATCCAAAACAGGCTATTTTGAACCATCATGATAAATCAGTCGGTCCCCATGAACTGTCATGTAGACTTTCAAGAGCGGAATTCCGCAGGGAAATTCCTCCTCAGGGCACACTGAATGTGTGAAGCCGAGTTGTATAATCAGTGCATCCGTGATATATGCCTGACTCTGTGATCGCAAGTACTCCGTAACCTGGCGTAGTTTACTTCACTTAACCCATTCAGCCCTGACGCACTACAGCAGGAGATGGCGGCTCGACCATGATAATTCAAGGGTAGTGCCAGACTAATATGGCACTGTCCTTAAATTATCATGGTCGATCCATCTTCTGCAACTTGTGCATAGTCATTAGATGACGCCTCCAAAATTTGGGAAATACGGCCGTCGGGCTGAATGAGTTAAGTGGGCTACTTCCTAGTCGGTGTCTGGACAACAAAATGGATTTCGGTGGCGGCCATCTATGCTAATCTCCTATGTTAGTTCGTCACTTGGAAATCATGTGAAACAAATGAAACGCCGACGGATCATAGTTTAAATATCATTGTCAGCGGAGGGACTGAGGAGGGCCGGCCTCATAGCCAGCTTTCTTCGAGGGAGAAGTTGTGAATAAACTGTTTACAAAAGTATACATTACCATTCTACCCAGACCCATAGAAGTAGGATCGACCATGATAGTCAAGGTGATGCCAGAATAGCTTGCGCTATGGCGCCAAGCTATCTGGATCACCTTGAACTCAGGTCGATCTGTGTCTGCACTGCAATGCAGCTCAGAGGACAGCGGCAAAATTAAAGGATTTCGGTTTTGGGGTAGAATGAGTGTACCGGCGGTAGTCTGCAAAGCATATGGTCTAGTAGTAAAACAACTCGTATGATTAATCAGTTTCGATAATAGTGATAACCAGTGACGAAAGACTGAAGATTTTCGGAAACAAAGGCTATGGCAAACCGGAATAGGGGGCCGCCGTGGGTCCGAGGACCTTTGCTCACTGGACCATGTCAAAACTTTAAGGCCGGCAGTGCATGATTAGCTTGGCGCCTGTCTCAGCGGCCGGTGCACTGAAAATTCAAGCCGGATTCAAGTAGGTACGACCAGAGTACAGCGAATATACGAGGGAGGGCCAAGGGGACTCGGAGGTACTGACGGGCCACTGACCCGGCAGACCGCACCGGGAGGTAGTGCCGGCCAAAATGGAGCTACCATATCAGTCCAGACTAAGGTGGCCGGTATGGTCAGTCCATACTGTATGTGCAGTGTTTTTGCCGGTCAGTACCCCCTCTCCCCCCCCCCCCCCAGTCATCCTCCCCCCCCCCCTCCCGACGTCCCAGCCCGGGTCAGTCGGAGTTTCCAGTCACAATTCAGTGACTCCGGGTCAGGCAAAGTCACTGAGTCAGCGTACGTACCGTTATACTTCCGCAAGGCGTCTTTAATAGTGTTGTTTGCAGTACTAACCCAATGTCCAAAAGGCCATCGGGCCGACGTCGGTTTCCAGAGGGTGATGTGAGTTTTGATTGAAGTCAGCCAGTGCGCTTTCAGCGGGTCTTCACGTGACACGGAACTTCAGTATCGCGGTCCCGAGCCCGCCCCAGCCATCAAGCAAAAGTCCTCGGGCCGATATCGGCCTATCTGGCCCGCGCACGAGCGCTACGACCGACGTCGGCTCAAGGATCTTATGCGCACTGAGCCTGAGGCGAAGGCACATTTTCCTTGTCACGTTCACGGCGCCAGTAAACGTTCGCGCGCTTTTTCACGAGGAAACGAAAGTATGTAATCACTGCGCTGAACTTAGTTTTTTTTCCTAAGCGGATGTGTTTAAACCTTCACCTTTCCCGGCACCCTTGGCCATCGCCCCCACTCCTCGGCTCGCTCCCACCCCACCCATCTCGCTCCTACCCCACCCCTCATGCCCGTGCCCTTTCAGTTCTGCCCTCTGCACGTCTTTTTCGATCAGTCGGCGGCCTAACTTGAACCGCCAAACCCCTCACGTTAGTGAGAAATATAGAGTACCATCAGCCCGTGCGACACCCTGCAGAAGATATGTGTGGCTTTTGCTGGTATTTTAGTTTAGGACCCGCATTTCTAGCCGTGTTACATTTCTCAAGCTAAACAACAAACAAACAAACAAACAAACTTCCACCCACTCAGAGTGTCTCCCGTCCCCAGCCGTGTCCCCTCCCCAGCACCCCGTGAGAAGTTACGCCTCGCGTCCCATTTCCTTATCAGCGTTTGAGGAGCAAGTGTGTAAAAGGGTACCAAAAAAAAAAAAAAAAAAAAAAAATTAACATTGAGCAGGGGGTCTGGGTTCCGGATGCGCCAGCCTACCACCAAGAGGTGTAGATTCTCATGAGCCCCTGCGGACGCAGGGGCTCACGAGAATCTGCACCTCTTGCAGACAAAGTCGGTCGGAGTTGACAGAAGGGACTTTGACTCGGTTCAAGGGCCCGGCCGGTCCCTGTTTCGTACTGAAAAGCGTCAGAAGCGAAAATTTGTAAACACCCTCTTAACAAGAGGCGTAGATTCCCATGAGCCCCTGCTGATGCAGGGGTTGATGAGAATCTAATCCTCTTGGAGACGGTAGGACCGGTTGCATGGCTGCGACTTCAGAAGGGCCTGTTACCCTACTTCCTTCTGGTTACGCCATGCGCATTATACAGTCCCCGCGCGGCGCGTGTCCTCACAGGGGTCACGTCCCCGAGAAAGGTCAGAGGTCAAAGGAGGAGCAGGTCGGGTCAGCCATGACCAGAAGGAAGGGTCAACCGCACCGCTTGCCCATTGTCAAACCCGCGAGGTGGTGAGTAACTGATTTAACGCTGAGGGCTTACGCGTCCCAGCACTTTTTGTCACGGAGTATTCAAGTACTGTAGCAAGGGGCATGCTAGCTGCAGAGCAAAGCATTCATTTATTCTCGCGCTCTCCGTTTTCTTTTGCTCGGTGGTTTGTGTACACGATCTGCACATACCCGCCATTTTCTGGCTCAGACGCGAACGGCTGATTGAGTTGAGGCGCATTAAAAAGTAGGAATGAAACTTGAACCAACGGCGGCCGCACCTCAAACGCCGCGGCCACATTAGAGAATCAATATTCTTACCTGCCGTCAAATAATTTGTGTCAGTGCTTCATTCCACGCTTTTGGTACCGCATGACTTTGGTTTGATAACTTTTACAGTACTGTCATGCTGCTGACTGGGGGTGTTGTCCTGAGACACGCACAATCTTATCATTTACATACTTGTCAGTCAACATTTTATAACTGAAGCTACACGCTTATTAGCACAACAGAATCTATTTGCGCAACCATTATATTTGCGCAACCCCATTTTTTTGCACAAACGGTAGTCTTAATCCTTTTAGCCCCAAGATCCACATGCTGAAATTTTAGAGGTGTTGCCCAAAGACTATGTACCAGACGTTGTAGAAGATGGAGGCGCCAAGCTCATCTGGCACTACCCTTGAATTATCATGATCAATCCATCTCCTGCTGCCGCAGGGTCCCGGGGCTAAAAGGGTTAAACTGAAAGACAGAGCACTCTCAAAGGGGAGTCAGCCTTGAAAGCCAAAATTTCACTTGTGTCACATGTCATTTAAATCATTTAGGTTGCTTACAGTCACCTAAATGATGACCTTTAAAGGCAGGTCGTAAGGGTGGTCGCACCAAACAACGTCGCATTTTACATGACTTCAACGACCGCACTACGCTTCTCGGCAGCTCAGGCACACAAGATAAACTAATGCTTGTCTGCATACCACAGCGGAAGTGTGGTTTGTTCGTCAGTGGAGGGTTTGTGTGTGTGTGCGTGTGTGTGTGTGTGTGTGTGTGTGTGTGTGTGTGTGTGTGTGTGTGTGTGTGTGTGTAAAAGGGGGTGGGGTGGGGATGGGGGGGGGGGGGGAGTCATAAATCAGATGCATCAGTTGAGTTCCTTAATCACGAGTAACGAAATTCAGATTTCAGCCGTAACCTCTAAAACCATGACGCCGGGATCACGCAAGTGCCGGTCAGTTTCTGTCTGTCCGGCTGTGGCGGAACAGCAATCAAATGTCATGATTTAAACGCTTTTCCACCCCGACCCGTAGAAATGCAACTCTGACCGGTTATGAAGTGACAAAATTCAGGTCTGACGCCGCCTTTCATAATCATACTCATACTGCATAAAAGTCACGTCACAGTGTCTCTCTAAATCCCGACACGCCCTCTATCTGAGCATGTGAATGTCACCAGTCTGTCAGCAAGCGGTATAGATTCTGATGCACCATTTCGCCCTGGCTTTATAGGACAAATGAACCTCCCGTCAGAGAAAAACGTGTGTAAATAAATGTAGCTAGTCGACTTGGGCAAGATCCGAAGTCATTTGAGGCATAGACTGTCGTGATACTGACCTTGCAGCAAGAGGCATAGAATCTCATGAGAATCTATGCCTCTTGCAGATGGATTAAGTCAGCTGGTTGATGAAGTGGATTACTACTGATGAGAATTTAAAATCAGTACTGGATATAATTTTTACTGACGGCTTGACATGCGGCTAATGAAAGGCAGCTTCGAGTACAGTTCGGTGAGCTGACACGCCTCGTGAAAGTTGTGTGATGTAATTTTCTCATAATGATATCGCAAATGCCTCACATGCATTCGTTTGGTAACGTCTTTTATACACACAGGCGACAGATGACACAAGAGTGATTTGAAATTATTTTTTCTGCATCTGCTCCGAGTTTTAAATCGGTGTTGTGTTTTTTCACATCCGCCTTTACTTTTGTACATGTGATAGCAGAGGATCCGAACAAGATTAACTCATTCAGCCCGACGGCCGTATTTCGCAAATTTTGGAGGTGTCATCTAATGACTATGCACCACTTGCAGGAGATGGATCGACCATGATAATTCAAGGGCAGTGCCAGATTAGCTTGGCGCCGACATGGTCGACCCATCTCCTGCTGTAGTGCGTCAGGGCTGAATGGGTTAAAGAAAATACATTTTCAATTTGACAGCTTTGTAAGTTACGCCTGAAAAAAAGTTTTGCATGGAAAGGTTTTCGGATTTCAGAGGAAACAGGGTCACAGGTCAGACAAGTGTAAACCGGGATTGATCTGGGATGAATGTGAGGTACCAATCAGGGATTAACATTGAGTACATACGATTGTTAAAGAGGACGAATGCCGACGTGATTAGTCGGAACGGCCGAGACGCTCTCGCCGTCAAGGGGCACTATCTACTGTCCCTGACCCGATTCTGATGTAGGAATAACTCCCACTGAATTTGTCCTCTCCACCGTCGAAGACACCATACCCATTCCTGCAGAGCTACAACATCGTGCGGTGCTAAGTCTGCTAACCGTAAATAGTGGACAGCTCTTTGTTGCTTGCGATCACATTCTCTGTTTCTCTCTTATGAGTTTTTAGTTGACGTCATTTTTATATTACCTCTTCTTTTTTACGCGATAATTTGAGATAAGTATATCGACTGAGCTCTATATTTGTTTGTCTACTTTGAAGAAGGGTTTTTACCCGACTGAAATATTAATAGATTGTGTTGTACGTTTTATTTTTGTATTCTCCTACTCCATGTATCTCAGTTTTAACAAAATGCCATAACATTATAATCTGTTACATAATAAGTTTTCAAGAAAATTCTGATTTGCCCCATTCAGTTTTTGTGCACTGAGACCAAGTTATCCTGCGCATGGAACCTGAAACCCCACACTGGCACATACCCACGCACCTCCGGCGTGTAAAACCAGCTCATCAGCCATTCAGAAGCCGGCTGTCTTAGGCGGCGGAAGTTGTGGGCCGAACGTAACCGTTTCCTGCAGAAAGAAATGTGAATGAAACTAGTTGCGTTCGACAGGAGCCAGTGTCTCTTTGCATTTGAATTGCATCATGCGGGAACTCCGAAAGGTGTTACTATAGAAGACAGCCGCACAACGCGTGGGAGCTTCCCCGACAAGATTCATGTTCGTGGAGACTGTGATTCTCACGAGCCCCTCAGTGCAGCCGCAGAGCGGCCTCATGAAAATCTTTTAGCCTCGTGCTTGCAGCTATGCTCCATCTGCATATTCAGATTCAGGCTGAGGAATTCATTCCTCTTGGAATGCGTCTAAGCCGCTCAATCGATAATCCTGCGCCGGCCACTAAGCAAGGTGCTCCGCTGTAGCGGAGCACCTTGCTTAGTGGCTGGCGCAGGACTGAACCCATTCACGCAACTAGCCCCTGGTATTTTGTTGACGGAACACGGCACAACCATTTACAGGCGCGTTGAGACTTCAGTCGTGCGGACCATGCGACGTCTGTATTGTGACTGAGCTAAAAATCCCTGATCCCGTCTGTAAGAGGCAATGACCGGCAGGGGCCCATGAAAGTATATGCTTCTCGCTCAGCAAGACTGATCGTCTCCCTGTTGTTTCTCGAGTTCAGGTGTTATTCTCACGACCGTCAGGAAAAAAGGAAATGTCAGCTGAGGTGTTGAAGTGTGCGCCGGTGATCTTGAGATCTCTCAGCCTTTGGCGGATGAAAATACAATCCAGACAGAGAAAGAAAAACACTTAGAAAGGACAAACACAACACAGATTATTACATTTTCGTAATTTATTAAATTTTGTCTGGTCTTTCAAAATTGACATACAGACAATAAATGTAATAAATTGTATTGTACTTTTCCTAAGCGTGTTTTTATCTTTGTTGGGATTTTCTTCGCAGTCTACCCGCTTCGCAGTCCTTTCAGTGGCTAGATTTGGCGGAAAAGACGCGCCATATATGGCACTAACGGTGTTTTTCTCGCCCAGAGGTTCAGATCGTTTTTGTAGGTTTTTACGTTTATTTCCAAAGGTTTTATCTGTGTGGTATTCCTTCGCATTGGATATCACTTCACATGTGTTCCACCCCTTTCGACCAAAATTAATGCTGATGGCCAATTAAAAAAAAAAAAAATTCTTTCTCATTAGTGCTAATCTTTTTTCTGTGGCGGCGGCCGGATTCGCGATATTTGTAGAATGTTGTAAATTCTGCCCTGCCCCGGCTGGGCGTGAGCAAAGGTCGACGTCACCCTGAGTACCTTTTGCTCGCCTGATACTTTCAGCTCTAGTATCATGGTCGATCCAGTGCCGCAACTGGTACTTGTGCCAGTTGCGGCACTGGATCGACCATGATACCTGAAAATGAGGTGCGTAGCCGCGCATGAATGCTTATAGATTCGGAACGCTTGTCATATGCCGGGCGAATATAATTATGACACTATCATTGAAGACCCGTTACCGCCGTAACTGTTGAAAGATACACTTCTGTAACAGATGGTTACGACTACGCTACAAACACGTCTAGCCATGGTTCATTTAGACACAGGACAAACCAGTTAACACACGTCGTCTTTATAGCAAGTAACCTAACAATGACTACATTCCGTTCTAGAATACAAAGCTATCAGTGCGAGAAACAGCTAAAAATAGACACGATAACGGCACCGCAGAATAAATAAGGCATAACAAACACGATTGGTGCTGAAAGGTGTCTTCAGACTTATGCGTAATGGTACTTTAAAACAGAGAGGTGTCGCGTATGCAAATGCGGTATGTCTCCAGCAGGGAGTTACTCTCAAATTCGATCCATCTGTTCCATTGCAGTGTTTTGTTGTTGTTTTTTTGTCTCTTTTTTTTTTTTTTTTTTTTTTTTTGGGGGGGGGGGGTTTGTGTGTGTGTGTGTGTGTGTGTGTGTGTGTGTGTGTGTGTGTGTGTGTGTGTGTGTGTGTGTGTGTGTATGTGTGTGTATGTGTGTGTATGTGCTTGCTTTCTTTTTTTAAAAGAAAAATCGCAAACAGCCGGAATGAGCTGGAAGATCCTAATTTACAGACACATTACCCCAGACGAATCAAGTTCAGTATGAAACTGACATTGCTTAAAGCGACCGACTTCAAGCATGAAATGGTTACTGGTTCACATTATCTCCTGTACAGATGTTTTTGGCCATTGTGTCTCACAGTATTGCACAAACAAGTGCTAACATAGCTTTTGTTTGGTTGGAAAATTCGTTGTCGTAAAATGAAAGACTTTTCTGCTCTTCTTCTCCATTGTGCATAGGAGAGTTCCACTGCTGCGCACAAGTGGCAGCAACGCACCTCAGTTGTAACGTGTGCCTACTTAGACGGATTGTGAAAAGAAGAGCCATAACAATCTTATTTCAGGTTAGACAACGATCTGAACACGTTGTATTGGCGAAGCTTAAGAATTAAATCAAAAACTGAACCCGCTTTGAGAAAGCAATTTTAACCCTTTGGCTGTCGGTAGCGGTTTTTGTCGCGATGATTCCTGCCGGATCGCGACAAAAAGCGCTACCGACAGCCAAAGGGTTAACAAAGCTCACCTGTTGTGTGACATCAACACCTCGGCCTAGATACATAGTTATAAAAATGTGTGTTTTATTGCTACTGTATTGGAGTAACACCTTTGATGCAATGCAGTTATAAAATACACGATTATTATTTGTGCGTGACAACGCGTTTATTGCCGTGACATCTGTGATACGATGCTGTTAAACGGTACATATGAGAAGTAGTTCTAATAAAAATGACATCTCCATATGTGCCTTGTCAATGTGTTAGTGTATACCGTTCTGTGCATTTCACTTAGTTCAATAAAAGCAATGAGGGAAAGAAGCACATTTATTAGAACTTGATTCTGTGTTAACGTGGCATATGCACGATAATAATAAATAATAATAATAATGGGGCGGTCCTTGGCGCAGTGGTTAGGACGCCTGCCACCAATACCAAAGGTGCGAGGTTCGATACCGGGTTCCGGCGTCGGAATTTTCTCCTCTGGTGTCACCGTTAATTCGGGCGGACCGTCGGGGGTTCTTTCTCCGGGTACTCCGGTTCTTTCACCCCCCCCCCCCCCCCCCACACACACACACACACTTTGGTACCGGTTTCAGGCCACTTTACAAATTTCAAATACAAGCGATAAAAAATCTCTGTAACTTCAGTAGCTGAACTGGTCCTTCGTCTGTCTTGTACTGTGTCTTAAATGGCGTAAATCCGTGTCTGTTACGTGAGTGTGCGTGTTGGGTTTCAGTTCGCGGCGCTTTGAGTCGTTTCGCCCAAAAATTGAGAAAAAGCGCCTATATAATAACGGTATTATTATTATTATTAAAGCAATGAGGGAAAGAAACACATTTATTGAAACTTGATTCTGTGTTAACGTGACATATGCACGATGATAATGGAGCTGTCCTGATACGCTACAGGCTATTCATTGATGATGTTCAAGGGTGGTATCTGGATAGCTCGGCGCCATCACTACACTCGGCCATGCTATTTCACGTGTTGTGCCAGAATAGCTTGGTTACCACATGAGAGTTCACGCGTGGTGCATGGTGCCTGTAGGTGCAGGCAAGCCATTTGGCACTACCTGTGAACTAGTACGGTCGACTTGTCGCCTGAGCTGTTAAACGTCACTGTGGACAATTAGTCCCAAATATGGGAATGTCGACCGACGACTCGACGCCGTGTTGGCGCACCAGGGATCACTCGTTACATGAGGTTGATTAGTCCAGCGCCAGCCACCAGGCAGTTATGTCGCTATAGCGGAGCACCTTCCATAGTGGCCGTCGCAGGACTAAGCTCACGCATGCAACTGAGCCCAATGTCGTAGAAAGAGATCTTTTTATTGGGGTAGCCCAGCACGTCTGACACTGATTCTTTGTTTTTGTTTTGTTTTGTGTGTGTGTGTGTGTGTGTGTGTGTGTGTGTGTGTGTGTGTGTGTGTGTGTGTGTGTGTGTGTAGTGTGTAGTGTGTGTGTGTGTGCGCGCGCGCGGTTTGATTCGGTTTGGTTTCATTTACTTTGTTTGTTTCGGTTTTTCTATCGATCACGACTGTGAATGACTGACGCATGAATCCCTGAACTAGTACGCTTATCAAAGCAGACCCAATAAGCAAAAGGTCCTTTGACTGACGTCATTTATTTATGCACTATCCCTTCGACATACCCAGACAGGTTCAGCTCCTTTCACTGAAGTACCGAAAGTGTAACTAAATACTGCATTACTGACTACTTTCAACATTTTTTTCTCTGAACAGCTTTGTCAGTGTTGTTAGCATTGTCTGCTCAAACTGGTCGCTCATTTCCCACGAGAGGCTGATGTCGAGACGGCATTTAACTCCTTGGAGAGTACGAATCATCGACGCTGGTGTATTACTAAACGATCCGGCTTCGCTTAGACAGCACGTACTATACAGATGTAGATGGAGCTTGTACAGTAGGCACACACATTCCGCGCTAGCCCCCGTGTCTGCAAGGGGTATATCTTAGTACGAGTACTCGTACATGCCGCCATATTTGCACGAGGCATGGAGTCTCAGGCAGGCGTTTCCTCGATTGCCGCCATGAATGCAAGAGGCATATATCTTCATGAGTCCCGCGAATGCGGGGACTCATGAAGATATATGCCTCTTGCAAACATGGAATACCTTGAAGGTGTTTGTCATTTGCAAGCTGCGGGAATTCGTAATGATACTTGCCTCTTGCAACCATTGAGCCTCTTCAGTAAAACGTGTGCCGCCTTCAAGTGAGCTGCCGGTACCCATGAAGATCTTTGCCGCTTGCAGGTAAATGAGTTTTGCCGAAGAAGTTTGCCCAGTCTGACCCAAGATTCACATTGTATCTTTTCAACCCAAACCAGATCGTGTCTTGTCACCGCAAAGCCAGACTATGGGCCCTGGCAGATGAAGTCCTCTGCAGTGGGCGTGTCTGATTCTCAGTGGGATTAAACAAAAAAAATCTGTCAATCAAGTGATCTTGTTTGGTGGTCCGGCTCAGAACAAGCGGTTTCCGCATTGTTTAATCAAACATTGATTTGAAACTGTTTTCTTGTTTATCGCGTTTAGGACTGATACAACAACAACAATAGGAGATGGAAAGACTCGGTGTGATAGTTCGTGGGTAGTGCCAAGCTATTCTGGTCCTGCCCCGACATGAACCATCATGTTCGTTGCATCACATGGATCTGTTAGGCAGTCTTTACGATGGCAATTTCCAACCTAGCGAGCAAAAGACCTTCGGCCCGACGTGGGCCGCAGTGGGCCCGCGCACGGTCGTGCACGGGCCCACTGCGGCCCATATAGGCCCGAGAATCTTGTGCTTACTCCGGGGCAAATTTCAATCTTAGCGGGCGCAATGTGTGACCGGGGCCTAGCACTGGACAGCCCTTCTCCTGTATAGATTCTACTTTCGTCTCATCAACACACACAAAAAAAAAAAAAAAAAAGAAAAAAAAGGGTGACTGCCAAGCGTATAAAATGCAGGGAACAACCCGAAAAAAACGACGAAAAAAACGACGTTTAGAAAAGACAGTTACAACACAGTTTATTAATATTTCCGGTAAAAATTCCTTTTTTTTTTTTTCAAAACAGACGTGCAAGTTAGTTACTTAGCTAGTTATTTGGGTTGAATGCCGAGCAGCCGACTAAGGCCATCTTACAACGGTAGACATACAAACAAGTACACAATTTTGCAACTTATCTTTTCGTGATGGGAAGCTTCAACACTGTGCAGTTCTGTGGACTCCATATAGGTCTATAATAATAATAATAATAATAATAATAATAATAATAATAATAATAATAATAATAATAATAATACCGGTTATTATATAGGCGCTTTACCCAATTCTGCGAATCGGCTCAAAGCGCCGCGAACTGAACCCAACACGCACGCTCACATCACACACACACACACACACACACACACACACACACACACACACACACACACACACACACACACACACACACACACACACACACACACACACACTCTCTGAAGACAAACACAGTACAAGACAAACACAGGACATTCACGTGGTGTGAAGGGTCAGCTCAGCTACTGAGGTTTCAAAATTTTGATCGCTTGTATTTGAAATTTATAAAGTGGCCTGAAACCGGTACCACAGGAGGAAGAGCCGGAGTACACGGAGATAGAACCGCTGACGGTCCGCCCGAACTAACGGTGACACTAGAGGAGAAAAGTCTGTCGCCGGAACCCGGTGCGATTGCGATTGCGATTTTTAAAGACAAGGACTTCCAGCTATCGCTGATTTCGTCCGGGGGGGGGGGGGGGACCAGGGGAGGGGGGGGGGGGTTGGGGGGACCAGGGGAGGGGGGGGTGGAGATCTATCCTGACCGTCTGTCGCTGATGTCTGCGCATCACTTTGTTTCCTCCTTCATCATGGCTGTCCGCGCCTCAGGTGGCTGGGTCGTTGGGGGAGAGCCCGTGTTTCCTTGGGTGTCCGGGTCCTCCGTCTTGTTTGGTCGGTGGTGTTGCCTCCTTTCTCTCCCTTTTTTAAAGTCACAGTCCAAGGCCCGGTTTTCTTTGGCCCCGCCGGCTATTCCCCTTTTCGTTTTGAGGGGGGTTGATTTTTACTACCCCCCCCCCCCTATACGTGTTTCTGTATATCTCTGGAGGGGGGTGATGTACCCTCCGTTTCCCCAGGGAGTGCATGGACGAAGGATGCTAAACCTCCCTGGGCTCCCTATTTATTTTGATGGGCGGCGACCGTACGCAGGCGAACGGGGAGTCACACGGTGTCGGAGTGCCATCGTGGGTACCTCGACCCCCTGGGTTCTCTAACCCCCCTATCCCGCAGAGTGGACCTTCCAGGAGTGTCCTCTCTACGCCCCAATACGGGGAAGATGGACCCCGGAGCCGGCCGCCGGCCCCCGGGCGCGTCCCACCGAGACTCGGTGGGGGTGGGGGTGGGGGGGCTACGGGGGTCCGCCGCCGGCCCCCGGGACCCTCTCCCCGCTAGGAGGGGGGTAATTGGTCAAAAAGCCGCCCGGCAGAGACCTATGGGGCATTCCCTCCGAACTCCTCGGGGGGCAATCTCAACATACCGGGGGCGGAAAAAATAAATGAAAGTAACTTGTAAAGACAAAAAACCAACAAACAAACAAACAAAAAACAAACAAACAAACAAAAAGGGTGATGTGATGGGTGGTTCCTGCGCCCCCCTCCGGACCGGGGAGTCCATCCGTGGCGGGGGGGGGGGGGGGGGGGGGGGGGCGGTTCGGGACCGGGTGATTGGTGATGGTGGGGATGTTGATGTTCCTTTTATTAACCGTGGGGAGGTGGGGCGGGTGTGGGACCATGAGATGAGGTGCGATGGAGATGAGGGTGACCTGTGTTTGCTGTTCGGCCCTGACGGGCCCACGGCAACACTTCGCGAGTGGATAGTGTGAGGATAAGTGGGGAGGGGCCGGTGGGGGACGGGGTCGGAACCCGGTATCGAACCTCGCACCTTTAGCATTGGTGGCAGGCGCCTTAACCACTGCGCCACGGATCGCCCCGTGACATACATCTTTGAATATATGTTGAAACAGATTTACGTTTGCATGAATAACAGAAAAATGCTTAAAGAAATATCATGTTCATCAACTCAAGCATTCTAGCCGCAAATATTCGTACATAAAACTCCAAGGGCATACCGCTACGTCCAAAGAATGTACGCAAGATACGTCAGTGTATCACTGTGAAGCGACTTAATTTGAATTAAACGTCTAATAATTTTATGCCGATGGACAAGTTTGTAAGTCAGGCCGACATCGTAATATTTATGATGACACTAAACGTTGACGTCCTAAATCCACATGCGCTCGTTGAAAGTGCGTTGTTTTAGAATTACGATCATCCGTATTGACACATACTTCATATCTTGTGACCATGTGGCTCTCGGCAGCGGTTAAAGTCGAGGACCTGCGACAAAACCGCTACTGGCAGCCAAAGGGTTAACCTTCTTGCGCATGCAGCTATCGGTGTACTGTTCACAGTACCGGCGACTGTATGATAATGCAGCAGAGGGTTAATGTTGACATTCACCCCTTCGCTGGCACCCACCTGCATGAGGTATAGATTCTCATGAGCCCCCGCAGTTGCGGGGGCTCATGAGGATCTATACCTCTTGCAACGAGCCACTTTGTATCTATGGTTTTTGAACGGCTGTGGACCTTTGACGTTGAATTTACTATGTTTTCAAAAACACTAGAACAAATGGGAACAAACTCCACCCAGCCGCAAGAGGTATAGATCTTCACGAGTCCCCCGCAATTGTGGGGTCTCATGAGGATCTATACCTCTTGCAACGAGCCACTTTGTATCCATGTGATTTCAAAAACACATCCTGCTTCCACTGACAGTGAAAAGGGAGAAATAAAAATACAAGTTTTTTTCGTGGTGTCGCAGTGGAAAGAAAATGCCACGATGAACAAGCGCCTATGGCCTAGTTCGTTTTATGATTCCTTGTGGATCAATCTTCGGCCAAGCGCAAAGCAGAAAACGTTAAAGTACTAGCCTGAAGACACATTTCAGCACCATTTGTGTTTGTTATGCCTTGTCGATACACCTAATGAACGCTAGTTACAGTCGTTTAGACACGCAACAAAAGCACACAAGTAATCGCACTTATTTATTCTGCACAGCCGTTGGCGTGTCAATCTATTTTTTTTATAGCTATTTTCGTTCTGAAAGCTTTGTATTTATTGAACAGAGTGGAGTCATTGTCAGTTTATTTGTTATAAAGACGACGTGTGCTGAACTGGATCCTCCTGTGTCTAAATGAACTATAGCTAGACCCGTGTGAGAGTTTCGTAATTATCTGTTACAGAAGAGTATCTTTGAACAGTTACGGTGGTATTGGGCCTTCAACTAGTTGCAAATTGCAGACCAATTATTGCCTGCGCTACCCTACCCTGCTCTCTCCCTCCCCATAACAGCGCTTTTGATGTCTCATTTACAGTGGGGGAAAAACCCCAAACGTTTCTGCTCACAATTGTATTTTGTACATGTCCTTTCTAAGCGTACTTCTTTCTTTTGGGGGATTTTCTTTACAAGTATATGAATTTTCATGATAATACTTTCCATCTGATAATCGGACAAACTTGTTATGAGTTTACTAACTACGTCAATTGAATTTACAACTTCCCAATGCGCAAAAGGTCATTGGGCCGACATCGGACGCTGATGGCCCGCGCACAGACGTCGGCCGATGGCCTTTTGCGCATTGGGGTCTTGTTGTGATTGTGTCCCGCTGAGTAGCAAGGGGTATGTTTGGAAACTGGCCTGTCGTGCTAAAACACTCATCGCTGTACAAACACACACACACACACACACACACACACACACACACACACACACACACACACACACACACACACACACACACACACACACACACACACACACTTTGCACCAGTAACAATACAGTGCACTATACAGTCGCTCTGCTTGTTTTTGACGTTGCGAGGATAAAATGATAAATCAGCAACATGCTGACCGCGAAGACATCGCCGCCGTCACCCGCTCACAGAACGTAGGAATATGGCGTCCCCCCGAAAAAAGACAGGTAGAGTGCACGGGCGTGCTACTGTAGACTTAAACCACTGCCTCGGTCTGAGGATCGAATGTGCGCTGGTCTGTTATTTTGGACCTTTCGTCCGTAAGGTCCAAAATCACAGACCAGCGCTCAGAGTGAGCCCATCGTAGCGCCCAGCAAGATAGACAACAGATGATAGGAACAGGTTACAGATTTTTCCTTTTGTCGTGAGTGTACAGTAAGAGGCAAAGAGGACGATAGCTTCTCATTAACACCTTCTACCCCAGGACCGAAATCCCCAAATTTTGAAGTTGACCTCTGAAGGACTGTATTACAATTCTAGAGACAGATCGAGCATGATAGTTCAAGGGTGGTGCCAGAATAGCTTGATTCCGGCACCACCCTTGAACTATCATGCTCGATCCAAGTCTTGCAGTGGTGTGTCGGGGCTGAATGAGTTAACCCATTTAGAACCACATCGCCGCATTTTGGAGTTGTCGCCTAAAGACTATGACCTGCTGCAGGAGATGGCGTGAAGCCACCAAGGCAATCTGGCAATACCCTTACATTATCTTGGTTGATCCGGCCATCTCCTGCTGCAGCAGGTCTGGGCTGGATTTTTTTTCTCCATGCAATTTACTGTGTACATGGGGGATTTTATTTTCTTCTTTTCTTCGTGGAGACAGTTCTGCCCTGTGCATGGAAAAGGCAGTAAATTATTTTTTGCGAAAAGCAAGATTTGTATTTTATTACAATGAAAATCCCGCTTTTCACGAAAATAGATTTGCTGTCTCTCGCCTTCAAAGGACAGAGGTGTTTGCTATCATTTGGTGAAGCTGGTATGAAGCTGGTCCATACCTAATGTGCAAGAGATCATCCGGCCTACGTTGGCCGCTGTTGGCCCGTGCGCGGGCCAATAGCGGCCAACATCGGTCCGATGGCCTTCTGCGCACTGGGGAATAGATATCACGTAAAGCAGGCCCATAACGCCGGCTGCAACACAGTAGCCATACTATTTTCACTGCCAGCGCGCACTGTGGGAGATGCGGGGCAAATTTGGCAGTGAATGTGAAAGAGGAACAGAAAAGGAAAACAAAAAACCAAAAAATGTTCGTCGCTGACGCTAACGGGCGGTGACACCAGACTCGGAACGACAAAACCCTGACCATTTGTACAAAGAATGCCCTGCCACCTCGTCTCACTAAGAAACTCAGGATACATTGCACAGACGCACCTCCGAGAAGATGTAGGTATCGAGTCCGGTGACAACAATCATCATCTATCTACTGTCTAATTACGTTTTTGATTTGATGATGCTGTCTGCTTAAGTGTTCGACTGTTTCCGAATCTGAGTCTTAATACAGAAAAAAAAATCCATAAAGGAAAGAAACACGCTTGGGAAGGACAAGTACAACTCTGTGTCTCACTTTCTAAGCGTGTTTCTTTCTTTGTTGAGAGTTTCTTTGCATTTTGATACACACGGCAGTCACCTTTTTGGTGTGGATTCACTACAAAAATCACAGTTTATAGTCTCTGTTCGAGCTGTTCACAAGAGGTTTCGCAGGCTGCAGTGAATCACGAAGGTCTGGCTGCGGCTGGCTAGACGGTGTTCGCTGTGCGGGTAGTGCCTACACAGTGCAGTGCTTGTCCCACACTGACGACTGACGGCCACTACCGCCAGTGCCTCCCCCAGCGACACGCCGCTGGTGACAATAAACGTCACATAGCTTCAAGCTTGCTCGTTTTGCCCCCCCCCCCTCCCCCTCCCCTCCCCCCTCCCCCCGCCGACCTCCCCAGCTCTCGATCTCCACCTCTTTACAGGACACGGTGCGCAACCCGTATCGCTAGGAAAAGCGTATGAGGTAGTGTATGCCAACTGCGTTACGCATTTCATCGGTGTAACTGTAAAACCTCATTTTATTATCTGACACACAAAATCCATTGTAAGCAAAAGTCCTTCGTCCGACGTAGGCCGGATGACCTTTTGCTTACTGGGTTGTGTGTCAGGTAGGAGTTTTTATTTTGTTTGTTTTTCCCCTTTAACAACCACCATTTGCTTTTCATGGCTTGCATACAATTGTCAAACAAGTTGGCAATTTTCAGATAACGTGTGATTATGGATCTTGCGGCTACAACTCACAAGATGCAGCAAGGTTGAATGTAACACAAGTAGGATGTAAGAACGCTTTAAAAAAAAAAAAAAAAAAAGCTCACGCAAGGCGCCCAGCATCAATAGCTGCGGAAGTGTCATATTTCTTTGCGGCCGGCGGCGGCCACACTTTGTCCATATATGTACAAGTTCTTCGCTTGTGCGAGGATATTACAATTAAAAATCATAGAGTTCCCGTGTATTTTTATTATATCGAGGATTACTTCTTTTTGAGACAAACGAGTAAGTCTGTTTCTGTGAAAAATAATATTTTAATTGTATTACAGTGAAAACATCGCTTTTCACCAAAAAAATGGAATCCTATCTTTTGCCTTCTCAGAAAGGCTTTTGACGTTCAGTTCGGCAACATGTTCGATGTAGGCCGATCAGTTGTGTGCGAGCAACGCCGTTCGCCCAGGTTCCGTACCATACAGACCAGACAGGTGTGATGTTAATAGGCCATGTGCAAACTGCTCCAATTCATCTTGGCGAATTAGCCTTGCGATATACGACAGTTTTCGTGAGCGCCATCTGCAGGAGCTCATGAGTATCCATGCACCTTAGTGGTCTTATTTACGTCTGTGATCTGCGGCTCAGTCCTATTAATCTTGGTAGAGTCTGTCTTACTACAGCTTGACATTGTACAAAGTACGTTACCTTACCGGTCAGCGACAACTACGTGCAAGATGCAATGATCTACGTAAGTAGGTGCGGAAGGCTCATGAGGATATATGCGTCCCCCCCCCCCCCCCATGCTCTGACTGTCGAATACTATATAGTATATATATATATCTAATATATATATATATATATATATAATATATATATATATATATATATATATATATATATATATATTATATTATATATATATATATATAGTATTGTTTTCCTCCCTACGTCACACGACCAGTCACTTTAGCGCAAACCGTACCATGTGATCGTGATATAAAAAAAACCTGTAGCGAAAAATGGCGGACGTTTTGTAGCCCTCTCGATGACGCATCTTGGATGCCAGTTTTGTTCTATAAGAGATCGCCAAACGTTCTAACGTACAAAGTTACGTAGTGTTGTTCGAAACAACAAGCACACTCAGTACTGGAGAGGCAACGTCATGACATATTTTAAATTACGTCATAAGTCTGTTATGTATAAATTTATATTCCTTTGACGCCAGTCATGTCTGGCGTGATCCAGGTCGCAAGATGTCTTATTGATTTGTTTTACGAAAATAGTGGAGGAATGAAAACAAATACGTTATTGTCGGAGGGGTTCGCTGCACGGACCCTTGTAGGCCTTCGGTATATAGTCAAAGGAATGATTGTACCCCTCAGGCCTTCGGCCTTCGGGGTACAATGATTCCATTGACCTCCCTCAGGCCTACAAAGGTTCGTGTAGCGAACCCCTCCGACCAATAACTTATATATATGCAGGGCCGGATCACTTAGCTCCGGGGGGGGGGGGGGCAACTTATTGTTTGGGACCTTGAACCAGATACAAAAGGCCTCAACCACGCTAGACCTCTTTCCCACAAGGGCCGAAAAATCAAACAGTGGGGTGGGAGGGGGGTGGGTGGGCGACGAACCTTGCTTCCAGGCGCCGAAAAATCAAACAGTGGAGGGGGGGGGGGGGGGTACGCGACGGACCTTGCTTCCGGGCTCCGAAATAACTATCTACGAGGGGGTGAGGGGGGAGGGGTACTAGTCCTTACTTCCAGGGGCTAGAGCTTAGCCATTCCCCTAAATATCAAACGACGGGTAGGGGGGAGGGGGGAGGCGGTCAACTCAGCCGTTCGCCAAAATATCAACAAACACTGGGGGGGGGGGGGGGGGGGGAAAGGGGGTCCAAACACCCCCAAAAAGGGACTTTGTTATAGCATTTTAACAAATTTGGGGTGGGGGGGCATGGACCTCCCCCTGGATCCGGGCCTGATATGTCTGTTGCTTCCCAGCTGCTATTTATCTTGGCGAATATTAGCCAGCGTTACAGCGACACTTTGTCTCAGCACAGAAGCGACCACTTTGTCTCGAATTCTCGACGTTATGTCCATCCATTTGTAGACAAACAACGCCATCTGCAAGAGACATAGATCCTCATGAGCCCCTCGCAAATGCGGGGGCTCATGAGGATCTATGCTTTTTGCTGAGTTCATTTACATTACTCACTTTCCTCGCGAAACCTATCTCGAATTGCGGACGTCTGTTCTCTGCAGCTTATCGCTACCCATCTGTAAGAGGCACAGATCCTCATGTGCCCTCGCAAGCTGCGGAGGCTCATGAAGACCTGTTTCACTTTTTCAGCTTATTTACTCAAAGCATATTCCTTAGTGTAGTTGGGGTGTGCCAGCGGGCTTTAACTGATGGTGTCAGTGTGTGTCGTGGCGTCGTGATTCACGGAGGACCGACGCCGGTAAAAAAAAGTATGTCTTCGGAGCGAGAGTTATTGCACGTGTAACAATGATGACAGTGATATCTATTACGCTCATAAAACTGCTGTTGCTGAATGCTTAATCAGGGACACTTGTCACTTACGGACGTCAGGACTATGGGGGAGGATTTGCTTGCAAAATGTTGCGGTTTATCTCTCTCTCTCTCTCTCTCTCTCTCTCTCTGAACTAGCAACGGCAGGTTTGTAAAATGGCTGTGTCGATGACGATGTCAATGCCTAAACCGTTGTAAATTAAAGTTTCATTGATTCATTGATTCATTGATTCTCTCTCTCTCTCTCTCTCTCTCTCTCTCTCTCTCTCTCTCTCTCTCTCTCTCTCTCTAGAGAGAGACGGATCAGAGACACCCAGTGCGTGCGTCTCTTAGTGCGACGATTAGTCGCGATACAATCACACAACATAATCCTGTTACTAAGAGATTCAGGATTAGCACTTGATACCTGATGACTGATCAGTGTGTGATGACTGGCTTAGTGGTCAATGTTGATAGACACACCCGCGTGCAATTCTCATCGGAATGCGCGTATAATTATGACAATTGCAGCGCTCTGTGACTTTACAAACTGTGTTAACCTGTGTATTGAACAAGAGTGCACAACTTAGTCGCTATTAAAGTGATTCTTATCACTGACTGTGGCGGTAGCAAAGAATAAGATTACTCTGGTACGCTTCATCGCGTTTTGTTTGTAGCAACAGTACGTTGCACACGCAGAGACCTATATCTGCAGACTTTTTTCATTTACATCTACGATCCGCTATCTTTTTCTTCCTCTTTTTTTATCTTTAGCGCATGTTTCAGTGCTGTGTTTTGACCACTTATCTGCATGCCACATTGTGACACTTTGTTATTGTTGTTTAAACTGTCATTTAGTTTGTTAGTATATTTTAAACTAGTATTTAGTTGCGAAGTTACCTGACATGTTTACTAGTGTCAGCGATCATTTGCTTAGAATAGGCCACCTCAATGTATATCACCTTTGCAGCAAAGTATCAGATGTTACAGTACTACTCAACCAACCCTCCCCATATCATATATTTGGCTTTACAGAAAGTAGGTTGACAGAGAATATAAGTAACCAAGCTATCACCATACAAAATTTCTTCATTCATAGGCGAGATGCTTCAGTGCCTGGTCATACTGGCATTTGTGCTTATGTTCACAATACTATTGCTAACAACGTAACACGACGACGTGACCTGGAATCCGCCCATGTGGAAAGCCTGTGGCTTGAGATAAAAGCAACCGCCAAGTCAACCCCGACCTTCGTATGTTTTATTTACAGAAACCCCGCAGCTACAGTGTCCTGGCAAGATGATTTTGTTGTAATGGTTGACAAAGTACAAAACTCCAAGGGTGATATACATATACTCGGTGATTTTAATGTTGATTTATTGAAACCTGGCAACACGTCATGGAGATCCATGATAACGTTCTTAGGCCTTACACAAGTAGTTCAGTCACCCACCAGGGTCACTGCTACTTCATCCACATTAATTGACCATGTTTATACAACCAACGACAGTGCCCTTAGCAATGTCTATGTACCCAGCACCTCTGTCAGTGATCATTTTCCTATTTGTTTTTCATTATCTGCGAAGTTGCCAAAGAAACCTCATAAGGAGCATATAACCATTCTCTACAGGTCATTCAAAAAATTTAATCAAGATGATTTTTTGCATGAACTTTCCCAAACACCATTTTCCGATGTGTATAACTATAACGATCCCAATGTAGCGCTGTCCCACTGGTATAAGTTGTTCCTCGGTGTTCTTGACAGACATGCCCCGAGGTGCACTAAGCGTGTTAAACATCCCACTGTGCCTGAGTGGCTGACGGATGAGATTAAAACTGCGATGGAACTAAGAGATCTATTGAAACAACAAAAGAAATTTGACGAGTACAAAAAACAGCGAAACCTAGTTAAATCATTAGTACGTAAAGCACAGAGGCAGTATGCTGAAAAGATTATTGCGGGCGGCAAAGACATACGCAGCGTGTGGCAGGTGATTAACACATTTACTAAAGGACAATCTAGCAAAACAACGAGTGTCCCCCCGCACCTCACAGCTGATGTATTTAATGAACACTTTCTTAACATTGCAAAAACTCTGTCACAGACGAACACCAGTGAGCCAGGTGAATACGTATGTTCAGAACAATTGAAACAGCACAGTCAGATAAACGCCGGCAATACTTTCTCAGTTCCCCTAATGACCGTCCTTGATGTAGGAAAATCTATAACCAACATGAAAAGTAAAACATCTTGTGGTGTAGACGGTATTAGCAGTAAAATCCTGAAAATTGCGCTCCCTTATATTGTGGAATCATTAACCTTTATATATAACCTTTCGATTCAAAAGAGCATGTTTCCCGATGAATTGAAAATAGCAAAAGTTACTCCTCTACCGAAAAGCAAAGATCTGAGCGACCCAAGTGAGTACAGACCTATTTCAATCTTATCAGCAGTGTCCAAACCACTTGAAAAGCATATACATAATCATTTACTTCAATTCCTGGAGAAAAACCACCTTATTAGTACAGCACAATCAGCTTTTCGGCCCAAACATTCGTGTCAGACTGCCTTAACTCTCATAACCCACAAATGGCTTACTGCCATAAATGAGTCCAAACTTTCAGGTGTAGTATTTCTAGATCTTAAAAAAGCCTTCGATCTCATTAACCACTCAATCTTACTAAAGTACCTTATATCACGTCAAGCTCGCTTACCTCGTCTATCTCCACACGTTGCCTGGGGACTTGCGGGAGATTTTTAGTCCAGGTCACCGGTCGCCCCAGGGGTTTTCTCTCTATCTGGGCTGCGTCTGCTACTAGTCCATTCACCTGTATTTGCCTTTTTAAAACTCTCCCTACTGTCTGCACTGCCTGTAGCTCTTGATATTGGATGTGTGTTGCTAAATGGTCTTAGCTTTATTTAGGCCCCATGTTGTTGGTTTATTTAACGTATTTGACCGGCTGGCGACATACATTCAATTTTCTGTTTAGTTTTTTTTTCACAAGCAGTGCAGGCACGTCCTGAGAAAGCCTTGTTGCTGTCGGGACGTTAAGCAATGTACAATCAATCAATCAATCAATCTCGTCCTATCTCTTAGACAGAACGCAGAAAGTGTTCTTGAATGGTAAATACTCAGCGAAAGGACTGGTGACCCATGGTGTTCCTCAGGGATCCACCCTAGGACCGTTATTATTCAACATCTTTATAAATGACCTTCCACTGTCAATATCACACCCCGACACAAACTGTGAACTATTTGCTGACGATACATCATTACATGTATCTGATAAAAATGTTTCAACCGTGAGCGCTGTCCTCCAACATAGTCTAGATGAAGTGTCAACTTGGTGTGAAGAAAATCATATGATTATTAGTATTCCTAAAACGAAAAGTATGTTGGTGACAACACGCCAAAAGCATCAACGTGGTTTGCAACCCCTTGAGCTGTCCCTTCACTCTCAGCCCATAGAGCAAGTGTCAAAACATCGTTTGTTAGGAGTGACAGTCGACGAACAGCTCAGCTGGGAGCCGCACATAGAAACTGCCTGTAAAACTATTTCAAAGAATCTATTTTTATTATCCAAATTAAGTCGTATAGTTGACATTGATGCTCGAAAACTAACCTTTAACGCACACATCAAGACACATTGTAATTATGCTTCCAATATTTGGGACGGCTGTGGAGACATTTATTTGAAAAAAAATTAATTCCCTTTACCGGCGAGGTATTAAGCTTATTCTTCCTGGTTCGTCCCCTACTGATGAAAGACTGAAGGCCCTTAATGTTCTACCACTCAGTAAACAATTGGAACTTAATAGATGCTTGCTTGTGCAAAAAATTCTAAACAATGCCGCCCCTCCCTATCTCCGTGAGCTGTTTTCCCACACGAATAGAGAGAACACGAGGAACAGCTTACTCCATCTCCCAAAACCGAGAATCGACATCTTCAAATCTAGCATATCATTTTCCGGTGCTAAGTCATGGAATAACTTGCCCTCGCATTTAAAGTCTATTTCAAAGTTATCTATCTTCAGAGCTCGCGTCCATAAATATTTGCTGTCGATGTGAATGTCCTATTTTTCTGTTTAGTATGTTGCTCCAGCACAGCAGATTGCTGCAGATTATGTAATAGTTTGACTGTATTAACATGTCAGGCTCATACACGTACATATATTGTTTTAATTCTTTTTGTATTTTTTTTTTTTCTTTCTGATGGTGGGAGGGGGGTGGGGTGGGGGGGTGGGGGGGGGGGTGGGGGGTATGGGTACTTATATATATTTTATCTTTTGCTGTATCGTCTTATGTATTTTTATATGTGTACCCACCGGGTCTGCCTGGGACTTGGTGGGTTAGGTATTTTTAGTTCCAGGTCACCTGGTCAGCCCACAGGTGGGTTTTTCTCTATTCTGGGCATGTTTCTGTCTACCTTTGTCCATCACTGTTTTGCCTTTTAAAACTCTCCTACGTCTGCATGCCTGTAGCTCTGAGTGGAGTGTGTTGCAAATGGTCTTAACTTTATTAGGCCCATGTTAGGTTATTTACGTATTTGACCGCTGGCGCATACATTCATGTCTGTTATCTTTCTCTTTTTACAAGCAGTGCAGCATTCCTGAGAAAGCCTGCTGCGTCGGACGTTAAGCATATACATCATCATTTTATCTGTCAGTGCATACAGTTTGAAGACTGCATTGCTATGCCTAACTTTTATCCTGATAAAAACGTCTCATCTCATCATCATCTCTCTCTCTCTCTCTCTCTCTCTCTCTCTCTCTCTCTCTCTCTCTCTCTCTCTCTCTCTCTCTCTCTCTCTCTTTTCTAGAATCACGCACTGCGTGAGACTTCAGAATAAAAGGAGTGACGTTACAGTCATTCTACTTTGACAGACAATTACTGTAGACAAATTGACTGCGGAGGATTCTGTTGTAGTTATGCTGTAATGCATGCGTGTGTGTGTGTGTGTGTGTGTGTGTGTGTGTGTGTGTGTGTGTGTGTGTGTGTGTGTGTGTGTGTGTGTGTGTGTGTGCGTATGTGCGTGTGTATAATACTCTGTACAGTTTTGTAATTTTATTTTTGAAATTTGTAATTCGCCTACAGCTCTATCTGAGGTTAGGCGCCATAGAAATCACCATTATTATTATTATTATTATTATTATTATTATTATTATTATTATTATTATTATTATTATTATTATTATTATTTTTATTATTATTGTTGTTGTTATTATTACAAATTAATTATTTGTAACAATATGTTTTTAAATAGGCAAATCTGTCGCCTGTCTGTTGTCGTTTAGTTCATCAGAGATAATTGTGATGCCTATAATAATTATTTGCATAATTTTAAAATAGAAATGATTGCATTGTTTTATCCAGAATTGTGAATATTCCCGTATATTATGTCTAAACTGTATCCGTGGTTTTTTTTTTTGCTTTAGGTACGTGATTGCAGCTTTGCGTAGTTGCCTGCAGGATGAGTGTAAGACAATGTGCTTGGGAGATGGTAAATTTATGTGCTCGTTTAATTTAACTCATTCTACCCCAAGACCGCCGATTTCGCCAGATTGTGAAGTTGCCCTAGGACTGTATTACGATTCTAGAGACAGATCGAGCATGATAGTTCAAGGCCGGTGGCGCCAGAATAGCTTGGCGCCTATGGGCGCCAAGCTATTCTGGCACCACCCTTGAACTATCATGCTCGATCCATGTCGTGGCTGCGGTGTGTCGGGGCTGAATGAGTTAACCTAGTTTACACGAAACACAAACGATTTCGCTGGTCAAGTTTTATACCTTGTTGCGAGAAAGAGCGGCCCATTTTTAAACCTTTGCGTGTGTGTAAGGGGTCACTTAGTCGCGATGATTCCTACAGGAATAATCACGACTAAAACCGGTACCGACACGCAATGGGTTAAAACAAATTGTTTTCATGACGACGTATATTGCAAGAAACGCAGCGAAATAATAATCGCTGTCAGTGGTTAAAGAAAGTGTCATTTTTAACCCGGCTGTTTGCGTGTGGTTCGAAAAATACTTGACTTCGTTTTCTGTGTCAAATTGTTTCCGGTATTGCGCGCATGCGCCCTCTCTGGCCCTCATGCAGACAGGGGTCGGGTCCCGCCAGTCACAGAGCAGACAGACATTTATTGAGGTGTTCCTTTAGGCTTCATTAGCCAGGCCGCTGTCGCCCCCAACTTGTGCCAGAGTTTAGCTTCACAATACAAGAGAATACCCCCAACCATCCCGTGGTGCCATTATGGACTGAACGGCTTACAACCTCCTTCGTGTGACAAAAAAGAAATAAATGGTTTCGCCGTGAAAACGGATTACCACACGCCGACTAGACATCCATGTGCTAAGAGGCATAGATCTTCATGAGCCCCCGCAGTCGCGGAGGCTCACGAGTATCTGTGTCTCTTGTCTTTGATTTTGTTCGCCGCATGGATGTGGCTGTTGAGGAAAGAAAATTGCGTTGGCCGCGTGAAAACGGATTGCCATATGCCAACTAGACACCCATGTCCTAAGAGGCATAGATCTTCCTGAACCCCCGCAGTCGCGGGGACTCATGCGGATCTATGTCTCTTGTACATTGATGTTGTTTGCCGCAGGGATGTGGCTGCTGAAGAAAAACAATTGCGTTGGCCGCGTAGTACCACTGTGCTGGAGAACGAATGGGTGTTCCTGGTCGTTGATCTGTGGATTTATCTGCACGTCTGACGTCGTCGTCACTTCAGACGATGCGTGGCGTGTTTGGGTGTGGCGGTAGGAGACAAATTAAAAAAGAAATAAATAAACATATTTTATTAAAAACATTGGGTCAGTAAAGTGATAATTTGTGGTGACATACCTTTCCCAGGGTAGGCAAGCCCAAATTTCCAATCATAGAACAATTAAAGGCCCACTACCGCCGGAACTGTTCGAAATTGCACAAGATGGTTTCGAAACGCTACACACAGGTCTAATCATGGTTCGTTTAGACTCAGGACAATCCAGTTTAGGACACGTCTTTATATCAAGTAACCTGACAATGACTCCACTCCGAGTTAGAAACTGATACAACATTATCAGTACGAGAAACAGCTAAAATAAATTGATACGCTAACGGCTGCTCAGAATAAATAAGTTCGACTACGCGTGTGCTTTTGCGTCATGACCAAACTGCCATAGAAGCTCATTAGGTGTGTCGACAAACACAAATGGTGCTGAAATTTGTCATTAGTTCTACGCGTAATGATACTTCGCGTTGTTAAAGATAGAGTATGCTAAAGAGTCGTTCCCGAGTTATTGTTATTTTAGTGTCTTATTTATTTATTTATTTATTTACTTTTGTTATACGACTGATGGATTCATTATATATTTCATCTGGCGTGCAGCCTACACCATATATATTATCGTTCCAAAATTTCTACTGTGCCTGACACGTTCAACCCGAACAAACCAACATCCCTCTGGAATCCTATAAGAATCTCTTTGACGAGAATTATCTAAAAGTCTTTCCGTCTCAGCGCTAACTGCGGGAGACATATCAACCATGACAGGTCAATCATATTTCATAATATTCTTGGGACCTATTTTAGGCAGTAGCCTTAAGCAATCGTATTTGATACATGACTCGATCAGAATTTTTAATTGATGCTCTTTAAGTGATGCTCACTTTCTTAAAAAAAAAAACACCGAGTGTACCATTCAATTACTCAAACTGACTGTCGACAAAAACCGCTACCGCCAGTCAGCGGGTTAACTTCCCTGTTTACCCGGAAGAGGCTCCTGACCAAATTGAGTGACACTCTGGAAGGAAAGGGGGGGGGGGGGGGCGGGACTTGTCCCTCTTCGAACACCTACCAGCTGCAAGAGGCACAAATCTTCACGAGCCCCTGCAATTGCATGGGCTTATGAAGATCTATGCCTCTTATTCTTGAATTTCTATTCCCGTTTTCGTCGAATTGGAGAATTTTGTGGGGTTTCTTTTTTTGACTGGGACCAGATCTAGGGACAGGTCTCCCGGAAGCTTTGAGCCCCTCTGCCTGATGGCATGCAGGAAATTGGATTAAGCCCCGATCGCTTCCTCCGTGTGAGTAGCACAGATGTAGGTGAATACGTTCGATCTTCAGCCAGCGAGAGGCATAGAGTCTCATGAAATCCCGATAAGCGTCAATTCCCTACTGCCTTTGACGAACAAGGATGGTGAGTGAGTACTGCACATTGCCGAAGGCAAAAGACATCAAGTCCATCTTTGTGAAAAGCGAGATTTGTATTGTAAAATTATGCAAACTTCGCTTTTTCACAAAACTGCACTTACCATCTTCTGCCTGTCTAGTACAGAATGGGTCCAATCTTTAAAGAGAATTATGTCAGCAAGTGAAACCGTCATTTCAAAAAAGAATCTTATAACCATCTATCCCATGAATGCAAAAGACATGAGTTCATTGTTTAGTGAAAATCGAGATTTCAGTTGTAATACAATGAAAATATCGCATTAAAAAAGGACAATGTCGTTTGCTTTTCTTTGGGCAGAGATTGTATAACGAGCAAAAGAAATGCGACATTTTGGAATCATCGGAAACACGACTTTAATGTTTCCGAAGATTCCAAAATGTCGCATTTCTTTTGCTCGTCAGTATATAAGCCCCTACGGCCATGAGATGCACATAGTAGAAGGCCTCCTAAACCCCGACCCTAAAACATGGTCCACCACCACCAAATACACAATACACCTGCTTAATAAGCACCCACTAATCCGATACATCTAACCAAACTACAGACATGACGAGAGGTAGATCAAAAGCGATGCGTGGACATCAGCGACAACCAGTCAGAACATAACTCCCCCCCCCCTCAACCCCCGGCCCACCCCCCCTGGACGAAATCAGCGAGAGCTGGAAGTCCGTATCCTTTAAAAATAGCATAGCATAGAGATGCACATGGGTTTTTGCCAGCAAATACCTTCCAGCAAGAGGCGACAAGGGGCGAGTATTTTCATGAGCCTTGGGAATATTTGCCCCTATTGCAAGAACGAGAATCCTTGGGAACATACGTATACGAGAATCTGTGAAAAATCTGCTTGAATCTTCATGGAAATTTATGCCTCCATCCTCATAAAACTGACTTTTGCCTCTTTCTGCCACATGAGAACCTTTTGCCTCTTGTAGAAGATATAAGCAGCTGAAGAACGCCCCCAGTAAACAACGGTCCTCGGACCCACGACGGCCGCAGTGGACCCCGCGCACGGCTGTGCGCGGGCCCACTGCAGCCGTCGTGGATCCGTAGATGTTTTGCTACTGGGGCCCGTTCTGTGTGTGGGGAACTTTGTGGTGGCGCTCGTAAGAATCCACCCCCGCTAGCCTGACCGGTCGGGTGGACTGTATGTGGAGAAATCTCACTTCGTGCTCACGGGAATCAATTTTGTGTGTGTGTGTGTGTGTGTGTGTGTGTGTTTGGGAGCTCACGAGGATCTGTGCCTCATGCTGACGAAAGAAGGGTCTGGGTGAGGCGAGGGGAGTGGGGGGGAGGGGGCTTCGCTTGTAGGAAATTCAGTTAACCCCAGTTGGCCCATTTTGCCGCGCGTAATTGCTTTTAGGGGCCGATAACTATTGATGACACTGCCTGATTCAATAAGGACAGGTCCAAGACCCACCGTGTTCAATTTTTACACTCCGTCGCCTCCCAAGGGTGGGGAAGATGGAGAACACCCCAACCCCCTCCCACCGCTCCACGCGCTTCCCCTCAGTTCGCACAAGGTCAGCGGGCCAACGTCCGACCGCAGTGGGCACGCGCACGCGCACGGCGCCCACTGCGGCCGGACGTCGGCCCGATGCCCTCTTGCTCGCCGGGCCCGTGGACCAATCTGGCGCTTTGTGGCAGGAATCGGTTTATCAACATACAAACTATCTGAATAATCGGATTACCCAATTATTGAAATTGAGTGGAAATAAATTAGGGCCTTGTAAGAAACATACTAATCGAATCTCCTGCTGCAATAATGAAGAGGACGCTCACCGGGAACAGCGCGCCTTGTAAGAAGTCTAGGACGTGCCTCCTCCCCCTCCCCCCCCCCCCCCCGCCTTTTCCATCATCGCGAGAGACGTAGATCTTAATGAGCCTCTGTAGTCTGCAGAAGGGGCGCACTGAAGATTTTGTAGTCCCTGGCTGGCTTGCAAGAAATTGCACAATTCCTATCTTTGCAGTTAGATTGAGGAACTGCAGCGTTCAGAATTGACAGTCACAGGTTTTAACCTCGCTGATGGAGCAGAGATGCAAGCGAATCGGGCGAGGAGGAGGTATAGATTCCCATATGCCCCTGCAGCATGAGAGGCTCGAAGAGAATCTATACGTCTTGTTGATGGTAGATGTCGACTGGACAACACTGCCTCCTTCGCTATCCGAGTATGACTGTCGGTCTGAAGAGTATATCTGTGGGTGAACCAGCCAGCAAAGAGGAGTAGATTCTCATGAGCCCCTGCTAAAAACAGGGACTTGTGAGAATCTATGCCTCTTGCAGGTTGTCCTGATTTGCTTGCTAGACTGTTCGGCGTCCTTCTCCGTCCAAGAGATCCACGTAGTCTGGATGAGAAGGTCCGCGGAAAAGACACAAAAAAGCAGATCAGCCCAGGAGGAAGGCATAGATTCTCATGAGCCCATGCTTACAGCAGGGGCTCATGAGAATCTATTTCTTTGGCAAACGATAAATGCTGGTTAAACCGTACTCAGCTTCCATCGCTATCGAAGAGATCCAGTGAGTCTGGATGAGTAGACCCAGCGGTAAAGACGTGAGAGGATTCGACCAGCAAGAGGCACAGATTCTCATGAGTCCCAGCTTCCAGCATGGGCTCATGAGAATCTGTGCCTCTTGAAGACTGCAGAAGCAGCTCAAGGGCGACTCCACCGTCTCTATCCAAAAGATGTAGAGTGTCTGGATGAGAGGTTCCCTGGCAAAGATTCTGTCGTCATTTGCCGGCGTTAATGTTCTGAATTAATCAGCTCCTGAAGGGTGAAACAGTTGTGAGCAGCCAAATTCTCCAGTATGATCAAATCACACGATAAAATCAACTGAGTTTGTCACAACAGCCACCGGCACAGAATGATACGTTTTGCCAGCAAAACTAGACGTAATGTATTAACTGAGCAAGGGTGTCATTATTGTATTAAATGAGGAGGGGCCCAGAAATGTATTAATTTAAGAAGGGACCATAAGAAGAGGTAGTTGGTTTGGCGCTCATTTAGTAATACCAGGGGATTTGGAGTGCGCAGATCAAAGCGGGTGTAGTTTGATAGCGACTGAATGGCTGCCTGTGTGAACGGCTGGGTTCTAGATCCCAAAATGTCCTCCGTCGTGTGGACACCGGCCACCATGAATTTGCTTTTCGCCTGCACAGTCAGGCATTCTTGGTGAGTGCTTGTGATTATGTACCTGTGTGTGTGTGTGTGTGTGTGTGTGTGTGTGTGTGTGTGTGTGTGTGTGTGTGTGTGTGTGTGTGTCTGTGTGTGTGTGCATGTGTATTGCAGAATCCTTTTCTTCACTGGCTTTATGACCCCCTCCACCCCTCCCTTTATTTGTAAAGCGCTTAGAGCTTTTTTTTTTAGGATACGCGCTATACATAAAGTCTCAATAATAATAATAATAATAATAATAATAATAATAATAATAATAATAATAATAATTATAATTATAATAATTATTATTATTATTATTATTATTATTATTATTATTATTGTTGTTGTTGTTGTTGTTGTCACTGTTTCAAAGGTAACCCGGAAGACAGTCGTTTACAGAGCTGCTTCATTTGTCAAAAACAATTTGAAGGAATGGTATCGGTTTCCAGCAGAACAATGTGCAACATTTCGCTTTACGGTTTGGGTGTCGGTAGCAGTTTGACTCACGATGATTCCTGCAGGAATCATCGCGACTAAAACCGTAATCTACACCCAAATGGTTAACAGTACTCGTGAAAAAAAAATAATGATTTCTTAAGTCCGTCTAACAAACGTATCAGGCGCTGTGCACAGTGAGCGGTAGATAAAGATAAGTGTTTGAGGCATGTCGCATAATATACAGCATGACAGAACCCATTTAGCCCCGAAACCGAACAGCAGAAGATGGATCGACTATGATAATTCAGGATAGTGCCACCAGGCGCCAAGCTAATCTGAGACTACCCTTGAAATATCATGGTCGATCCATCTCCGCAGCTGGTACATAGTCGTTAGGTGACGCTCTAAAATGTTGGAAATGCGGCCGTGGGGTTAAAAGGGTTAACCCGTTAGCTTTCGGTATCCATGCGGAAATCACCTCGACAAAAAATAAGAAGCGTTACCGACAGCCAAAGGATTATACGCTAACTTAATCTGCCTCACATCCATCTGCCTTACATCCATCTGCCTTACATCCATCAGCACCAAGGTTCGAATAACTGAAACCTCTTTTCTCATTATTTTCTCATTACACACTACACGGAATGCATGGAAAATTTTGTTTTCTGAACACTACTCTCGCTAAAGTAGTGTTCTGAAAACGAAATTTTCCATGCATTGCTGATTATGGTAATAAATACAAACTTCCTATTAGTGACACATATTTTATGTTTAGGAATCTCATATGGGTCATAAATATTCATGTGTACGCTGTCATCATTATCTAGAGCTGTCAGATTAGCGTCTTTCAGGAGACAGTCACAACATGTGTTGAGATGATCATTTATTATTGTGGCTGATAGTTGCGTCATTCAAGTTGAACGTTCATTGTTCTACTCTTTTGACAATAGTCACTTAAAAATGAAAACAAAATCGTGACAATTTGCCGTCAGTCTATGCGTTACGAGTTCATGCAGCTTTTCTCTATGTGAGAATAGTATTGCTTGTATTCTCGCAGAATTCATTACTCTATTTTGCTCTAAATTATTTGATCCATGAAGTATTTAATTTTGATTTCTTGGTCATTGTATAGAGTTGAATTGTAATGTCTATAACTTTATATTGCTTTACGGTAGATGACTTTGTTGCCGTTTATATTATTTATTAAAATTTTGCTCCCCAACAATGCAAGATTGCTTTGATTCAATAAAGAACCGACGGACAGTCTGCTAGTTTTTAGGACCGCACCATACCCTAAAACACCCGAGCACAAGCCTCTGCTTGGGGTTATACAGAGGGAAATAGAGCTAACAAGAGGCAGTAGAACCTCAAGAGCCCTCGCAAGTGCGGGGGCTCTTGAGGATCTACTGCCTTTTGCAGATGGAGAGAGTTTAATAGGTTAAGAGGTTGCTCCAGACGCCAGCTGAGTGTAGTGACAGGCCGGTGTTAATGAGACTTAAGTGATTAATGGATTGTTCTCTTCATTAAATTTGGCATCACTTTTCGTGAGCCTTCCTTCTGGCCCTTGCCACGAAATAACCAACAAAGAAAGAAACACACCGCGGATGAAGAAGAACTTGGGAAAAACTGTAATTTCTCCAAAGTCCTTGTTCTTTCGAAGCGTGTTTCTTCTTTCAACTTTCCTTTGCCGGTTATTTCATTGCAGTGTATATTTTTACTCTGGGAAGTGCCATCTCGTTGTAGATTTAGTGATGGCTATGGATGAAAAACGGGTTCAGAAAGTTTTCGAGAGGCAGAGACAACGTAGATTTTTTTTTTTGTTTTTTGTCTAAATGAAACGAACCATTCACGACTATACTGTCGAGCAAAAGAAATGCGACATTTTTGGAATCCTCGGAAAGACGTTAGTCGCATTTCTTTTGCACGTCATTGTAGTCTCCAACGTGTCTTCGCCTTGGACTAAGGGAACTGACAGTGAACCAACAAGATGGTCTGCTGCCAGAGTGTATACAAGAGTACAAAGCGCATGAACAAGAGTTGTCTACAAATTACAAGTGAAGTTTTTTTTGTTTTTTTGTTTGTTTTTTTCCGGCGATGCCGCCACCGCATGAATCTATATCCACACGTCTTTCTAAGACAGTCTGCTTTGCTCATAACAAAGTCATAATCTGAGTCGGATATAGCCACGCCTTTGTGATGTTTCAGTGTAAATTTCCCCGCTTATAACTGAAAAACTTCGGGTATAACAACGAAAGTGTTTGTCTCCCTTGGTTTTGTTTGTTATCCAAAGCATACTGAATTTCCCTGCAAGATCAACTCTTCGGCGTCGGCGTCTTGTTCATAAATTTCCCATTTGCGCTTTGAGAACCAGTTTAGGGACCGGGAACCCGCGTCCTCTTTAGGACCGTTTAACGAGTCTGGAATCAGGCCCCTGATTAAACAGCGAATCCTCTCAATATGGACTTCATCAATCAAATTTTCTCTACTCCAAAGCCCAGCCTGATTTCCGCAAGCCCAGGCCGCGCAAATTTATTCATAGATAGCTTTTCACTTGGCCGTGGCCGCCATGTTGGGCCGCTTGCAACATCTATCTCTGTCACGCCGAAGCAGTCAACGGTGCCGACGCGGAGATGAGAGTGGTCCTTCCTGCCTCAAGCTTAACCCTTTGGGTGTCGGTATCGTTTTTTGTCGCGATGATTCCGGCAGGCATAACAACACTCTGACATCCTGCAGGAATCATCGCGACAATAAGCGCTACCGACACCCAAAGGGTTAACACCCCGTGACTTCCCTTCTCGGTTTGAGGAGCAGAGATGTTAGGGAGATTCTTACCAGCCAGGGGCGGCTTACCGTACATGTACAGACGGCAGACGAAAGTTCGGTCGTTTTCGCGCCCCAGAGGCATCGGTTCTCATGTAAGAAAAATCCCAACGAAGAAAGAAACACTCTAGAAAAGACAATTACGACGCAATTGTGCTACGAACCTTCTTTTTTCTATTTGTCTTTTCTAAGAGTGCGTGCTTCTTTCTTCGTTAACTCATTCTACCCCAACACCAAAATCCTTAAATTTTGCCCCTGTCCTCTCAAGACTGCATTGCAGTGCAGGACACAGATCGACCATGATAGTTCAAGGGTGATGCCAGAATAGCTTGGCGCCAAGCTATCCTGGCATCACCCTTGAACTATCATGGTGGATCCTTATCCTGCTGTGGTGTGTCTGGGGTAGAATGAGTTAAGATTTCCCATGAATTTTGCACGCTTGGCAGTCACCTTTTTTGGTCGCATTTTTTGATAGCTTCTCACGGGCCCCTGAGTCTGTAGGGAATCGTGAGGATCCAACCTCTCGCAAATTGAAACATCAAAATGAAGATGCAGGGGTTCGTGAGAGTTTGTGCCTTTTGCACATGTAAGCGACTAGTGCGAGAAGTCTGCTGTCTTCATGAAACCTTTACCGCCTTACTTCACTTTGTATTGGAATTGATTGGTATTGTGGGCAAGTAGTATGACATACATTTCAAATACTTTTAACTCATTCGAGACGTGCCGATGCCGGATAGGCGGCTTAAGTCGCGTATCCGGAGGCGGCACGTCTCGAAAGAGTTAACCATTTGGCTGTCGGTAGCGCTTTTTCTCGCGATGTTAGGAATCATCATGACGAAAACCGCTAACGACACCCGGCAAAGGGCTAATTATGGTTTCCAAACATTTTCGGATTAAGTAGTCGTGTTCAGGTTCATTATGCAGACGCACCGACTAATTAAAAAATAAAAAATAAAAATAATAATAATAATAATAAATTAATTAATAAATCAGCGCATTAAATAGGCGCTTTATCCCAATTGAAAATCGCCTCAAAGCGCCGCCGCGAACTGAACCCAACGAACACGCTTACGTGAATCACGCGCATTCACTCGGACACTGTACATAAACACAGAACATTCACGTGGTGCAAAGGGCAAGATCAAGCGAGCTACTGAAGTTTTGGAAATTCAAATCGTTTATCTGGTTTGGTTTGGATGGTTTCCGATGTACGCGGACGACCACGGTTTTATTTTCAGGACTTTTACCCCGTCATTAGAGAAAAATTCAACGGAGAAAGAAACCCGCTTAGAAATGACAGTTACAACAATTTACTAATATTTCGGGTTTAACCCGAAATCCTAATAAATTGTTGCAGCTGTTGAATGGTAAACTTGTTTGCTTGTCTAGAAACAATGAAGTATACACTTCGGTTGCTACTTACTTTGTGAGTGTGAAGAAGCAAAGTCACCGTTTTGGTCTTAACCCCTTCATTGCCGGAACACAACAAGCAGCACCCACTTGCAATATCATAGTGCTTAGCGCCTAGACCATTATTTGCACGTTGGCTCACCCCTTATTTTACAGCATTTTGAAGTTTCACAATCTATTTTCTTTCATCTTTTGTTTGCAGTATTCTGGAACTGCGGAAAGAGAAGTCCCGTGATGCGGCCCGATCCCGACGAGGGAAAGAGAACTATGAGTTTTACGAACTGGCCAAGTTGCTTCCCCTGCCGGCGGCCATCACGAGCCAGCTGGATAAAGCGTCTATCATCCGACTGTCCATCAGCTACCTCAAACTCCGCGACTTCTCGGGTCATGGCGACCCACCCTGGAACCGCGACCAGCAGCATAACAAGTCTGTCAAAGGTAAGATTCCAGATGCAAGGTATATATTACTGACCACAATCACCACGTATTTGTCTTGGACGGTAAGGCGAATGTCTGTTCAATGAGCAGACCGTCTCCGGGCCGATGTAAGCAGCAGTTGGCCGCGTCGTGCACTACCACCCATCGCCTTGACTTGGTCTTTTGTATGGTTGTTACTTGTTTGATGTTGTTGTTGCTGTTGTTGATGTTTTCTTAGTGGAGGGGGAGGGTGT